>VDFB02047230.1:188537613-188803244 GCA_007258455.2 Sequoia sempervirens | reverse complement strand
TGCATGGAAACCATGCTCATTTTGCTCAATTCCATAACAAGAGGCCAGAGAAATGTGGCTGAAGGAGGAATACCATATAAGGACCATAACGTTTTCATCTTTTCTTTTTCTCATTTTGAAGCTTATGACATGTGTCCCTGCCCTTATAACAACCGTATGCCATTGTCAAACTGCAGGTTGCCCCACATTCTGAGGCTATCAATGTTGTAACAGGCATTCTAGGATGTGTTAGCTTGAAGACCCTTTTGTATCAAACAAACAATATTCCTCCTATTTTTAATGCTTTAATTATCAACAATTCAATAGAACCATTGATTGTGAATGTATAAATCTAAATCATATAGAAGAGCATAGCTTTGCTTTCTAAGTTCTGGGGTAAAGGTATGCTTAACTTTCTGGCTCTCATTAATAAGATATAGTCCTGTTCACATACTCAATTAGGGCACCATGAACGGGTTTTTTTAAGGCTTATCGTGTCATCAAGTGTTCCTTGACGCAGGTTAGTGGAATACTTCCCTCAAATTTTAAATTTTAATATATTCTTTTAGTACTTTGCTCTAATACAAGCAATTCATTTAAAATATTAAGGGTTATAATTTGTGTATTCACAATTTAAAATGCAAATGACATCGGGTGTGCATACACGTTGGGTACACAATTTTTCTCCCCACAAAATCGTGTATTTGCACTGTAATATTTCAAGAATCCATTTTCTTACAAGTAACTCCTAAGAACACTGGAAAATTTCAAAATTCTACTGTGTTCGAAAAGGAGACTTCTGATTTTCAGTGTACATGCATTCTCCTATTCCTCATACTACTTTTCGCCAGTAATTGTCGAACTAAGATGTCTTCACTTGGAGAAGTAAACTTATGATATTCACTATTATGGATGCCTGCGTATTTTACATCAAGCATACTACTCTTTCCATATTACATTGTTTCTCTTTCAATGAATTGGGAACTGCGTCGAGGTTACCTATAGTGCTTTCGCTCTTCAGAGTTTCACAGATTTCTTGACTTACTTTTAGCCCCGCTGTTTGGACAGATCAAACTGATGTCAATTTCATGCTTATATGTAGCCAACCGTTGCAACATTAGAAATAAGGAACGACATAGGACTTGCTAATAAGGAGGCCTTAATTGCTAGAGGTCCCTTGTGTTGCCACTGGCACACAAACATAAAGCTAAAATTCTAACCACATACTTCGAGCATTCTGCCTTATTTGAGGTAGTCATCACTTTATTTTCTTGTAAATCTGGGCGAGTTCACGCCGTCTTGATTATGAACAGCAGAGACAGACCAAACGATGATTGGATTTTGCAGTTTTCATCTTTGGAAGAGTTTTATTTTTATAATTTTGACTTCATCTGATTCAATAATTGCTCGAATTCAAATGACAATTATAATAATTAACAGTGGTAGCAATACGTGCGTGTTTTTGTAAGAAATACATTTACCCATGTTTTTTCTAAGAAATGAACTCACCTGTATGTGTGCAGTGCATTCAAGACTTGCCAGAAGCTGCTCTGAAACGTATCATTCTCACAGCTTCTGAAGAAGCTTTAGGAAGGTACTCTGTTCAGCAAGTTCTTATTTCCTACATTCCTCTTTCAACACATTCACAATCAAATACATTGATTATTAATTTATTCAACCCATCAATTGAATTATGATCTGTTTTTGGATTATGCCAAGTTAACATTTAAAATGTATGGTGCTATTCGAGTTATCTGTTATGAAATTACTTTCCGATTTGTGCCAAGTCAATTGATATGATAAACTAGAAAGTAAGCCTGTGTACCTCTCAAATGTTTAAAATGTATGGTGCTATTCGAGTTATCTGTTATGAAATTACTTTCCGATTAGTGCAAAGTCAATTGATATGATAAACTAGAAAGTAAGCCTGCGTATCTCTAAATGTATGGTGCTATTCCAGTTATCTGTTATGAAACTACTTTCCGAATTGTGCCAAGTCAATTGACATGATAAACTAGAAAGTAAGCCTGCGTATCTCTATTATATGAATATCCTAGAGGAAAATGTAGCCTTTTGCACTTTGGAACCTATTGAGGACTTGCTGTACATTAGGGAAAGTACAATAAACAAGACTTAGGGAACATTTGTAGGAACTGCATTGGTAGAAATAGATATCTCAGGCTTAGGGCTTGTAACGCTTTCAACATTTGTTGATGCTACATGTAACATATTCTCCATTTACAAATTTATCCATCTGATAATCCACATCTTCATGTTGTTTGCACTTGTAAGATGGCTATATGCTTTACATGTTTTCACAATGCCATGAATATTCATTTTAGCATGTTTGGCGATGCTTGCCACATTATCATCCTACCTCTCAATATGCATGAAATATAGGGTATACGGTTCATTCAGCATTCTATAGGTATTAACTTTCTCAAAAGGATATCTAACTTTAAACATTGACGAAAATATCAATTATTATCAATAATTATTGTGGTGGAATATCTAATCTCAATGATCTGCGATTTTGTTGAATAAATAGATGATCAACTATTTTTTTCTCTTGAGATCAAATGGCCTGGAGCCTGAAGTTTTAATGTTTTTACTATGTAACAAGTTTAGATTGTGCATCTCTTGTGCTCTTGAATTTTCTATAAGAAGGTTCCCATGTGCTTCCTGTGTCTTGGTCTGTAGTACACATCAGATGCTCTTTATTTCCGATGGGATGAGGCATGATTTCATTATATTTAACAAAGTTGGCCAACCAACCTCTTGATTGAATTCTAAAAGGCATTGCGAATAGTAACATTTACATTTATGGAAAACCAGGAGCACTAATAACCTCAGCTTAATCACTTGAAATAATACTTGTTTCTATTTTGATGGGCAGGGGTGATCAGAATCTTACCATATAAACACCTGAGATTTTAAATAGCTAGAGAACTACAGGAAAAGTAGAAGACAAGTGTCAGATGTAATATACTGATTATATTCATGGACAAATGGATCCTCTTCAAAAGGATCGGATGTAAAAACAGTAACATATCTAGAGCTGTACCAGAATGATATCAGTCGGTGGCTTATGCATGTCCTCATGTATGGAACAGTCAGTTACCTGCTGTATTGATAACATTATTGTTAATTCTTATTCCAAATTCTAATATTCTTCTTCACACCACCCAATCCCCCCTTGTATGTCCAAACTAGATCCTGACATATTGGAGGTTGGAAATGCTTTGCTGACCATTGATGAATACCAGTCACATTTCAGCATATGGACTTCAATAAATGTAACTAGCTGAAGCTACTACTGCACTTAAACAATTACAGTAAGAAGTGGATACCTTGCCATAGGTTCATGTTGTTTTTTGGTTAAGGACCCATAATTATTATGATTTGTGTGTTTGCATCCGTATGTCTGCAGTGGCAAATGACAAATGAAAGCTTTTCATTGGTGCAAAAATCAAATTGTCCCAGTGCCCATCAACTGCTTGTTGGCTTTCCCATTCTACAATTTATGGATTCATTTGAATATAATAATTAGGGCATTCATTCTACTGACCTGGTCAGTAGTAGTACACAAGAAGAGATGGCTAACAGTCGCACTTCTCCTTGCCAAGATTAAACTTCAGCTCTACTTAGCTTCATTAGTAAAGACAAGAAACTGCTGAGCCACCAAGAACTGGCTGACGACATTGTGTCTCATCATTGCTGCCCACAAAACAACAGCCATGACACTGGCTCTCACGTGCAAGCTGCTTGTAGTCAATCCCTGCTGATTTGAATTTGAACAAATAGCCTAAGGTATGATACTATATCTGTGGAGTATTGCCGAGTAAACACTTCATACCATTCCTCCAATACCAGGCATAATCGGAAAGGCCACAGAAGACATTCAGCATGGAAGATACACCATTCCCAAAGGATGCGCAGTGGATCTTTAATACTTTATAAGATTCTTATTTTCTGAATGAAGCGTTTCTAATTTCCGGCATAAGTAATTATGTGGTTTTACTTGTTCTTGTTGTTCAGATGTACTGCTTCAATTACTCAACAGTATATTGTGAGGATTTCAATCCAGAGCCACACAAGTTCCAATCCTTGTGCTTCCAAGGGTCATGTCCATGACGGCTTGTGGATGTTGTATCTTTTTTTGGGGCAAGGTGGGGCGGGTGTGGGGATTTGATGTTGGATCTCATAGTGAATTTATTACCTTAGGTTTGTATAGTTTTTCTTTATTTGAGTGCATACTAATTACATGCAATTTTGCTCGTTGGCCTACAATGGATGGACAATGTATTGAGGATATGTCTGTAAGTTGCCTTTTATGGTTACAAAACATATCTTCTACCTAGTGATACTGACATTTGCGTCTTTATGTGTGTAAACTGTAAACTATTGTCGATTATTTTGTAGAGTTCAACTAACAACATTGGTCTTCCTCCTCTCCATCTAGAGGTTCTACCGTGCAGTAGGCTATGATACCATTGTACAAGATGAAAATGTGAGTTTCAAGAATGCCCTTGAACAGATTGTTTAGAGAGAGTGTTACAGTAATTGCAAATGCATTTTGTTGGTTGCTGGATGCAATTCAATCTGTCATAACAGAGTTATTACTGAATGAAACTTGAAATCGAGTTTTTCTAAGGTTGATAGACAAACACAATTTTTTAAGTTTTAGGGTATACTGTTCATAATTAGATCACCTAAATAAAATGTTTCACCCAACAAATGATGCAAAACTTTGTCAATCTAAGAATCGATTTCTTCTATAAGTTAATTGTATTGATGCTTTTTTGAAAGTCATAGCTTCCATCTCAGCACCAATGTTTGCTAAATTTCTCATCAGTGATAAAAGTGTCAATGCATAAAAATAACACACATATTACAAATTACAGATGAAAAGTCATAATTTAGTCAATTCAGGCTCAATTCAGAGGTGCTTTATTTTTTAATCTTCAAGGCAGTTAAAAAACATACAACTTCTGTGCATTTGGTTTCAACATTCTCATTTAAGTTTGGACTAAGCTTTGCCTGAGCCAATATACTAGTCGTCCAGCACTCTTTTCCCCCGACAAGATTTTGAAGATAATACAAAATGGCAATGCTCAGCCATGCAGTTTTAGGCAGGGACTTAGCTGTCTTGCAGCTCTTGTTTTTATACTTCTATTAAAAAAATCTTCTGAATTCCTCCAGGTTGGAAGATATCTTCTAAGCCAGTTATTTACATTTGTAATTACAACGAAACTTAATATCCATGGAACGCATAATAGAATACAATAGTATAAATGAATCAAGCACTATTCCCCTAGATATAAAAGCCCAAAATACTTATGCAAGATATTTGTAAATTATTCTCGGAATATGCATTCAATTTTGATATAGTTTCATGCGACCAAAGCAGGATCGCCCATATGGCAACAACATTTCTTCCAAGCTAATGTGACGTTCAAGTGGTGTATTACCGTCCTTCATATTGCATTGCCATTACTGATATAGAGGTACTCAGTAATGGGAGAGCAGAGCCATTATCGCTTCAAGGGTCCTCAAGGTGGGATCATATTTGTAATTTCATGGTAAAATTTTAAGAGAACTAGACATCATCCAAGTCGCAATTTCATCTACTAACTGGTCTATGTCTTGCATGATTTGTTGACGAAGGCCGGTATCTACACCTAAAGATGTATTCACTTCTTTTGCCACTGTTTCCCAAGGTGTTCCTGCTGCTAAATTGGCAAGAATTGCTCCACCCCTTGTTACTGCATCGGCCATAGGTGGAGGAACTTCAGGGAGAACCTGTTACCACAAATTAAACCCAATTATCATCACAAATGTACAAACAAAAACAACCAATATATGTCTCATAGAAGCAGACTTGGTACACAATGTTTCTAGAATCTATATATTTTGCATTACACAGGATCCCCTCTGTAGCTCACCTTTAACAATTTTAATGATCATGGAAGAAAGATTGTCAACCTCACCGTAAGAATATCAGTGTGTGACAATGCAGTATTCAACAAACTTACTTTAAACAAATGATGATCATTTTATTCGTTCATGTCAATTGTATAAAATGTATATGAGAATTCGTCACTTTTTGAATTACAGAGAGTAGGGCTAAGGGCAAGTGTCTTGTTCAGGAGACGCTGAGTTTATGTAGTTTTGATCATAGTTGAAAAACTTGGACTTGGCAATAATTTGGTCGACCCAAAACTTTTTATATCTTGGAAAGCTCTTATAAAGAAGTGAAATAAACTCGACAGACAACTCATATATGTTAAAGTGGGGATTAGGAATAACTTGGACAATAATTCAGCACATTAAAAAAACACATAAAATTGCAAAAATATTTGTAAAAGGATGCATGTTCCTGAATTTCAAAAACATATTGCTGATTTTTTTTATATTTAGATCAAAATTAAAATTCAGTCAATGGGCCCTTGGTCTACTGGTGAAGTTGAAAGGTTCTAAATGAGCCCACCAAGGATCAAGTCTTGGTGAGTACAAAGGCTCTGACACCGAAAAAGGGATGAGGCCAGCATCGTGCCCCAGGCAAATTTGGTGGAATGGATACCCCTCAATCCTTGGCTATTAGCCAAAGAGGTTCAGCTCAAAAGGTTCGTGCTCCCATATCGAATAGCAAAAAATAATTTGTGGATGACCCATCAAAAAAATAAATAAAAAAATTCAATACAAATCATAAATAAAAATAATAATTAACTTTGTCCCCTGCCTCTATTTTATCATTTAACTTGAACCCATAAAATTTGAGGGTGCAAGTAAACATAGGCATCTAAAAGTTCAAACTACTATAAAAGTTAATATATATTTTTTTAATCTTATTAAAATGTTAAAAAAAATTAGTATAGAGAACAGCTAGAAAGAATTATTATCGACGAATAATACAGGCTAATAAATATTTTTTTGGCGTAGTCATACTACTCTCTTCACAGTTTATTCTTCACAAAATTTCCAGAAAACTTTCTGACAAGAGTTAAAATTAGATTCATCATAATTGTAATAAAATTTCATAGTTCTGGGGATTACTGCAAACAATCTTGTATGTTTCCAGTTCTGGATACAAACAACTCTGATGCCCTTGCCAATGTTGCGAATACAACTATGAAAGAATACAAAGAATTCAACAATCCCGATCGTCACCAAAACGAGGGCACATTTTCCAGTTGCGACCAATCAAACATACCTGTTGTGTTTGCTTGAAACATAGAAAGGACACGCGAAATATACAGTCGCATTTTCTGTTTAGGTGAGGGCACACTAAATACCAGTCATGGGAATCTGAAAGAGCATAAAAATCCACGGGCAAGTTTTCACAAAAATAGTTTTACCTACAATTTGTAGGTATTACTGGACCGTGCTTAGTTGAGCAGCTATGTTTAGAAATTGAAAATAAGCTGTGAGAAAAAGGGGTTGGGAAAATTGCATAGGGGAAGATCACCAGTCGTCGATATAGCTATAGATCCTAAACGATACATTGGATTTTCCCGATTTCTTTTGGTTGTCTCTGTATGAAACTTAATTGCTTATAGCAAAAATTGTGGCTTCTAGGTAGTAACAATGCATGTTGTGGAGTCACATGAAACTAACTATTAAGGACGGAAGGGTCAAAAAGTACTCATTTTAAAGAGTTGCTTGATACATATTCTGTATTGTCCCCATACTCATTGGCTTTGACCATCACAAAATTTGCACAAGTGATCCAATAAATATGCACAAAATATGCACAAATGCTCCAATAATAGTGCACTATTGGTTCAATACATATGTAGAATTGATCCATTAAGCACTATTTTTTGTAGCTATTGGATATAAAGTAGACAACTTTTCCTACATTTGGAATTTTTTAGTGGGCTTTTAATTAGCATGTATGATATAACAGTTATTGGAACTACTACTGGTGCTCTTCCCTTATTACAAAAAAAAATTAAGTGGCTCCCTGCACAAATTTCTTTTTTAAAATATTTGCTTTCAATTTTTTTAGTGCACAAATTTAAGATTACTTAAAAATAAACAGAAAAATTAAATATTCATGGGGCCACTAGCTCTACAAATAATTCTTAAATAAGTTTGCTAGTGGCTGCTAGTCAAAATAAGTTAAGCAATCACATGGGGACCTGCCCTAGTGCAGAGTTTTTGAATAATGGTCATTTGACAATTGCAAATCAAAATGAATCTTATAATATATGTAACATTTATTTGATATATGATGGCCATTAATAGAAATACATGTGATCATAGAATGTTATGGAAGTGGATGAGTCCATGGTACAAGTTGTATGCAAATAGTCATACAAGGGCCCTCTAATATGATATTTTTGCACTCCAATATACATTTTTATTATGGCTAGAGGTCAAAGTGTTAGAAAAAAGGTTTCTCAACCTTTGATAATTCCTAGCATGTTTATTTATTTATTTGCCTATTTAATTAATTATGTGCAACTAATGATGTCACTATGTGAGAGTTGACTTGGAGAGGTGTTAGACTTGCATGGCAAGTGACATGTTTGACATGTGGGCTCTATTTGTTGACGATAACTCCAGATAAAGTGAGAAAAGAAAAGTTGCTATAAGAGGTGTGAGTTTTGCATGTACATGTGCTTTGCATTTTGTAAATTCAATAAATACAAGTGTTGTGTTTTGGAGTTGTGAATGAGATTATTTTATAGGTACGATTATGCTACTAGAATTATTCTAGAATTGTAACATGTGTGACTCCTGAAAGAGCTTGACTTTGAGATTGTATTGTAACTAGTTTGTTTACAATGAATACATTGGGTTGTGCTTTTGGAGAGAGTTTTTTCTCCTGAAAGGGTTTTCCACATGTAAATTTGGTGTTACCTTGTATTGTGTGTTTTGCATGTATTTGTAGTGATTATGTTATTACTCTATTCTTTTTAATTTGTGCTTCTCTATATCGCAACTATTAAAGTTTGATAAAAAATTGCACTCTCCTCTTTAGATTGGATAAGAAACACTTCTGTACACCTTGCTTGCTTTTAGTTGGTATCAAAGCTTGAGCAACTTTGATTTTAATTGTGGGCAAAAGGTTTTTTGAATTGATCTTCTATGAGTGAGTTTGTTGGAGAGTATTTTTGTGACCTTGTTGCAGGAAGAAGATGGTTAGCACATATAGAAGGATAGAGATGGAAAAGGATTGTGATGCTTTTGTCACAACCTTGACAAAACATGCATTAGAAGATGTGTGGTTGATAGACTTTGGTGGACTTTCCACATGACCTCACATGGGGTTTGTTTTTCAATGTGTGGAGAATTTGACGGTGGGAAGGTGTATTTGGGTGATGACTCTCACCTAAAAATAGTTGGTCGTGGAAGAGTCAAGATCAGATTCCCAAATGAGTGAAAGGGATCAATGGTGTATTACATATTCCATGTTTGGCACAAAACCTACTTTTAGTAAGAAAGTTGAATGATGCAGATGTGCAGGTTGTCTTTTTGAATGAAGGATGTAAGATGACGAGAGGAGCTATAGTGCTTGATAAGGGTGTTTAGATAGGCACTTTATTTAAACTAATAGGCACTTTATTTAAACTATGCATGCACAATACAATACAATAGTTCTTCCGACAAGTTGAAAAAAAAATCTTTAGAGTCTTTATCCCACCATTGGAATCAATAGTGAAGAAGAGTGTTGCATCTACTTCTGATGGTTGTGCTTTTCAGGTACTTAAGGGTGCTCATACTATTAGAAGATTAATCTTTACTTGGTAAAGGTTATTTTTTAATTGTAATTATTTATTAACTTGTAGTAATGTTCCAAAAGAATCCCTATAAGTCTTTTGTCTTTTTGTCTTCTCACACGTGTGAAGATGACTTTTTTTTTTTTCCCCTTTATTAAGGAATATTTGTAGCCACCTCCTTAAGAGGTTCTTGACATTACACACACATGATGAATGGTGGCATTCATTGAGTTGGGAGTTACATTCTAATTCTAACTCCACTTCTCACCTTTATTTGTTGAGATGCCCCTCCTCTCATTTTTCATTCAAACAAGCAAGCTTAAGGCTTAAGTGCTCTCTCTCTCTTTGTATTATTCTTAGGCATTTTGCCTCCATTCATAATATTGGAGTTTTTTCTTATTTTTTCCTCTTATCAAATTCTTGTGTCTTCTTTGCATAGGTGGTGCTTGGTTGGCTTCTCTATTTCTTGGTAATCTCTTTTTTTCAAACAATACTCATTAGTTAGTATTTTCCATTGCTCATTTATTTTTCCTTTCATGGTATCAGAGTTTTGGTATTACTATTCTTGTGAGCTACATTGTTGAAGGTTTATCGAGTTTTAAAAGCACGCCATTAGAAGCACTCTAGAGAGGAGAAGAGCCAAAAGTTTAATCTTGCTTCATGTTTAATAATATTTTCTAACCCTTGTGCAGATTTTTTTTAATTTAAAAATTTTTAAATATTTTTTAAAAAAAAATTTCAAACAATATAATTTGCATGCATGTTTAAATTTATGCAATTTTTTAGAAACCCTCAAATACAAGTTATAGTTCGATTTTAAAAAAAAAAATCCATTATTTATGCATGTTATAATTTGCATGTTAAAATTTCTTAAAAAAAATTTACTATTTTTTATATTGCATGTTCAAATAATTTTTTTTGAAAGGTTTCTAGTTCAAAATATAAATTATTCTTTTCAACTTTAAATTTTTTTTTTAAAAAAATTTATTTTCGATTTAGCCCTTTTTTCAGATCTAATAAATTTTTTCTATTTCAATTTTAAAAAAAATAGTATTAAAAAAATATAAATAAATAAATACCTTTGCTAGTATCAACCCTACGCAGCCTCCACCATACCCGCAGCTCCTCAACTTTGCTCACACCTCTCCTACCCAGCCTGACGCGTAGCCCGACTCTTAAGCCGAACCCTCGGCCTCCCCTGCGTTTCATTTTTATTCCTCGTTTTTTTTTTTTAAAACACTCACCTAAATTCTCTTGAAATCTATTTTAATTCTCGCCCACCCAAATTCCTTTTACCGCCCCTTAGCTTTTAAAAAATTCATAAATTTTCTTAAAAAAAATCTGCGCTTTCTTTTACTTCTATTTAAAGAGGTTTAGTTTTTCATATGCAAAAGCTATAAATAAAGTTCTTATAGTAAAAGTTCTTTTAATCTATACGTATACCTTTTAAGGTATTACTTTTAATAGTTTTAATAAAGTTTTTAATAAAGCTTTTAAAAGTTTTAAATTAATTTTCTTTAATGTTTATTAAAATTTTAATAAATCATTAAATTTTATTGTTTTATCAATTTAATTTTTCTTATTGATATATATATTTTTTTTCAAAATTAATATTATTTTATTTTAAAATTTTGTATAATATTCATAATAAATTTAATAAATTATTTTCTTATATAGTTTTTTTAATCAACTATTTAAAAAAAAAATACTTAGATACTTGTATCAAGTGTTTAGTTTTCATTTACTAAAGGTTTTATTTCCAAAGATTATCAAGAAAAATGGAAGCTAAAAAATGAGGAAGCCCTTAGTCTCATATGTATTTCCATGTCACTCAAACTATATGTTCACATTGGGACATGTGCGAAAGGCTATAAAGCATGGGACAAACTTTAAAGTATTTATGATAGCTCAAATGAATCTAGAAATATTCAACTTCAAGATCAACTTGAAGATTAAAGGTATTCTGATTTTAAATCTATGGATGGTTTTTTCTTGAAATTTGATGCTTTGAATAGTAAATTGCACGGTTTAAAAATAAAATTAGAAGATTTTAGATTAATTCATCTTATTCTTAAAAAATGTCTTCATAGGCAATTTCAACAATTTAATATTCATGCTCAATTAGTTATTCCTTCTTTAGCTACTCAGTTAACTTATGATATTTTTCGCAATTTATTAAGATGGGAAGAAGCTAAATCAATTTAATTTGGTAATCTTAAATCTAACGAGCATGCCTTTTTGTTTAATCATAAGAAAAACTTTAAGCCTCATTCTAACAACATTATAATAATAAACCTCATTATAATAATAGCAATGATCCTATGAAGAATAATTCTTCTAAAATGCTTGATTGCACTTATTGTAATAAGGATGGTTATTGGCAAAATACTTGTTTTAAGAAGCAAAATGAGAAAAAACCTATGAAGCAAAATAATCAACACCAACATAAACCTAATAATCATAAGGTTCATAACACTGTCAATCAATCTAGACGTGCTTTTACTTGTAGTTTCAATGTTTCTCAACTTTTTGAATGGGTTATTGATTTAGGTGCATCTCAACATGTTCAAATAAAAAAGTTTATGAGTCTATGCAACCTGATATGTCTAATGTTCCTCTTCAACTTGCTAATAATCATACTTTTAAAGTAGAAGCAATTGGAGATGTGAATGTTCCTAATGGTAAATTGCATGATATTTTATATGTTCCTGAATTAAAGACTAATTTGCTTTCAGTTGCTAAACTTTGTCAAGATTGTAAAATAGAATTTTACAAAGATATGTGCTATGTTATCGATCGAAAACAAAACAAGGTCATTGCTAATGCTAAATTAAACAATGATAATTTGTTCAAATTTTATGAGTTTGCTCAATCTAGATGCTCTTTAATATCTACCATTGATTTTAATGTTTGGCATGAAAGACTTGGTCATATTAATGCTAACAATATTTCCTTGATGCAAAAACTTAATATGGTAGATGGATTGTCCAATATTGTTCCATCTATAATTGTATGCATAGGATGCATGAGTGGTAAGATGCATAGGGGGCCCTTTCCACAAGGTCAATCATGGAGGACAACTCACAAGTTGCACCTAGTTCATAGTGACCTTTTAGGACCCATGGAGAATAACTCCATCCAAGGATTAAGGTATGCACTTACTTTTGTTGATGATTATTCTAGAAGAACTTGGATCTATTTTCTTCATAGTAAGGATCACATTCTTGATATATTTTCTGAATTTCATAAATTTGTTGAAAGACAATCTAGTTTTAAACTTAAATTTTTTAGGATTGATAATGGCAAAGAATGTGTACACAATGCTTTTAATAGTTATTTGAAATCATTTGGCATTAAGCATGAACTAACTATTCCCTATACACCTCAACAAAATGGTGTAGTGAAAAGGAAGCATAGAACTTTGTTGAAATGGCTAGATGCATGTTACATGCTAAAAATATGTCTAATAAATTTTGGGCAAAAACTATGTTTTGTGCTACTTACATTATTAATAGGCCTCATACTAGAGCTTTAAAGGATATAACTCCTGAAGAAGCTTGGTCTGGTAGGAAGCCCAATCTTAAGCATTTACAAATTTTTGGTTCAATAGCTTATGTTCACAAACCTAAACAAAAGAGGCAAAAATTAGATCCTAAATCTTCTCATTGGTTATGATGAACATTTTAAAGCTTAAAAAGTTTATAGTCCTCTTATTAACAAAGTAAAAGTTGCTAGAGATGTACGCATTGCTGAAAATGGTGTTCATGATTGTTCTACAGTGCCCAATATTGAATCTTCTCAAAATAAAGTTATTGTTGTGGAGGATAATCCTCAAGTTGAATCTTCTTTTAACCCTCCTAATGCATCTCTTACACATAGTGATAGTGATGATGAAAATGTTGAAATTTTTCCTCATGATTCTTCTTCTAATGATGATACTCCTACATCTAAAAGAAAGCCTAAATGGTTTAAAATATCGATGCAAAAAAGTGAGGATATTTTAACTAGAATGAATCAATCTAAAACTAGAAAGACAAATTATTGTAATTATGCTTTGATGTCTTAACATTATGCATTCAAATGATCCTCAAACTTATGAACAAGCTAAAGATCAACCTCATTGGCAAAAGGCTATGCAAGAAGAATATGATACTTTAATTGCTAATAAAACTTGGGATTTAGTTCCCTTACCTCAAGGTAAGAATTTTGTTTCTTGCAAATGGTTGTATAAAACTAAGGTTAATGCAAATAATGCAGTTAGGAAGTTTAAAGCTAGATTAGTTGTTGCTAAGGGCTTCTCTCAAGTTGAAGGTTTAGATTATTATGAAACATTTTCTCCAGTAGCTAAAATGCCAACTATTAAATTAGTTCTTGCTTTAGCTTCTCATTTTCATTGGCCTATTCATCAAATGGATGTTAAGAGTGCATTTTTAAATGGTGATTTACATGAAGAAATTTGTATGTCTCAGCCTTTGGGTTTCATTAAGGAAGGTAATGAACATCTTGTTTGTAAATTGAAGAAATCAATTTATGGTTTAAAACAATCTCCTAGAGAATGGTATTAAAAAATTAATGCTTTCTTTCTATCTCAAGGTTTCATTAGAAGTAAAAATGATCCAAATTTATATATTAAGCATAGTGAAAATGATATTGTGATTATTATTTTATATGTTGATGATTTACTTATCACTTCCAGTTCTAACAATTTGATTAGTGATATTAAGTCTCAACTAAATCAACAATTTCAAATGACTAATTTAGGCCTATTAAATTATTTTTTGGGTATGCAAATTTTCCAAACACCTAAAGGTATTTTTCTTTCTAAACATAAATATGCTTAAGATCTCTTAGATAGATTTAAAATGAATGATGCAAAGTGTGTTTTTACTCCTTGTGAATTATGAACTAAATTAATGATTGATATGGAAACTCCTTTTGTTGATCCTACTTTGTATAGGCAATTAGTTGGTAGTTTGAATTATTTAACTCTTACTAGACCTGATATTTCTTATAGTGTTGGTTTAGTTTCTAGATTTATGTCTAAATCACAACAAACTCATTTTAAAGTTGCAAAAAGAATTTTAAAATATGTTAAAGACACTCTTAATCTTGGTCTCTTTTATGATGCAAAATGTGATTTTTCTTTAAAAGGTTATTCTGATTCAGATTTATGAAGTGATCCTAATGATGGGAGATCCACTTGTGGTTATTGTTTCTTTGTTGGATCAAGTGCAATCTCATGGAATAGTAAGAAACAACAATCTACTTCTTTTTGTTCTACAAAAGTTGAATATAAAGGTTGTACAAATGCATCCAAAGAAACATTATGGTTAAGAAGATTACTTGAAGAATTGGGTCTACCTCAAATGGATCCTACTCCTTTATATTGTGATAATCAAAGTGCCATTGCTTTAGCCAAGAATCCAATTTTTCATGCAAAAACCAATCACATTGCTCTTCAACATCACTTCATTAGAGAGCAAATTGAAGACATGCAACTTTCTCTTTTGTATTGTAAAGGTGAAGATCAAGTGGCAGATATTCTTACCAAAGTTCTTGGTAAAGATAAATTTCTTTCATTGTAAAAATCTAAGATTACAACCCATTGAAGGGTTTGATGTAAACTCCCCAAGTAAAGCTTAAGGGGGGATGTTAGAAGATTAATCTTTACTTGGTAAAGGTTATTCTTTAGGTGTAATTATTTATTAACTTGTAGGAATATTTCAAAGGAATCTCCACAAGTCTTTTGTCTTTTTGTCTTCTCACACATGTATGAGGATGACTCATTTTATTTTTTAATTCCTTTATTAAGAAATATTTGTAGCCACCTCCTTAAGAGGTTCTTGACACATTGCACACACATAGATGAAAGGTGGCATTTATTGAGTTGGGAGTTACATTCTAATTCTAACTCCACTTCTCACCTCTATTTATTGAGGTGCCTCTCCTCTCATTCTTCATTCAAGCAAGCAAGCTTAAGGCTTAAGTGCGCTCTCTCTCTTCTTCTCTCTCTGGCATTTTGCCTCCATTCATAATATGGGGTTTTGTCTTGTTTTTTCCCCTTACCAAATTCTTGTGCCTCCTTTGCATTTGGTGGTGCTTGGTTGGCTTCTCTATTTCTTGCTAATCTCTTTCCTTCAAACAATGCTCATTAGTTAGTACTTTCCATTGCTCATTTATTTTTCCTTTCACATGCTTTGGAGATGAAACTTCTAGGAAAAAGATAGTTTTATGGCATCAAAGACTTGGCCATGTTGGTGAGAAGGGTCTTAGAGCCTTGGAAAATAAATGGATGATTGTAATCTTTAGTTTGATTTATGTGAACATTGTGTATATGGAAAACAAAATCGTGTTGAGTTTTATTCTAGTTCTCATAAGACTTTTAGGGTGTTAGATTTAATTCACTTTGATGTGTTTGGTCCCATGAATGTTCCTTTGATTTCTATCTATATATTTTGTATCTTTCGTATGATTATAGTAGGACATGGGTGTATTTCCCCAAGAGTAAATTTGATGTCTTTAGTCGGTTCAAAGAGTTTAAGGATTTTTGTGAGAATTAGACTAGTAAAAGAATTAAGTGTTTGAGGACTAACAATGGCAATGAGTACTATACAACAAATTTTGACAAGTTTTGAAGGCATAAGACAACTCCATATACCCCTCAATAAAATGGAGATGCAGAGAGGATGAACAAGACGTTGATGGAAAGGGCTAGGAGTATGTTGAGTGGAGTTGGCCTTGTACAAAAGTTTTGGGCTGAAGTTATTGCCACTGCATGCTATCTAGTTAACAGATCTCTTACATCGACACTTGTTGAGAAGATACCTATGAAGGTGTGGTTAGGCAAGAAACCCTCATTGAGACATCTTCGTGCATTTGGTTGTGCGACAAACACTCATGTGTGGAGGGAGAAGAGGTCTAAGTTGGAGAACAAAATAGTTAAGTGTATCTCCATCAACTATGGTGTTCATGTGATAGGTTACAAGCTTTGGGATCCAATGTGATGAGGTATAAATAACCTCATGATTATAATAAGCTAAATACCCTTCTTTGTTCTTACCAATCACTCTAGCTGTGCCAATTGTTTATTTTTAAGAGCAATAATTGTCTACTTTTTATAAAATGATGTATAAATCTTTATTTCTCAAATTGATTGAAATTAACTAACTAATGTTGATATAATGGTATAGACTTTAAGTCATTGTACAAGACTTATGCACGACCAAAGAGCAGAGTGGACTTTAAGCGGACTTCAAGCGGTTGAAGTTAGAGCATCGGAAGTTTGGGCGCCAGAAATTTAGGTGTGCATAGTGCAACGATTTCCTTTAAAGCTTTTTGTTAAACTTTTTGTTAAGATTTTATGGCTCCACTCGGAGCCTTTATTATGTTTTATGTCACAAACATCAGTTAGTTGGTTGGTTGTAATTCTGTTTAAGACTTTTTCAATGGTGTTTTCCTGCCATCTGGAAATTAGGATTTCTGTAGTGGTATAGTCTAAATATGTGTAACTATCAAAGCAATGGGAGGATGTTGTTATGACATGCTTTGAATATTGCTCAGCTATGTTCTTTGTGTTACACTTTTATGATATGAATAAATAAATATTGCCAACCTTATTCTGAGTCAATAGTTTCGAGTAATGGAAGTACTATGAATGGATTACTTTGAAGTTGCTGAAGTTCTACATATGATCTGAGTTAATCGTAGGAACGCCTGAGAGCTGGCCACTCGAGGAATCTCATAGAGTAGATAAGTATTTTTATGGTTAATACTGTTACTTTCATGTTGTACATGTTAAAATTAGACGAATGCTATTTTGTGTTGAGCTCTGTCACATGTTCGTGCAGGTCATAATTAAGTTTACAGTCTTTAAAGTTCTATTCATTTGGAAATTTCGGAGCACTCACTCTTGTTGTTAGTTACAAGTCGTTAGGAGTACTTTCTGTCAGTAGTTAGTCATTAGCCATTAGTTGTCTTCATTTAAATTTCACAGTTTATTTGCAAGTATTAATTCTTAGGTAATTTCCATGCTTTCTAGAATAGAAATTTGAATGCTTTCTAGTTTAATTTCTGTTTTCATATATTTCAAAAATTCAGAAAATCTTACTAGGAGAGATGGCCAAAATATCCCCTATTGCATACAGCCTTTGGACGCTACCCAATTGACATAACTGATATATTTTTAACTAAAGTGTTAGGACCTTAGGACAGCCTATCACAGTGGCCGAGAAAGTTCTTTATAGTAGAAGTGTTATCTTTAGAGAGATGAAACTTTCTATTGTTTTGCAGCTTGGAATGGAACAAAAGAAAGATGTAGTTCAACTTCCTATTAAACCTGAAAAAGTTGAACCAAAAGCCCATGATGGATCGGATGATGAGTTGATCTCTAGTAGCTCTGAAAGTTTAGAAGAAGAAGATCGTCAACCTCATTTTTTAAAGACCATGCATATTAGGTAGCAACCTGGTAGATTTGGATATTCACTTGAAAGGTTCAAATATTCATTGTTGGATTCTAATTATATTTTTGCTTTGATTGCTAACATTGATGAGCCAAGGATCATAAGGGAGGCTATGGGTATGAGTGATGCAGATTCCTAGATAAAAGCCATGGAAGAAAAAAATGGTTGCATTAAAGAAAACTGACACGTAGGATCTGATACCTTTGTTTGATGGACGTAAACTCATTGGTTGTAAATGGGTGTTTAAAAAGAAATTTGGTCTAGATGGAAGTGTTGAAAAGCATAAAGCAAGATTGGTCACAAAGGGTTACTCATAGGTGGAGGGAATTGATTATGGTGAGATATTCTCTCCTGTTGCTAAGTTGACATCCATTGGTGGTGATGTAAAATATAATTTAGAAGTTGAGTAGATGGATGTGAAGACAATTTTCCTTCATGGTGACTTGGAAGATGAAATTTATATCACAATTTGAGCTTACATGGTAAAAGGTAAAGAACATCTAGTTTGCAAGTTGAAAAAGTCTTTGTATGGTTTGAAATAGTCTCCTACGATGTGGTACCAAAAGTTTGATACCTTTGTGTTGAGTTTGGGATTTCAAAGGTCTAAATCCAATCATTGTGTTTACTGTAAAACTAATAATGGTCACATTCTCATCATTGCATTATATGTGGATGATACATTATTTTTTGGGAATGATAAGGGTTTGATTTTTTACTTGAAATCTCAGTTGTCAACACAATTCAAAATGAAAGATTTAGTTGCAGCTAGGGACATCTTGGGAATGGAGATTAAAAGAGATAGAGACAACAAAAAGTTTTGGTTAAGCCAAAGCAAGTACATGAACTCAATGTTGGAGCAATTCAACATGACAACTTGAAGACAGTTGGTTGTCCCTGTGTTGCAAGAACGAAGCTATCTATGGATGATTGTCTAAAATCTCCTTTGAGATGGAGGACATGACTAGAGTACCTTATGTGAATGTTGTTGGAAGTTTGATGTATGCTATGGTTTGCACAATACCAAACATTTTCCAACTAATGGGAGTCCTTAGTCGGTTTATGGCTATTCTTGGACAAATACATTGGGATATAATTAAATGAGTGTTTAGATATTTGCGGGGTACTTTCGAGTATTCCCTATGTTTTCATGGTTATTGTACAAGCCCTCGACACTCAATTAGTATTCATGGACATGTGGATTGAGATTTGGCAGGTGACATTGACAACAAAAGATCCACCAATGGATATGTGTTCATGATGTTTGGTGGTGTTGTTAGTTGGATGGGTAAATAGCAAGTTGTAGTCACTTTGTCCATGATAGAAACATAGTATATGACAATTACTCATGCTTGTAAGGAAGCCATATGAATAAATGTTTGTGTTCAAATGTTGGGTTTGATGCAAGGTTGATTACTATTGTTTACTCGGTAATGTTGATTGAATGATTAACAAAGAGTAAACGGAAATACATAACAACAATAATAGAATATATCAATTACTCCCAACAATGCTCAGAAGATATGGTGTGTATTCATTCATTCATCGGATATGCAATAGTTACAAGATACCAAATGCATGCGGTCCACGATGGAGTATGCAAACATAGTATATATAGAATACCTGATGGTTGCTGAGAACTGCCAACGGTCGACAACTACACTCCAACTGTCGGAAACCACTTCCTGATTACATCTAATAATTATTTACTTTTGTTGATTGTAATATTGTTTACTTAGTGTATTTGGATGACTACATCAACCTCCCCAAAAAGAAAGTCGTCTTCCAAACGACTAGAAAACAAAATTGAAGTCAACAATACAACATGCTAGCTAGTGAGAGGATGGATGGAGGAGGTCAAAATAGATGTTTGAGCACTAAGCTGACAAAGCTAGTAGACTTCCTCTGTCCACAACTTGAGGTGATGTGCTACTATCAATTCCCTCTCCTTGACTGCCTTCACCATTTGTGCAACCTCTTTCAATTGATGCTTCACCTTTTCAATTTCCTTGTCTTTGGCCTCAATCTGATTGTTCTTTTCTATCAATTCCATCTCTTTGGCCTCGATCTAATTGTTCCTTTTTGTCAATTCCATTTCTTTGGCAGCCACTTTTTCCCATTCGGCCTCAAAGAGGTGTTTGTTGTGCCAATTGGCTCTAGAAATGTTGGTTAAGAGTATCTGCCTCGGTGCATACCTTTTGTGAGATAGATATGGCCTTGTTAATTTTGTTGGTAAGCTAAAGATTAGATACTTCTTAACGCTTCAGCTTATAAAACAATTCCTTGTATGCAGTCTCCATGCCAAAAAGAGTTGAGATTAGTTTCCCATCTCGCCCTTGGAATGTAGGCTTGGCAGGATACCATGCCGCTAACATCTCGTTGGTCTCAATCTCTGGCCAACCTCTGGAAATGAAAAGGTTAGTACACTAATTCTCATAGTTGGTCTGCATGAATGCTAAAATACAGTGGGCCTCGTGCCAAGGGAGAGTGGGCACAACCCAATTGACGAGAAATATTGACAACCTCCTAGATGACTACAACTATAGTCTCCAAACTTTGAATATATCTCTAGATAAAACCCAATGGATAAATCTCATCCAATTTGGGAATCTCAACGATTATCTCTTTTGAATCACTGGATTTCTCCTTTGCACGAGGAGGGGCTACAATTGTGGGTAGTGTGGGAGTGATTACCAATAGAGTGGTTACTAGTGGAGTGACTACTGACGGTTGTGGAATCAGGGCTGACTCTCCTTCCTATACATGCACTAGCTCTGTTGTAGGAATAATCGGTTGTGCAGTAGTCGATGGTGCAATAATCGACTATGTAGTAGGTGGTTGTGTACTCTCCCTTATGGATGGAACCATGCTAGGCTACTCAATAGCCATCTCAATATCCTCTTGTGAATCGAGGGGGGGGAGGAGGAATCATGACACGAACAAGAGTGCCAAGGAGTTCTAGCCAACTATCAATTTGTGGTGCATGTATTGGCGACTCCTCCAGAGGCAGTTCAGTGTTATCTGAAATGTTTTCCACAACTACTGTGCTTGGTGAAGCTATGGGGGTTGTGGGTAGAATCTCCTCAGCTACCTCCTCGGCTCCTCCAACTGGAACTACTGGGATTATGGGCCGAGTCTCAACATTTGTGGACACCACTTTGGTTGAGTGAGTGTCTATGTGTGTGGTGCTAGCAGTAGAAGAGGTTATGGTGATTTGTTCACATTCTTTGTTGCTATCCTCACCTTCCCTTGATATTGCTTTTTGTTTCCTTTTCCTCTTTCCTAATTTTGTTTCTTCCCCTAAAGCCACCTGTGTGTCTAATGTAGTCCATTGTAATACTATAGGCCATGAAGTGTCATAATCGACAATCAGCTAGAATTTACCCAATTTGGCATCAAACACTTGGGTATACATGGCATCCAAAAATAAAGCAATTGCATGTTGGGTCATATAAAATGCCTTGTGTCTACATGCTAGAAATTCTCTTATTCGTTCTGACAGATATTGTGTCCAGTTGTAGATTTTGCCTATACTTAGAACAATCATGTAATCCATCATCTAGATGGCTATGTCAAACGCTCAACTGGATCATGCCAATCTGCATTTAATTAGGTCCATTAGGCATTTCCACTCTGCATTTGCCAACATTTTCTTGCACAATCCCCTATTGCATGCATTCCAAATAGTATCTTTTTTCTTTCTTGGTTAAATCTAAGTTGCATATTCTTTTAATAAAAGCCTCTTTTTTTTTTGGAGCTATTTTTGTTGTAGGTTTAGCAATCATAGTTCCTGATGATGGTATCCCAAAAACCCTTCTAAAATCATTCGACTGGAATGATATAGTTACTGAGCAACCCATGTATTCAACAAGTTTATGGGCATACTGATTATAATTTAGCACCATTGATTTTAAATAAGGTTCAAAACCATGCGAGTTAAAAAAAGGAAATTATGTAGCGTTGTCTACTCGAGCATGTTGGAGTGCAATTTTTAGTGGATGGTCTCCAACATTGTCTTGCCATCATGCTTTGCATTCACTCCTCGTAAGAATTTCCCATGTCAAGGAGTCGACAGTCACATTATCATTTTTCCCTTTGTCCATTTTCCCTGATGCTATTGGAATTTTTAGCTTGTAGATTGCTGATTTACTCTTGTTGTCCTTCCTCGCAATCTTCTAAATGCTCTTCTACATGCCATTCTTCAGCAGTCTTCCTCTTCTTCTAATCTTTGTCTAGTTTATAGCTGATATATCCTCTCCTTGGTACTGAATAAGGGGCTTTGACTTGCCATCCGCCATGTAACTTGATCTATTATGCAGTTGGTCCAAAGAGTGCATTTGTTAAATGCCAATGGATTCTAGGTACTGGAACACCTTTAGGTTCTTGCATAATAGGTTTTACTACTACAACTTTAGGTCCTTCTAGTCCTTTTGGTACTTGTGTGATAGCTTTCTCGTTTGCCATCCATCCTACCATGTTGACTGCAATTGATCTCTCCTTGTATGGATTTAATTTTGATCCATTGATACTATCTTTCAACATAGTACCATCCAAATTCTCTAGTTTGATAGCCCTATTATTAGAGATTTCTCAAACTTTAAAGGGATCAAGCCATCTCAATTTGAACTTGGTTTAATTTCGTTACAGCTGTTATACTTCAGAACTAACTGGCTAGGCTGGAAGTTTACTCATCAGAGGTGTTTGTCGTGCCAATGCTTCCTTCCTTTTTGCTTCACCTTTGTTGCCCGTTGGGCGAGTACTCTTCGTTCGTCTAGTTTGTTTAGTTGGAATAGTCATTCCTTCATACTCTCTATGTCGCCTAGTCGATTCTCGACGACAATCCTTAGGCTCGATACCATATCCTTAGCGGGGACTACAACGTCTTGATCATACATTAAGTGGAATGGTGTGTGTCCTGTAGTCACTTTATATGTCATACGGTAAGCCCATAGTACAACTAGTAGCTTCTCTTCCCAGTTAGCTTCTTCAATGCCATAGGACTTATGAATGACGGAGACAAGTACTTTATTTGTGGATTTTTCCTATCCATTCACTCTTGGGTAGTACGAGCTTGATAGGTTATGAAAAATCCAGAACTTCGTCATCATCAAGCGAATGATGTGGTTCACGAAGTGTCCTCCCCAATCACTGGTCATCTATATTTGAATGCCATACCTTGTGACAATTTGCTCGTATATGAATCTCACCATACAGATTGTAATGTTGTTTGGCAACACTCAAGCCTTTGCCCATTTTGTTAGGTACTCAATGGAAACAACTATGTATCTTCATTGGTGTAGTTGGCTAACTTTCAGTGGACGAATGAAATCAAGTCCCCACCTCTCGAAGAGTTCTTGGGATTGAGATGGGAACAACATGTAATCTCTCTTTAATTGTTTGCCAACTCTCTGGAAAGTATCACATCCCATCGCCCATTCTCGGGCGTTGGTGTGCAATGTTAGCCACCATAGACTCGCCAACAAAAATTTTGGTCCCATATGTCCTCTTGCCAGCCCTTCGTGTGCTTCTTTAAGTACTCTTGGGATTTCCTCCTCCATGACACATCACCGTAGTACCTAGTCAGATCCCATTTTATAAAACAATTCGTTGATTAGTTGGAAAGTTTTACTCTTCAAGACTAGTTTCCTTCGCTCTCTTGGTGGCATGTCCTTTGGAAACATGGAAGTGGAAAGGTATTCTCTGATGCTTTTGTACCATGGAGGTAGTGCTGCAATTTGAAATAAATGGGCGTTTGGGAAGCCTTTATTTACTCCCTTGGGAGGTTCATCTAACTTGATTTTGAATAGTTGGTCGGCGATGATGTGACTTTTCCTCGGCCTGACAATGATGGTGAATGTGAATTCTTGCAATAGCAGGATCCATCTACTCACTTGTCCTTGGATTATTGGCTTGTTCACTAGGTACATAAGGGCTTAGTGATCAATGCAGAATGTGAAGGGTGTTGCTAGCAAATAATGTCTGAACTTTTGTATGACATAGACCATTTCGAGCGCTTCCCTCTCCATCGTACTATAGTTCTTTGCCTTTGACACAACCCGACTAGCGAAGAAGATTGGATGGTCTAACCCTTGTGATCCCACTTGTACCAGTGCTCCTTTGATTGTGTAATTTGATGTGTCAACGTGTACATGGAACTTCTTACTCCAATATGAGTATGCAAGGATTGGTGAACTTATTAGTCGTACATTCAGTTGTTGAAGGCCTTCTCCTGGTCTTCTATCCACGTGAATGGTTGACCCTTCGTTGTGAGTACGTCGAGTGGGTAGGATACTTGGGAATTTTTTAATAAATCTCCTATAATAGCCGACATGACCCATCAATGACTTTACTCCGGTGATGTTTTGAGGTGCTTCCATCTGTACGATCACCCATATTTTGTTTAGGTTGATCTTGAGCCTAGCTTTACAAACTTTATGTTCGAGCAATTTGCCTTGAGGTACCATGAAACGACACTTCTTCAAATTCAATGCCAATCTTGTTACTCTATATCGTTCCATACATTCTCAGAGATCCTTCAAATGTGTCTTGGTCACTATAGATCGACTAGTCGTCCAAGAATGCCTTAAAGTTTCCCACTAACATTTTGTTGAATATGTGGAGAATGATTCTTTGAAATTTTTCCAAAGCATTGCATAGAATGAACGACATTCGGTTGTATGCATACACTTCGTCTTTGACCACGAATGTAGTTTTTAATTTGTCCTCTTCGACTATGCTTATCTAGTTATAATTGAAGAATCCATCCATGAATGAATAAATTTTGTGGCCAATCACCTCTTCTAGTATGGAGTCAATGAATGGGATTGGAACTGGGTCTTTTATAGTTACTAGATTCAGACTTTTGAAATCCACACATATCCAAATTTGTTTGGCTTCCAACATTTTTTCTATTTCCTCTTGCACCTTTGCAACATATTTTTTGTTCATTTAGTAGGGTCACTTTCATACGAGTTGTGCTCAATGTACCAGAGGGATTCTATGTATAAATAGTTTTGGAGGTATCCCTTTCAAGTCTTTGTATGCCCATGCAAAGGCATCCTTGTATTTCGTGAAGATCTTGAAAGTTGTCACCTTCAATATCGAATTCCAATCGTCTCCGACTATGATCATTCGTGGGCTATTCTCTTCTACTAAGTTCAACTTCTTCATTTTTGATTCTTTGTACTTGATCACCTTGTCTTGTTCAAAAGTATGCATTGGTGTGTCATCCATCCTGGCCACTCCCTCCTTGTATTCTTCGTACTTTAGAGGAAATGTCCGACTTATTGTGGCTTTGTCCTCTTCTTCTCTTCAATCTACTCAACTTGCAAAATATTGCAATCATGCTAGACCACTTCATAGTCTTCCATTTGCCAGTGAAACAATCCATTGAGCGAACTTGTTTTGTCCTCCAAACAATGTTGGAGGTCAAGGACTCCATTGTTTGGTTCCATAAATCTTCTTTCTTCTTCTATTCCCGATTATACTCCTTTTGAGTCCAAATTGGAGGATTCCATCTCTTCGTTCACTACTTGATATCTCAAGGCAATCACATACTTCCTCTCGTTTTCTATGGAGAGTGTATTCTATTTCCAGTTATGGTCTACCTTGGCTGCAATTAGCCATCCTGTCTCGATTAATGCATCGTACGCCTTCTTTTGCAATAGAATGACCATGAAGTTCAATAGAAACAGTTGGGTCTCAATTGTCACCTTCTACGCCATCAACGTTCCTAATGGCTTGATGCCATGTTGGTTGATGACCACCAATTGGAATGTCGGTGGCCAAAGTGTTGGCTTCCTGAGGCACTTCCATGTATCTTTGGGAAGTATGTTGACTCTCAATCCTCCGTCAATAAAGTGTTTGTTAGACTCTTTCCCTTGATCTCCATTTGAACGACAATTGGTTTCTTTCTTATGTTCACCATGAGTAGCATTGGGTTGATGACTTGTTCACCCTCAGGTGGTGGCTCTACTACCATGCCTTCTCTTCGACCTTCTTGCTAATGAGTTTGATCGTCACCAACCATGTTTGTAATTGCCACTCTCAATTGTGGCATGGTTTGGAGAAGGTATGTTACCTCATGATTGGTATGGTTGTCAATAGCATCTGCCATACAATGTTCCTTTCTAGCTCCGATTGCAATGAGGTACTTGTAGTATTGTTGGAGGTTCTTTGTTCTTTCACCATCGCCTATTCTACTTCAACTTTGGTTTCTTGGAGTCATTCCTTTTCCATACAAGGTTCTAGATATATTGCCTTCTTCATTTGCACTTTGGTAATTGCCAAGCTTCCTTGTCTCGCTCCTCCACACCTAGCATGCTAATACCTTTTTGCTTTGAGTAGTCTGTGTCTTCATGATCACCCGGTCCACACCACTTACACAACATTCCCACTTTGTTTTGGTTGCTCTGGCATTCTTTGGTGAAGTGACCCCATTTGTTACATTTCTTGCACTAGATAGTCGGTCTTCCCTTTGCATCATACTAGATCTTGCTTCTTGATCCACTATTATCAAACTGATTATTATTCCCTCATTTGTTCTGGTATCCGCTAGGAGATGCATTCGTGTTATTGTTCTATGCTTTTAGGGGTGTGGTTAGAGTGATTGATTGTTCCCCTTGGTTGAAGAGCACTTGTGTCCTTCTTGTCTTCAAATTATACAGGCATTCCTTGATGGAATGTCCCATTACTTGGCATATGTCACGAAAGAATTTTTTCAGATAGTTTGTTTTCATGTGATCTTCAACCTTGCACTCGATGCACCATAATTCCTTACTTTCCTTTGTAATTTCTTGGATTTTAGCTCCATCATTCTCATCATACCCTTAAGGCTTGAATAGTCTTTGATTTACTATTGTTGTTGTTGCCTATGCTCTCATCGTCGTCCATCCTCCTCTTCCCTCGAGAAGATGTCTTATCTTCACTTTCTATATCCATCGCCCAATTGTAGGCATCAACATACAATGTCGGAGGTACAACCTGTTGATGCGTGTTTTATGACACAACAAACATTTTAGAACAAAGAGTCACATACGCTATATTCTCTCTTGAAAAATTACCCGATATGCTAAGATTGCAAGTAAGGTCATATGGTAATTCCAATGTTTAAGATGAATGCGGGTAAGCTCTGTGGTATGGATGTGATTTGTTGGGGGCACAATTGAGATTTACTTTTGCAAGTTACTCGGAAAAGCGGAAACATAAATGCAATATCATTTTGGATTTTCTGATTTTATAAAAAAAAGTGAAAAAAGATTAAGGGTTTTAGAGATCCTATGCTATTCCTAAGAAATCAAGAGACGGCGAGGATTAAATGAAACCAAATAAACAATACTCTGCTTCGTCACGTTAGACAACAACTACACAGAGCAAGTGCAATCTTCTAGGAATGTGCTTGTGATTTTCACGTAATGAATAATTACCATCAAATCGAACAATAATTATTCAAACAGAAGTTAAGCATCCACGATAAAGCTCAGTCTAACTTTACACATTGGGTGAAAAGCATCCACTCAAAGAAAGTATGAGCTCGGTTTCACTAATCTCCGTTATCAATCTATCATTCTTCTAACATACATTCTAATTCAAATTTACTAAGCGAGAAAGAAAATATGCGACCATGCAACCATTCGACAATCAAGTATTCAAGGCACCTCATGCATTTGAACTTTATTATCAAAATGATGTTTTCACAACAATCTCATAAAAACTCTCTTTATTTTCTACAATCTAATTCTCTTGAATCTGCTCTAACTTCAAATGAATTCTAATTCTTCTCCTTCTGATCTAATCTCTTCTAATGAAATGAGAGAGACCGGGAGGGGTTTATATAGCATTTTTGAATTACAATGAATGGCTGAGATTGATTCAGGATCAACGGCCTAGATTAAACAGAACTAAACCCTAATTAGGGTTTCCAAAACCTCAACCAGTTAACTAGAGAGAACTCTAGACATCTGGAGTGGCATCCTTATCCACTTGTGCGGCATCACATTCGGCGAACCTAGACACGATCGAGCCGACTTCCTCCATGGCAATGTCGGGCAGCACGTTGACATTGTACTCTAGCAAGCCCAGGCTCTCAGCACACTCTGCAAAAATGGTCGCCCATTCTGGTTCCTGCAGCAAGAAAGAATTCCTGACGGCCATGAAGTTGAATACTTTGGTGAAGTTCTCCTTCGTGATTGGCCCGGTGGTGGAGAAAATTCTCTGCACTTGTTCTCTTAAATTCTTTGGCCGCAAGTGTTTCTTTTGGACAACATCCTTGTCGAGCATATCTGCAGCCATTTCATAAATTTTACTCTGAATTTCCTTTGCTCGTTCTTCAACTCTGGCACCATCCTGCTTCACTTTTTCTAGGACTCCTCTTCTTGAGATCAGAGCATAATACCATCCATTGAAATCATATGCCGCTCCAGCTTCAATAACCTTGTCCTCAATCAACCTTTGCTTCGAGATGCTCTTCAATTCCCGAATACATGGGATTATCCTACTTTGAATATCTTCGAGACTACTCCATGATTCCGCCAGGTCTGCAACTCGTGATAGCATAAAGGAAGCCTGCTCATTTACTTGTGCCAACTTTTCTGCAAACGCCAACGCCTCTTCTTTCCTTCCAGCCATCCAGTCCTTAGCCTCTCTTGCCGTAGTCAGCTCTTCTTCAAAATTTGCACCTAGTTCTTGTGAAGAATTAGGAGGTGGAAGTGCTGCTTGGTCACCTTCATTTAGGGGCTTGGTCAAGTGCTGGATGTAATCTTTTAGGCGCTCAATCTCTTTTTTATATTCTTTTTTCTTTGCTACTTCTTTTTCCAGCCTGGACTTGATGGCGGCAACGGAATTGTCCAAGTCCTCGACCTCTTGCCCTTTTGTTGTTGGACCCATGTCAATGGTCGTGATGGCATATTCATCAGGGGCAATCTCATCTTGGAACTTGTCAGCTGTAGGTATTGCAACTTGCACTGTACGATTACCAGCCTCATCCCTTTGGATGGTGGAAAATTTCTTGGCTTTCTTCCTCGGGGCAGTTTGCTCTAGTCTTGCCAGAAAATCTATGGCATCATCCTCCTTAGGAACCTCTACTGGCGCCTTTCTCTTCAATCTTTCTTTTAGCCATTCTGGGATGGTTGGCTACTCAATTCCGTCCTCCTGTTGATCTTGGACATCCTGTATATCCTGAATATTTTGATCTTCGTGGATATCTTGAATTTCCGGCATGCTTTGAATCTCTTGCATATCTTGAACTTCTTGCACCAATTGGATTTCTGGCATACCATGAATTTCTTGGACGGATGGATCCTCTTGGATTCCTTTGAGGGCAGAAATCATTCCTTCCTCGAATTCTCCATTCATAATATCTGTATCATTGTCCGATTCTAGGATCTCTGTGCTTGCTGGAGAAGGTTGAGCATCATCTTCTATTTGCATTGGCTCTATATTTCCGACTGGAGAAGGGATCCTAGCATTTTCAAAAGACTCTTTATCCATGGCGAGTATTTCTTCTATATTTCTGGAAGTGGCCGAATGAAGAGGTTTAGACTTGTGCTTCTTTCGAGAAGGCCCTTCATCTACCATTTTATCCTTGTCTTGTCTTGCAGATTTATTAATTTCTTTCCTCTTTCTCGAGTTGGTGGCATCTGTTGGCCCATCTCCACGAGATGCACCGGCGTTTGAAGAACAGGACTCTGTATCGCCCATCAATTCATAGGTGAATTGCACATTTCTCTGTCTTAAAATTTCTACCTGCCGATCTATCCACCACTGAGAATACTTGAAAACAGGCCGCATGAAAGTTGCTAGGTAACCCATCTCAGGCTCAAACCATCTTATAGGAGGGAGTGGCTCGTTCTCATTGAAGCTCGGCTGCAAGTATATTCCATCATCCTGTAGTTGATCAGGTATTTTGAAGAGCTCTGTTGCCCTTATCATGCTTAATGGTAATCTTGACCACAACCTCCTCCTTACGTCATATTCATCTGCTGCGTTAGCCCATAAGTCTTCTAAGTCAACCCGATGCTTGTACCTCTCTCCGTCCACAGTTCTGATGTGATGGAGTGGGTCAAAGTTGTTCCTGGATTTGTATGATATGAATGGATATTGTTGAATCTCCAGTTGAGCAACCTCTGCTGCTTGTGCGGTTGGACACGACTCCTCCATATTGCCGATGAAAAAAGGAAAGGTGACAGCCACTTTTTGTTTTGGCCTTTGAATATTTTGATACGCCTCCAATTGCCTCAACACTTCCAGCAAAACCATTTTATTGGTTGGATAGATGGGCAGTCTATAAGGATTTCCTGAGAATCCTTGGATCCTGATGTAAGTGAACTTAGGATACTGAATGAACCATAATCCATACCGACTGATTAGGCTCTTGGCCTCATGTGAGAGTCTTTGGTGCGTTCCGCCTTAGAGAAGCCGGGTGATGTACATCAGAAAGGCGTCATGAGCTCGTCGGAAATGTGACTTCTCTTTCAGTTGCAACTGCAGATAACAATCGTAGGACTTGAGCTGCCCTTCGCCATTGCCGACCACACCCTTGCAGGTCAAGCCAGAATACTTGTAATATCTTGCAAGTGAATATATGATGTATGAGCTCATGTGAAAGGTCTTGGTCTCCTCAAAGTTGACTAACTGCTTGTGGATGCTATCACTAATCATTCTGGACCAATTGAACATCTTGACTCCAGTGATTATTTCATCAATAAAATAGTACATCCAGTTTTCGAAAGGTGCACCATGGGAATTGCCTACTATTCTGTTTAGTAGCAAGACGATGTCACCATATTCCTCTTTGAAATGAGTTATGATCAATTTCTTTGGCATCTTGCCTGTAGTAGGCTTAGGTTTCAGTAACCAATTTTTGTTTATGTTGGACGCACAGAGATCCTGCTGGCTTTGATAAAGCTTAAGTGCATCTTCCTTGGTGCGGATGTTTGATTGTAAACTGGAATTCCAAAAGTTTCTTGGATTGCTGGCTCGGACAAGTAGGCGAGAATTCTTCCATTAGGAGCTTCTATTTGCCTTTCTCGTGCATTGTAGTGCAACGCACATTCCACCATAAGTTCCAGACATTCTTTCGCTGGTGGAAATCCAGCTGCGTGGACAATTCCATTGCGCATCATCCTCATGGCAATTGGTGTAGGCAGACGTCCATCGGTCCCGTACATTCTTTTCTTGAAGTCTTTGAGGTCAACGTGGCCAAGATCGGTGTCCACAACATGCTCCCACTTGGACTTGATTTTCGATTGTGGTTGCACACCCTTGCTGGAAAACTTCATCTTTACCGTCTCGAAAAACAAATCTGCAAGAAAAAGTAGAGAGAGTAATCAGAATTCGAAACTTAAATCATTTTGAAAGACATTCTAGCTAGTTATCAATTTAGACTTCATTAAAAAAAATTAAGCTAGAAAGAAAATAAACGATGAAGTTTCATGCCAAAGTAAATCTGCCTGTGACTTCTGGAGAAGTGATCACAATCACAATGCAAGTTGGTAAAAAATTATTTCCTTCACTTTGCTGCAGATTTTCTCAACTCTTTTGCCTTAGAAAAGTTTCTTCTCACAACTCTTCTTCTCAAAATCGAATGATTGTGCAAATGAGAAGTGAAATCAATTATAGAGGTGAGAAAATCGATCCTTTTAGCAAATTTGCATTGTTTCCTTCAAATTGAGTTTAAACTCAGCTTTTACTTTGCTTCCGAGTGGCAAGTTTTATCCTCAACGATCGTGTTCGGGAAAGTTTCCAATTTTATCGCCAGTTCAATAAAGCTCTTTTGTTCTTTTTCTAATTTCGAAATTTTTTCAAGTTTATCCTTTTGGGGCGTTGGAAAATGAATAATTAAAATAATTAAAATAGTTATTCCATGTGTCATTTCCAACCCGTTCATTTTATGGCGAATTATTTTTGTCCTTTTCGAAAATTTTCTTGCCAATGCCTTAGGCGAATTTTCTTTTTGTCCAATTTTCTTGCCATAATTTCTATCATCCAATTTATTTGGCCATGAATTTCTTTCTTTTTCCAAAATTTATTTCGCCATGTCCAATTTTATTAGGCCATAAATCTTTTCGTCCAAAATTATTTTGCCATGATTTTCAATCGTCCAATTTCATTTGGCCATATTTTCTTGCTTTTTTCTAAAATTTATCTAGCCACGTCCAACTTTATTTGGCCATGATTTTTTAATTGTCCAAAGTTATTTGGCCAAAATTCATTTCATCTTCCTAGACACTTTGATGTTTGGACTTAGGCGAATTTTCCTTCTTTTTCAAGCATGGCGAAATTTTAAAGTGTCAAGCATGTATTTTTAATTTCTCAAACGTTTATACTTAGGCAAAAAATTTCCAATTTTCACACTTCTTTTTGATGTGGCAGACTTTAGCTATGTTTAGGCCATCAAATCTTCTCCATATGGTGGACTTCACTCATTCTTAAGCCACTTCCAAAGGCGGACTTCATCATGTTTCTTGCCATAAGTCTTGGCTTAGGGCGGACTTTCTTCATTTGCATGCCATTCTGTCTTTGGTCAAGGGCGGACTTGAGCTCTTCTCTTGCCATTTCCTTTTGCTCAAGGCGGACTTGCCTTGTTTCTTTGCCACTTAATGTTTAGACATGGGGCGGACTTTGGCTTGTGGCTTGCCATTTGACACTTGAACATGGGCGGACTTTGCTAGTTTCCTTGCCATCCACATTCTTGCCATACAAGGGCGGACTTCATTACTTGGCTTGCCATTCACCTCATGTTGCTGGGCGGACTTAAGCGTTTGGATAGCCATTTCCTTTGTTTTGGAGGGCGGACTTCATTACTTGGCTAGCCATTGGAAGGCGGACTTGCTGCATTCTCATGCCACTCTCCATCTCTTGGCTGAAGCGGACTTGCTTCTTTTCATTGCCATTGACCATTTGACTAAGGCTGAAGCTTTCTAACATTACTTTCCCCTTCTCCATGCTGAGTAAACTCCATACTTAGGCGAATTTCTCACAAACTTCAGTCTTCTCCATGAATTTTCAGTCATTACCTTGCCATGAATGTTCAGATTTCCAGATTCTTTCCATGGATTTCTCAGATTTTTTCATGAATTTCTCAGATTTTTATCAGATTTTGATGATTTTGTGACTGATTTTTCCAGATTAATCACCATTTTTCCTGTGATTTATGAACAATTTTTCCAGATTTTTCAACTTTTTTTGTGATTTTCCAGAATTTCACCATGATTTCAAAAATTTTCGAATCAATTTTCTGAGAGTTTAGTTGATCTTTTTGAACTTCTGAGTGGATTTTTGAAACTCGAGCCCTTTCCAAATATAGAAACTTTCTAAAAATAGAAATTTTCCAAAAATAGCAACTTTCCAAAAATAGACCCTAAAAAATAGGGATCTTAGAATTGCCCAAAAGTGCCAAAAAGTAGGTCCTAAAAAATAGGGGGCCCGAGGTGAAAAACCCTAAAAACTGGGAGGTGTTGGAATTGACCGAAATGACAGTCGATATTCGTCTCCCAGGCCTTCTAAGCATGATGGCGACGTTTGCACAGTGATCCAAGCTAAAATTCACTTGCTTGACTTGGGTGACCATTCAAAATTTAGACTCAAAACCCCCAAACGGAGAGCAGACAAAAAGAGGCACGCAAAGGCAAAACCCTAAAAGGCAAACAACAAGGGTCCCCATTTGCAATGGGGCGAGGTGTGAATTAGGTCACAACACGACCTTTATCTTCTTCCTTAGTGAAGGGATCAATCGTTCGATGAACCATCTCTTCTTCAATCCATCGGTCAGCTAATTTTTTAGTTTGACCAATAATTCCTTGAGCCTATGATTATAGGCTCATACATTCTCGTGCTTTCCTTGTTTGGTGTTGTATATCTCCGCTACAATTTTATTGTCATCTCTCAATTGTTTGAATTCCCCCTAGAATGCTCTTCTCAATGCATCCCATATATTCTTATGAGCTGGTTCCAATTCTATGTACCAATCAATTGCTATCCCTTTGAGAGTTGTTGGAAATTCTCTTAGCCAATATGTTATGTTATAGTACTTCATTTTGTACATTGACCAGTCTACATAATTGGTGAGAACAAATCCTCAAGTGGTGAAATGGAATTGTCACACGATGTGACTAATGATTCTAGAGATAATTATGTTGATTGATGGCGCCATTGATAATCTATAAGAAACACTGACCATATAAATCCATCTTGCAATTGAGAGGGAATGGAGGAGAGGTCCATGCAATGTAAATGTACTAACAATACATACATAGGTATAAGAAGCAAATTGGACTTTGAGTACATGCAATGCTAGTGTCTTGTGAGACTCTTCAAAGAAAAAACTGCCATAAATAGATATCTCTTGTGGCATAAATCATTTAGGCCCTTGAGTGTATGAAGATAGAAAATAAGCTTGAAGATGTTCTCAAGATGAAGGGTCTAGGAAATAAGTTTGGTTTGGACTATGCATTGATGAATCCAAAAGGATGATGGTTTGAACTCTCTCAATAGATTTCTAGTCAATAGATCCTAAATTGTATCCCCAAACACTTGACCCACAAAGAACCGTGGGTTTGATGACCACATTAAAGGTATACCGAAGGAAAATATTTGAAATGTATCTCAAAGTATTGGCTCTCCAAGACAAGAAGTGTGACATTTCCCTTGAAAGACATTTTAGAGCAATGCTTCAAATTTAGAGACGTGCAAGTAAACAATCTTCTCAATATGATGTATTGTTAACTCCAAAGTTTGAAAAATCAGACTCGGCGCGTACTCGGCAGCCCAAAATAGGAATCGGACTCGGGACTCAGCACGGACTCAACAAAAAACTCGGCTAGGACTCAACAACAAAAAAGAAAAAAATCATGTTTTAAAGCCGAGAAAGTAGCCTCCAGCCATGGTAAGAGTCCAGGCATAGGACTCGGGAGTCCAAGCTAGAGACTCGGCTCACGAGTCAGTGCCAAGTTGACTCGGCCAGGCTTAGGACGCGCGAGTCCTGCTGAGTTTTCCAACCTTGGTTAACTCTACAAGCTCTCCTTTATAAGAGAACCAAGATCTAAAAAGGGCATCTTTAGAGGGATTGAAGGTTGCAACCTTAGTTTTACTAAGGTTAACCACTAGTTGTCAAATCTTGCAAAAGTGAGCAAGGGCATCCAATTGTCTCTCTAAATTGCCTAGAGAATAAGATAGTGTCATCATCATCAAATTCAGTGTAGTGATCAAAATATAATGCAAATTACACATCCTCAACATGAGTATGTTTTCAAATAGTCTTCCAGCTCATCTATACTAACAAGAGGCAACAAGAAAGGACGACCCCCTTGACTTCAATAGCATGCTTGACCTGAAATTGGGAAAAAGCTGCTCATGCACAGAGTCTCGTGATTGTAATATTTTAAGTATCTGAAACGCCAATAGCATATATCCTCCAGAAATTAGAAATCTAAAGATTGAGTAGAAGTCCATAAAACAACAAAAGAACAAGAAGATTGTTGATGACCCTCCCAAATAGCAACTGAAAGTTTACAGGGGTGGTCAACAGTGTGGAAGTCATTCTTAAAGCCTTTCTGCCACCTTTCTCTGAGATTACCACAAATAAGTACTCAAATAGTATCATATCCAAGACAATGGCATATATGAGTAATTTTGTATATTGAGTGAAGTTGTGCTGTGTACAGAGAGTTAAATGAAATCTTAAGATGTATGGTATCTAGAGCTTTGAATACAAGCTGTCCACACATTATCTTCAATTAACAGCTTAAGAGGCAATAGGTCAAAAATTGTAGCATTTTCAATAAGAATTGACACAAAAATCATGAAATTTATAGCCTTCAGTCAGAACTTGAAGCAAAGCTGCTTACACTTTCTTCATTGATGCTTGCCAATATCAGAAACAAGTGCCAAGGAGAAATGCTTCTGTGGTATCCTCCACATTTGCCTCTGCTAAATGATGGAGGAAATGTGACAAGAACATTGTAGAGTCAAATATCAAAACTTAAAAATGAGGCAACGGATGAAGGTTATATGTACAAGTTAAGTAAAAACTCTTAAATTATAGAAGCAGAAACCATCACTCTTATGCTTCTAGTGAATCAAGAAGAACTCTGCTAAACAGTAGAAATGGACATTTTTCTACAGCATTTAGTCAATTCTTTTGGCCCCATCATTTGTCATCCCAGTGCCATTTTGCAATCTTTTGCTCCAATAGCACATTGACATTTCAAAATGGGCAGTAAAGCTGAAAAAATAAATCAAATATTGTTCATTTACATAGAAATGTGGAAAGTTTCCCATGATAAACTCACGCCTGTATTAGACATACAATTTTTTCCGTCTGAAACTATCCAGTCAATTGGTCGTCAGCGTCTTTTGGTATTATTTATTTTGTGGTCCATGATCCATTAAAACATTCTTCTTGTGCTATTTATGCTAATCTTCTCAAATATTTTGTGAACTTAGGCATTTGCTATACTACAGAATTTAGTGCGCTTCTGCAGTGCAAAAGGAGGTTATCACAGATGTATCAGAAGTTACTGCATTGTTAGGCTTTTAAGGGTCGTGTGGAATGTTGCAAATGAAATTCATATTAATTAGAATACTTGCATTTTATAAATAAAACAAATAATTTTATCTGCAATGATTCTATATTGCTGCAAAGATTATTGTACCTGCTGTAAAGGGACACCATGATCTCCAGGAAGGGTACGAACAGACATATCAAGGGAAGAGCTCACTGCAGATTCAAAGCTTAAAACTTGAGCTAATACCGGCGTTTCATCTATGGTGTCGTCTTTAAATTTCACCAACAGATTCCGATTTACACCATAATATGACTTGATCTGCAAAGATTAAGCAATCACAAATAACTGTTCATGGATGCTACTCCCGATATCATTATCTAGGTTGGCTTAGTAAACTGATAAATTTTAACAATGCTTATTCAAACAGTTAGAGATAGCAGCATTTTATATGTTCAACTTCTAAGTAGAATAATAAAAGTATAGAACACATACAGAGGTATTTTTTATTTAAGTAAAAAAACTATTATTAAAAGAGATGTTTCACTACAAAATCAAGTAAGGCCTTGCCACAGAGCCAAGACAAAGAACCTATGCTAAGATCTAGATATACAATTCATAACATAAAGAGGAAGCTAAATCCTTCCTGTACAATAGCTTAAGAGACAGAAATGTCTAGATATATGCTGGAAAGATGACATGGTAAGAAGGGACCAGAAAAAAGAATTAGATGCCAGAAGTGTTTATTGAGGTTGGCCTAGCACCAGGAAAGCAGCTTAAATGTCTTGGTTGCCAAGGGAAATGCTCAGTTTTTGGGTTTTTTCACCTTCATCCTTTCCTGGGCTGTTCACAAGGAAGTAAGTGTTGTAAGGAGCCCAACTCTCCCATTTAACATGATTGTTCTGTGCTGGTATTAAAGTATGATGGGCCCAGGTCTTTTGCAGTACATGAATGGATGTGGCTTCAGCAGAATTAGTGGCCACATTGTGCCATCTCATCAGTCTGATATCCTACAGAAGCTACCTGGTGAATTGTGTGCGCTCCTTTAGGGTGACGATCAGCTCTTGGAAGGCATTTATGAAAAAACTAATCTGATATTCTTTTTTTGTTTCCTTTGGAATGAGGCCAAGTAGTGTTTCATAGAAGAAGGTGTTGGTCTTATTATATGGGTCCCTGTGGGTCATTCTGCACCAATGTGTCTTGATGCCCCCTAGAGGAGTTGGGGCAGATTAGTAATGGAAGCACCATGGCCTGCAGTTGGCAGCACTCTGGGTTGCAGGTTTGGGGCCAACTATTAGCTTGCTTAACATGATTCTTCTAAGGGACTCCCTTTCACTTAAACCCAAGGACCAAAGCCTGGTCACATTTTCTTCTCTCTAGTAAATAGGCACTCTGATGGATTTGTTGAAAAACCAGATGAAACTACTGCAATAAAATATTCTACAAAGTGTATGCAAATCTGAAATATGTTTCTTTATCTAGGATTACCATAAAAGAATATTATGTAGATGCGTAAATAAGCAATAACAATAAAATCAACAAACCATATAGACACAGGATTTATGTGGAGAAACCATTTCAGGATAAAACTCCACTACAGATAGAGGACATGTATTAATCTTCAATGTACATGAGACAATATCAGCACAGTAACACTCTGCACTCTGACAGCACTCTGGCAGCACCTATATACTTGTAAACAATGATAAGAATCTATCATCTCATACCTCCAATATATAAGCAAGGAGAGAGGCCAAAACCACAAATGATTTTACCAAAACAATGGTATCATACAAAAACCACACACCCATCTTGGAGAGCATCTTCTGAGAGTAGTAAATACATCAAATGACTTCACATGAATGTCAGATTGACTCAATCAATGAGTTTCCAAATAGAAAACGTAACTGCACAGGCATCTTTGACCAATAACTCCCTGATGGCTCACATCCTTAAGTCTATCGCTCTTTTTGGAGTTTGCTAACTCATGTGGGCCCCATCTATCATAACAAGACTCTCCACTTCTTCCTCAAGTGCCAAGGAATGGGAAAGTGCCTTAAATGACCTCAATGTCAACCGTGACCACCACCTCCTTCATGAATGCATATGTAATGAACCGGACCAATTTTTTTTTTTGATTTTCGCAATTGATTACAATGCAACACGCACCCGTTAAGGTTAGCACAAACCAAAACGATGCGGAAAGTAACTCTAACCAGAATGTACACCAGGATCCCGATGTGGGCAAGGTGTGAGCATTGGTCAGAGGATCTCAAAGGAAAATGCTGAACAAGAACTCTAACCAAGTGATGTGCCGGTGAACGACGAGCATACGGTCAGAGGATCCCTATCTAATGCAATACTGAAAATTAGCTCAACACCAAGTATGTGCTACTCAATCCGTGATGGATAAGAGGCGACCATATGGCGGAGACTTAGGAAATTACAATGCAAAACAAGTAAATAGGCGGCAAGCCAGCCTCTTCCACTTATTCAGTGGGAATGTACAATAACTCAAATTGCAAGATAAGGATGAATTGCTGATAGTACTACTAACAGCTTACAAGATATCAAAAGATCACTTAAATCAGGAGTATTTTCAAATATTCATTGCTGCAAATGTGTAGAATGTTTCCAATGGCAGAATACAACTTTCAATGCTCATGCACTAACCAAGAGACAATTCTCTTAGTTCTGATTTATCAGACCTGCACATCAAATGGGGTGAAATCTGCAAACCAACCTACAATCATATGTTCATAACTCTCTCTAAACACAACCTTTTGATATGAAATCAAGTGCTAACCAATCTATGAAGGATGGCGCCCAAGATGACTGCCCAAAACCACTCCTAACAACCCCACATTAATTTGCACAAACTCCAATGACACAGCAGAATGGTACGGCCCTCATAAGGGGGCGATTTCACTAAATAAAATCCAATACAGCAGATAAAAATCTATAAATTTGCAAGGTGGGTCGCCCCAATGAGGAAAGATGATATATTGAATGCCCACAACAATATCTTTTTGTATTTTTGATTTATGAATGAAAACAGCCTACAGCTATGTGACATCAACAACTCTGAAACATGACAAAATGCTTGAATAACATCAACTAAATGCAAGAAACTCAACTACAATGCCAAAACAACCCAATTACAAGCTAACCTCTCAACTAGTTGCTATCTTTCAAGCAAGAAGATGAGCCAATGCTAGGAGGTGTGCTTTCCTCGAAGCGAGTGCCTGAAGACAATCCAGCAGCATAACGGTGTAGTAGACAAAAGATGCCAAATGAAGAGCTGAGGCCTGGTTAAATAGGCAAGAGAGAAACATCTAGAAGCTTCAAGAAGGCGCCCAAACCCTAATTTTCAATTTCACCTTTTCCCTCCAAAAGATGGCGTCCATTTTCACTTTTGGTTATTTCACATTTTAAAATAAAGTCAAACCTTCAAGTAGGCGTCCCTTTCAATGAGCTTAATATTTGACTTTATAAAATATAACTTATTCCTCCATGGCGCCTAGACCCTTTAAGTCCCCCTTTTTAAAACAACTTAAGTTGTACTTGCTAGGCAAAAGGGACATATAATATTAAAATATAATATTATAAGGAAAATACTTATCTCTCCAAGAATAATGCGCCCAAGGCCAAAAACTGAAGTGCCAGCTGAAACAACCGAAGAAGAATACCAACTGAACTGTACCCAAACTGTCCACTGCCAAAAATAGAATTTACTAAAAATAGTAAATTCGCGAAGTTGCCCGGAATGCCAAACTGAACATACCACTGCGAAGCTCTCTGAAAACCCAGAAAGAATCCGCACCCAGAATTCCAAACTTCAAACAAAAACCTCCTCAAAACTAGGAAACCCTAATTTCACCATCCGCGTAGCCTACGGGTCTCCGGAATAGGCCAACGGTCAACTGAAATGATCACAACTGAGAAGGGGACATTACAGCATATGACAACAAATGCCAATAATCTAGGGATATAAATATAAATTATTTCTCCTGTTACAATCTAGGCATCCAAATACACCTTCCAAGAGTGTTAGAAACACATAGAATATACATAGGATTGCAAGGTAAATGGCACCTTAATCCTAACAAGATTTGTGTGTGATTTCCAGCTCGATTATCCATCCTTATATAATAAACTGCAAGAGGTTGTGTGATGCCACTATTTCTTTGAATTTCACAGCAACAAATTTGTGTCCTTAGAGCTCAAAGAATTCATAGAGAATAAATTTGTGTCCTCCTTAGAGCTCACAGAATTAAATCTTCAAGAGATAGTGGAACCAATAGATTCTACTAGATTGAATCATCAATTAGGTCAAGTTCCTTCCCAAGGGAAATGATTCCCAAAATCTCAAGTTGCCAACAACTTCACACATTTTCCAAAACTTTCTACAATGGTGACCATTGCTTCTCAAGAAGGGGTGACCGGTCTTAGAGAATCTGACACTTTGATCATCTCGCAGTACAATGGTAAACTGACCTGGTTTAGTGGATAAAAGGCCATGCAAAGCTAATGGGTGCAGCTAAAGTATTGCAACATGAACATCTAATATATGCACAACTTAAGAAATTCTTGCCATAATTGGAAATAGTATGTCTATGCTGAAACAAAATGACACTCAGATTGCACTTAGAGGTGTTGGTGTCTATAGCAAATGGCTGTTACAAATCTCGCAGAGTGAGAATTGGCCCTAGGAAGATTCAATGCTTAGGCTCTTCAAATGCTTTTTTTTGTGCCCTTGTCCCAACGAAAAAATGGCTTTGGCATCACCTTTCATTGCTCGGTTCAAGGGCCATGCAACATGGAATAAGTCCAACACAAAACTCTAATAGACATTGCAAGACCAAGAGAGCTGTAAACCTCCATGAGACCCTCTGAACATGCCAGCCTTGACATGAATCTTTTTGGATCCACATGCACTACATTTTCATTGATGAGGTAGCACAAATACTAAAAAACCCTCATCTTAGGATGAAAATTTCTCCAAGCTAGCAAACAATTTGTGACATCACAATGTTTTGAGAACTTGTTGAACATGCTGAAGAACTTCTCCCAAGTTTTGTTGAATATGAGATTTGCAATTGAATTAGATGGCCACAAAATAAATTTTGATGGGTTGAAGGATACCATTCATCATCTTCATGAAGGTCGCAAGTGCATACATCAAGTTAAATGGCATGACCAACCATTTGAAGTTTTGAACAATCCCTTGGAATTAATTGCAATCTTCCATATATTAGTTAGGTTCAATAAACACCTAGTGGTAACTTGACTTAAGCTAATCTTTGGTGTATTTCGCACCTTGGAGTTAATCCAACATGAGTTCTATCGAAAAAATTGGGTACATGTTCTTCATAGTGAGTACAAAAATATCATGTCCCATATTCTTTTGTGCTAACACAAGTAAACTAACAAAGGGTAAAACCTAAATTGGATGGGAACCATGCATATCGACAATTGAATCTAGTACTTAGTTTCATCATTTTCCAAAACAAATCGTAAACATAGGTGGTCATTTCAAACAGGGGTCCGAGTGTCCAGATCTATAGAAAGTTTTATGATTTATCCATTAATGTGAGACATACGCTCTTCTTTCCTACAAGCATCCATTTTAAATATTTGGTTGTCTAATTTTTCTTTTTGATCTTAACGAGAGGAATGAGTATGGTTGTCTGTTTGATCTTCTATTCTTCTACCATATTTCAAGAATTTGTCTCTAATGCAGAATTATTTATTTTCATTAAAAGATTATGTATATATGTTGCAAGATATTGTAATAACCCTCTGTCAATTTAACAATTATCTGATTTTTTTTGCAATATTGGGATAACAACCAAATACTAAATAACAACATACAATACTGATAACATAATTTTTTTAAGCCAAACTGAAACAATGGCTGAATTCCACATATATAATTTTTATATATTTTGCAGCTACCAGAAATTACCCCTGAATATTTAATTAATATTGAAGTCAGATAGTATTGAGCTACTTACGAGATTGAAGATTTGCCAATGGATGAGTTTGGCCTATAGCCACTCATAAGAGATGTACGACAAATTTAATAAACGTAGGATAATATTAAATGAGCTTAGAGTTCCATTTTACAAGGGATACGGCGACTCTTTCAAACACTTTGTAGCCTCCAAAGACTGTGGCTAGCCAATAAGGTAGTACGGTAGCCAGGAAAAGTCTTTCCAAATATTATACTTGCAAATGTAATTGCTAAGAGCCCCTGTTCATAACATTAGCTTTTGAAATATATAATAATACTTGCAGTGCTGAATAACGAAATTGATACGGCTGTAGTCAAGGTAAATATGCAGCTGATAATATGGTTGTCCTCTCAATAACAACAATAATTAGTGAAAATGATATGGCTAACCAGGTACGACCAATGTTATAATAAAATATTTTCCATTGTAATAACAAAAAAACTATGATATTCTAGATCCACTCTAAACTGGAGTATATATTAAAATAAATCTTCAAACTTACTAGAATCCCTTCCACAAATTGAAGTTGGAATACTGCAATCTTTCAGCACATAGTGACTACTGATTGCGTTGACTACTGAATGGAACCACCTCAACTGACTACTGAGTGGAACCACCTCAACTGGAAATCAAGAGGGGTTTCAGGTCTTCCAAATTTCTACACCAAAGGGCTTTCATCCTCAGGTGTAGAGATGAACAAAATGCTCAAGCTCTGAAATAGGGTTCGATAATGATAAACATTAACAATGGATGCTTTTTTCCCCTCCAAACTCTTTTTTTATTTTCTACCTAAAATCATCTCCAAAGGTGTTTGAATTCCTTTATAATAAAATATTTCATTTAGCCCTTATCACTAAAGTAATAATAATATATATTTTTTCATAAATTATAAAATAAAGTTATTAAATCATTTAAAATATTTATTGTTAAATTATTTCTCTAACTTTATCCCTTAGCCTATGGGAAATACAAAATAGGTAGGGGTCTCTCAAATAATTTAATTCTAAAAAGAGGAATGAAAAATACTTCTAATATTTGGCTCCTAGGCCTAAATCAATAAAGGAGGTCATCTTAAGAAATAGGGTAGGGGTCTTCCAAATAAATTAATTCTAAAAAAGGGGCATAGACATGAAAAATACTTACAAGACTTGGCTCCCAGGTTAAATCCTTTATAGGTTTGAGGTGGCCTTTACAGAATTAATATAATTTATAACTGTGAATGCCATAATGAGGAATCTTTACTTTTAAAAAAATATAAAATCTACAAGCTTAAATCTTTATAGGTTTGAGGTGGCCTTTACGGAATTAATATAATTTATAACTATTAATGCCATAACGAGGAATCTTTACTTCTTTTTTTTGTATTGAATCAATGCTTAATAATACAAATAACGGTCAACCGAAGGTGGCCGAAGAATCTTTACTTTTAAGTACTTCAAAAAATATATTTATATTGCTGAATTGTTATGTGTATTTATTTTAAATGTAAAATTTTTATTAGATTTTCTCATTTTTTTTATATTCCTGATTTTCAGATGTTCCATCCTATTGAACAAATTTGTGGTTTTGAACTTGGTAACCATAGCATCCACAAAAATGTTTAAGGCAACAATCATGGAAGCTTGGCACGGAGCACCAACGAATTATATAAATATACATGGAATCGTATGGACTATGGACAATGGGTATGAGGATCAATGACACTAAAGGAGTAACGACTATAGGTATAATGGAATCAAAGGAGCAGCGGCTATGGGGCACAAGTATCATTGAAGACCATCACATATCAAGATCAACCTTGGATGATCATGCCTGGCTAGAGTTGTATGTAGATCTAAGAAAATCATGTTAGTTGGTTTCTTTGCATGCTTTGCTAAGGGGCGATTACATGTTATATCTAATGATATCATGATGTAAATGGAGGATATGAAGTAACCAATATCTGATGTACATAACCCTTAGTTAGGTTGGGTTAGAGATTTACTCTACCTCTTGTGTTATTTGGTTAAGGCTATATATATGGACTTGTATCATATCATGAGATGATTGTGTGTGTTTGCTTTATAAGTATAATAATCCGTAGAGCAATCCATTTTGAAGGATAATATACGATGAAATGCTCCCTTAAGGTTGTTTGTAAAGTGGTTAAATATTTGGTACATTGGTATTCTTGATGTATCTCTTATGTGTTCATCTTTGTTATTATTGATATACTTACATTTCAGATACTCTGGTTCTATACAAAAGAATCGTAGAAGCAACAATACTATATGGTATATCCATTTTTATGCATATTTCAAACACCATAAGAAGCCATTGGACATAAGTCATGGTATTTTGGTTCTTAATAATACGAAAACTGATCCTTTCTCAATTTCTAGTGTAATGTCCCCTCTCTAGCCAGTGGTTTGGAGATTAGGGTTAGCCTATTACTGCGGTCCCCATAGGCTAACAAGATGTTCAGGGGGCTCTTTGAGGGTATTCAGGATCATCAATGAGCTTGCATATTTAGTCTTGCGTCTTCGGATTAGTTGAGTCGTTGGTGGGGCTTCCGGAGGCAGTTCAAAGTTGTGTTTGTACTTGATATTTATAGAAAGTGGTGCTAGATTTAGGGTTTCCTTGCTAGCAAAGAGGTGTTGTATCGAAGGCACTATCAAGAGCTGATTTATCGAGTTCTTTATTGAGAGTGAGCATTTCAATTAAATTATTTAAGTCACTTTGCTTTAATAATGTTATATTATTAAAGTGACTTTATAATTTAATATTATAACGTTACTTTTTAATAAAGTACTTTATAATTTATTTAAGGGGCACAACTTTCAAAAAGGTAAAATATTATTAAATTGTGCCTAAGGACAAACTTGGCATGGGTTTTTGAGAAAGGGAGATTATTGATATTTTATTAAAAGTGCAAACCCTAAATCAGAGGTACTTAGGTATGTGAGAGAGTGTCCTAATTGCCAATAAAACAAGTAGTAGCACTCTTTTTCGGAAGGACTATTACAGCCCCTACCCATTCCTAATTGGAAGTGGGAATGCATATCCATGGATTTCATCACGGGTTTACCCAAGACCTAGAGCAGGGATTGTATTTATGTCGTGGTCGATAGACTCACGAAGTTTGCAAACTTCTTCTCGATTTCAGCTACTTTCACAACAGTGTAGGTTGTCGATTTGTTTTTTAGAGATATATTTCGGTTGCATGGGTTGCCTCAAAATATAGTGAGTGATCGGGACAACAGATTTATGAGTCATTTCTGGCAGAGCTATTCAGGCTTAGTGGTACAAAACTCACTTTGAGCACGAGCTACTACCCGCAAATAGATGGATAGACCAAAATAGTTAATAAATGTGTGGAGGGATATCAAAGGAACTACATTTAGGGCAACAAAAGGCATGGGTCAGATGGCTGCATTTATGTGAGTATTGTTATAATACTACGCACCACATGTCTATACAATGTCACCATTCATGGCACTCTATGGTTATGACGCTCCCAATTTCTTGGATTTGTTATTTGGGGACATAGGGTGTCGAGTGCGAAGGATTTGTTGCAGGACAGCCAAGACATCATAAGTTCTTTGAAAGAGAACATACAAAAGGCTTAGAACCAACAAAAGCAATATGCAGATCAACGCAAAGTGGAGCGCTTCTTCGAGGAGGGTGATATGATCTATCTTATGTTGTAGCCATACATGCAATCCACCTTGAGGAAGAGTGGCTCAGAGAAGCTAAAGCCACGGTACTATGATCCATTCCAAGTTTCCAAGCGGATTGGTGAGGTGGCTTACGAGCTAGAGTTACCAGCAAAGAGCAGGGTTCATAATGTGTTTCATGTATCTCGCCTCAAGAAGGCATTGAGACATAATGTGACACCTTCTACAACATTACCACCCTTGGATGAGGAGGGGAAATCGATTCTTATTCCCGATGCTATCATTGACACCAGAGAACGCAATTTGAGGCGGAGAGTCATCAGGGAATATTTGGTTAAGTGGAAGAACCTATCGGTTGAGGATGCAACTTGGGAGAATGAGGAGATTTTGTAACGTTCGAAGATGAGATTGCTTAAGGAGAAGCAATTTCAAGGAGGGCGGATTGTAATGTCCACTCTTTAGCCTGTGGTTTGGAGATTAGGGTTAGCCTATTACTGCGGTCACCGTAGGCTAACGAGATGTTCAAGGGACTCTTTGAGGGTATTCAGGATTGTCAATGAACTTGCATATTTAGTCTTGCGTCTTCGGATTAGTTCAATTGTTGTTGGGCCTTTCAGAGGCAGTTCAGAGCTTAGTGTTTATACTTGCTATTTATAGCAAGTGGTGCTAGATTTAGTGTTTCCTTGCTAGTAGAGGGGTGTTGTATTAGAGGCACTCTCAACAGGTGATTTGTCAAGTTCTTTGTCGAGAGTGAGCATTTCAATTAAATTATTTAAGTCATTTGCTTTAATAACGTTATATTATTAAAGAGACTTTATAATTTAATATTATAAAGGGACTTTATAATTTAATATTATAAAGTGACTTTAATTTAATATTATAAAGTTACTTTATAATTTAATATTATAAAGTTACTTTATAATATATTTAAGTGGCACAACTTTCAAAAAGGTAAAATATTATTAAATTGTGCCTAAAGGACAAACTTGGCTTGGGTTTTTGAGAAAGGAAGATTATTGATATTTTATTAATAGTGTAAACCCTAAATTGGGCGTGAGAATTGGTGAAGGTTAAAAGTGAAATGAAGATCATTTGGCATTCATTCATGATAATTTTGGAAAATATGAGAGTTGTTGCAAGTATGGAGAAACAAGCTAATCAGAGGATGAAGACCCTCGATTAGGAAAGGATCTTGTCATGTCCCTGAAATTGTAATGCTAAATATGAGATATTGAAATACAAATAACAAAATCGAATAAATATCAGAATATAAATATAAATAATTGCCATTTAAATATTATTATTATAATTGTAGTTATCAAAATAATATTATAATTATAAATATAAATATTTGTAATATAAAATAAATATTAAATACCATACAAAAAGAGATATAAAATAATATTAATAAAAATAAAATAAATATCAAAATATATATATATATATATATAATAGAATGATTAAAATTATTTGCAATCATCAATATCTGATCATGCCTATATAGATAAATAAATATTCACAAAGTGACTGCCTAAATGCATCGACCCCAAATTAACAAGCAAGTAGCGATTACTAATACAAATTGCAAGACTCAGCCTTCACACTGATCAAAATTATGTTAGCCAAAAGCAGCAAGTGAAACGGCATAGCAGTTCAAAACAGCACAACTCCAAAAGGCAGCGATAAGGGGAGATGACTATTCAAAAGGACACCACCGAATGAAGGGTGCAACTCCTCCTAAGATCGCAAGGTATTTAGGAAGACCCATAGTCATCGAAGAAGCATCGAAAAAGAGAAGAGGAATATATTTTGAACAAAAGAATAATTTACTAAAAGATATTCTCTGAAAATCTAATCAATCGCTGACTGCAGATACAAAAGAAATCTGCGAATGGATTACTGGTAATGTTATTAATTATTGTGAATAAGATAATATTATGATGTTTAGGGGAGCATAGCTGTTAGGTAATATTTAATATATGATATCATTATTGTCATTTGGTAACTATGTTGTGAATAAAGATAACTATGTGATGATAGGGAACCATAAGTATTGAATAATGTTTGATGCCTAATGTTATTTAGAATATCATTATTGTTATCTGTAATGCAAAGTAATGTTGTTGATATTAATATTCTTATTAATGTTGTTTATGAGTAATAAATTATAGATAACATTTTATTGATACTACTTATGGATATTTAGGAATGATAATTTTTATATTCTTATTAATGTTGTTTATGAGTAATAACTTATATCAATTATTCATTTATGTTATTTAGAAAGAATGATCCATGTGTGATATTATTAGACCTTATTAAGTTTACTGATATATTTATTTAAGAATTACTGTTGATGTTCTAGCAGCGTCGGGCTGCTTCTTCCAGATCCGCGTGTGAAGATAATTCAAATGTAGCCTTACGGCTATTTGAATTATATATTTATGATTAATATTGGCCGACATTAGATGCATGAAGAGATGCGTCTTTCTCTAAATAATGCTGAAATGAAGAGGCACGACTTATAACTATATTTAGTTATAGAAGAAGCACGAATTAAATGAAGAGATGTATTCTTATTGAGGACCTTTTCAATGAAGAGTTGTATTCTTCTATGTAAGCCGACTTGATTGTGAAGAGTCACGTCCTCCTCTCTATATTGTATATATATTCATTGGCATTCTCATTGTTATTCATTCAAGTTAAGTTCGATATCATTCATTGAAGTGCGAGTTCTCTATAAGGCAGTTCGAGTTTATCATTGAGAGGAGATCAACATATTGTTGGCTGAGATTATCATTATTAGATTATCTCAATCTGTTATTCTGTTACATCAGATTGGAGTGCATGTGATAGGCCTTCATATCGGCCTCTATTGTAAAAGAGATTCTATTGTTAATCAATATATAAGTGATATATTGTTGCTGGGTTTTTCTCCCTCAAGTGGAGGGTTTTCCCAGGGTATCTGCTGTGTTATTGTATCTGATTTTGAATTAATTTTTGTGCATTAAAATCTGATCATAAAACTAACAATTACATCATTGTGTTTATGCCTTCACCATGGTGGGAAAAAAGGGAATTGCCAAGAGGGTATATGAAGGGGTTCTCTTCTAGATATGCCACCCAAATGAGGGGACAAGATGAGTCCACATGGGCCAAAGGGGTATTGCCTTTGGGTTTGGAGGAGTTGAGCCGCCAAGATACCTGTTGCAACTCCTAACCACCCATCATGGTGTAATGAGTTTGATAGATACTTTAACCAATACATATCCACACCATGGATAAGGGAAGGGAGGATTGCCGAGGGAGTACAGCGAGAGGGCATCTTTTGGATACGCCACCCAGGAGCGGACAAGATGAGCCCACATGGGCCAAGGGGGTACTTGCCATTGCCTCAACGGGTGCTACCCTTGGGTCTAGAAGAGTTGGCTACCAAGACATCCGCTGCAACTCCACTTACCCTACCATGTTGTCATGAGTTCACTGATACTTAAAATATGGTTATTTGCTAGTTTTTTTTTTCTAGACTACAGGAATCGGTCGGGTATCCATCCCCCTATAAACTGCAGTGTGTTAGGTAAACTTTTTTCACGTGGCCAGTGGCACTGGCGCGACACGCCCTACAGTACCACGGGTTGGGGGGGAGACTAGAACTTGTGACCTCTTGCCTGCAACAGGATGCTTTAGCCAATCCAGCTAGGCCCCCTACCCCGGTTATTTGCTAGTTATTGCTATTGTGATAGATAATTATAATCTGTTAACCAAAATGATTATGGTGATGATTTCTAACCTATGTGTAGGGCTTCAATTAGGGAAAAAATGGTACTCTCTAAACTCATTGTTATTTGGGCAAGAAAATTAGGGCAGATTTAGGCATTTCCAATTAGGGACATTATAGATCTATGTAATGTCCCCTTCTCATCAGTAATCTGTTCTAACACTCATCAGCCTATTCCGGAAGCCTGTAGGCATGTGTGAGGTAAAATTAGGGTTTCCAGTTTTGAGGTTCCTTGGCATTTTCTGAGAGTTTACTATTTATAGTAAATTCTATTTTAAGCAGTATGGAGTTTGTCAGCTTTCAGTACTTCATTTTCAGTTGGAGCATTTATTTGCAGTTCATGTTTGACCTCTTAAGGCATTTTTATGTTGAATAAAGGCATCAAGGTTATATTATGCAGTTGACCCCCTAGGCCTAGGTGAACAACTTTAAGTTGTGTTTAAAAGGGGACTTGGAAGGGTGACGCCTTCATGAGGAGATTTAATAATTATTGACAAGAACATAATGCCTTGGGAAAAGTGGACGCCACTTTATTAAGAGAGAATTTTAAATTAAAGGTAAATTCTTATTATGCAAAAAAGGACGCCATCTTGAGAAGTTATTTTTTTTTTGAAATTTGAAAGGTCTCCTGTGTCTTTTGGTATGCTTCTCAGGAATTTGAAGAGTTTGTGAGCTCTTATTTAATGAAGGATTTTGCTCCAACATTTGATCCAGGAAAATTATGCTAAAGTTATGCTGTCAGAATGACAAATGATATTTTGCTTCGAGGATGTCTACCTCCTAGCCTTTCGTCCAATTTCGTGTTTGCAATATAACACCTAGTTGGCTACATTGCTGCTTCTCAACATTAGACTAGCAGATTGAGCTCATTGATTGAAGAATTCTAGAGATTTTTGGCAATTTTGGTTTGCTGGTTCAACTACAGCTGAAGGTGATTTTTATTCATAGCTTATTTTCTAGTTTGAATTTGGTTCTGGGTACTTCACCAATCTATTGCTGACCTTGGGCGACCCTTCATGCTAATTTTGGGAATTTATTTTTAAGTGTCTGATTTTTAAATGAAAATCGCCCCTCCAAGGAGGGCCGTACTTTTCTAAGAGCCTTGGGATTTGTGCAAGTTGATAAAAGTTGAAAATTGCTGCTGTTTGGTGCTTGGTTTTTGGGCGCCTACCTCCTAAGAGACCTTTGCAAAAGACTTCATTCAATTCGGAGGTGAAACGAGTGAGTTATGAATATTTTAATGATTTTCACAGTTGCTGGTTGACACTTTCAGTTTACTGTGTTTTGTATCAGACTTTGAAAGTTCTGATTTTTGATTCATTATCAGCAGTTAGAGAGTTAAATAATTGTAAGAGATCATCTATGACTCATGTGTTTGAAGACTATTGTAATTCTTATGTAATTTGCAGCTTATTTCTTATTTGTACAAACTGTAAACAGTAGTACTGTTCCAGTTTTAATTGCTGCAATTCTTTCTTCTTCTTCTCACATAAGTACCCCTGGATGGTTTACCACCAGTGTGCATAATTTGATTGTAACACTCTTGTACCCACTTCATAGTGGTGAATCCCTACAATTCTGTGGATGCCCGCCGCAGCGGATGAATTAGTTTGTAATAACTCATGGCTGGTTATCCGCCTATCAATTTCTAGCTTTCAATTTAACACTCCGTCATATGTTAGCACCTCGCCCTCAGTGGGATTTTGAGTGCACATTCTTGATGTTGAGTAGTTTCTTTCAAGTATTTTTATTTAGCTCCTCCGCCATATGACAACACCTATCCCTCATTGGGATTGAGTGTGCATTCTTGGTGTGAGTTCATTTCAAGTTGGTTTTCTATTTGGAGCTAACGCTAATCAAGTTGGCTAAGTGCTGGTTATGTTGTGTTAATTCATTGAAAAAAATTGGTTAGCATATTTCAGTGGTATCAGAGCAGAAGACCCTGCCATCCTGTGGCAATTTGCAGTTGGTTATCTGAGTGAAAGAGACACTAGGCCATACAACAGAAGTTAGGCTAGAACTCAGCATCAGTTTCCGTCCGTTCCAAAGGCAGAGACCTTCTCAGGAGTCTTAAGAGATCTTGGTAAAACAGTGGAAGGTTCAGAAAAATCAGTGGAAGAAGTTGAACACACAGTTGAAATAATGTCAGACAGTGTTAGGCAAGAAAATGAAGAGAGGGACAGAGTTGAGAAGAAGTTTGATGGGATGATAGACATGATGTCCCGTCTATTGTCCAAGTTGGATCAGCAAGCTGCTCATAATGTTCTTCAGCCCCAAAATAACTCAACTGGAGAAAGCAGTGGAGTTAATGGGAATAACAATAATGGCAGTCCTGAGGTGAATACCAGAAACAGAGTTGTGGGTCAGCATGCCGCAATTCCTAGTGGGTCATCCTCTAGACCTCTTTTTCCTGTCTTTACGACCGTGGAAGAGCAACAACCGGTTGAAGCTGCACCAACCTTTGCTGATGATGCACGTCAAGCTTACATGGAGTATGCTTCTTTACCTCTCGATTTGAGAGCTGTTTGGACCTTTGATCAATTCATGAATCAAAGGAGTCGGAGAAATGGAGGAAGGAATGAGCAACGTCCTCCTATGGCACCTAGAAATGATTTCTACCAAGCATTGGGAAAGATTACTATGGAGCATTTTGATGGTAGTAATAAGTGCACAGCCAGATCTTGGGTGCAAAAGCTAGATAATTATCTCTCTCTTAGACCCATGCCAGAAGGAGATGCTATAAAGTTTGCTACTTTGCATTTGGATGGAATAGCTCATGAATGGTGGACTCATGGTTTGGTCACTCTTGGCCATAACCTCATTTGTACCTATGATAAGTTTACTGATCGAGATATTTGATACCAAGGATCCTGAGTTGAGATTCAGAGAATTGGCACAATTGAAACAGCAAGGATCTTTAGAAAACTATGTGGCTGATTTTCAGAGGTTATCAGTAATGGTGCCTAACATTATTGAAAGAAGACTTGTGGTTCTTTTTGCTGAAGGTTTAATGGAGCCTTTGAAGGGTTGGGTCAAAGCTTTTGATCCACCAACGTTAGATGAAGCTATCAAGAAAGCTAGGAGCATGGAGTTGGCAGCCCCAAGGCCTAAGTTTCATTCAAAACCATTCAGCCATAAGAAAGATAAAAAACATTCTTCAAATCTGCCCAAGAAGTTTCCACCAAGGTTGTCAGAAGAGCTCAAAGAATAGCTTAGAAAGGATGGAGTTTGCTACACTTGCCGTGAGCCTTGGGTTAAGGGTCACCATTGCTTTGGAAGAGGCAAAGCAAATCGAATGGAGGGCTATTCTGATTATGGATCAGAATCTGATTCATCTGATCAGCAATACGAATCAGCAGGTAGTGAAGGTGAAGAAGATCCAGAAGAGAAGTCCGATGAGGTGGGAGATGGTAGTGCTTTTGCACAACTATCAAGTTTTCAAAAAAATGAGTCCTTTCGGGTTCATGGAGTTGTGAATTCACAAAGGATAGTTGCTCTAATTGATACCGGAGCAACTCACAATTTTATTGATGAAGGATTAGTTGCTAAAAAGGGTTTGAAGATTGAGGAGTTTGATGGTTTCAAGGTAATGGTTGTTGATGGTTTTACTATGTCTTGCACAAGAAAGATTCCTAACCTCTCTATGCAGTTGGGAAATTATGAGATTAAAGATGATTTTTATGTGGTGGGAATTGGAGACACTGATGTTGTGTTGGGCATACAATGGCTGCGATCTCTTGGTGAGATCACATTGAATTTGCAAACTATGGAGCTTAAATTTCAGTCTAATGGAACAAAAGGTTGTTCTAAGAGGGATGTCAAATGGGGGCCCTCGAATTGTGTCTTTGAAAATGATGGAAAGGCTGATCCGTCACGATTAGGTTGAATGGGCTGCTGAATGTTTGGTTCTACCAGCTGATCCAGTGGAGGAGAAAAGGCAATATCACCCTGATATTCAAGACTTACTTTCAAAAAAGAGCAAAGTCTTTGGAAGCCTACCTCCTGGAAGACCTCCTGAAAGAGGTTCTGAGCATGTAATTGAATTAGAAGAGGGAGCAAAGCCTGTCATGACTACACCTTACCGTTATCCAAAGAAGCAGAAAGATGAGATTGAAAAAGCCATCAAGGAGCTTTTGGAGAGTGGTTTCATTAGACCAAGCAAGAGTCCTTTTGCTTCTGCAGTGGTGTTGGTCAAAAAGAAAGATGGCACAATGCGTATGTGTGTTGACTACCGCGCATTAAATCAGAAGACCATCAATAATAGATATCCAATCCCTGGGATTGATGAGCTTATTGATGAGCTCCATGGGGCTATGTTCTTCTCGAAGATTGATCTTCGTTCAGGCTATCATCAAATCAGAATGAGGGAGGCGGATATAGAGAAGACAGCGTTTAGATGCCATTTTGGGCATTTTGAATTTCTTGTCATGCCTTTTGGTTTGACAAATGCTCCAGCTACATTCCAATCTTGTATGAACAAGATTTTTAGACAGCAGTTGAGGAAGTTTGTGCTCGTCTTCTTCGACGACATCTCATTTTCAATAAGTCATGGGAAGAGCACCTTAAGCATTTGGAAGAAGTGCTTAGTATTTTAGAGGCAAAATGTTTGTTTGCCAAAGAATCAAAGTGTGAGTTCGGGATGACAGAACTCTTATATCTTGGCCATATTATTAGTTCAAAGGGTGTGAAAGTTGATCCTGAAAAGATAAGAGCCATTCTTGATTGGCCAACTCCAAAGAATATTTCTCATTTGAGAAGATTTTTAGGGTTATGTGGATTCTATAAAAGATTTGTGAAAGGATATTCTCATCAAGCAGCACCTCTCACAGATCTTACAAAGAAAGGAGCTTTTCTTTGGACTAAGAAGGCACAAAAAGTTTTTGATAAGTTTAAGCAAATCATGAGTTCATGTCCAGTGTTGGCTCTTCCGGATTTTACAAAATCTTTTGAATTACAGTGTGATGCTTCAGGTGAAGGTGTAGGAGCTGTGCTAATGCAAGACAAACATCCCATTGTCTTCGAAAGCCGGAAGTTGAGAGGAACAGAAAAAACTTACTCCATTTATGACAAAGAGATGCTTGCCATCATGCATGCTTTCTCTAAATTCCGTCAATACTTGGTGGGAAGTAAATTTGTTGTTAAGACTAACCACAATAGTCTTAAACATTTTATGCGCCAAAAAGATTTGAATGAAAGGCAGTAAAAGTGGGTAAGTAAGCTCCAAGCATATGACTTTGACATTGAATATGTCAAAGGGAAAAATAACATAGTGGCTGATGCTCTTTCAAGAAGGCCTCATTTGCAGTCACTTTGTGAGTTATCAGTAGATTGGAAGGAGTTAATTGCTGCTGATTATGTTAAAAATCAGTTTGCAACCAGCTTGCTAGAAGGTCATTTGGTTGATGAAAGGTATAAGTTGGTTGATGGGATAATTTACTACAAAGATAGAATCTTTTTAGTGCAAGAATTTAAGCTTAAAAAGAAGATTCTACAATCTTTTCATGATGTTCCCCTTGCTGGTCATCAAGGGATTTTCAAGACTTATAAGCAGATTCGTGAAAGATTCATTTGGAAAGGGTTGAAAGAGGAAGTCTTGAACTACATTAGAGAGTGTCCGATTTGTCAAAGAAATAAAAATGAATATCCAGCTGGTCTACTACAGCCTTTGCCCATTCCGAATTAGAAATGGGAAAGTATTGCCATGGATTTCATCATGGGATTGCCCAAGGTGCAAGGACGTGATTGTATTTTTGTTGTGGTTGATAGACTAACGGAATTTGCTCATTTCTTTGCTGTCACCACTTCATTTACAGCAGCTCAAGTGGCTGAGTTGTTTTTCAGAGAGGTCTTCCGTTTGCATGGATTGCCTAAAACTATTGTCAGTGATAGGGACAGCAAGTTCCTAAGTGTTTTTTGGCAAGAGATCTTCAGATTGAGTGGGACAGTGCTTACTCCAAGCACTAGTTATCACCCACAAACAGATGGGCAATCATAAATTGTTAACAAATGGTTAGAGGGCTACTTAAGAAACTATGTTTCAGGACAGCAAAGAGCTTGGATTAAATGGCTTCATTTAGGAGAGTATTGTTATAACTCTTCTTATCACATGTCAATTAAGATGTCACCTTTTATGGCTCTTTATGGTTATGAAGCTACTAATTTTGTTGATTTAGTGTTTGGTGATAGTAGAGCTCCATAAGCACAGGACATTTTACAACAGAGCCAAGACATCTTGAAATCTCTCAAGGAAAATCTGCAACAAGCTCAAAATCAGCAGAAGTTATACACTGATTAGCAGCGTGTTGAGAGGTCTTTTGAAGTTGGGGACATGGTCTACTTGAGGCTTCAACCATATAGACAATCTTCTCTCAAGAAAAGTGGTGCAGAAAAGTTGAAGCCACGTTTTTATGGTCCTTTCAAAGTCACCAAGAGGATTGGTGAAGTTGCTTATGAGTTGGAGCTTCCAGCTGAAAGCAAAGTACATAATGTCTTTCATGTGTCACGCCTCAAGAAGGCAATTGGACACAACGTGGTGGCTACTTCAGAATTACCTCCATTGGATGAGGAAGGTCAGTTGGTGTTGATTCCTGAAAAAATCCTTGATACTAGAGAGCGTTCTTTGAGGAGAAGGACAATCAAAGAATACTTGGTTAGATGGAGGAATTTTCCTTTGAAGATGCCACATGGGAAGGAGAACAGATTTTGTTGCATCCATCTTTCCCGTTGCTTGAGGACAAGCAATTTTGAGGAGGGCAGACTGTAATGTCCCCTTCTCATCAGTAATCTATTCTGACACTCATCAGCCTATTCCGGAAGCCTGTAGGCGTGTGTGAGGTAAAATTAGGGTTTCCAGTTCTGAGGTTCCTTGGCATTTTCTGAGAGTTTACTATTTATAGTAAATTCTATTTTAAGCAGTATGGAGTTTGTCAGCTTTCAGTACTTCATTTTCAGTTGGAGCATTTATTTGCAGTTCATGTTTGACCTCTTAAGGCATTTTTATGTTGAATAAAGGCATCAAGGTTATATTATGCAGTTGACCCCCTAGGCCTAGGTGAACAACTTTAAGTTGTGTTTAAAAGGGGACTTGGAAGGGTGACGCCTTCATGAGGAGATTTAATAATTATTGACAAGAACATAATGCCTTGGGAAAAGTGGACGCCACTTTATTAAGAGAGAATTTTAAATTAAAGTGAAATTCTTATTATGCAAAAAAGGATGCCATCTTGAGAAGTTATTTGTTTTTTTGGAAATTTGAAAGGTCTCCTGTGTCTTTTGGTATGCTTCTCAGGAATTTGAAGAGTTTGTGAGCTCTTATTTAATGAAGGATTTTGCTCCAGCATTTGATCCAGGAAAATTATGCTGTCGGAATGACAAATGATATTTTGCTTCGAGGATGTCTACCTCCTAGCCTTTCGTCCAATTTCGTGTTTGCAATATAACACCTGGTTGGCTACATTGCTGCTTCTCAACATTAGACTAGCAAATTGAGCTCATTGATTGAAGAATTCTAGAGATTTTTGGCAATTTTGGTTTGTTGGTTCAACTACAGCTGAAGGTGATTTTTATTCATAGCTTATTTTCCAGTTTGAATTTGGTTCTAGGTACTTCACCAATCTATTTGCTGACCTTGGGCGACCCTTCATGCTAATTTTGGGAATTTATTTTTAAGTGTGATTTTTAAATGAAAATCGCCCTCCAAGGAGGGCCGTACTTTTCTAAGAGCCTTGGGATTTGTGCAAGTTGATAAAAGTTGAAAATTGCTGCTGTTTGGTGCTTGGTTTTTGGGCGCCTACCTCCTAAGAGACTTTTGCAAAAGACTTCATTCAATTCAGTTCATGTTTGACCTCTTAAGGCATTTTTATGTTGAATAAAGGCATCAAGGTTATATTATGCAGTTGACCCCCTAGGCCTAGGTGAACAACTTTAAGTTGTGTTTAAAAGGGGACTTGGAAGGGTGACGCCTTCATGAGGAGATTTAATAATTATTGACAAGAACATAATGCCTTGGGAAAAGTGGACGCCACTTTATTAAGAGAGAATTTTAAATTAAAGGATGCAAAAAAGGACGCCATCTTGAGAAGTTATTTTTTTTTTGAAATTTGAAAGGTCTCCTGTGTCTTTTGGTATGCTTCTCAGGAATTTGAAGAGTTTGTGAGCTCTTATTTAATGAAGGATTTTGCTCCAACATTTGATCCAGGAAAATTATGCTAAAGTTATGCTGTCAGAATGACAAATGATATTTTGCTTCGAGGATGTCTACCTCCTAGCCTTTCGTCCAATTTCGTGTTTGCAATATAACACCTAGTTGGCTACATTGCTGCTTCTCAACATTAGACTAGCAGATTGAGCTCATTGATTGAAGAATTCTAGAGATTTTTGGCAATTTTGGTTTGCTGGTTCAACTACAGCTGAAGGTGATTTTTATTCATAGCTTATTTTCATTTGGTTCTGGGTACTTCACCAATCTATTGCTGACCTTGGGCGACCCTTCATGCTAATTTTGGGAATTTATTTTTAAGTGTCTGATTTTTAAATGAAAATCCAAGGAGGGCCGTACTTTTCTAAGAGCCTTGGGATTTGTGCAAGTTGATAAAAGTTGAAAATTGCTGCTGTTTGGTGCTTGGTTTTTGGGCGCCTACCTCCTAAGAGACCTTTGCAAAAGACTTCATTCAATTCGGAGGTGAAACGAGTGAGTTATGAATATTTTAATGATTTTCACAGTTGCTGGTTGACACTTTCAGTTTACTGTGTTTTGTATCAGACTTTGAAAGTTCTGATTTTTGATTCATTATCAGCAGTTAGAGAGTTAAATAATTGTAAGAGATCATCTATGACTCATGTGTTTGAAGACTATTGTAATTCTTATGTAATTTGCAGCTTATTTCTTATTTGTACAAACTGTAAACAGTAGTACTGTTCCAGTTTTAATTGCTGCAATTCTTTCTTCTTCTTCTCACATAAGTACCCCTGGATGGTTTACCACCAGTGTGCATAATTTGATTGTAACACTCTTGTACCCACTTCATAGTGGTGAATCCCTACAATTCTGTGGATGCCCGCCGCAGCGGATGAATTAGTTTGTAATAGCTCATGGCTGGTTATCCGCCTATCAATTTCTAGCTTTCAATTTAACACTCCGTCATATGTTAGCACCTCGCCCTCAGTGGGATTTTGAGTGCACATTCTTGATGTTGAGTAGTTTCTTTCAAGTATTTTTATTTAGCTCCTCCGCCATATGACAACACCTATCCCTCATTGGGATTGAGTGTGCATTCTTGGTGTGAGTTCATTTCAAGTTGGTTTTCTATTTGGAGCTAACGCTAATCAAGTTGGCTAAGTGCTGGTTATGTTGTGTTAATTCATTAGAAAAAAATTGGTTAGCATATTTCAGTGGTATCAGAGCAGAAGACCCTGCCATCCTGTGGCAATTTGCAGTTGGTTATCTGAGTGAAAGAGACACTAGGCCATACAACAGAAGTAAGGCTAGAACTCAGCATCAGTTTCCGTCTGTTCCAGAGGCAGAGATCTCAGGAGTCTTAAGAGATCTTGGAAAACAGTGGAAGGTTCAGAAAAATAGTGGAAGAAGTTGACACACAGTTGAAATAATGTCAGACAGTGTTAGGCAATGAAAATGAAGAGAGGGACAGAGTTGAGAAGCAAGTTTGATGGGATGATAGACATGATGTCCCGTTTATTGTCCAAGTTTCCAAGCTCTGTTAATGTTCTTCAGCCCCAAAATAACTCAACTGGAGAAAGCAGTGGAAATGGGAATAACAATAATGGCAGTCCTGAGGTGAATACCAGAAACAGAGTTGTGGGTCACATGCCGCAATTCCTAGTGGGTCATCCTCTAGACCCTTTTTCCGTCTTTACGACTGTGGAAGAGCAACAACCGGTTGAAGTGCACCAACCTTTGTTGATGATGCACGTCAAGCTTACATGGAGTATGCTTTTTACCTCTCGATTTGAGAGCTGTTTGGACCTTTGATCAATTCATGAATCAAAGAGTCGGAGAAATGGAGGAAGGAATTGAGCAACGTCCTCCTATGGCACCTAGAAATGATTTCTACCAAGCATTGGGAAAAGATTACTATGGAGCATTTTGATGGTAGTAATAAGTGCACAGCCAGATCTTGGGTCAAAACTAGATAATTATCTCTCTCTTAGACCCATGCCAGAAGGAGATGCTATAAATTTGCTACTTTCATTTGGATGGATAGCTCATGAATGGTGGACCATGGTTTGGTCACTTTGGCCATAATCATTTTACCTATGATAAGTTTACTGATGAGATATTTGATACAAGGATCCAGAGTTGAATTCAGAGAATTGGCACAATTAAACAGCAAGGATCTTTAGAAAACATTGGCGATTTTCAGAGGTTATCGTAATGGTGCCTAACATTTTGAAAGAAGACATGGTTCTTTTTGCGAAGGTTTAATGGAGCCTTTGAAGGTTGGAAAGCTTTTGATCCACCAACGTTGAGAAGCTATCAAAAAGCTAGGAGCATGGAGTTAAAAGCCCCAAGGCCTAAGTTTCATTCAAAACCATTCAAAAAAAGAAAAAAACATTCTTCAAATCTGCCCAGAAGTTTCCACCAAGGTTGTCAGAAGAGCTCAAAGAATAGCTTAGAAAGGATGGAGTTTGCTACACTTGCCGTGAGCCTTGGGTTAAGGGTCACCATTGCTTTGGAAGAGGCAAAGCAAATCGAATGGAGGGCTATTCTGATTATGGATCAGAATCTGATTCATCTGATCAGCAATACGAATCAGCAGGTAGTGAAGGTGAAGAAGATCCAGAAGAGAAGTCCGATGAGGTGGGAGATGGTAGTGCTTTTGCACAACTATCAAGTTTTCAAAAAAATGAGTCCTTTCGGGTTCATGGAGTTGTGAATTCACAAAGGATAGTTGCTCTAATTGATACCGGGCAACTCACAATTTTATTGATGAAGGATTAGTTGCAAAAAAGGTTTGAAGAAAAGAAATTTGATGGTTTCAAGGTAATGGTTGTTGATGGTTTTACTATGTCTTGCACAAGAAAGATTCCTAACCTATCTATGCATTAGGGAATTATGAGATTAAAGATGATTTTTATGTGGTGGGAATTGGAACACGATGTTGTGTTAGGCATACAATGGCTGCGATCTCTTGGTGAGATCACATTGAATTTACAAACTATGGAGCTTAAATTTCAGTCTAATGGAACAAAAGGTTGTTCTAAGAGGGATGTCAAATGGGGGCCCTCGAATTGTGTCTTTGAAAATGATGGAAAGGCTGATCCGTCACGATTAGGTTGAATGGGCTGCTGAATGTTTGGTTCTACCAGCTGATCCAGTGGAGGAGAAAAGGCAATATCACCCTGATATTCAAGACTTACTTTCAAAAAAGAGCAAAGTCTTTGGAAGCCTACCTCCTGGAAGACCTCCTGAAAGAGGTTCTGAGCATGTAATTGAATTAGAAGAGGGAGCAAAGCCTGTCATGACTACACCTTACCGTTATCCAAAGAAGCAGAAAGATGAGATTGAAAAAGCCATCAAGGAGCTTTTGGAGAGTGGTTTCATTAGACCAAGCAAGAGTCCTTTTGCTTCTGCAGTGGTGTTGGTCAAAAAGAAAGATGGCACAATGCGTATGTGTGTTGACTACCGCGCATTAAATCAGAAGACCATCAATAATAGATATCCAATCCCTGGGATTGATGAGCTTATTGATGAGCTCCATGGGGCTATGTTCTTCTCGAAGATTGATCTTCGTTCAGGCTATCATCAAATCAGAATGAGGGAGGCGGATATAGAGAAGACAGCGTTTAGATGCCATTTTGGGCATTTTGAATTTCTTGTCATGCCTTTTGGTTTGACAAATGCTCCAGCTACATTCCAATCTTGTATGAACAAGATTTTTAGACAGCAGTTGAGGAAGTTTGTGCTCGTCTTCTTCGACGACATCTCATTTTCAATAAGTCATGGGAAGAGCACCTTAAGCATTTGGAAGAAGTGCTTAGTATTTTAGAGGCAAAATGTTTGTTTGCCAAAGAATCAAAGTGTGAGTTCGGGATGACAGAACTCTTATATCTTGGCCATATTATTAGTTCAAAGGGTGTGAAAGTTGATCCTGAAAAGATAAGAGCCATTCTTGATTGGCCAACTCCAAAGAATATTTCTCATTTGAGAAGATTTTTAGGGTTATGTGGATTCTATAAAAGATTTGTGAAAGGATATTCTCATCAAGCAGCACCTCTCACAGATCTTACAAAGAAAGGAGCTTTTCTTTGGACTAAGAAGGCACAAAAAGTTTTTGATAAGTTTAAGCAAATCATGAGTTCATGTCCAGTGTTGGCTCTTCCGGATTTTACAAAATCTTTTGAATTACAGTGTGATGCTTCAGGTGAAGGTGTAGGAGCTGTGCTAATGCAAGACAAACATCCCATTGTCTTCGAAAGCCGGAAGTTGAGAGGAACAGAAAAAACTTACTCCATTTATGACAAAGAGATGCTTGCCATCATGCATGCTTTCTCTAAATTCCGTCAATACTTGGTGGGAAGTAAATTTGTTGTTAAGACTAACCACAATAGTCTTAAACATTTTATGCGCCAAAAAGATTTGAATGAAAGGCAGTAAAAGTGGGTAAGTAAGCTCCAAGCATATGACTTTGACATTGAATATGTCAAAGGGAAAAATAACATAGTGGCTGATGCTCTTTCAAGAAGGCCTCATTTGCAGTCACTTTGTGAGTTATCAGTAGATTGGAAGGAGTTAATTGCTGCTGATTATGTTAAAAATCAGTTTGCAACCAGCTTGCTAGAAGGTCATTTGGTTGATGAAAGGTATAAGTTGGTTGATGGGATAATTTACTACAAAGATAGAATCTTTTTAGTGCAAGAATTTAAGCTTAAAAAGAAGATTCTACAATCTTTTCATGATGTTCCCCTTGCTGGTCATCAAGGGATTTTCAAGACTTATAAGCAGATTCGTGAAAGATTCATTTGGAAAGGGTTGAAAGAGGAAGTCTTGAACTACATTAGAGAGTGTCCGATTTGTCAAAGAAATAAAAATGAATATCCAGCTGGTCTACTACAGCCTTTGCCCATTCCGAATTAGAAATGGGAAAGTATTGCCATGGATTTCATCATGGGATTGCCCAAGGTGCAAGGACGTGATTGTATTTTTGTTGTGGTTGATAGACTAACGGAATTTGCTCATTTCTTTGCTGTCACCACTTCATTTACAGCAGCTCAAGTGGCTGAGTTGTTTTTCAGAGAGGTCTTCCGTTTGCATGGATTGCCTAAAACTATTGTCAGTGATAGGGACAGCAAGTTCCTAAGTGTTTTTTGGCAAGAGATCTTCAGATTGAGTGGGACAGTGCTTACTCCAAGCACTAGTTATCACCCACAAACAGATGGGCAATCATAAATTGTTAACAAATGGTTAGAGGGCTACTTAAGAAACTATGTTTCAGGACAGCAAAGAGCTTGGATTAAATGGCTTCATTTAGGAGAGTATTGTTATAACTCTTCTTATCACATGTCAATTAAGATGTCACCTTTTATGGCTCTTTATGGTTATGAAGCTACTAATTTTGTTGATTTAGTGTTTGGTGATAGTAGAGCTCCATAAGCACAGGACATTTTACAACAGAGCCAAGACATCTTGAAATCTCTCAAGGAAAATCTGCAACAAGCTCAAAATCAGCAGAAGTTATACACTGATTAGCAGCGTGTTGAGAGGTCTTTTGAAGTTGGGGACATGGTCTACTTGAGGCTTCAACCATATAGACAATCTTCTCTCAAGAAAAGTGGTGCAGAAAAGTTGAAGCCACGTTTTTATGGTCCTTTCAAAGTCACCAAGAGGATTGGTGAAGTTGCTTATGAGTTGGAGCTTCCAGCTGAAAGCAAAGTACATAATGTCTTTCATGTGTCACGCCTCAAGAAGGCAATTGGACACAACGTGGTGGCTACTTCAGAATTACCTCCATTGGATGAGGAAGGTCAGTTGGTGTTGATTCCTGAAAAAATCCTTGATACTAGAGAGCGTTCTTTGAGGAGAAGGACAATCAAAGAATACTTGGTTAGATGGAGGAATTTTCCTTTGAAGATGCCACATGGGAAGGAGAACAGATTTTGTTGCATCCATCTTTCCCGTTGCTTGAGGACAAGCAATTTTGAGGAGGGCAGACTGTAATGTCCCCTTCTCATCAGTAATCTATTCTGACACTCATCAGCCTATTCCGGAAGCCTGTAGGCGTGTGTGAGGTAAAATTAGGGTTTCCAGTTCTGAGGTTCCTTGGCATTTTCTGAGAGTTTACTATTTATAGTAAATTCTATTTTAAGCAGTATGGAGTTTGTCAGCTTTCAGTACTTCATTTTCAGTTGGAGCATTTATTTGCAGTTCATGTTTGACCTCTTAAGGCATTTTTATGTTGAATAAAGGCATCAAGGTTATATTATGCAGTTGACCCCCTAGGCCTAGGTGAACAACTTTAAGTTGTGTTTAAAAGGGGACTTGGAAGGGTGACGCCTTCATGAGGAGATTTAATAATTATTGACAAGAACATAATGCCTTGGGAAAAGTGGACGCCACTTTATTAAGAGAGAATTTTAAATTAAAGTGAAATTTTTATTATGCAAAAAAGGACGCCATCTTGAGAAGTTATTTGTTTTTTTGGAAATTTGAAAGGTCTCCTGTGTCTTTTGGTATGCTTCTCAGGAATTTGAAGAGTTTGTGAGCTCTTATTTAATGAAGGATTTTGCTCCAGCATTTGATCCAGGAAAATTATGCTGTCGGAATGACAAATGATATTTTGCTTCGAGGATGTCTACCTCCTAGCCTTTCGTCCAATTTCGTGTTTGCAATATAACACCTGGTTGGCTACATTGCTGCTTCTCAACATTAGACTAGCAAATTGAGCTCATTGATTGAAGAATTCTAGAGATTTTTGGCAATTTTGGTTTGTTGGTTCAACTACAGCTGAAGGTGATTTTTATTCATAGCTTATTTTCCAGTTTGAATTTGGTTCTAGGTACTTCACCAATCTATTTGCTGACCTTGGGCGACCCTTCATGCTAATTTTGGGAATTTATTTTTAAGTGTGATTTTTAAATGAAAATCGCCCTCCAAGGAGGGCCGTACTTTTCTAAGAGCCTTGGGATTTGTGCAAGTTGATAAAAGTTGAAAATTGCTGCTGTTTGGTGCTTGGTTTTTGGGCGCCTACCTCCTAAGAGACTTTTGCAAAAGACTTCATTCAATTCGGAGGTGAAATGAGTGAGTTATGAATATTTTAATGATTTTCACAGTTGTTGGTTGACACTTTCAGTTTACTGTTTTTTGTATCAGACTTTGAAAGTTCTGATTTTTGATTCATTATCAGCAGTTAGAGAGTTAAATAATTGTAAGAGATCATCTATGACTCATGTGTTTGAAGACTACTGTAATTCTTATGTAATTTGCAGCTTATTTCTTATTTGTACAAATTGTAAACAGTAGTATTGTTCCAGTTTTAATTGCTGCAATTCTTTCTTCTTCTTCTCACATAAGTACCCTTGGATGGTTTACCGCCAGTGTGGATAATTTGATTGTAACACTCTTGTACCCACTTCATAGTGGTGAATCCCCACAATTCTGTGGATGCCCGCCGCAGCGGATGAATTAGTTTGTAATAGCTCATGGCTAGTTATCCGCCTATCAATTTCTAGCTTTCAATTTAACACTCCGTCATATGTTAGCACCTCGCCCTCAGTGGGATTTTGAGTGCACATTCTTGACGTTGAGTAGTTTCTTTCAAGTATTTTCATTTAGCTCCTCCGCCATATGACAACACCTATCCCTCATTGGGATTGAGTGTGCATTCTTGGTGTGAGTTAATTTCAAGTTGGTTTTCTATTTGGAGCTAACGCTAATCAAGTTGGCTAAGTGCTGGTTATGTTGCGTTAATTCATCAAAAAAAATTGGTTAGCATATTTCAATCTACAGGCGTGGGAGATCGTCCAAATATTCTATATTGAATGATCACAATTAGGATCATTATCAGAGAATTATACAAAATTTGGGGTTAAGAATAAGGCAGGAACTTAGTAATAAATTGCAGGTCAGAAATAAAGGAGATTGCATCAAATAAAGCTAAGGTTGACTTTCAACTTGGCACATGGGAAGGACCTGATCTGGCTGCACCATTTTGAAGACATATGTGCAAGATTTTCTAAGGCGTTTTGGTCTGAAATTCCCAATCATTGCTGGCTGTACAAATCAGGAATTATTGCAGCTTTCAAACAGCAATTTAAGAACATTTTTCTGAGCACGTGTTGGTCTTCAGAGCAGGCCATACAGCATTGGGAGACGTGCAAGGGTTTAGAACAGATCAGACCTGTTTGTGGCTACCATCACTTCCAGACTTAGGCGATTGGACTGAGGGTTGTGTCTACAGCAGATTCAAGGCATTTCAAGACAAATCCAGCACTTGACAGCCTAGGGTTTGACTTTCCTTTTGCTGATACAAAATAATCAGACCTGTAACTCCACGTTGCTGCTAATGTGTATGCTCAATTTGTGATTGAAATCAATAAAGCAATAGTGGGTTACTCTTAGTTTATGTCTTTCCTTTCAGTTTTTGTGTTCCTTCAATATTTCCAATTTCTAGCATTCAATCTTGCAAAAAAACAAAAAAGAACAGAAAAAACAGAAAAAACATTAAAGGCAGATTTGAAAACACAAGGGGACATCATATCTAGTGTGGGAAGGTTTCTCCAACAACATAAATTTACACCATTCATCATAGAAGTGACTTTGGGTGCATCTTTTATATATGGGCGAAAGATGGAACCTTTTTTCCCATCCATCAGTATGCAGTCGAGAAAAGAATGTAGATCCATTAAAATTTTGTTATCAAGATCCAAAACTTGAAAAAAGAATTTTATCAATTTCGGAACAGTATTGACATTTAGTACCTAATCTGTTGCCAAACATGAAAAATTCAAGGAATAACTAGCACATTTATGTGAAAATGTGTAACAGTAAAAAGTTTTCTATCATATACTCAAAAAATGATAAGAAAAGTAAATGGCACTTAACATTAATGTAATGAGCTTTTTATAAATTTTAATGTTCTAGAATGATCATAACTGGCCTGTGAAATATATTAAAACACAATATGTCAAGTTCAGGGGCTAATTACACTAGGTTTGTAAGTTTTGAAAAAAAATATTCATCATCAACTCTTTCACCTAAAAAGAGGAATTGATAGTCCCATAAGGGATGCTAATCAGAATTGAAGTACCATCACAATGTACTCTACCATTTCATTCGCAATGTATTTAGTACCATTTAGCATCAAATATTGAACGGGTAGCTCCACTTACCAATCGCCGGGTTTCATCAGGACGTGGAATAAAATCTTCCCTTCCTTTAACCAAATCCATATATAGTGGAGGAAGCTGTTCAACTAATGGGAGGACTTGTTTCAAAAGTGGAGGACTCAGGCTTTCCAACTGTTTGAGAGCTATCTCTGCCTGCAATCACATGTGAAAATTAGATTTCTATTAGCAGGAGATGTGAAAACACATAGCTTATGTTTCATAAGAGCATAAAGGCTGAAAAAAAAACATCCAAACAAAAGAAATAATAAGATGCCAATCTTCATCCCTAGCTTAATTTCTATGCGAATGGGGACAAAGGAAAGAAACAAAAAATTGAAATGGATAGTGGAAGAGGAGACTGCACTAATCAAATGGCCTAAATTTCAAAGTCAAACGACAAATGCATTATGGATAGACAAAGGATTATAGGAGTATACAATACATCAGTGCTATGTTCTTATTATCCTGAGCATAGCAGCAGATACATTAATAAGATATACTCAGATTTGGAAGAAGAAATAGGTGGGGAGAAGAAGCTGGCTCAAGAAGAGATAAATGAAGACAAATGATAAATCGATAAGGGAGGTAAGTATATATATATATATATATATATATATATATATAAAGTGATTATTAAAAGATTGAAATCAATTATATATATATATATATATAGAGAGAGAGAGGGGCATATATTATATACGGTTATGCAATAATGATGCTTGTAGCAATTATTGAGCCATATCAGTAATTATGATTCTTTAATATGAATATGAATAGATTATGTATATATATATATACTATAAACAATCAAACGGAAGGTTGAAGGAAGCAAGTTAGGACATGCAGTTTACGGGCTCCTCCCATGTTTAGCAAGCCACCTCAAGGGTGGAATTGCCTTGGTTGGACGTTGCGCGCTCTTGGGCTTAGATGGGTTGAGTAGTTTACAAGCAACCCTTTTCAAGGCTTTCCTATCAAACCAAACTATGATTGGTTGTTAGGATAGATCCAAGGAATTTCAATCATAAGAGGGATGGATAAGACAACATGGATAGGAAAAGAAGGTACAAGTAGCCACTAAGTAGGTCACCCCAAGGGTGGAATTGTCTTGGTTGGATGTTCATGCTGCTTGGGGCCAAGGGGTGAGTTGTCTTGGTTGGACGTTGCGCGCCTTTGGGCTTAGATGGATAGCTTCAAGTGGACTTATCATGTGTCTCATCCAAGTCCTATTATGATTACAACTTCCACTATGCATTATGGATATTGGTAGTTATGTATTTTGTATAGATTAAATAGATAAGGCATTTATTATGTTATGATCATATGAATTATATTTCCGATATTATCTAACATGATTGCAGGATCTAAACCAAGATTTATCTTGCTTGAAGCATTCAAGTAGTAAGCCATAACCCTAACTACATTATATTTGTGAATCTAGGGCAATCCCAAAAGGGGACATTACAACTACTATCAACATGAATAGCTTTATTAGGTAGAAATTGTTTTACAAGAACATTGTTTGTTTCATACATAGAACAAGCACATCCCATCACCCTATTTTCTTCTAGTTTGTAGTTATAATGAAAGGATGGACTCGCACCACCATAAGAATGAGAGATAGACTCAAAACCATTGAACCCTTAGGAAAAGCTGGAATAAATCACCATAAGATTGAGAAAATCTTCTCCAAAAATTTGCTTACAATAAACACACACCTTCTCCTAAGACCTACTAACACCAAGAAATGGAGATCAAATATTGGATAACGAATTCAAACATCAAAAGAATCTTCAAATTCCATATTCTCCCTCCACTATGATGAATTAACTACTTCTAACAAAGGGTGTTTATGCAATTATTAGGTGGCGTTTTCACTTCCACAATGATCTTGACAAATTTACTGTAATTGGTAAAGAGATTGCCATGGTCAATGACATTTTTGCCATCTATAGTAAGTGGCGATTTTGCCAAGAAACAAAAAATACTTTTGCTTTTCATTTGCACACTTGTCTATTTTCAGCCTTGAGACATTTCCAAACTTCTCTAGGCTCTCAGGGGCTTGTCCAACCACATTCTAACTTCAAACTTAGGTAAAAATAAATCTTTTTATAGAGAAAGCCCATGGATTGCTCTCAAACATGTCTTCAATGACCTTGACTCCATTGGTCCAACTTCAATGATCCATTTTTTGGGATCGCATATAGATGGTTTTGACCTTAATTATAAAGACCAATTAATTAACCAAATGATGTCTATGATCATCCAAGAGCATTCCACGACCCTTCCCTTTCCAAAGCTCAAGATGCTATCACTCAACATGACTTATGTTGTAGGAAATTTCTCCACTTATTCTTACTGCATGCTAGTGCCTAGACCTTCTCCTTTGCAACATCTAGTAGAATATTGTTTACTTTTAAGTGTTTGTACTCCTACCTCACTTGTAGAACCTTTGATGAGTACACATCCTTCTACTACTTTTGTCTTTTGTCATGTTCCCTTCTCAAGATTGAAGACTTTGGTGAAGATCCATAGCCTCTATTTTTTTCCCGTAGGCTAAGGGATTTGATAAGGGAAATAATTATATTTTGGAGCCCAATTATTGTTTTATATTTCTTTTCACATCCTTCTACTACTTTTGTCTTTTGTCATGTCCCCTTCTCAAGATTGAAGACTTTGGTTGAAGATCCATAGCCTCTCTTTTTTTCCCGTAGGCTAAGGGATTTGATAAGGGAAATAATTATATTTTGGAGCCCAATTATTGTTTTATATTTCTTTTCAAGGTCGTCTAAATGATAATTTTGAGGCCTAGTATTTAATTTTTTAAATTACCTTTTTAATTTTCTTTTGGAGGAAAAAAAATTAATAAGGGACCCAAAATTGTAGCACCTATGTAGGCAAAGGAAAGCACCCTTTTTTATCATGCCATTGCTATCATTTGAGAATTCAAAATTTCAAAAATTGAATACTCAAGTATGAAACCCCTTTGGCTTGCGAATTTTGGAGGACAAAGAACCTCTTGGATTCATTGTGGATTTGGGGACAAAAATTCTCACATACAATTGCGTAATTCTTCATCAAAGATCACAATTGTACTCATTGATTCATTTGGAAACAATTATCATTTCCAAGTAAATTACTATTTTGGTCAAATTATTGAATTTTTATTTGAGCTAACTGTAGCACCTAACTTGATGGCTTATATATTTTATTATATTGTGATTTTATTTCAGTAACTATTGTTTTAGCAAGGTTGTTTCATTTTTCCAACCATCAACATAAGCCTAAACCCTAGCTGCTTGCCTTGAAGCTGATGGCTCATCTTGATATGGTTTTTTGGTGTTTGTTATACATTTGTCAGGACTTTTGAAATCAAATATTGTTGCAATAATCTAAAATAGTGATACCACCCATCATACCATATTTGTACGGTCAACGTATGTTATTGACAATTTTTTATATTTGATATTAATTGTTCAACGCTTACCTTCTAGCTACTTTGAATTGCATTTTCTATATACAACACCAATCATTAATTGGCATTTGCAATCTAGAAATAAGTACATTGAGCAATTTGGGTTAGGTTTTAATTGCTACCGATTATTCAAAGTTAAAAAAAGGTGGCTGATGTGAAAGCCGCAATAGAGGAGCATCGACACATATGGAGGAATAAGGATTGCACCATCATGACTGATGGTTGGATGGATAGAAGAAACAAAACATTGCTCAATTTTCTTGTTTCTTCCTTAGGTGATTTTACTTCCTAAAATGCACTGATTTAGTGATTAAGAATCAAGATTATTAATTTATGCTTTATTGAATCATTGATTTTATTTCTTTCTTAGGTGGCACAGTGTTCATTGATGCATCAAGGAACACCAAAAATGTTGAATTCCTTTGCGAAGATTTGGAGGGAGTCTTGGCTGATGTGGGTGAGAAGAATGTGTTGCAAGTAGTTACAAATAATGCAACAAATTATGTTGTTGCAGGTAGACTAGTGATGGATAGGCATCCATCATTATTTTGGACTCCTTGTGTTGCTCAATACCTTGACCTCATATTGGAGGATCTTGGCAAAATTGCATGGATCAAAGCATATGTGGAGATAGCAAAAAATATTTGTAAATTCATATACAATCACGCATGGGTCCTCAACCTAATGAGGCAATTCATAGCGAAAAAGGAGTTGACTCGTCCTAGAATAACCCAGTTTGCTACCAATTTCATCACATTACAATCCTTGCTACAGTCAAAGGGAGCTTTAAGGCGCATGTTAGTTAGTGAGGATTGGACTTCCTCATCATATGCTAAGACCAATGCAAGGGAAGATGTGGCAAATTGGATTTTTGATGAGCATGGCTTCTGTGTACCTACTATGGAGATTGTAAAGGTAAATGTAATTACTAATTCTACATTATATTTTCATTCCTATTTTTATTTTATTTTCTTATTTTTGTTGACTTTTTGCTAATGTTTCACAATAATTGTAGTTCATAGAGCCTTTAGTGGTTCCCCTACGAGTTGTTGATGGGGAGAACCCAACAATGGGCCACATATATGAGAGTATGGATAGGGCCAAAGGGACCATTAGATCCATTTGTGCAGGAGTTGATGATAAGTATTGCCCCATTTGGGAGATCATTGATAGACGATGGCACATCCAGCTTCACAAGCCCCTACATGCAATTCATATTTCCTCAATCCGACATTCTAATTCTGCCCTAATTTCAAGGCAGATGAGGAGGTTCTGAGTGGGCTCTACACAATCATAAAGTAGATGATGTTTGATTTTAGTGTTGGAGCACAAATAGTCATCGAGATTAAGATTTTTAGAATTGCACAAGGAGATCACTTTGCACGAGATATATGGAAGGCTACTCAGTTGACATTGCAGCTAGGTCAAAATTTATTAAGGGCATAATATAAGTTTAAAAATTAGAACTTTTCCCTGTTTTCTATTATTATTAAATATTGAAACTTAAAGTTGGACAATGATATTAAATTTTTTCTTTTTCTCATCTCAAATGTATGGTGGGAAAAATTTGGTGCTAAGGTACCAAATCTTTAGAGGATTACAGTTCAAGTATTGAGCCAACCATATAGTGCTTTAGGTTGTGAGCACAATTGGAGTATGTTTGAGCACATACACTCTAAGAAGCGCAAAATATTGTCAGGTGTAGAGGTTGAATGATCTAGTTTATGTTCATTAGAACCTTTGTCTTCGTCATAGACAAATTTTGGGCACTAACTTATCACCCATCACATTAGAGGAGGTTGATCCACAATCAGATTGGATCACCGAGGTTGAGGATCCTATCTTTAGTGATGAGGACCTTGATTGGGTTGCCCAGGTGGATAGAGAGGTAGAGGCAGTAGCCATGGTAGAGGAGGATAGAGCACGAGCAAACACCTTGGATGTTGGTGTGGGTGTCACTAAGACACAGGTAGAGATCATGGTTGCATCATCATCCAAGACCTATTTTAGATGCCTATGCAGGAGGGCTAAGTGATGTAGGCTCCTCTGAGCCATAGACTTCTAGCTTTTGTTTTGATATTTGTTTGGAACTTTTGATGCCATGGATTTCATATTCCATGAGTATTGTATACATTTGACAACATTTATATATCTAATTGTGTTACTACTGTTACTCCAACTAAAATTTGTGTGTTTATACTTATGTGATCAAAGTAGTTTCTATTTGATGAGGTTATTGTGACTTTAAGGTTTATTTATTAAAGGGTGCATGAAACAAGTTTTAAATCCTTTAAAATCTCTAAATTTCTTGGGTTTTCAATTTTCCAAGTCTACAACGAGTTTGGGCCCGAGTTCGAGTCCAAGTCCGAGTCAAAAATCAGCTTGCCGAGTCTAAGGTGAGTCTGAGTCTTGTAACACTTATTACACAGGTAATTGGTATAACATTTGATGTATTAACAATGAGCAAGGTGCTCAATAAATAATTTACAAGATGTTACAGGATAAGATCGAACACGATCTTATCTCAGGAAAAAACAGGAAGTTTCTAAAAGAAACTTTAGATAAGATCTCGAACAACAAAGACGATCTTATCTAGATATTTTACAATATTTTACATAGTTGAGCATTAATAAATAAATAAAGAATATTATTTTACTACCCTCCCTTAATGCTCAATCTATCAACTATACCAAAATGCCCCCCTAAATTTTACAAACTTATCTGTACTGAGCGACTTGGTGAGAATGTCTGCTGTCTGATCCTCTGTCGGAACATACAGCAACTGAACTGATCCGTTTTCAACCAGCTTCCGAATGAAATGGCAGTGAGTTTCCACATGCTTGGTTCGCTCATGGAAGACCGAATTCTTGGCAAGTTTGAGAATTCCCTGATTATCACAGAACAAGGGAGTCAGACCTGCTTGAGATATTTGCATATCCACAAGCATCCGACGAAGCCAAACTGCCTCACATGCTGCTTTGACTGCTCCCCGATACTCTGCTTCTGTCGAGGAGAGAGCCATTGCCTGCTGCTTCTTACTAGTCCATGTGACTGCACCAGATCCCAAACTGAACACATACCCAGATGTTGATTTCTTGTCATCAACTGAACCTACCCAATCTGAATCTGTGAACCCACTGAGTTTAGGATTGTGACTTCGAGTGTACAAGAATCCAAAATCAGTAGTGCCCTTCACATAACGCAGCACACGCTTCGCTGCTACCCAATGATCAGCCTTGGGGGCTGTCATGAAGCGTGATATGTAGCTCACTGGAAAACTCAAGTCAGGTCTAGTAGCAGCAAGATAGATGAGGCTGCCCACTAGTTGCCTGAACAATGTTTCGTCTACCATAGGTGAATCGGACTTAGCTGACAGCTTAAGCCCTTTCTCCATGGGTGTGGAGGCAGGTTTGCAATCCTGCATTCGGAACTTATCCAGAAGACTTCGAGCATACTTGGACTGGGAGATGAAAATGCTGCTCTCTGTCTGCCAAACCTCAACACCTAAACAATAATGCAAGAGACCCAAGTCTGTCATGTCAAAAGTTTTGCACAAGCCTTGTTTGATCTCAGTGATCAAATGTGTCGAATTGCCAGTAATGATCAAGTCATCCATATAGACAACAACAATCAGGATCTCATTACCAGTATTCTTGACATATAGGTTCAAGTCAGATGGACTCCTCTGAAAGCCATGATCTGTGAGGTACGTGTCAATCTTGATGTACCAAGCCCGAGGAGCCTGCTTCAGGCCATAGAGTGCTTTGACCAATTTGCACACCTTTTGTTCTTGACCAGCAACTTTGAAACCTGGAGGCTGCGTCATGTATACTTCCTCCTTCAACTCACCATTGAGGAAAGCACTCTTCACATCCATCTGATGGACCTTCCAACCAAATTGGGCTGCTAAGGCAAGGACGAGCCGTATGGTACTCATTTTGGCTGTAGGAGCAAAGGTCTCCTCATAGTCAATGCCTTCTTTCTGTGAGAACCCCCGTGCAACCAGACGAGCTTTGTACTTGTCAAGGGTTCCGTCAGCTTTGTACTTCACCTTGTACACCCATTTGCAGCTAATGGGCTTCTTCCCTGGAGGAAGATTAGAAAGGGCCCAAGTGTGATTCTTCTGAAGACTCTGGTATTCTGATTCCATCGCCTTTTCCCACTCAGGTATCCCTTTTGCCTCTGAATATGTCTGAGGCTCATAAACACTGTGGATGTTGGCCATGAGAGCAAAATTCACTGTAGACTACTGTTTGCTCTTGTTTCTTGATGATCTACCCTCAATGAGCTCATCAGCACGAAGATCACTGATAGTCTTAGCCCACCATTTCGGCCGGAGAGTAAAGGTGCCAACATCAGATGTAACAGGAGTTGTATCTGGTTGAGGATCTGGAACAGGTTCAGCAGGGGGATGTTCATTATCATCTGGAGGAAACTCAAGTTGAGCATCATCAAAGACTAGGTCTTCGTCATCCCTCCCATTAGGTGAACCTAACGGAAGTCGGACGCCCAAATCAGGAGCCTGTAGAGGCTGATCCTCTGAATGCTGAACAGGTGAAGAAGAGTGAAATGGACCTCGTTCCTCATCAAAGACAACATCTCGACTGAAGATAAGACGATCACTGTCTATATCAATCAGCCTATATGCCTTGTGGTTGTCACTGTACCCTGTGAACATGAGTTTCTGGCTCTTGGAGTCCAGCTTAGTGCGCTTGGCCTCTGGAATCCAAACATACCCAAGAGAGCCGAAAACCTTCAAATGACTGATCTTGGGTTTGCGACCAGACCAAACTTCCTCAGGAGTCTTCCCCTTAATAGCATGAGTGGGTGACCTATTAAGGAGATAGACTGAAGTATTGACTGCCTCTGCCCAAAACTTAGTAGGAACACTCCTGTGTTACAACATGGAGCGAGCCATCTCAACAATCGTACGATTGCGTCGCTCTACAACACCGTTTTGCTGAGGAGTGTAGGGTGTAGTCAACTGACGTTTTATCCCATGAGTATCACAGAAGTTGGAGAATGCACTAGAACAAAATTCCCCCCCATTATCTGACCTAAGAGTTATGATACAAGAACTAGACTCTTTCAACCAAGGCCTTAAACTTCTGAAATACATTAAAAACTTCTGATTTCTGCTTAAGAAAGTACACCCACAGTTTCCTACTATAATCATCAACAAAGAGAAGAAAGTACTTGCAACTAGTTACAGAAGAAGTAGACATAGGCCCACAAATATCAGCATGAACTAATTGAAGTACCTTAGAAGCTCGCCAAGAGTCGCCATCCTTGAACGGTGTGCGATGCTGCTTCCCGGCCTAACAAGCACCACAAACGCCCTGATGCTAAGTCTGAATGTCAGGTAAGCCATCTACAAGTCCCTCCCGAGCAAGCTAAGAGAGATAGTGCACGTTCAAGTGCCCCGTACCGTTGGTGCCAAAGACTGGTGACAGCTGAATTTTTTGGCTGCCAAGGCTAACTCTGGAGAATCACCTGTGTCCACAAGCCTGTAAAGGCCATGATCCTCTATCCCAACAACCACCGTTGTGCGAGTTTCGCAATCTACAATCGAACATCTGTGCGAGCTGAACACCACATCCATCTGGGGAGAATGCCGCATTATTTGACTGACTGAGAGAAGATTGAGCTCGATATCAGGTACATAATACACATTGAGGAATATGAGATCCCTCCCGCCAGACTGAACCTGAACAGTGCCTGTGCCGACAACTGTGTATTCCTCGCCTCCTCCAAAAATCACTGAGTTAGTGCAAGGGGAAAAGTCTGTGAACCAGTCACGCCTATGTGAGAAATGACGCAAGGCACCAGAATCTATGTACCAAGCAGAGGATTTGACATAGTCTGCTGGCCTTTTTGCCATGAGTTCATAAACAGAGGCAGATTCAGGTTCAAACTACAGAAAGTACAATGTACGAATGGTACAAAATTTGAGGCACGGAAAACGATGCACCTAGAAAATTCGGAGACCAACCCAGTTGAGCTCTCGAAAAACCCACCAAGAATTTGCAATTAGAAAAAAATTTCGATTCGATCTGAAGGGTAAAAACCCTAGCCAAAAGTGCAGGAACCCTAGGCGGCCATTAAAGCTCAGAAAATGTAGAAATTTTTTCTGAAAAACACCAGAAATCTTGAAGATGCAGCTAGGAGACAAGAAAAATGCGGCCAAACGTGTTCAAAAAATCGCGCGCAACAGAAGAAGAGTACTGCAAATCGCGACTTCAAAACAAACATGGGTTTTGAGAAATCTGTCTACGCCCAAAAAAAAACGCGCCTAAAAAACGCGTCTTAATGACTAGATTTCTTAAGAAATCGTGCAGAAAAACGTGCGCCCAGGTACGCTGAAGCAAAACGCCTTCAAAGGTAGCTCGAAACAAAACACGGGCTCAAGAAAAAAAACTTCTCAGGAGGTCGCGCGAAACCAGAAATCTGCATTTTTTAAAGGTCAAAAAACCTTTGATTAGCAGAAAAAATACATGAAAAAATCTCGCGTCCAGACAAACGAAATTTCAGACAGAGAAAAGCCTCGATTTTAATAGGAAGCCAAAAAAATTCCGAATTTTTTTTTTTTCGAAATTTTCACTCTTCAAAAAATCTTCGAAAATTTCAGAGAAGATTTTATTGGATTTTTAATTCAAAGAGAACAAGAAAATCTTGAAAGATTTTTTATGAATTAAAAATTCAATTTTGAGCTTGCTGGCTCTGATACCATATTACACAGGTAATTGGTAAAACATTTGATGTATTAACAATGAGCAAGGTGCTCAATAAATAATTTACAAGATGTTACAGGATAAGATCGAACACGATCTTATCTCAGGAAAAAACAGGAAGTTTCTAAAAGAAACTTCAGATAAGATCTCGAACAACAAAGACGATCTTATCTAGATATTTTACAATATTTTACATAGTTGAGCATTAATAAATAAATAAAGAATATTATTTTAATAACACTGGTTATAATGTATTATTGTTTTGGGTTACCTATATGTCATTAGTTCAAGACAAAATGATAAAAAGGAGCATCAAATTTCTTTAAAGAAGAAACTAAAATGGAGTGAGAAGAAAATAAATATGCATCTCACTTGTAATATTATCCATCTTATTTAGAAAAATAATTCTAGTTTAACAAATTTAGTAAATCTGATAAAAAAATGAATCAAAATGAAACAAATAAGTGAAATCAAGGAAGAAAAGTTTTTTTTGTCTGTGCATTTAGAAAAACACTTCAAACAAAACAGAGTTCTTTCAAAATAAATTACCCCACGACGGATTGTTGGAGAGGATGTTAGCTGGCTGAGGATTGGACCAAAACTTTGAGCCATAGGTACAATCACAGGAGAAAAGAGTGGAATAGCTTGACTTGCTTCCTGCAAAATACGACAAGACAAAAATTCTCAGAATAACATAAATTGCAATAAAAATACCCCTAGCTCAATAGTCAGATTTGTAATAAAAATATCAGAGGACTTCAATCCAGAATGTGACATCATTATGATGGATTTTATAATCAGAATAATTATGAAACTAAGTAAAATATTTGGACATATAATTAGCAGTCTGAGATCTTTGGAACTAGGACAAAATCAGAAGCAAATAAATACTGCAGTATACTACCTTGGAATTGGAAGTTACCAAAGACACATACCTACTTAGACAAAGAATTAGTCTACCACAACCATGAAGGAAAACAAATGAAAGCCTGTACATGTCAGCTGAAGAATATAATGCCTAATTTCCTTATGTCCTGTCCTATGCAAATCAAACATGAGTGTTTTGAAAGCTGCGCATTTAGGATTGTTTGATAGTGGCAATCTATTTTGGCCTTGTTGCTAGAACGAGTATCTAACTAGGGTTCTTAATTACTTGTTCCTTCTAGTGTCATGTCCCCTTCTCTAGCATAAGTTTGTTGATGACCCTTAGCCTATTTTTCATAATTTTTCTTGTAAGCTAATGGGGTGGTGGAAAAAGGGAAATTATTTAAATAATTAAATTAAATTGTCAAAAAGTAACTTTGAATTACAAATTAAAAGATGATTTATCTTTACTTATTTTAAAGTTCATTAAAAGAGAATCAATTAAGTGTTACTAGACCCAGGGTACCAAAATGTGAAAAAAAACACTTTATTTCTTTTATAACTTTGAGGGAATAATTAAGAAAAAAAAATATTATATTATTTCCACAAAAAAGCTATAAAAAGGAGGATTGTTTTCAAAAAGGATCTTCTTGCTCATTCAAACAAATTCATTTTCCAAGACTGAATGTGACTTCTTCTTTTTTCTTCAGAGGACGAAAACCCTCTAGAATGTTGGTTTCAAGAATGAAAACCCTCCTATCCTTTTAGTGTAATTCCACACAAGATTGCCATTGTGCTCCAATCGATCTTGATTTCCATGTTCTAGATTTTGGTGTGAAGATTTCAGAGTTTTTGTAGTGAGGTGATATATTTTATTATTGATTTACTAGTGTTTGTTTTTGGTGAGCTAATGCTATTGGCAGGCCATCCCTTTTTGGTGTAAAAGATTGCTTATATAAGCCAAATCTTGGCCAAACCTCCTCTTCATCAGGCCATACAACATATTAAAAAAACGAATATATTGCAGGAGAAAATAATGGGTTAAGAGTTGGATAATTGCTGGTAGTCGCCATTGTTTCAGGCTGTACATTTTTACTAGCCGTACTCCATGTGTTGGGTTGTATCAAGGTAATAATAGCTGCCCTACAACTTGGAAATTATGCCGATTGGATCTTCAGGACTGTTTGCAGCCAATTACATATCCTTTCGTAGTTCGTATTGTTCAATGTAATGCATATTTTCTCATCTTTGATTGTTGCATTCATAAGTTTTTGTGGAGGCCATACCATACCCAATAGCATGCCACACTTTCAGCAGGGAGACATTTATTAATCACTAGTGACTGAATATTGAGTTTGGGTTGCTGGAAAAGTGGCAAATGTTTGAGTTTAATTTCTTATTGCTTATTTGTAGAGTGTTGTGCAAGTCTGGAGCCATCCGTACATGTTTGGAAAGTGGCAAATCCTCTACCAAGGCTGTCGCTCTGGTCTTTGCTGGACCATTCTTATCTCTCTACCACCAAACAGCAACTTAATGCTGATTGCAGCCAGTTATGGAGCAGTTTTGAGGTAGTTTCAGTCAAAGTTTGAGCTGTACCAGATTATCGGGATCATTTGGTTCAAGCAGCAGCAAGTTATCTTCAATTTTTAGTTATGAGTTTCAGATTTTGGCTTCTAAATATTTTCCAAGGATTTTACCTTTGGTTTTTTTGGGTTCTAGCACATTTTCAAAGGTATTAATTTACTATTAGTTTTTGTATGTTTGTTTGTCAGCTTATTGATGATACAAAATAATCAATTTATGAACAACTGCTTTCAAGAATCAAATATTGTAATAATTGGATAGCTTACTACCAGATCCCTACTTCCATTGTAAGATCCTGGTTGGTTTATCCACTAGATCCATTTTATTTTCAGTATATACTATATTATCTGCCAGCTTGGTGTGTATTGGAATTGGGTGATATAATCTGCCATTTTGGCTTTGACACATTTCTGCTTGTTATCAGCCAATTTGACTTGATCGGAATTTGTATATCATTATCTACCATTTTGGCATTGATCAATTCTATGAATTTATTTTTGATATAATTCAGTCAGCTAGTTGCCAATATCTTGCTATTTAATTCTTTTGTCCTTGTTCTAGTCTCCATATGCTCTCACCTTGCCCATATCGAGAACTTGGTGATTAGAAAGATCTAGGATTTGAGTGATTGCAAAAACTTTAGTGGATTTGAGCTAATGCCCTACCAAGGAGATTATATCTAGTCTGATTTCGTTTTTTTTTTCTTTGGATTTACTTGGTATACCCATTTTGTAGAGAATTCATGAGACCTTGATTATCTATGTTTGAAAAGGTCTCTAAGATAGAGCAGGACCATTTTTGTGATTTTTTAAAAATCAATTGGCCATATTATCATACCAATGCTTAAATCTAGAAACTAAATTTTTGATCTTAAGAATATCAGCAATACTTTATATAACAAGTAATAATCTTGATAATATTATATGAACCACAAAATATTTAAATTGCAAGGTCCTTCAAACATTATATAACAAGCTCAAAGTTTATGTAAAATCACAAATGGATCCAAGACACCATCTTGAAGCAGCATTGTGTTAATGTAGGACTTTCATGGAATCCTAAAGGAAAAATAGAGATCTCTGCGAAACCAAGGAATATGAGCATGTTATGGCCTAGAACAACTTTAACTTAACGATGAATCCAAGAACTGCATCTTCAAGAAATAGATGACAGTCTCAAAACAAAGATCCATAGAGCTATCCAATCAAGATATGAAAGAAGAAAAGGATATCATCATGATTGATGATATAAACCTAAAATCAAAGAATTATTAATTATGACCTTGTTGTTAAATCTGCATTCAGAATATTTATTCACAGTGACACTAAAATCAAAGCTAGTCAAGATTGATTAAAAACTTCTGCCTTTGTCCTAGACAACTTACATAAATTGGCTATCCTGGTTACCTATGTTTCTCAACCTACCTACTTAAATTTCTTGGATAATGATATCACGTTGTACTAAATCTGCATTGATGTTATTCCCATGCATAAAGAAAATATTAGTGTCTTGGGAGGGAAATATTAATCGGATCACTTATACTAAATCTATGATTCTTACAATATGAGTTATCATATTCCTATTGAAAATCAGAACTTTGCACTTTACTAATAAATACAATGCATATCAAAGTAAGCAAATTGAAATTATTATAAACATGATAGTTTGGAGAAATGATATTAATTGAAAAGGGTCAATGATATTATAAAAAGACTAGTAAACATTAAAAAACTCTAGATGTTATCTTAGCACAAGCCTAGTACTAGGAATAGTAGTGAAGAGTTGCATTATATATCAATAAGAGCAGCCAAAAAAATGCTACAAAGCTACAAGTGTAGTATTCTTATCGAAAATCAGAAGTTCGTATATTACTAACAAATAGAATGTAAATCGAAGTAAGCAAAGTGAGAATATTACAAACATTGACAGTTTGGAGATATGATTTGTTGAAAAGGGTGAGTGATGTTATAAAAAGACAGGTAAACATTAAAAAACTCTAGTTGTTATTTTAGCGCAAGCCCAGTACTAGGAATAAAAGTGAAGAGTTACATTACATATCAATAAGAGGAGCCAAAAAAATGCTACAAAACTACAAGCCTAGTACTGGGAACAGCAGTGAGGGGTTATATTATGTATCCATAAGTACAGCTTGAGCAGGCCTAATGATCAAGGTGTGTGTCATGGAGGAGGCCACAAGCTCAAATTCAAGGGAGGTAGGGTTGTACACTTCATTGAATAACATATAATAAGATAAATGGGAAAAGGAAATCCTCCTGTGGGCTTCCACAAGAGGGTTCCCAAACACCAATTTAGTGCTGCATTTGGCAGTGACCTTAAAAGACTACCTTTAAACTTTTACAAATTATAGAGGGAATAAGAAATAAACATAATAGTGGATATTTGAGCCTTCGCAAGTTCCAAGTGATAAAATTCTGTCATTAAGGAGCTTTGAAAATATGAGTGTGTTGCTGCTCACATTGGGTAGGTGCTGAAACTACTACCACACAAATATGATACGAAATACTGAAATTACTTAAATAAGTATTGTGATTATTAATAACATGAGATTTTAAAACTAGCTAAATGAAATTCTTGTTTTGAATAATAACAAGTTTGAAAGGAATCCCAAACAAAACTTCAAGACATTTTAGGGAGGCATTTCCAGGAGGTTGAACAGGGCAATTGTTTCTTACATGGTATCCTACACCCACCTATGCCCTGGTTGATGCAGCCAAGAGCAGAAAACTAGGACATTCCATCATCTCCCTTTATAGTTCTAGGGACTTGACTCGTTGGCTGGCTTGCATGATGCTTGGATTGTTGGTAAAGGAACCCTCCTCGCATCATCTCCACTGTTCTTTTCCTTACATCCATTATGCCCATCATCTCAGCAATGACCCGCATATGCTGCTCCTGCTGGTACAGGTGCTTGAGTCAATTCTCTTGATTATTCAATAATAGCAAAAAAGTATCTTCCCAAGATGGGGTTAATGAACCTTTTTTCTACAATTTTTGTACAGCCTTGAATGCATTCACTGGCCCAATTAGAGTTTATGATCAAAGTATCACACAGAGTGGCATCCAAGGTAGGATAGGAATGACTGTTACTAACCGGTGAAATATGAAGAATTACCAAGAGGCCATTGAGCGACAAGTAGACCCATGGTCTAGTGGGTGAGGGCAATTTTAGATGAGGTGTAGCCAGTCTCATGACGAGAGGTAGAAAATTTACTGGATGGGACAAAAGCAGATTGTAGGATGCTAATACAGTTGGGCATGAAAGGAGAAGGGCTACATATCCTCAAAATATGACTACCAAAATCAGCCATGTTCTCTACAAGTTTTTGTGGCTTATGAGTATGAAGCATGGGGAGAAGTTGAGCTCTTCCCGAAGAAACATGATGAGCTTGACAAATACCAAATGAAGAAGAGTTATTTACATCCAAACATACCTGGGTGATGCAAATACCTGCAATCTGATTGACTGGGCCATAAAGTAAGGGAGTGACTACAAGAGCCTCATCATCATCAGTTTTACTTTTAATGGTTGGCCTTGATCTCTGCTCTAATTGGATCTGCATTTATATCCTGCCTTGATCATTACCCTAATAAGTCTGCATACAAGGAACCATTGACGTGCAAAAGTAAGACTTAGGTTATTGGGCTTATCACCACACTGAAGTTGTGTTGGTATAATGACACCTCTAGTGTAAAAATTCCTTGTGTCATGTTTGCAATTTCAGAATGTTGAAATGATTTTTATAGCCATTTCCATCAACCTTGAGCTCCTTAGTGCCATGAATGCTTGAGTTGATCCTGATGTCACTTGAGAGGAAATAGGAGGAGAGTATCTATCTATCCTCCCACATAGATTGTAAACTTGTGTGAGGTATTGCTGGTTTATGTTGAAATATTGAAAACCCCTTTTGAATCAGCCATGAGAAGTAAATTCTATTGAAGAAAATAGAGATGATTCAATAGTTTGTAATTGTATAAGGCACAACATAGTTTTTAAACCCTCTTGATATACATCATTAGAAGGAAACCAAGAGGGATCATCATTGAGTTTGTCTGGGTATTTGGGCAACTCAATTCTTAAGACTAGAGCCTCCCCCACTTATACTACAGTTTGTTTGCTATTCTTCTGGTGATACACTGTCCGAGCTCTACAAAATAGTTGGTTTTCACTCTTTGACTTTGAATAGGAAAATGGGGCAAGGTTTAAAAAGCTACCTTTCACCACATTGAAAATAAAAAAGTGAATATTGCAAGTGTAAAGAGTTAGTAAACTATGGCCATATGATGGGGAGATAATGGTGTTAGGCATGTGCTCAAAAAGTAGATGGGAAATGAAGAAAATACAGCAGTTTTCTGCCACATTATCTTAATCCAAGCAGTATTTAGTATGGTGTTGATAAAAGTAAAACCCGCTTGACATTTAATAATCCTGGAAAAGTGAGGAAATCATAAAATGAAATTTCTGAAAAATATATACATCCCGTGGTAAGGACTTTGATGTTCTCAAGACTCGAGAAGGGAGTGGAAAGAGTTGGGTGCAGAAATAAACTGAAATTCAATTTGTTATTCATGCCTTAATGCAAGCAAATTTGTTATATAGAGCTAAATGGTTCATGAAAATAGTGACAGGTTGGCAAGGAATCTTCACTATTGATCACATAACCTTTCTTGACACTTCAGATAACTGCAAATGCTAGGACGAATTTTCTTCCAGCTGCTTATCTTCAGAGATTCGGACAATTATGGAAGGCTTACTGGTCTTGACATTCTCAAGTAGTCTTGGAGAGCTGCTTCCATAACATCTTCGAGTTCATCTTCTATTCTTGTTCACTTGTCTATATCTCCAAGTAAGAGGATATAACATAGCCTAATATTCTACTCCATGTTTTATAAATTCAATTAAAAATTAATTTAAGCAATGATAGTGAAACAATTTTGATGAATGCTCTAAAGCAAGCTGCATGGTTATGTAGCATAGCAGAATATTTTACTCCCTGTTTTAAAAAATCAATTATATAAAATACAAAAAGTGAAAATTGAACTTATTGGAATAATTTTGATTAATTCTCTGAATTAGGCCACAAGAGTATGGAGAACTCAATGTTCCATTATAATCACGGCAAAGATTATCAGGGAATCCTCACCATTAAGTCACATCCAACATATCTCTCCAGTTAGTGAACTATAAATACTAGGGAGATATTTTTTATCTTCCCAAATACCAAACTTTGGAGTTTAGACAATAATAATCATTATAAGAGGCGTATTGCCCTTGACTACTCTCAAGCATTCTCTAAAAGCTGCTACTTGCCATATCATCTTCATGTCCATTTTCTTTTCCTAATATTAATTCTTAATATATCCAAGTGAGAGGATAAAACATAATGAAATGCTTTACTTCATGGTATAGAAAATAAAAAATAATGCAAACAATGAAAGGCTTCCTAATATGTCTATAATACCAAAACACTCTCAGCTAGAAACTATTGGATATTTGTAATTCTGGTCTTTCAATTCATTTATATAAATGAATTGTTTATTTCAGGCATGGTTACTTATGATGCTTCATAAAAACACTGAAATACCTTGTTATTGAAAGACATTAACACGTTGCCAGTTCTCTGCACAGCATACCTAGCTCCTGTGTCAAAGTAGTAGCACAGAACAACCAGATGAACAGTCAGCATCTTTGCACCTTTACTAGCTTATTATCATTCTTTAAACCAAAAGAAGATATAGTTTTAGGACAACATTTGAAAATACCAATCAGAAGGTGAATGACCGTCCCTAAAGAATGACCTACACCAAAAGTTGGAAGATCTCGCACCTGTTACAGAAAAACATCAGAATCTGCTACTAGAGAAAGGACTTCCAAAAACAAATTTCAGTACAATCTGTGTGAAAAAGTATTCTTTGATTCAAAGCCATATTAACATGGTTTTTAATAGCTAAAAGTCATGAGAAATTCCACAGCATGATTGAGCACTCACATTATCTTGTAGAAAACGTAAGCACCGGTCAAATTTAAATTGTACTTCATCAGCAATGCGAAAGTGGTCAAATCCACTAGCAAATGGTGTTGCAATCACAAGATAACCCCTGAATTGAAATCAAACATTATCATCAAAAGTAGACCCCAAAAAGAAAGAAAAGCAGTTTAAAAAAATTAATATTAGAGTTTAGTGTGGCTCATTTTGAATTCCAGAAAATTGATTTTCAAAGGTCTCAAGAAGTGTAGTAGCAAGGCTACGTAAGGAACATGGTGGAAAGTTTAAAATATTTTCTCATATAGGCACACTTTTGGACATTAATTTGCATTTAATATCTACAATGCTGCTAGACGAATGGTCCAGTTGCCAAACATTTGATGGCTTATTACTCTTAGTAGTGAAAATTTGATGTATGGCACAATTCCTAACTTTGATATGTTTTTAGTTAAATTTGTCCCCTTACATGGAGACTCTCTAGATAAGTTACTTGGTACTAGAGCGTGTCCTTTTTAACACCAAAGACAGATAAATTAAAATCTAATTGAGGTGCCTTGGAGAAGGCGTGAGTTCTCTCAAAGACTAATTGGTAAAAAAACCAACATGAGAATGTAATCTTAAACACAACTACAAAAAGATGGAAAAAGTTACTTGATATAGACAATAGAATTGATGTGTACAGAAGAAACGTGATACAAATATCTGGTACTTGGTAATTATGGTTTGAAACCAGATTTTAGGAGTTCCTCGATCACCTTGTCGAAAAGAAACCAAGGTGCATTTGATAATTAATATGACAATTCCCTATCTCAAGTGTTACTGCCCTTGGTTTGAGAGGCACAATAAGATCAGAGCTAACTTAAGATTCTAGTGGTCAGGTTATGTTGTCAAACTTCATTTTTATGTGTTTCTGGTTTTCTGTTCTGAAAACTTCCGTTATTTTTTTCCAGACTATTATAGTGGATAATAGGACTCTTGGTCATAATTGCTTCTGGATTAGATTGTGTGATAGTTTTTTGCATTAATGTTTTGGATCCCATTCCATGACCCATCATCAGGATGATATAGTGCTATCAGAGACAAAAAGATGGATTAGTAGCAGACCTAGACAGCCTAAAATAGAGAAGGGGGAGATGGAGGTGGCACAGGAAATGAGTCAAGAAGGAAGACACAAACAAGAAAATAAAAAAATTATAAAGATAAATATCAAATAAACTAAACTAAGCCAGAGAAGTCTATAATAATCTATTACACAAATGAGAAAAAAAGGGGGGATGATAAATTACAAAAGAGAGGATACAGCCAAACAAAAACAATTAAAGTGAAAAATAAAATAAACAAAAAGCTAACTATGAAAATATAAGGACAAACCTAAAAGGATAGAAAAACAAATATTTTTAAAGAATAGATAAATTCTTATAAACATAGATACAAACAAGAAAAGAAAAAAATTATAAAGATAAATATCAAATAAACTAAACTAAACCAGAGAAGTCTATAATAATCTATTACACAAATGAGAAAAAAGGGGGGATGATAAATTACAAAAGAGAGGATACAGCCAAACAAAAGCAATTAAAGTGATAAATAAAATAAACAAAAAGCTAACTATTAAAATATAAGGACAAACCTAAAAGGATAGAAAAACAAATATTAATAAACAAGTACTTTTAAAGAATAGACAAATTCTTATAAACATAGATAATCTATAAGCGCACATGCACGCACACACACACAATTATAAGAAGAATAAAAAAACTATAAAAAGTTAACAGCGAAAAAAATAGAAGAATAGAAGAATTGAAATGAGCAAAAATTTAACAAGCATATACACACATATATGTATGTATACACACGCTTACACATATATATATTCAGATAGAAGTGTATATCCATGAAACATGTATATATATATGTAACCTCATATATAGATATAAGTACGAGTATATCTATGAATATGAAGATATACACTCCATTTGGATAGGTATACTCAAATTTCATATTTCATAAATGTATAAGTATACCTATGAATATGTATATATATTTGGAAAGGCACAAATATGAATAAAACTATGTGTGAGTGAGAGAGAGAGGAAAGACCAAACAATCTAAATAAACGAAAATGTAAAAGGATTGAAAATGAATAGCAAACCCAAAACCATTTAAATAGACAAAAAATAATGAATACACAAATAAAATATATATACAAATATCTATATGTATGCCTACATACATATCTATCTAAATGTGTGAATGTGTGTGCGGACGTGTATAACCAATATAAAGCAAAAGAAAGTAACAAGCAAAGAACTAAAAGAAAAAGTAAGTAACAAGTAAAAAAGGGGAGGCACACCAAACAAACCTACTAGATCAAAAATAAAACACATAAGAATGCCTAGAAGAATCCTAAAAATGACAAATCTTACAATACCTCAAGATAGTTGCTAGAGGAAAAAAACCAAAAAAAGAGCAAAGATTGCAATGAAACAAACAAAGAATCAAGGAACCGATATGCCCAAAAAGAAAGCGAAACAAGAGACATGCAAACAATAGAGAGGACAAAAAAAGAAACACAAGAAAAGGATAATAGGCCAAGGAATAAGCCTTAGAGATGCAAAATAATAGACTAGGAAAGATAAGACAGCCATGTGGGAATGCAACAAGAACTGAAGATGATGGGGGTGGGGGGCACTGAGGTGACATGAACGAAATGACTGAGGATGTAATATGCACCCTGCTTTTTTTTTTTTGTTTTCTCTGAAAACCAATATGAAGCTACAGCCAACTGAAACTTTAGCCAAATAACCACATTCACTAATCAAACTGTTATTTCAAGGGTTCTCAGTGATAAATACAACAGTCATAACAATTTAGAGCAAGAATATTGAACACCCAGATGAGCAAATCAATTATACTTTACCAAACATTAAAACCCATGTGCTGCAATACATTTTTCAGTCTGATATAATTTATAACAGCGAGTTTATGGGCTGTTTTACACTCAAAATTTCATGAACAGATATACAAATAGGAATGACATTAAACAAGCTTCCAAATGTTGTATTACATAAACTAACACATTTTTAAACATACCTAGAAGTTGCACCTCTGAACAGGTCTACAAACAAATCTGGAACAGCAAACATAGGTCTCAAAATGGCTTCACAATACCTCAAATCTGCACTTCTCCACCTACAACTTAATGCCAAAGAGTTTAGCGACCTTAGGCGCCTCAAAACTGTAAAGTCCCTTGCCTAATCTGCCTTGTATTTTTCAGTTTATGTAGTTTGGAATATCGTCAAACATTTTGCATGCAAACTAATTTCTGAATATGTAAGACTCTATTTTTTATTTTTGCTTAATGCCTTGACTAAACCATGACATAGGATATGCTCAAGTGTTGCTAAAAAGACATGTGCATGAACAAGATGGCAATTTCTGAATTAATTACAAACTGATGTAGAATGCAAAGGACTGATAAGTGACTGAAACTTCACTTCTTTAAGACCCTAAATTACTCAGAAATGATTTGCACGAAAAACACTTCTGTTTTGAGACTCAGCATGATATGTAATGTAAGGAATTGATTTTCTGAATATTTATGTTGAGCAAATACTTCAGATCAGACCTAGCAAAGTCTCACAAATACAAAGTCTGAACATACAATTGATTGATTACATATAGATTATCAGTCCAGAGATGGACACCAGAATTACCATGACTTTCAGATGGATGCAATGAATTTCCTACAACTTATATGTGTTGGAATTACATAGCAGCACACTCAGAAATTGATGACAAAAACGAACTGAGAACAGCTTGAGTTCTAATCCAACTGAGTCTTATTACAATGACAAAATAACTAACAGCAATGATAAAAATTGACTCCAAATCCTCAAACCTGGCATAGTCTAGATGACTTTGGCAAAGGAGGTGTCACTCAGACTTATTTGCAAATTCCATGCATAGCTGAAGTCTCCAATGGCTTAGGGTACCATGAAAGATTGTGACTAACAACGCAACAAGTTTCTCATCTGAGGAGCTGGTAGAATTTTGTTTTGATCACGTCATCACCTTGTCCCATTCTTCAGATTATTATCCATGGGGTAATGGACAAGCCAAATCATCCAACAAAAACATTGTCACAATCGTGCGCAAGTTAGTTGACTCCAATCAACGAGCTTGGCCTAAGAAATTGTACAACGCTCTTTGGGCCAACATAATCACTCCCAAGAGAGCTATTGGCACTTCCCCTTTCACTATTTTGTATGGCATGGAAGTTGTGTTACCCATCACATTGGAGTTGTCCGCTTTGCAGTTGGCATCCGCGGTGGAAGATGAGGAATTCAAAGATACGATCAAGAAACGTATCTTGTGCCTAATGAAGCTATAGGAAGAAAGGGTGGAGGTAGTTGATAAATCATAAGATCACTTAGCATCAAGAGCAAGTGAAGAAGATCTTCGACAAGAAGGCTCGTCAGCGAGACTTTGAGATCGGAGACAAAGTCCTGTTATGGGACAAGAGACACGAGCCCAAGGGAATGCACGGTAAACTTGACTCCCATTGGCTAGGGCCGTTCCAGATCCATGAGTTCGCAGGAGAGAATTCCTACATTCTCTCGCATTCGGATGGAAGGCTCTTCCCACTGCCATACAACGGGAAATATCTAAAGCATTTCATCCCTTCGGGGGTGGAGTGAATTTCTGTAAATAATTTTCTTTCTGCTTTTCGTTATGTCTTAATGTCTTTCACCGTTCCGTAAAGTTTCATTGTGTTTTAGGTGATTTATTAGGTAGTCTTGTTTTTAGGTGAATTTTAGGAAAACTCCAACTATTAGGTGAATTAGGAAATAAGTCCTGACTCTAATGCCAACTGATAAGATACTGGTCTACACTAAATACTTAAAGATTCTCGGTTTTCCTATGCCATAAGTATCTGACATGGTCACCAGACGAAGCCTAATGTTGTACCCAAATAAAAAAATTTCTTCAATAAGACATTTTAGTAAAAATGGTCTAATTTTTTGTAAAATTGTCGTCAAAAGTCAATTTTAGGTCAAACCAAGCATGGGCTTTTTGTGGGTTATTGTCAAAAAGATACTTGTAAATTTTGAAAATTTTGAAAATTAGGGTTTCGGACCCCTATTTTTAGGAAAACCCTAAAAAGTAGGACCTTTTTAGAAATAACTCAAAATGATTTTGATAGGTCAATTTCACTTCACGATCACACTAGTTAAGTCAAAATCACAAAAGGTCAAGTTTGCTCTGGTGGGTCTATTTCACTTTTTCAGGAGAAAAGATAGGACCTCTGAGGTCATCAATGGCAGATGGCCAGTACCAGGTATCAAGATCTAAGCCTCAGACGTTGCACAAAAGATTCTATGGTGAAAGATGCTCGAAAAGATGCTTCACAATGAAGGGGAATTTCAAAAGTTGAAATCTGCTAAAAATATTCTGTCTGAAAGATGCACGCCTTGCTAAAGGGAGATGCTACGCAGTCAACGCCTTGGTCAACATTTTCAATTTCCCATGCACGTAGAATGGTGAAAGCAATCACAACAGTGAACGTGGTCGCATCGTCGACAACAATGATCAACCCAATCAAGCAAGGCGGTAAACGCAAAGCGCAAGGAGGTCAAAATCATCAAGAAATGACTAACTCTGGAGCCTAAAGCGCCCTTGTTGGCCAGGGGCGCCCATGAATTCAAGAGGCCAACTGCAGTTGTTATGAACTACAAAACCAGTCGTCTTCTTCAGAATTCTGCTAGCTTTCCGATGGATTGTTAAGCAAGTTCACCGGCAAATGAAGGCAGAGGCGAAAGATGCTGAAGGCAAGGGTCATCCAAAATGGGAGTCAATCAAGGGAACTACACCCCTATAGGCTAGGGGCGCCCAAGAATAAATCCATTTAGAAGTCAGGTTTGGATTGGCAATCTCTAGATGATTTTCCCGAATTCAGCCTGACTTTGCAACAAATTCATTCGCGAACTCAGAGGACCTATCAAACGCAAGTGGTTGTTGATCAAGCAGACACGTAAAACGGAGGATAAAATGAAGTTCATCAGAGAAAAATGCACCACTACAGGCCAAGGGTGCCCAACATTTTGAGCAGTCAAATGTGGTTTTTAGCAAATGTCTTCTCCGAGACATCTGCTCAGAATCCTTCCAGCTTTGCGATGAATCTAGCTGCCAGCTCACGAGACTTGTCAAACGCTCATAAACGAAGATCAAGCGTGAAACGTTGAAAATCAAGGCAAGTTGAAAACATGAAAAACTGACCAAGTATAGAGTAAAAGGCACCCTTCTAGCAAAAGACGCCCAACTTTTTGGAGCACCAGATGCAACATTCAAGTTGAGCAACTCCCAAGAAGTCCTTCTCAGCTACGATAAAGCTCCATGACTAGACCGTTAGCAAATTCAACGAAGCAATCAAACATCCGGCGACGAAGACCAAATTGGAGCATTTTGTGAAGGGTTACAAGGTGAAAATTGTGTCTCAGAAGAACAACTGCACCCCTACAGGCTAGGGGCGCCCAAACTTTTGAGCCCTCTTAATCAACTTTTAGAGCTTGCAATACCAGTCATCCTTTTCGGAATTGAATTGGTTTTCCATTCATTATCTCAGCATGTTCATGGGAATCATCAATCACCGGTGATTGCAAATCAAAGCACGAAAGGTCAAGAATGGAGGAATTTGAAAATCTCTGAAAATTGGTTAAGTCTGGCAAGAAAAAGCACCCTTCTAGGAAAGGGCGCCCAAGGATTCAAGCCACCATAAGTCAATTTCAGGGTTTTTTGCTTCCAAGAACATCTTTTCAGAGTTGATCCAACTCCGCAGTGAATCTGTCAGCCAAGCCTCAAGATCAATCAAACGACCGGAATCAAGAATCAAATAGAGGCTGTTTATCAAGAAGAATTTGAAAACCTTCAAAATATCCTAACACTGGCAAGATGGCTTCCAAAGTCAACTCCCAGTTGTAGATTTTGAAGACTTTCTCAAGCCTGGGCGTCCCAAAATTAGTGGAGATTCTTTCAGTTAACTTTCAATCACACGAGATAACTCCTCAATTAGGGTTTTGGCGCCCTAACTGATGCTTCCACCTCAAAAGGATATTTATCAAGCATCTAGGTGTCATAATTCATTATTCTTTGCAAGTTGAAGAGCTAAAACACATATTTTTCTTCATCAACGCCATTTGAAGGATCAAACGGAGGCCATTTTCAATGTTCTTCATATTTCCAGGTTCAGGTTGCATGGAAGGATGTTTTTCCAGAGATCATATATCCAGGCATCAACATTCAAAGGCAGCAGTTCATATCTCCAGCATTTTCCCCCAATTTCTTCTACTTTTGTCTTAGGTTTTCTTGCATGCTCGAGCAAACTCCATTTTTTCCCAGATTTGACCTTCTGGGTTCATTCAGCACAGCATTGGCCACAAAACCCACATGCTAGAATTTTTTGGAAAAGTTGCCCCACTACCCTAGTTTTTAGGGTTTATGCAAAAAGTAACCTTTTTCAAAAACTGACATTTTGGGTTAGCTTAGCACAGAGGCGCCTACAAAACCCATGTGTTAGAATTTTTTGGGAAAAAATTGCTTTGTTGCTTCTCGTTGCTTCTGCCTCGGAGGGGTTGTTGCATGTCCGAGGAAAAATCATCTTTTCGAAAATCTCACGTTCTAGGTTCGTTCAAAAAGATATTCCCAACAAAACCCATGTCTCATAAATATTTGTAAAAACTACCCGTCGGCGAAGCTATTTTTAGCCTCTGCAGAAAAAATTTGTTCAAATAGTATCGTGTGCCCAGTCATTCTTCCAGATTTTCAAAATGCAATTCTTTCAAGTTGAATACAAGACCAAATTGGTCTTGCTTCATGATTTCCTGAAGACGGCTGACACCAACTTACATCAAGTGAATTCGAGGGTTGATTTGGACAAATTGACAAGCATAGACACTCAAAGTCCACAAATTCCATCTGGTTTCATACCTCGTATATCTGATATCCTTTCAAGGCCAATTTAGAGGGTTGAATACCGTTGGAACTTTGGGTGTGCAGCGAGTTCATGAGCATTTCTCACAGCTAGAGTGTTCACAATCAAACTTTGTTGTTTCATCATGCAACACTCTTCCATTGAGAAAAAATCAAGAAAAGCGTCAGAAGCATAAAGATGCAGAAGAAACAGAGGTCTTCACTCCAGTTACAAAGCTGCCAAAGTTACCAATTAGTGAACTTCTAGTTGAAGTGTGCAGATATTTCCAGGATTGCTCAAGTTGCTAACAAGCAGTAAACTGACAGTTGAGGCATGTGATGATCTCCAGATGATGAGGTAGTTAACAACTACTTGGAGGAGATGATTGCTCGAGATGGCAACCAGTGAACTACCAGTTAGGATGTCCCACCTTTTCCAAAGATAGCATTTAACACAACAGTTAACTTGACGCCTTTTCCAAGTTAACTCACCGTCCCACCTTTCATGCTATTTTTGGAGACACCTTTGGACAGTTGGAGTTAGTTTTAGTTTTAGAATTAGTTAACTGAAGTAGTCTTTCCAGTTAACTGTGAGTTACCTTTATTTAGACATAGGAATAAATCTTGCTAATTGGCAAGAATTGAATGTTAACTCAAGGAGATTTTAGGGTTCCCTACTCCTTTGAGTGTCTATAAATAAGAGCAACCTTGCTCATTATTGTTTAACCGTACTTCATTGTAGAAAAATGCTGAGTCTTTGAGCCTTCAACTTTGTTACTTAGTATATGTTCTTGAACCATACTTGTGATAACAAAACGTTGAGCTATTTGTTTGCTTTCTTGTTGTTCATGTACTTGCGTTCAATCTTTGTTCAAGTGTATTTGGTTGATCGTATCTTGTATGATTGTCCTCTTTCATACCATTTTCTGTCCCAAACGTGTAATCGTTGATTGAGTTTGAGAAAATAAATCAAAAGAGCAATGAGCCTTTGATCCAAAATTTCAAGATCTTTAAATATTTTGTTGTTTCTATAATCTTTGTTTTGATCTACACCTCGAAAGAGCAATGAGCCTTCGAGGGAATTTAGAGATTAAGTTTACCATTTGATGTTGTTTCTTATAATCTTTATTTCAGCCTACACCTCCAAAAGAGCAATGAGCCTTCAAGGGAATCCTGAGATATAGTTTATCATTTGATGTTTTGTTCTTAATAATCTTCATTTTAGCCTACACCTCGAAAGAGCAATGAGCCTGCAAGGGAATCCTAAGATCTAGCTTATTGTTTGATGTTTTACTTTCATGAACTCTATTTCAGCGTACATCTGAAAGAGCAATGGGCCTTCGGATGCATGCTGAGAACTAATTTGTCTAAGTTACCCAAATCACTTCCCGTTACTTCTAAATCCTCTCGCTTTGAATTTACCTGAGGAGATAGATGCGTTATAAATTTAGGCTTAGTTGTAGTTGAGATTACGAAACCAGAGAAAACCTCAGCTGCAATGCTAAAGAGTTTTATAAACCTTGTGCTCTCAGCTGAGTTAAAAAGATAGGAATTTAGTTTACATTTCTTTTTATGCAAAATCAGCAAAAGAGGGAGCTTCCCCTCCTAATTTGAGGAGCAGTTTATCTGTGCATAGCTGTCTGTTTCCAATACGCACTCCAGAGGTGCGAATTGAAATGCCAACATCACTTTACATAGAAGGCTCAAAGAGACATAGATTCTCCACGTTAACAACAAAAATACAACTTCATGTATGAAGGCAGGTTTAGCTTGAAATTATTATCATCCAATTGCTCAATTATCTTAAAATGCATGTATCTCAAGACTAAAACTTCTTTGCATGGCAATGGAGTCTATCCTTGTTTGACTACAGCCATACCATGTCCCTAGCATGGAACTTGTTCTCAATCCTCCGCTGATCATGGCATGCCTTGGATTTCATTTGAGACTCCTTCAGTATTTCCTCCACTTGCAGCTGAATTTGCTTCACTTTTTCAATGAACCTTTCCGCTATCTAAATTTCTGCATTTGCCTCTTTCTCTTTCCCTCTTGGCTTCCCCATCACATAATCTAAGAGGTTAGTTGTTAAATACCAAAAATGGGACTTACATTGGATGTGTGCATAATCTTGGTATGGGAAAATTGACCATTTGACAAATTCTCATCCCTTTTTTTAATGATGTTCCTATTGTTCCCTCTCAAGACCTGCATCAAATTTCTATTTACCACTTTGGTCTGATGATCAATTTGTGGACAAAATTGAAAATACTATAGAGCTATTCAATTTTGTGTCCATCGCCTTCCACAAAGTGATCCAAAGTTTGCCTGAAGATCTTGCACCTCTACCAGAAACATAGGTGTTAGGCAAGCCAAAGTGCACCCAAACATTAATGAAAAAAAAATCAGCTCCTTTGTGTCCCTTAATGGTTTTCTTACAAGTAATGAGAATGCACATATTGTTAAACCAGTCAATGGAAATTAAAAGAGTCATAACTCTTCTTTAAGATAGGTAATCTCCCAATATAGTCCATGAAGATGTTTTCCCATGATCTTGTGGGAACTAGTAATGGTATTTACACCCAAATTCCTATTACTTGGCTTGCTTGTGCTACACAATACACAGCCTCTTATGAACTTAAAAATGTCTTCTTGCATTTTACGCAAATAGGCATACTTCTGCAGATTTGCCAATGTCTTGGCCACTCCAAAGAGTACATAACTGTAAGGTAACAGTTCTTGTGGCTTATGATGTTGAAAAGCTCTTGTGGCTCACTATGCTGACATACACGTGCAATTATTAAATCCTGCCATGTAAAATCCATATCTGACCATAAAAACTATGCCTGACATTATCACAATTTCTCCTATATTTCAAAATGATATAAAAACAGACAAGAATGTAATGTCCCCTTTCTAAGCTTGACAGTTTCAGTGACCGTTGGCCTTTCGTTGGGAACCCGGAGGCTAGTCGGAAGTTAAAATTAGGGTTTCCTAATTTTGAGGAGATCATTGCTCGAGATGAAATTTTAATGGCGGATTCCTTCTGGGTTTTCAGAGGGCTTGCAGTGGTATGTCAGCATCTGGGTACTTTTTGGAATTTACTATTTTTAGTAAATTCTATTTTTGGCAGTTTGGCAGATGATGTTCAGCTCGGTTGACTTCCTGTTTCAATGGTCAGATGTTTGGATCAGTTTTGGCTTCAGTGCACCTCCGGAGGGATAAGTTAAGTTATTTCATTAAAGGCACATTTAAATATTATATTTTAATGTTGACCTTGGGCTTAGAAGTAATGACTTAAAGATGTTTTAAAAAGGGGCCATTGAGGGTGGCGCCCTCATTAAATGTTTATTTTAATTATTGCCTAAGTCAAGCAAGATGATGTGGGGCGCACTTTTCAAGATGGACTTTTAATTAAAATATCATTTATTAATCTTTGAAGGAGAAAGTACGCCTTCTTGAGGGGATCAGGGAATTTGACCTAAAAGATGATTTTAGGGTTTCGTGAAGTGAAACGAAACTTATAAAAAGAGGGCTTGTGCATCAGTTTGGGTTATCTTGGAAAATACACCGTTATGCTGCCGGATTGAATCTGGATCACTTCGAGGGATGAAGACCTCCTAACCATTGGGCATCACTTCGTGTTTGAGAAACAACATCTAGTGGTGAATTTCAGTCTACGTGTGAGTGCATCTTTAGTTCATTCATTGTATGTTCAGATTATTGTAAACTTAGTTAGATTTGCAAATTCATGTTTCAGCTTATTGCATTATTGTAGACAGCAGATTCGAAGTTTTATTCATATCTCAAAAAAGACAAAATATATCATTCTGGGTATTGCATTATTAGACAAGTTTGTCCTAGGCGTCCATGTCTTCCAGATCTTAGAATTTTAGGAGGAGTATTCAATTTTTAAAGGAAGATCGATTCTTTCAGCAGGGCCGTACCATTTGCTAGCATTGGGAACTGTGCATTAATTATTAGTGACATCTTGGATCTGTTTCAGAGTCTTAGTTTGGTCGCCATCCTTATTAGAGCATTTTGCATTTGGTTTCGTGCTAATCGGTTGATTCTTGAGCAAGTTATGAACATTACCTTGGTTTTGTAAGTTGCTGGTTATTCTTGTTAAAGTACAGATCTGACAGAAACAGCATACAGAAATCTGCATTTTCTATTTGTAATGGCCTTGTGAATGACTTAAGATTGTAGCAGATCCATTGCTGAATGTTCCATTTGATAAGCATATAATATCTTGACATTGCAGGCAGTCATAATCTTGTAAACTGGCAGTAGTACTGACCAGTGTTCTGATATTGCTTTGTCATTCTTGTAATCATCTTTCCTCTTCAGTTTAGAGTAGAATAGTGATAACTCCGCCCTATGGTCGCTACTGTCCATTCTGGATAAGCAAGCACATTCTGGGTGTCGAGAAGTTTCCTCTTCCAGCATTGTTTCTTTCAAGCATTATTTTGTATTCACTCCGTCATATGGTCGCCCCTCACTCCGCTTTGGATTGGGTAGCACATACTTGGCGTTGAGTTCCCTTTCCAGCATAAGCAATTTATTTTAGATCCTCTGACCAATGCTCACCATCATCGGTGCCATTCTGGTTAGAGTTACTTCCTTGCACGTTTTGGGTTTCTCATCTAACCTTAACGGGTGCATTGCTTGGTAATGTTGTAATCTGCAATTTGAAAAAGAAAAAATTTGGCTCGGAATATTTCAGTGGTATCAGAGCCATCATCCTGCCATCCTGTGAAATCAGCCTTCTATGAGTGACAGAGAACAGAGGTATTTGGCAAGAGTATACAAGAGAGGTACAGTTCAGACACAGTTGCATCAAGCCCCAGAAGGTCACACAGCTTCCGAGGTTTTGAGGGCTAATTGGGAGCCTTCGCAAGAAACAGAAATGGGGGATAATGAAAGAAGTTCTGGCAACAGAGGTGACAATGGGAAGGGTATAGACAATTCAGCCAATTTGGGTCAAGGACTCGATAAGAAGATGGATGCCATGATGGATATGTTTTCTCTCCTGTTGGGGAGATTGGGTCCCAATATACCACAACACAATACAGGGCATACCGGGGAGCACAGTGCTTCCAATCCACACAATGGTCATGTTGCCCAACCTGCAGTGAGCAACACTTACATTTCTGCTAGACCATTCAAACCCACGTTTCTGACACCAGCAATCCCACAGCCTGATCCTGAAGAAAATGTTTCATCCTTGGAGAGGGTGAGGATAGGCCGAACAGAGTATGACACTCTTCCTGATGAAGTAAAAGTTGACATGTCCTTCAATGATTACATGGAGTATAGAAGGAAGGATAGAGGCCAAGGGAGAAACTATGATCAAAGAAGAACCCCAGCACAAGGAGATTGGAATCAAGCTCTCAACAAGGTTACGCTTGCCCATTTTGATGGAAGCGATAATAATTCTGCTCGAGCCTGGTTACAAAAACTAGACAACTATTTGGCACTTAGGCCAATGGCTGAAGAAGAAGCGATTAGATTCGCTACGCTACACCTAGATGGGGTGGCGCATGAATGGTGGTACCATGGCCTAGTCACCTTAGGTCATGGGTCTATCACTAGATACGATGAATTCTCCAATAGATTCATTGAAAGGTTCGAGAAGAAGGACCCAGAAGTGCACTTTAGGGAGTTGGCACAGTTGAGACAATATGGCACTGTGGATGCCTACATAGCTGAGTTTCAAAGACTTTCAGTTATGGTCACTGGAATCACAGAGAGAAGGTTAGTAATCCTATTCACTGAAGGATTGATGGAGCCAATCAAGGGTTGGATCAAAGCTTTTGATCCACCGTCCCTACAAGAAGCAATGAAAAAAGCTAGAAACATGGAGTGGGCTGCTCCCAAAGCTAAGTTCCATTCCAAACCAGCTTTTCACAAAGGAGATAGAGGGAAAAAGTTTCATCAGAAGCCTCATCATAAGGAGTTTAAACCACAGAAACCTCATGGCTCAAGATTGGATCCAGAGACTATCAATGAACTCCGTAGGAAAGGTTTATGTTTCCGTTGTTGGGAAAAATGGTCACAAGATCATGTGTGCCCAAAGGGGGCTAAAATTCATCAAATTGAGTTCTACACAGCTGATGAAAGCAATTCTGATTTTTCTGATCAGCAAGCTGACTTTGAGGACAGCGATGAAGAAAATACTCCAGAAGAGTCTGAAGGTGAAAAAGAAAGTGGTGGTACATTGGCTCAGCTTTCGAGCTTCCAAAAAAATGAGTCCTTTAAAGTTCGGGGAATGATCAAAGGGCAACGTATTGTTGCTTTGATTGACACTGGTGCAACACATAACTTCATAGACGAAGTTGTGGTGGCAAAGAAAGGATTGCAAACAGAAGACTTTGAAGGGTTCAGAGTTATGGTTGCGGATGGGTTTCACATCTCATGCACCAAGAGGATTCCGAACATGTCAATGCAATTGGGCAATTACGAAGTCAAGGATGACTTCTATGTGGTCAGTATTGGAGATACGGATGCTGTCCTTGGCATTCAATGGCTGCGATCTCTTGGAGAGATCTCTCTAAATCTGCAAACTATGGAGTTGAAGTTTCAATCCGATGGGAAGAAGGTGGTGTTGAGAGGTATGTCAAATGGTGGTCCTCGGATTGTATCATTCAAGAGGATGGCGAAGTTGATACGTCATGATCAAGTGGAATGGGCTGCTGAGTGCATGATTCTTCCAGCAAGTCCAGCTGAAACTAAAGTAGAGCATCCTCCTGATATCCAATCTTTACTCACCAAAAAGAGTAAAGTGTTTGCTGATTTACCTCCTGGACCTCCCCCTGATCGAGGTTCAGAACACATAATAGAGCTCAAGGAAGGAGCTAAACCGGTGATCACAACTCCTTACCGGTATCCGAAGAGGCAAAAGGATGAGATTGAGAAGAATATCCGAGAACTTTTGGAGATGGGTTTCATACGCCCAAGCAAGAGCCCCTTTGCTTCTGCAGTGGTTCTTGTAAAGAAGAAGGATGGTACCATGCGCATGTGCGTGGACTATCGTGCTTTGAACCAAAGCACTATCAAGAATAGATACCCCATTCCCAGAATAGATGAGCTCATTGATGAGCTACATGGGGCTAAGTTCTTCTCAAAGATTGATCTAAGATCCGGTTACCATCAGATAAGGATGAGGGGATCAGATGTGGAAAAGACAGCTTTCAGATGTCACTATGGCCACTTCGAATTCTTAGTCATGCCATTTGGTTTGACTAATGCACCAGCCACCTTTCAGTCTTGCATGAACCGTGTGTTTCAGAATCAGTTAAGGCGGTTTGTGCTGATATTTTTTGACGACATTCTGATCTACAGCAAGACTTGGGAAGATCACCTCAAGCACTTGGAGGAAGTGCTTAGTATCATGGAATCTGAGAGTTTGTTCGCAAAGGCTTCCAAATGTGAATTTGGAATGGTGGAGTTATTATACCTTGGCCACATAATCAGTGCTGAGGGAGTAAAGGTGGATCCGGAGAAGATCAAAGCCGTGGTTGATTGGCCACCACCTGAAAGTTTGACTCAGTTGAAAGGTTTTTTGGGCCTTTGTGGTTTCTATCGGAGGTTTGTTAAGGGGTATTCTCAGAATGCGGCTCCCCTTACTGATCTCACCAAAAAGGGAGCCTTTGTTTGGTCAGAAAAGGCTCAAGTTGTGTTTGAAAAATTTAAGAAGATCATGAGCTCGTGCCCAGTTTTGGCTATCCCTGATTTCTCTAAGCCATTCGAGCTGCAGTGTGATGCATCGGGTGAAGGAGTTGGTGCTGTCCTGATGCAAGACAAACACCCTATTGTGTTTGAAAGCCGGAAATTAAGGGGTGTGGAAAGGTCATATTCAATTTATGACAAAGAAATGCTTGCCATTATGCATGCATTAGCCAAGTTCCGACAGTACTTGGTGGGGAATAAGTTCGTGGTTAAAACAGACCACAATAGCCTCAAGCATTTTATGCACCAGAAGGATTTAAATGAGAGGCAACAGAAATGGGTAAGTAAGCTTCAAGCTTACGACTTTGACATTGAATACGTCAAAGGAAAAAATAATGTAGTGGCCGATGCTCTATCCAGAAGGCCTCATCTTAGCTCATTGTGTGAGCTTACTGCAGACTGGAGAGACATGTTGCTGGCTGATTATGCAAAAAATCAGTTTGCAACCAGCATTCTGGAAGGTACTTTCCATGATGAAAAGTACCAAGTGGTTGAGGGTTTGATTCAGTATAAGGGTAGAATCTTTCTGGTAGCCGATTCTAAGCTCAAGAAGAAGATTCTCTTGAATTTTCATGACATTCCAGTTGCTGGTCACCAAGGGTTTTTCAAGACCTATAGGCAGATCCGAGAAAGGTTTTCTTGGAAAGGTTTGAAGAAGGAGGTTCAACGTTACATTCAGGAATGTCCTGTTTGCCAAGCAAATAAAAATGAGCACACCTTACCAGCCGGTTTGCTGCAACCACTTCCAATTCCCAATCAAAAATGGGAAAGCATTTCAATGGATTTCATCACTGGGTTGCCCAAGGCCCAAGGGAAGGATTGCATTTATGTGGTAGTTGACAGACTCACCAAGTTTGCTCATTTCTTTGCCATTACCAGCACTTTTTCTGCAGCCCAAGTTGCAGATTTGTTTTTTCGAGAAGTGTTTAGACTTCATGGTTTGCCTAAGAATATTGTAAGTGATAGGGACAGTAAGTTCCTAAGTACCTTTTGGCAGGAAATTTTTAGAATGAGTGGTACTGTGCTCACCCCAAGCACGAGTTATCACCCCCAAACTGACGGGCAAACAGAAGTGGTGAACAAGTGGCTAGAAGGCTACTTGAGAAACTATGTGTCAGAACAGCAGAAAGCTTGGGTTAAGTGGCTGCATATAGGCGAGTACTGTTACAACTCTACCTTCCATATGTCAATCAAAATGTCTCCTTTCTTGGCACTTTATGGGTATGAAGCACCCAGCTTTGCAGATTTGGTGTTTGGTGACAGCAAAGCTCCTTTAGCCAAGGATTTGTTGCAGCATAGTCAGGACATAATGAGGTCCTTGAAGGAGAATTTGCAGATTGCACAAAATCAGCAGAAGTTGTATGCTGATCAGAAGCGTATTGAGCGTTCTTTTGAGGTTGGGGATATGGTCTATCTCCGTTTACAACCTTACAGACAGTCAACTCTCAAGAAGAGTGGAGCTGAGAAGCTCAAACCTCGCTTCTATGGGCCGTTTAGGGTCATCAGAAAGGTTGGGGCTGTTGCTTATGAGTTGGAGCTACCTTCAGATAGCAGAGTGCATAACGTCTTCCACGTGTCTCGCCTCAAGAAGGCTCTTGGACACAATGTGGTTGCTTCTTCACAGTTGCCACCATTGGACGAGGAAGGACAGTTGGTTCTGGTTCCCGAGTCGATACTTGACTTCAGAGAACGTTCCTTGAGGAATAGAACTATCAGAGAATGTTTGGTAAAATGGAAGAACCTGCCGATGGAGGATGCAACTTGGGAAAGTGATGAGATAATGCAGCACCCTAGTTTGCAATTGCTTGAGGACAAGCAATCTTGGGGAGGGCGGACTGTAATGTCCCCTTTCTAAGCGTGACAGTTTCAGTGACCGTTGGCCTTTCGTTGGGAACCCGGAGGCTAGTCGGAAGTTAAAATTAGGGTTTCCTAATTTTGAGGAGGTCATTGTTCGGAGATGTCAGTTTTAATGGCGGATTCCTTCTGGGTTTTCAGAGGGCTTCGCAGTGGTATGATCATTCCGGCATTCTGGGTACTTTTTGGAATTTACTATTTTTAGTAAATTCTATTTTTGGCAGTTTGGCAGATGATGTTCAGCTCGGTTGACTTCCTGTTTCAATGGTCAGATGTTTGGATCAGTTTTGGCTTCAGTGCACCTCCGGAGGGATAAGTTAAGTTATTTCATTAAAGGCACATTTAAATATTATATTTTAATGTTGACCTTGGGCTTAGAAGTAATGACTTAAAGATGTTTTAAAAAGGGGCCATTGAGGGTGGCGCCCTCATTAAATGTTTATTTTAATTATTGCCTAAGTCAAGCAAGATGATGTGGGGCGCACTTTTCAAGATGGACTTTTAATTAAAATATCATTTATTAATCTTTGAAGGAGAAAGTACGCCTTCTTGAGGGGATCAGAGAATTTGACCTAAAAGATGATTTTAGGGTTTCGTGAAGTGAAACGAAACTTATAAAAAGAGGGCTTGTGCATCAGTTTGGGTTATCTTGGAAAATACACCGTTATGCTGCCGGATTGAATCTGGATCACTTCGAGGGATGAAGACCTCCTAACCATTGGGCATCACTTCGTGTTTGAGAAACAACATCTAGTGGTGAATTTCAGTCTACGTGTGAGTGCATCTTTAGTTCATTCATTGTATGTTCAGATTATTGTAAACTTAGTTAGATTTGCAAATTCATGTTTCAGCTTATTGCATTATTGTAGACAGCAGATTCGAAGTTTTATTCATATCTCAAAAAAGACAAAATATATCATTCTGGGTATTGCATTATTAGACAAGTTTGTCCTAGGCGTCCATGTCTTCCAGATCTTAGAATTTTAGGAGGAGTATTCAATTTTTAAAGGAAGATCGATTCTTTCAGCAGGGCCGTACCATTTGCTAGCATTGGGAACTGTGCATTAATTATTAGTGACATCTTGGATCTGTTTCAGAGTCTTAGTTTGGTCGCCATCCTTATTAGAGCATTTTGCATTTGGTTTCGTGCTAATCGGTTGATTCTTGAGCAAGTTATGAACATTACCTTGGTTTTGTAAGTTGCTGGTTATTCTTGTTAAAGTACAGATCTGACAGAAACAGCATACAGAAATCTGCATTTTCTATTTGTAATGGCCTTGTGAATGACTTAAGATTGTAGCAGATCCATTGCTGAATGTTCCATTTGATAAGCATATAATATCTTGACATTGCAGGCAGTCATAATCTTGTAAACTGGCAGTAGTACTGACCAGTGTTTTGATATTGCTTTGTCATTCTTGTAATCATCTTTCCTCTTCAGTTTAGAGTAGAATAGTGATAACTCCGCCCTATGGTCGCTACTGTCCATTCTGGATAAGCAAGCACATTCTGGGTGTCGAGAAGTTTCCTCTTCCAGCATTGTTTCTTTCAAGCATTATTTTGTATTCACTCCGTCATATGGTCGCCCCTCACTCCGCTTTGGATTGGGTAGCACATACTTGGCGTTGAGTTCCCTTTCCAGCATAAGCAATTTATTTTAGATCCTCTGACCAATGCTCACCATCATCGGTGCCATTCTGGTTAGAGTTACTTCCTTGCACGTTTTGGGTTTCTCATCTAACCTTAACGGGTGCATTGCTTGGTAATGTTGTAATCTGCAATTTGAAAAAGAAAAAAATTGGCTCGGAATATTTCAAAGAATTGATGGATACTAGGCCTTCAATTAAAGAGCTATAGTAAGTTCCCGATGAAGTGATGAAAAGAGGACAAAAAACCCTAAGGAATCACCATAACTAACTGTAGTCCTCAACTAGCCCTTAATGCAGTTCATTACACATTTTAGCATGACAATTAAGAAACTAATCCCTCCTATGAAGACTTCTGTACTTGTATTCAAACAGTGAGGTCTTACATGAACAGACCACAAAATAATAATGACAAAAATGGGAGAATTGTCCTTCAAACCAATCTACCGCCCACTACAGTAGGCTTCCAACCTCACAATAAATGATTAACACTTAATGCAAATCAGAATGACAAATATCATCATAAGGTCTCTAAAATTGAAAATGGAATCAGTGACCTCATTCTAAACAACAGAATAACGACTTATTTAGTGCTTATTTCTTTGGAATGTAGGTCAGACTGAACACAACTTTTTCTAGCTCTCCAATAACGCTCCATAGAGTAGCCACAGATTGACTAGAGCACCATCTCTTATCAATATGGAAGCCACTTTTGGGAATGCAAGGAGTGCCTTCTAATACAAATGCCCTCAATAAATTGGTTAAACATCACAGGCTGTTACTTTCAAATTACTAATTAGTTTTACAAGCTAACTACTTGGGTTGTAACAATGTGCTAAGTGATATCAATGAAAATTCTTATACTGAGCACTAAATTCATGATCACCAACAATATAGTAGAAATTAGATTAGATCCATGGAATTATATAATCCATGAATTGGTTGAAAATCATACAAGAGTGAAGCTATTTGGTACAAAGGAGTACCATTTCACCTTAAACTGTCATAAAGTTTGAAATGAAATCTAGAGAACCCGAAAGGATGCACACTCAATATGTCATTAAGTTACCATGGCAAGTTTGTATATGAGAAATATGAATGGTCATTTACTTCTCATTTGGCCAGAAATGATAGGTTGCTAATGTCTCAAATTCCCTTAATATTAGGATTCATAATTCATAACTGAGGTTACTTTTAATGACCTTGCAAGGAATTATATCTATATAAGTGGTTGTGTATGTGATGGGCAACCTGCAACTTGGATGGTCTCTAAAATATTACAGAAATGTCCTTTTATTTTCCAAAAGCATCTTAAAAGGATCTCAACATAAAATTACATTATGTAACTGCATTTACCTCTCTGAAAGACGCTCTAAAAACAATCTGTAAGTTAATTGAGGAGCAGCTCCAACAAATATTCCACCCACAAAGTGAACCACCGCAGATATATTGCCTTTATTTGGTCTCAATACCCATGCTCCCTGTAACCAATGATCATTCACACCTGACAATGTGATTATTAATTATTAAATAATTATAAAATGAACAAATTTTTTCTTTTAAAACAAAAATTGCAATCAATGCCCATTGAAAGAAATTCCAAATTAGTAAGTACTAGCACATGAAACAAAAAATAAAAGAATTAGCCTTAACCTGTTTCACAAATTCTCAAACATTGGAATCTCAATCCTGCTGATGCTGCTTGATCCAAGAGATTTGACACCGTTTGGAAAGCCACTCTCAATCAGAAAAAAGCTTAATTTTCTCGGTATACTTATACCAAGGCATTCCCTTTGGAGATAGACTTCTGCAAATGGGCATTCTGAATCCTTGTTTCTTGGCTTGTGACCATCCCGAGTTTTTGTTTTTTAAAAATTCTAGTTTTGTGTTCATGCCCAATACGCTTGGCAATGGACACACTCTTTCTTCAGACCATTCATGCCAGAACCTTTCAATTGGAATACTGTTTTGGTTGGGGATTCTAACTTGTAACCTACAAAATACAAGCAAATATGACATTTTCTGCATTGAAATTCTCTTTCAGATTTGGAAAGATAGCATGTGCAATCACGAAATCTAGAACTATTTTTTTCAGTTGTTAATAGGTTATATCATCTCTAGTCTCATGCCATAAATACAAGTGTAGGATAATAAGGTAATGCTAGAGGAGGTGAACATGCACACCCTCAGTGATCACTAGGATAATGCCCCTTCTGCAATAAGCATCCAAATGCAGAATAGAAAAATTGATAGCTTCATCGTTTGTCATAGGGCTGAGTGACAGATATGTGTCTAGTTTTTTTACCCAAGCCCATGCAATGACCTTTCCTAAGCCACCAAAAGTTGGGAGAGTCAACTTACTCACCCTGTGTTGTAAATCTCTGTTAAATTGTTGCATAGGTTGTCTCCATCTTGTCCACTTCTAGCATTATGGAACTGTGTAAAGGCAATTCGATGCCTAATTTCCAAATCAAGTCTTGAATAGGCATATATGCAAGCATTAAAACCATTTTCTATTGGATTCAGCTCTTCTTCTTCTTGTGTCACCTCAACTCTGGGCTAGAATGAGGGCTGTGGATCTGGGAACCCAGCTGTTATGATTTTCATCTTTGTTCTGATTTGATTTACTGCCTTCTGCTCCATTATTGTGTGCAAATCTGATGGAATTGTTGGAATTATTCATGTTCTGCAGCATTAGAAGGAGTATTTGTATTGTTTTCTCTTGTTGTTTTGCCATTTGTTCTTGCCTTTCTGACATTTGTTGTTGTAGATGCATGAAAATCTCCATTCATCATCCCGATCTGCCATTTTTTTCTTACCTCTGCCTCCAATTCGCAGTCCAAATTGTTGTGAAGCTGCCTCTTAACTTCTCTCTCCAAGGCACATTGATCCCTTTGGCTTCGCTGTACACAAAATCCACCCAGCAGGCTGGCAGGACTGCCTGCTCTGATACCAATGTGATGCTCCCTAGGGGTTACTCAAGCTGCAAAACCAGTTTCAGACCTAGGGTTTCAAGCGGAACAACAACATTGACCACCAACAATAACGTCTAAGTTATGATATAGGGTTTTCCAATGTTATTTAACTCAAATCTGATAAAATAAACTTAGAATATAAATTTGCCAAAGAATTTAGAATATAATTTTGCACACCATACAATCAGAAGTTCCAAAGAAACTAATTGAATTTCACTTTATAATATAATAGATTCAACCATTCAGGGATCCCACATTCTATGAACAATTATGATATAATGTGATGAGCCCAGCTGGCTCCAACCCAAGATCCAGACTAAAACTGTCTGTTTTTGTGTTTTGTTTGTTTTGATGAATTTTTGAATAACAAGAATAGAAGTGCGCCAAGCATAAAAATGGAAATGAAACTGAAATACGAGAAATTTAAGAACATCTGCAATACTATTATTGATCTGGGAATTCATACAAAGCAATTGCATACAATCAACATACCCGGAAACCTCCAGAGTAAATAAATAAAGTGGATCTGTGCACGCCAGGCAAGATGTGCTGAAACTGATGAAATGCAACGCTTGAACACTGGATCCGCTTTCTCCCACACAGAAATTGGTGGAAAGCTACTAGGAAGGATGGACGCCCAAGATGGAGTCCAGAAAAGAGCCAAAGAAGAGGCCTTTTAGCCTCAAGCTTCACACACCCTTCCCAGAAGAACATGCCTCCCAAAGCAATGGTACAGCCTCTTAATGGTGATGAACACTGTTTATTGAAAGCAGGAAAATGGATGAAGATGGCATTCAGATGAAAGAAGCCCTCTTCCTTATTGTAAACTAAAATCTACTAAATAGAATAACTCAGATGTAGCATAAATGAACTCCTGTATGAAGCTCCCTCAGTAGCAACCATTCAACTGGTATTTCACAGTCTCACAATCACAGATCAATGAAGAATTATTGTTCTCCAGAGAAGAATTTCCTAAAACCCTTGTCCTCAAACAAAAACCACAGAGAAGATATTAAGGTGCAATGTCAAATGATAGAAAGTGAGGTCGACTTGCATCCTTTTGCCTTATATCTCCAAAAAGCACGACTTCCAAAAAAGTATGGCTTTTGTCAATTAAATACATTTAAAATGTATTTAAATCATTTCAATAGTTGCCTTTTAAATACTTGAGCCCACTTTTTCACTTAAGTGATTTAATTATCACTTTATGAAATATTTAAGTGGCGTCCCTTTTAATAAAGTCAAATTGACTTTATAATAAACCAATAAGTTAAATAATTAACTTAACCACAGAAATATTCATAACTCCCTCCAAACTCAGTATTTCTTCGTGCCATCAAAAGTTGGCGAACATTGAACTACAAACACCTGTGTTGAACCCAATACTGAAGTGAAAGAGTGGGAATGACAATACCCACCAAAAACAGCCACTAACTGTGATGAGCCCTGCTGGCTCACAGCTCAAACCCCTGTATTTTTCTTAATTCTTATTGTGTTTTTTAGTTTTTTTAAGAAAAGTTTGTAGACAGGAGAGAAAGGGCGCATCATATTAAAGCTCATAAAAATGCAATACAGTAATATTTTGATCAACGAATGTAATAGATGTTATCCTGCAATACATACAATGGGATTGCAAATGAATTACATACCCGAAATGCTCCAGAATAATTAAATAAAGAAGTATCCTAGTTTGCTAGCCGGAATTGATGAAAACTGACAAGTATGCACTCCTAGGCTCCAGATCTGACTTCTCCCACTCCAAAACAGGATACAATCCCCTAAGAGAGGTAGATGCCAAGAAAGAGACACAAAAGAAAGCGAAGAGAAAGGCGTTTCAACTAGTTCCTTCACACGCCTTCCCAAAACAGGCACATTTACCAATGCAAAAGTATGGCCCAAGTAGAATGCTGAAGAGCCAAAGATGGAAGCTGTGGAATTGCTGAAGAGGACGCCTCAAGTGTAGAAACCCCCTTCCTTATTGCAAACAAGTATAAACTGAATAATAAACTTTGTTAGAAGCATGTAGAACCTCTGAATGAAGCCCTCACAGTTGCACTAATTTGATTGGTCTCTCACAGTCTAAAAAATGCTCAACATCGAAGAGTTATCGTTCTCCAATGGAAATCTTGCTCAAACCCTGATCACAAAGGAAAGCACAGAAAAAACCTCAAAGGCAAAGTTGAAATAATCATGAATGAATTTCTCATTGCCCAAAATGCCTTATATCTCAAAAGGCACGCATTTCCAAGAAAATACGCCTTTTCCATCATTTAAACCTTTTAAAATTTAATTAAGTCCCTTTCAATAGTTTGGACTTAAATACTTAGGCGCCACTTTAATGTTTTAAGTGATTTAAATTTTAAATCACCTTTATGTAATATTTAAGTGATATAAAATATATATAAAGTCAATTTGACTTTATAATAAAGCATTAAGTTAAATAATTAACTCAAATCACTTAAAAATCCATAACTCACTCAAAACTCCAAATATTCTCGTGCTGTCAGAAGCTGTCAACCCCTGAACTACCAACGCCTGCTGTGAACCAATCACTAAGCTCTGAAAATGAGAATGATCAACTCCTCCAGAAAATACCACTGACCCTCTAACCAATCCAGTTAGCCCACAAGGGTCCAAGAAAAAGGCTAACACACTGTTCCCGAGAACTGAATAGAGTGGGGACATCACAGTCCGCCCTCCCCGAATTTGCTTGTCCACAAGCAAACTCAAAGCCGGATGCTGAAGAATACTGTCACTCTCCCAAGTAGCATCCTCTGTCGGCAGATCTTTCCACTTCACCAGATACTCCCTGATAACCCACCTCCGAAGATGACGCTCTCTGGAATCCAGAATGGCCTCAGGTTTCAAAATCAACTTCCCCTCATCATCTAGGGGTGGTAAATCTGAGGAAAGGGTCACCTGCTGTCCCAACGCCTTTTTGAGGCGCGACACATGGAACACGTTGTGAACCTTTATGTTCACCGGTAGAGCTAACTCATAGGCCACTTCACCGACACGTCTGACAACTCTAAAAGGTCCATAGTATCGTGGCTTAAGTTTCTCGGCGCCCTTCTTACGAAGGGTGGACTGCCTATAAGGCTGAAGCATCAAATACACCAAATCATCGATCTCGAAAGATCGCTCCACTCGCCTCTGATCAACATATTGCTTTTGTTGATTTTGAGCTTTCTGAATGTTCTCCCTGAGTGCTCTCATGATGTCCCGGTTCTCCTGTAATAGATCACTAGCACTAAGTACTCTGCTGTCACACAGCAACAAATCTAGAAAACTCGGAGCATCATATCCATATAATGCTCCATATGGTGTCATCTGAATACTCATGTGATGAGTGGTATTGTAGCAATACTCACAAAGGTATAACCACTTCACCCATGCCTTCTGCTGCCCGGAACTGTAATTCCTCAAGTATTCTTCCACCCATTTATTGACTATCTCAGTCTGCCCATTTGTCTGTGGGTGGTAACTGGTACTCGGAGTGAGCTCTGTCCCGCAAAGTTTGAATAACTCCTACCAGAAGTTACTCAAAAACTTGCTATCTCTGTCATTGACTATGCTCTGAGGCAAACCGTGCAACCTGAATACCTCTCGAAAAAACAAGTCTGCCACCTGTGTCACTGTGTGAGTAGTAGTGATTGGGAAGAAATGAGCATACTTCATCAATCTATCTACTACCACAAAAATGTTGTCCTTCCCTTGAGCTTTCGGCAAGCCCATAATGAAGTCCATCGACAAGCATTCCCACTTCCTCTCAGGAATAGGAAGAAGCTGGAGTAATCCTGCAGGGTATGTATGTTCTTGCTTGTTCTGCTAACAAACAAGGCATTCCCTGACATACTGAAGAACAAATGACTTGAGACCTTTCCAAGAGAATCTCTCCCGTACCTGCCTGTAGGTCTTAAAGTAATCGGGATGTCCTGCCATCGGTGAATCATGAAATGATCTCAATACTCTGTCCCTCATCTCAGAACCTGGGACTAAAATATCCTTCCTTTGTAAATGATAAGATCATCTACAAGTGAGTATCTGTCATCCTATACTGTCCCATCCACTATGCTAGAAGCCCACGGGTTCTTAGCATACTCTGCTACTATCATGTGTCTCTAGTCCTCTGCAATCTGTGTAATGGAGCTCAAGTGTGGACGGAGAGATAATGCGTCAGCAACCACATTCTGAGTGCCCTTGACATAGGAGATGTCAAAATCATAGGACTGAAGTTTGCTGACCCATTTTTGTTTCCTTTCGTTCAAATCCCGCTGCCCAAGAAAATGTTTCAGACTATTGTGATCGGTTTTAACACTGAATTTACTACCAACCAAGTATTGCCTGAATTTGGCCATGGCATGCATGATGGCCAACATTTCCTTGTCATAGATACTGTAGCTCCGTTCAAGACCTCTTAGCTTCCTGCTCTGGAAAGCTATAGGGTGTCGATCCTGCATGATGACTACACCAATACCCTCACCACTGGCATCACAATGTAGCTCGAATGGTCTGGTGAAATCCGGCAAAGCCAAGACTGGACATGTAGTCATGAGAAGTTTGAACTTCTCAAAGCACGCCTGTGCTAGAGGTGTCCACACAAAGGCTCCCTTCTTAGTCAAATCAGTTAGTGGCACAGCATGTCGTGAGAATCCACTAACGAACCGACGATAGGAGGCACATAATCCTACAAACCCCCTGAGCTGTGTCAATGTCTCAGGTGTAGGCCAATTGATGATAGCTCGAACTTTCTCTGGATCCATGCTGACTCTCGCACTGCTGATGATGTGACCCAGATATAAAAGTTCTCCCAAACCCAGTGCACTCTTGGATTCCTTGGCGTACAAGGACTCCCTATCCAATATGCTCAATACTGCATCCAAGTGAACTATGTGTTCCTCCGAAGACTTGTTGTAAACCAGTATGTCGTCGAAGAACACCAAAACAAATTTCCTCAAGTGAGGATGGAAAACCCTGTTCATTGTGGACTGAAATGTGGCTGGAGCGTTGGTTAAACCGAATGGCATAACCAAGAAGTCATAGTGTCCACAGTGGCATCGGAATGCGGTTTTCTCAATATCCTCCTCTCGGACTCTGATCTGATGGTACCCAGTCCTCAAATCAATCTTCGAGAAACAGCAAGCTCCATGTAGCTCATCTATTAGCTCGTCAATCCGTGGAAAAGGATACCTGTTCTTTATAGTCTTCCTGTTGAGCATCCTGTAGTCAATACACATCCTAAGTGTACCATCCTTTTTCTTCATCAAAACAACTGATGAAGCAAAGGGTGACTTACTCGGCCTAATGTGCCCCATAGCTAAAAGTTCCTTAATAGTTTTCTCAATCTCATCTTTTAAACGTTTGGGGTGCCGGTAAGGAGTGATCATGATCGGTTTCATGCCCTCATCCAGCTCTATAATATGCTCAATACCTCTATCAGGAGGTCTACCTAGTGGGATAGCACTGAAAACCTTTGCATGTTTGATTCGGAGTTCCTGTACATCTGGATGGTAAGAAGAAGCTTGCTGCTCCAACTGTGAAGGCATCACCTTGCACTCAGCTGCCCAATCCACCATGTCATGCCGAATCAAACGTTCCATTCTTCGGAGTGAAATTTCTTTAATATTGCTGTCCTTGATGGCTTTAAGAACATGATTTGTGCCATCAACTCTGAATTTCATCTCCATGTCATGCAAATTAAGTGTGAACTCTCCTATCGCATGAAGCCACTTCATGCCGAGAACTATATCTGTTCCTCCCATGTTCACAACATAAAAATCTGCCTTAAACTCAAAATTGTTGAGTTTCATTGGCAAATCAGGAATCATCCTCTTGCAGTTGAGAGTGTATCCATCTGCAACCTTCACTCGAATGCCTTCAAACTGCTGAGTTTGAATTCCCCTTTTCTCCACTAACCGTGAATCAATAAAGTTGTGGGTTGCACCTATGTCCAAAAAAGATATGACTCTTTGACCCGCTAAGATCCCACGGAGCCTGAAAGATCCCTCTCTCTGCATGCTAGACATATGAGCCTCCTGTAGCTCACTCTCTACCTCAATCTCTGCCTCATTTTCTGATTTTTCTTCATCTATGTCATAGATAGCAGCTTGCTGATCAGAAAAATCAGTCAACGTTTCTCCCTCATAAAACCATTCCATGTGCCTGTTTTGGCCTTTAGGCTTGAGGGGACAGTCATGATTAAAGTCATATGGGCCCTTACAGTAAAAACAGAGCTTCCTTCTACGTAGATCATTCATTGTGTCACGATCTAAAAGGGCTGCAAATTTTTTCTTTTGATCAGCATTATCAGCCTTCTTTGGATCAGATTTGTTCTTTGTGTAGGAGGTAGATGGTTTCGTGCCAAATTGTTTATGAGGTGTAGTGAGCTCCATACTGCGAGCTTTCCTCATGGCCTCCTGTAAAGTAGGTGGATCGAATGCCTTGATCTAACCTTTCATGGGCTCAAAAAGACCCTCAATAAACAATATGATCAGCCTTCTCTCTAAGATGCCTGTCACCATCACGGATAGTCTTTGGAACTCTCCAATGTACGATTCCAAGCTACCCAACTGTTTTAACCGTGCAAGATCCCTGAAGAATAGTTCGGGATCATGTCTATCAAATCTCTCTACCAGTCTATCAGTAAACTCCTGATACGAGGTAATCCTATCATGGTGTAGTGTTGCCATGCCATGAATCCACCAGTCATGTGCTACGCCATCAAGGTGGAGAGCTGCAAATCGTATAGCATCTTCCTCTGGCATAGGACGTAGTGTCAGGAATGTATCCAACTTACTCACCCAGGCACGTGCTGTAACTCTACCACTGCCATCATAGTGAACTAAGGTTAGTTTGTTGGTAGCCTGTCTGAGATCACTTTGTTTGTTTCTAGGCCTCCTGTCATTCCTGTTACGGTTATACTCTCTCTTCTGGCTCATGAATCGATCAAAGTTAAGGTGCTCCTTAACTCTCGGAGGCAATGCATCCCATTCATCATGCATAGTCATGATGTTATCAGCAAAGTTCACTTCACCACCCTGTTCAACCTCTTCCTCTTCATCAGCTTCATTTCTGATAAAAGTAGGACAAGTAGCTCTCTCAAAGGTGCGTGCTGGAGCAATAATTCTTTGGCGTTCTCTATGAATACTGCCTTCCTGATCTCGATCCTAATTTTGACCTCTATGAAGTGTCAAATTTTGAACATTGGTGCTCAGCTGCTGGAGGATATTCGCCACCTGTTCTTGGCCTGCCACCATGCCTCTGAGTACATCTCTAGCTTCTCTGTCCTCTTCATTGAGAGGATTCCTGTGAGAACCTTCAGCTTCCCTGTCAGCCATGTTATCAAAGTCTAATTCTTCTTCCTGTTCGTCCAACAGAAACGCTAGAAATGGTTCAAAAGTACTTCTCTGCAAACCCGGACCCCTGCGTGAGTAGTACCTGTCAAACCTGTTCTGATGAGACTGCATAGAAGCTGCTAACCCTACAGGCTGGCAGGATCAGTGCTCTGATACCGCTGTGATGAGCCCTGCTGGCTCACAACTCAAACCCCTATATTTTTCTTAATTCTTAGTGTTTTTTAGTTTTTTAAGAAAAGTTTGTAGACAGGAGAGAAGGGGCGCATCATATTAAAGCTCATAAAAATGCAATACAGTAATATTTTGATCAACGGATGTAATAGAAGTTATCCTGCAATACATACAATAGGATTGCAAATGAATTACATACTCGAAATGCTCCAGAATAATTAAATAAAGAAGTATCCTAGTTTGCCAGCCGGAATTGATGAAAACTAACATGTATGCACTCCTAGGCTCTAGATCTGACTTCTCCCACTCCAAAACAGGATACAATCCCCTAAGAGAGGTAGATGCCAAGAAAGAGACACAAAAGAAAGCGAAGAGAAAGGCGTTTCAACTAGTTCCTTCACACGCCTTCCCAAAACAGGCACATTTACCAATGCAAAAGTACGGCCCAAGAAGAATGCTAAAGAGCCAAAGATGGAAGCTGTGGAATTGCTGAAGAGGACGCTTCAAGTGTAGAAACCCCCTTCCTTATTGCAGACAAGTATAAACTGAATAATAAACTCTGTTAGAAGCATGTAGAACCTCTGAATGAAGCCCTCATAGTTGCACTAATTCGACTGGTCTCTCGCAGTCTCAAAAATGCTCGACATCAAAGAGTTATCGTTCTCCAATGGAAATCTTGCTCAAACCTTGATCACAGAGGAAAGCACAGAGAAAACCTCAAAGGCAAAGTCGAAATAATCATGAATGAATTTCTCATTGCCCAAAATGCCTTATATCTCAAAAGGCACGCATTTCCAAGAAAATACGCCTTTTCCATCATTAAACCTTTTAAAATTTAATTAAGTCCCTTTCAATAGTTTGGACTTAAATACTTAGGCGCCACTTTAATGTTTTAAGTGATTTAAATTTTAAATCACTTTTATGTAATATTTAAGTAATATAAAATATATATAAAGTCAATTTGACTTTATAATAAAGCATTAAGTTAAATAATTAACTCAAATCACTTAAAAATCCATAACTCACTCAAAACTTCAAATATTCCCGTGCCGTCAGAAGCTGTCAACCCCTGAACTGCCAACGCCTGCTGTGAACCAATCACTGAGCTCTGAAAATGAGAATGATCAACTCCTCCAGAAAATACCACTGACCCTCTAACCAATCCAGTTAGCCCACAAGGGTCCAAGAAAAAGGCTAACACACTGTTCCCAAGAATTGACTAGAGTGGGGACATCACACTAACCCCCTAACTAGATCCTGTCAACCTATGAGGGTCCAAGAAATATGCTAACTCAACTGCTCCTGAAACTGACTAGAGTGGGGACATTACAATCCGCCCTCCCCGAATTTGCTTGTCCTCAAGCAAACTCAAAGCTAGATGCTATAGAATACTGTCACCCTCCCAAGTAGCATCCTGCACCGGTAGATCTCTCCACTTAACCAAATATTCCCTAATAACCCGCCTCTGAAGATGACACTCTCTGGAATGGTCTCAGCCTCTCAGGTACTAATATCAACTTCCCCTCATCATCTAGGGGTGGTAAGTCTATAGAAGGAATCACATGTTGTCCCAATGCCTTCTTGAGGCGAGACACATGGAACACATTGTGAACCTTACTATCCACTGGAAAATCTAACTCATAAGCCACCTCGCCAACACGCCTGAGAATCCTGAACGACCCATAGTAGTGTGGCTTGAGTTTCTCTACGCCCCACTTCCTAAGAGTGGATTGCCTATAAGGCTGCAGCATCAGATACACCATGTCATCGATCTCAAACGATCGCTCAACTCTCCTCTGATCAGCATACTGCTTTTGTTGATTTTGAGCCTTCTGAATGTTCTCACGAAGGGCTCTCATGATGTCCTAGTTCTTCTGTAACAAATCCCCAGCACTAGGTACTTTGCAATCACTCAGCAGTAAATCGAGGAAACTAGGAGCATCATAGCCATACAATGCTTTGAAAGGTGTCATCTGTATACTCATATGGTGAGTGGAATTGTAGCAATACTCACAAAGGTGTAACCACTTCACCCAAGCCTTTTGCTGCCCCAAAATGTAATTCCGTAGGTATCCCTCCACCCATTTGTTGACAATCTCAGTCTGCCCATCTATTTATGGGTGATAGCTAGTGCTCGAAGTAAGCTCTATTCCGCATAGCCTAAATAACTCCTGCCAAAAATTACTCATGAACCTGCTGTCTCTGTCACTGACAATGCTCTGAGGTAACCCATGCAACCTGAATACCTCTCGAAAGAACAAATCTGCCACCTGTGGAGTTGAGTAGGTAGTAGTGATCGGAAAGAAATGTGCATATTTCATCAATCGATCTACTACCACATAAATGTTGTCTTTCCCTTGAGCTTTCGGCAAGCCTGTAATGAAATCCATGGACAAGCATTCCCACTTCCTCTCAGGAATAGGAAGCGACTGAAGCAATCTTGCAGGGTATGTATGCTCTTGCTTGTTCTGCTGACAAATAAAGCACTCCCTAACATACTGAAGAACATATGATTTGAGGCCTTTCCACGTGAATCTCTCTCGTACTTGCCTATAGATCTTAAAGTATCCGGGATGACCAGCCATGGGTGAATCATAAAATATCCTGAACACCTTGTCCCTCATCTCTGAACCTGGGACTAAGAATATTCCCCCTTTGTAAATGATAAGATCACTCACAAGAGAGTATCTACTTTCCTCTACTGTCCCATCTACAATACCAGAAGCCCACAGATTCTTGGCATACTCTGCAACTATCATATGTCTCCAATCCTCTGTAATCTCTGCCATGGAACTCAAATGAGGACGGCGAGATAAGGCGTTAGCAACTATGTTTTGTGTACCTTTGACATAGGAGATGTCAAAATCATATGATTGAAGCTTGCTAACCCATTTCTATTGTTTCATTCAGATTTCGTTGTCCAAGGAAATGTCTCAAGCTGTTGTGATAAGTTTTTACACAAAACTTACTACCAACAAGATACTGCCTGAACTTGGCCATTGCGTACATGGTGGCCAACATTTCCTTATCATAAATGTTGTAGCTCCTCTCAGGACCCCTCAGCTTCCTACTCTCGAAAGCTATAAGATGACGATCCTGCATAATAACTGCACCAATACCCTCTCTACGCGCATCACAGTGAAGCTCAAAAGGTTTGGTGAAATCTGGCAAAGCTAAGACTAGACAAGTAGTCATCAAATGTTTGAACTTCTCAAAACACTCTTGTGCTAGAGATGTCCAAACGAAAGCTCCCTTCTTGGTCAAATATGTTAGTGGTGCAGCATGCTGCGAGAATCCACTAACAAACTGACAATAGAAGGTGCATAAACCTACAAACCCCTTGAGCTGTGTCAATGTCTTAGGTGTAGGCCAGTCAGTAATAGCACGAACTTTATCTGGATCCATACGAACTCCCTCTCTGCTGATGATGTGACCCAAGTATAAAATTTTTTCCATACCCAATGCACACTTGGACTCGGCGTACAAGGACTCCCTGTCAAGTATGCTCAACACAGTATCTAGGTGAACCATGTGCTCCTCCCAAGATCTGTTGTAAACCAATATGTCGTCAAAAAAAACGAGAACGAATCTCCTCAATTGAGAATGGAAGACCTTGTTCATGGTGGACTAAAAGGTGGCTGGAGCGTTGGTTAAACCAAAAGGCATAACCAAAAAGTCATAATGTCCATAATGACATCTGAAGGCGGTCTTCTCAACATCTTCCTCTCGGACTCTGATCTGATGGTATCCTGTCCTCAAATCAATCTTCGAGAAGTAGTAAGCTCCATGTAGCTCATCTATCAACTCGTCAATACATGGAATGGGATACCTGTTCTTGATGGTTTTCTTGTTTAACATCCTGTAATCGATACACATCCTAAGTGTACCATCTTTCTTCTTCACCAAAACAATTGATGAAGCAAAAGCGGACTTACTCGGCCTTATGTGTCCCATAGCTAAAAGTTCTTTGATGGTCTTTTCAATTTCATCCTTTAATTGCTTTGGGTGCCAGTAAGGTGTGATCATGATGGGCTTAGTGCCCTCCTCCAACTCAATAATGTGCTCAATGCCTCTATCAGGAGGTGTACCATGAGGAATGTCACTGAACACTTTTGCATGCTTAATTCTAAGCTCCTGTACATCAGAATGGTAAGGTGTTTTGTGCTGCTCCTCCTACGTAGGCAATAATTTACAATCAGCTGCCCACTCTACCATGTCACGTGTAATCAACCTCTCCATTCTCCTAAGAGTAATAACCTTCAAGTTGCTGTCCTTGATGGCCTTGAGTACGTGGTTTGTTCCATCAACCTTAAATTTCATTTCCATCTCTCTAAGGTTGAGTGGTAAATTCACCTATTGCATGAAGCCACTTCATGCCAAGAACCACATCTGTGTTACCCATCTTCACCACATAGAAGTCTGCTTTGAACTCAAAGTTATTGAGTTTCATGGGCAGATCCAGAATCATCCTATCATAGGTAAGAGTATAACCATCAGCAACCTTCACTCTAATCCCTTCAAACTCTTGAGTTTGAATCCCTCTTCTCTCAACCAACCGTGCATCTATAAAATTATGTGTTGCACCTGTATCAAGTAAGGATATGACTCTTTGACCAGCTAAGAGTCCACATAGTCTGAAGGAACCATCTCTTTGCATACTAGACATGTGAGCTTCCTCTAACTCAACTTCTCCTTCATTTTCTACCTCTTTCTCGGAGTTCCCTACCTCTGAACCCTCTAAATCAGCATGCTGGTCTTTTACATCAGTCATATCTTCTCCCTCAAAATACCACTCCATGTGCCTATTTTGTCCTTTAGGCTTGAGGGGAGAGTCATGGTTAAGGTCATACAGCCCCTTGCAATGAAAGCATAGCTTCTTCCTATGTAAATCATTGATCGTTTCTCGATCCAAAGGAGCTGCAAATATTTTCTTTTGGTCTGAGTTTTTTGTTTTCTTTGGATCAGATCTGTTATCATTGTAGGATGAGGACGGTTTGGAAGGGAACTTACTACGAGGTGTGGTAAGTTCCATGCTACAAGATTTCCTCATAGCCTCTTCCAAGGTAGGTGGATCGAATGACTTGATCCAACCTTTCATAGGTTCAAATAGACCCTCAATGAATAGTATTACCAATATCCTCTTAGATATGCCGATTGCCATGACTGAGAGCTTCTGAAACTCTCCAATATAGGATTCTAAACTACCCATCTGTTTCAGCTGAGCGAGATCTCTAAAGTATAACTCTGGATCTCGTTTGTCAAATCTCTCAACCAATCTATCTGTGAATTCCTGATAAGTAGTGATCTTGTCATGTTGTAACGTAACCATGCCATAGTACCACCAGTCATGGGCTACACCATCCAAGTGTAGAGCTGCGAACCTTATGGCATCCTCTTCTGCCATTGGACGTAATATCAAGAAGGTGTCTAGTTTTCTCACCCAAGCTCGAGTTGTGACTCTGCCACTACCATCAAAGTTAGACAAAGTGAGCTTGTTTGTCACCTGTTTTAGATCATGGTTTTTGTTTCTAGGCCTCCTATATGTCCTGTTCCTGCCATGCTCCCTCTTCTGGCTCATAAATCTATCAAAGTTAAGGTGATCCTTAACTCTCTGGGGCAAAGCATCCCACTCATCATACAATGTCATGATGTTATCTGCAAAATTCATGCCACCTCCCTCCTCAGCCATGTCCTCGTCATCAGGATCATCTCTGACAAACGTTGGGCGAGTAGGCCTGTCATAGGTGCATGCTAGAGTAATTGTCCTCCGTGGACTTCCCTATATACTCCTTTCCTCCTCCTGATCCTGTAACTGTCTCCTAGGAATGTTCAAGTGTTGAACGGCTGTACTCAGCTACAACAACACATTGGCTACACGTTCTTGTCCAACAACAAGACCTCTCAAAATGTCCCTGGCTTCTTGATCCTCATTGTTAACAAGATTCTTGTGTGGTTCACTATCATTTCTATCTCCCATGTTTTCCAATGGTATCTCTTCGAACGGATTTTCAAAAGGAAACTCCTCAAATGAATTTATTTGCAATCCAGGTCTCCTGCGTGAGTAATACCTATTATAACCCTCTGGTGTGACCGCATAGATACTTCTAACCCTCCAGGCTAGCAGGATTAAAGCTCTGATACCAGTGTGATGACCCCAGCTGGCTCCAACCCAAGATCTAGACTAAAACTGTTTTTTTTTGTGTTTTGTTTGTTTTGATGAATTTTTGAACAAGAATAGAAGTGCGCCAAGCATAAAAATGGAAATGAAACTGAAATACGAGAAATTTAAGAACATCTGCAATACTATTATTTGATCTAGCAATTCATACAAAGCAATTGCATACAATCAACATACCCGGAAACCTCCAGAATAAATAAATAAAGTGGATCTGTGCATGCCAGGCAAGATGTGCTGAAACTGATGAAATGCAACGCCTGAACATTGGATCCGCTTTCTCCCACACAAAAACTAGTGGAAAGCTACTAGGAAGGATGGACGCCCAAGATGGAGTCCAGAAAAGAGCCAAAGAAGAGGCATTTTAGCCTCAAGCTTCACACGCCCTTCCCAGAAGAACACGCCTCCCAAAGCAATGGTATGGCCTTTGAATGGTGATGAACACTATTTATTGAAAGCAGGAAAATGGATGAAGATGGCATCCAGATGAAAAAATATCTCTTCCTTATTGTAAACTGAAATCTACTGAACAAAATAACTCAAATGTAGCACAGATGAACTCCTGTATGAAGCTCCCTCAGTAGCAACCATTCAGCTGGTATTTCACAATCTCACAATCACAGATCATTGAAGAATCATCGTTCTCCAGAGAAGAATTTCTTGAAACCCTTGTCCTCAGACAAAAACCACAGAGAAGATATTAAGGTGCAATGTCAAATGATCAAAAGTGAGGTCGACTTGCATCCTTTTTCCTTATATCTCAAAAAAGCACAACTTCCAAGAAAAGTACGGCTTTTGTCAATTAAATACATTTAAAATGTATTTAAATCATTTCAATAGTTGCCTTTTAAATACTTGAGTGCACTTTTTCACTTAAGTGATTTAATTATCACTTTATGAAATATTTAAGTGGTGTACCTTTTAATAAAGTCAATTTGACTTTATAATAAACCAATAAGTTAAATAATTAAACTTAGCCACAGAAATATTCATAACTCCCTCCAAACTCAGTATTTCTCTGTGCCGTCAAAAGTTGGCGAACACTGAACTACAAACACCTGTGTTGAACCCAATACTGAAGTGAAGGAGTGGGAATGACAATACCCACCAAAAATGGCCACTGACCCCCTAACCAGATCCTGTCAGCCTACGAGGGTCCAAGAAATAGGCTAACTCAACTGCTCCTGAAACTGACTAGTGTGGGGACACTGCATATAACAATTGTTGCAATACAAATCAATGCTTGAGTAGGAATATACAGAAATTAATTGTTGAAGATAGCCTACAACAAGATTTGATTGCTAGAGTTCTAATATGTGATGATTGACCTAGATTTAGGCATAAAACCCCCATGCTTCACCTTGTTGAAACCCCAAATACCAGTGTGCTAGGGCTGCACTTATGGTCATGTGCCTCTTTACTTGTTCCTATGCTTAGATATGATCTTCTATACCTACATCAAAGATGCCCTAATTTGGTTTGGTTGGATCATAGCCTCAGCTTTCTATTTTGACTCCTTTTTGCTAACGTTTGGCTTGTTGGGCCTCCAGATCAAGTGTGAGTGTGTGTCTACAATTGTGTTCAGACTAGAATGTGCACTTGGTAACTAGTATGGATTGATTGTGCCTAGGGTTTCTAACTTTCCACTGGTTCCACCTCTAAGTAGAGTTCGCCACCTTGAGTCTTCCTTGAATCTATAATAAATCAGTTCCTAAGTTAGCAGCCTATGCACTCAGAATGAACGCACCAAGGACGATTTGGGGTTTCATCCAAATACATGTAAATCCAGTTGACAAGGGTTTTTGTCCCAACAACAATGTTGTTTCCAAACAACAATTTAGCTAATCTCTAAAATTTGCCTCTAAATGACTAAAGGCCACTCCTTTATGTTGAACACACCGAAATGCTAAGAGGAGGAGGGGGGGAGTCGTTGAATCAGCATATACTAAAACTTAAACAACTCCATTTGTAGATTAAACATCAAATCACATTAACTTAAAGAAGAACAAAAATGAAAACATGCATCACACAAAGACACCAAGATTTTTGCGGAAAACCCAATGAGGGAATAACCATGGTGAACTCACAATATATGAAGCTCACTGCTTACAAAATTTACAATATTGTTTAAGGCTCACTGCCTATGACTTGTGAGCTAAGCGCACAACCTTAGGGAAAGATACAAGGACCTTTTGAAGAGGCTCACTACCTGATAGCAAGATACATGAAAATTACAATGAAAACATGAACATGAACTGCTATAAAAGAAGCATCTAACATATGTTGATGTTGCAGTCCCTTTTTTGCACAACTACTCCATCATACTAACTTCGCACAATTCATATTCAACATACTGCACACTCTCTCACATCAATCCACAAATGACTTTGTTCTTCTATAAATACCCTCCGCAACAACTCAAAACACCAAATAGGTCGGCTCCAAAAAGACCCATAAAAACTATATAGGTTGGCTTCACACCAGTGTTACCCCAAGTTTCTGGGACAGGGACGAAAGGGCATGGCAGGACGAGTCCCCAAGCTTCCGATTTTTGAGGCCAAATTTGGGGACGGCGGGGGGACAGCTATATAAAATATAGGGAAAATTTAAAATATATAGGGAAATTTTAAATATTCATATGAAAACATGGATAAAGCATGCATAATATACAATATAGAACCTTAACATATAACATTTGTGTTCAACATTCTTTGTCAATACTCAATACGCATTGAAAATTCAAAATTAACATACATGAATCATGATACAACCTCCAAGTTATAATTTATAAGCTTATATCAAATTACATAAGGTTATTTCCAGCTCACAAATTGGGTGTACATTTGTGATTACAATGAACATTGTTTCACCTAGGTTATTGATTACTTGACACAGAACAATAATGAATAGCTCAGGCGTCTGAAGGAAGAATTATTGTAGTTTGGTGGGAGTGTGGACTACTGGAAGTAAATTCAATGCTGGTGTATTGTCTGATATGGATTTGAGCAGTTAAATGTGGGGACAATTGCTGCACTCAAGGAGTTTTGGGCATCAAATTGCCTTAATATTCAGCCTATTTCCAATTGTGAAGAATTGTTAAAAAGGTCAAAATCCTAAGTCTTTGTCTCTAAAACCTGTTAGTGAACAGCAAGCAAATAAATTTAAGTTTACACACTTCTGAAATAAATTTTTGTTATTTTTATATATCTCTAATAGAGCAGCAAATATTTATCTTGTGAGTGGTTCCAAATATTGTGAAAGATATATGAAAATAATTTAAACGAACAACTCCTAAACCAGAAAACTGAAAACTATTAAATATTTTTTTTAATTTTTAAAACATGCTTTGATGTGGGGGACAGCTTGGGGACGGTCAAGGGACGACTCAGGGGTCCCTTGGCCGTCCCGAGGACGGTCAGCCGTCTTCCTTTCCCCATTGACCGTTTCCCCGTTTAAGGGATGTTTCCTAGCTTTTGAAAAAAAAAGGGGACGCCAGGGAACTGTCCCCCAACCGTCCCCCTGTACCTTGGACGTCTCGGGGACAAGGACGTGCCATTTTAGGGGGGGGATGCATCCCCAAGTTTCCCTGCTTCACACATATGCACCATGAAGAAAAATGAGTTGCGGATCAATTCAAGGCATAATTGAGCCCAAAAACATCACAATACATTCTCCAAAGCAAAATTAATTAATCAAGATCAACTACAAATGAAGGAAACCAAACTGTCGGCCCAAACAACATCAACACCAAAAAAACTGCCAACTATTCATCTTTGCACCACCGAGGAGAGACAAAAAACATCATGCAAACCAAAATGTGAACAAGGGTTATCAATAACATCCTTACAACCTTCTCCTGAAGTATCGAATCATCATATGCTGGTGCAAGTGAAGAAACCCATTGAACATACAAGAACAGAGCATCTCAGACTAACTGTGACACATCAACACTTAGGACATTTCACCGCGGTTCACCAAAATATCTGAAACACATATGGATGAACCCATACACTTCTCTAAACATATTCCCAAGTCTGCACAACCATATCTATCACTCCAGAGGAATTCAAAGCAATCTGAAGAACATCTAAGACACTTAACTCTGTTATTCTACAATCCGAAAAATTGTTACATCTAACTCTTGTTGTAGAAATGTTTATGACATGAAAATATGGAAATAACCTCTTTGCTAGTTTCCAAACTCAACTCCAGAACCGCACAACAAAATCATGCAATGCAGTAGAGTGCAAACCAAAATACAAAGTCATTGATTTAGGAAAATATGCAGTTTATACCTTAGACAACTTTTCCTAAATGCACAAGTATGAACCCAGACTCAATTGTCATTCATCTAACTCCTTGAATATGTGACTTATCAACCAAATCATGAACCGATGTGTTACAAGCTTAATCATATAAATATCATACTTTTGGACTATCATACTGTTGGCGTTTCAATTCACGCCTTTGGTGTGCGGATTGGAAACGAACAGCTATGCACAGATAAACTGCTCTTCAAATTAGGAGGGGAAGCTCCCTCTTAAGATGATTATGCTAAAAAGAAATGTAAACTAAATTCCTATCTTTTTATCTTAGCTGAGAGCACAAGGTTTATAAAACTCTGTGCATTGCAGCTGAGGTTTTCTCTAGTTTCATAATCTCAACTACAACTAAGCCTAAATTTATAACACTTCTATCTCCTCAAGTAAATTCAGAGCAAGAGGATTTAGAAGTAACGGGGAATTATTTTGGATAACTTAGACAAATTGGTTCTCAGAACACATCTAAACGCTCATTGCTCTTTCAGATGTATGCTGAAATAGAGTTTATGAAAGTAAAACATCAAATGATAAACTAGATCTCAGGATTCCCTCGAAGGCTCATTGCTCTTTCGAGGTGTAGGCTGAAATAAAGGTTATAAAAACAAGAAAATCAAACAATAAACTAGATCTCAGGATTCCCTTGAAGGCTCATTGCTCTTTTCAAGGTGTGGGCTGAAATAAAGATTATAAAAAACATCAAACAATAAACTTAATCTCCAAATTCCCTCGAAGGCTCATTTCTCTTTCGAGGTGTAGATCGAAACAAAGATTATAGAAACAACAATATATTGAAAGATCTTGAGATTTTGGATCAAAGACGCATTGTACTTTTGATTTATTTCCTCAAACTCAATCAATGATTACACGTTTTGGGACAGAAAATTGAATGAAAGAGGACAATCATACAACATAAGATCAACCAAAATACACTTGAACAAAGATTGAACGCAAGTACATGAACAACAAGAAAGCAAGCAAAAATAGCTTAGCATTTTGCTATCACAAGTATGGTTAAAAAAATAATGAGCAAAGGTTGCTCTTATTTATAGACACTCAAAGGAGTAGGGAACCCTAAAATCTCCTTGAGTTAACATTCAGTTCTTGCCAATTAGCAAGATTTATTCCTATGTCTAAACAAATGTAACTAACAATTAACTCCAAAGACTACTTCAGTTAACTGATTCTAAAACTAAAACTAACTCCAACTGTACAAAGGTGTCTCCAAAAATAGACATGCATGAAAGGTGGGATAGCGAGTTAACTTGGAAAAGGCGTCAAGTTTAACTATTGTGTTTAATGCTATCATTGGAAAAGGTGGAACGTCCTAACTGGTAGTTCACACTTCAGCAATTTGAGTAACCAGGTCCTCTAACTAGTTGTTAGTTGTCTCTGCATTTGAACAACTGATACTCTTCAACATGATGCACTGCCTCTACAACATCACCTCGCCATCCATGATCTGAGTCTGAAACTCTCTTCCCTTTTTAGCTACTTCATCGAACTTCGCTAACATGGCTGCAACTTGAGTCAACTTGCAATCAACAAGGTCACCGCTAAAACTACTACGGATGAGATTCTGAAAGTCCGATTGCACGTCACCGAGATCAACATACTCGCCATCCTTGCGTTGATACTGGCAAGGAATCTGTGACACGAAAGTTCTTATGAACTTGATGGCACTTGCAACCTTTCCTCTATACTCGGCCATTTCTACAGGCATTGCTTCATAGGCTTTTACCTTGAAGAGGAGTTGTTCTCTCCAAGTAAGAAGATTCTCTTTGTTTTCCACTGTAGTGACTGTATCAAACGCCATTTTCAAGTTTGAAATGGTGATCTCATTTCGAGGCTTCCTCACTGCCATGCTCTGCTCTGATTCCTAGATTTTTGCGCGAAGGTTGTGGGCATTGTACGTCAATTGGTACAACTCTACAAGTATGAACCGGCCCCTAGTGACGAACTCTTCTACCCAGTCTCTCAAGTGTTTCCTATAAACAACCAACTGACTTAGTTGATTTTGTTCTACAGGTAGTTCCAACATTTGTGGAAGCAAGGCAGTGACATTTGAAGTACCATGAAGGAGGTTGGAGATGTATTACAGTAACTGCTGGTTTTCAACCTTGAAGGCTGCCTTGTCTTCACCATCTTTGACAACTCTTTCCTTCATGCTTACTGCTGCAACCTCAAAGAGATTTACATCAGCTTTGTGTGTGCTTTTACCAAGGTTGGCTTTCACCAAAGTGAAGTCATCAACTTCTACTTTATCCATATTTTTGTCCTCGAGTGGTGTGGCAATCTCAATGACAATCTCGTTGTCGACGTTCTTTTCCACATGAACTTGCTTTTTAAGCTTCTTTTCTAACGTGTCTTGGTAGACATTGTCAAATTCTGCAAAGTTCAATTGGTAGGATGACTTTCTCCTCTTCCTACCTAGGAGGTTCTCAAGCCAAGACGATGAGTCTCGACTAACTTTGCTGGAAAGATTAGTCCCATCAACTCTTGATGAGTGAGATCTTGTTGAGATGTCACAAGTTGGTGAATATGGCTCCAAGTCAATGTGAATTGGAGACGGTTGCGGTGGTGGCGGAAGAATGGGATGTTCTGCTTCAACCTCTGGAATTGTTTCAACAATATCCTTGGCTGCATCCACATGTTGTTCTTGCTGATTTACATCAGCAACCTTCATCTTTCCTTTTGAATGCATGGGCTCCCTGTGATTCTTTGAACCCTCTGGAGGATTGCTCAATGTTTTCTGTTTGGGTTTTGATTTGGAAGTGGAAGGTAGTGTGGTAGTAACCGGTGGCGGCTCTGTATTTGGAATAACTACCTTCCGCGTCCTTTTGCTATCCAAGAAAAGCCTGTTGTTCCTTACTATAATGTCCCCTTTTTCAGCATGATCTTGGTTGATGATGGTTAGCCTATTACTCAAACTCTTGTAGGCTGACAGTTCTTGGTTAGGGAGTCAGTGGCCGTTTTGGTGGGTAATTGACGTTCCCACTCTTTCATTCCAGTAGCGGATTTAGTGCAAGCATCTGTAGCACAGTGTTCGCCAGCTTCTGACGACACAGAAAAATACTGAGTTTGGAGAGAGTTATGATTATTTAAGTGGTTAAGTTAATTATTTAACTTAAATGGAATATTATAAAGTCAAATTGACTTTATAAAAAGATTAAAAAAATCACTTAAATAAATCTAAAAGTGGCTTAAAGTTTATAAAGTGAAAAATTAAATCACTTAAGTATAAAAGTGGGTGCCCAAGTATTAAAGTGAAAACTATTGAAAGGTGATTTAAATATGTTCTAAAATATTTAAAACACAAAAGTGGCGTCACTTTCTTGAAACTCGTGCCTCTTTGGGAGTATAAGGCATTTTTGGCAAATCACACTCATTCATGATTATTTGACTTTGCCATTTGGTTTTTCCTGTGCTATTCTCTGAGACAAGGGTTTGAGCATTTCTTCCATTGGAGAGCGAGATCTTCAGGTTGAGCATTTTTGAGACTGTGAGAGACCAGTTGAATTAGTGCATCTGTGAGGACTTCATTCAGAGGTTCTATTGAGCTATATTCAGAGTTTCTTGTTGAGATTTACTTGTTTGCAATAAGGAGGAGGGTTTCTCCACTTGGGACGCCATCTTCATGCAGTCTACAGTATTCCATAAGGCCGTACAGTTTCCTTGGGCCAGCCGTACCATTTCCTTTGCTTGGTGTACCCCTTTTTTAAAGGCGTGTTTCTTCTACAGGCCAAAGCGCCTTCTATTTTGGCTGTTTCTTCATTGCTTCTTTGGTGCCTACTCCTCTCTACTCTTTGTATCCTATTTCTGAGTGGGAGAAGTCAAATCTGGAGCTCTGGCATTCATAATTGTCAGTTTTCACCATTCCTGGCTGGCAAGTGGACTTATTTTCTTATTTAAATAATCTGGAAGCTTTTGGGTACGTTTATCATTTGTGATCTCATTGTTGTGGTTGTTTATTACTTTATGCAATTACAATTTATCAGAAATAGCTCAAATCTAAGTTTTATGAGCTTTTATATGATGCGCCCCTTCTCTTCTGTCTACAAACTTTCTTTAAAAAACTAAAAAAACACAAGAAGATTTAATAAATACTACAGGGGTTTGGTTGGAGCCAGTTGGGTTCATCACAGTGGTATCAGAGCTCTGATCCTACTAGCCTGTAGGGTTAGCAGTTTCTATGCGGTCACATCAGAACAGGTTTGACAGGTACTACTCACGTATGGGTCCTGGTTATCAGAGAAGTACTTTTGAACCGTTTCCGACATTTCCATTTGACGAACAGGACGAAGATTTAGAGTTGGATAACATGGCTGACAGAGATGAGGAAGGACCATACAGGAATCGTCTTAATGACGAGGATAGGGAGGCCAGAGATGTACTAAGAGGCCTTGTTGCAGGACAGGAACAAGTGGCGAACATCCTCCAGCAACTAAGTACCAACGTCTAGAATTTGAGCATTCAGAGAAGGCTGAATCGAGATCCGGATCAGGAAGGTAGTGTACAGGGAGATAGATAGAGGACAATTACTCCAGTACGCACCTATGATAGGCCTACTCGGCCAACATTTAACAGAAATGATCCTGTTGAGGAGAATGTGTCTGAGGGAGGTGATGTGAATTTTGCAGATAACATCATGACACAGCATGATGAGTGGGATGCTTTTCCCCAAAGAGTTAAGGATCACCTTAACTTCGACAGATTTCTGAGCCAGAAAAGAGAGCATGGTAGAAACTGGACAGATAGGAGGCCTGAAAACAGGTATAATGATCTAAGGCAGGCTACCAACAGACTTACTTTAACTAATTTTGATGGCAGTGGCAAAGTCACAGCTCGAGCCTGGGTGAGCAAACTAGACACTTTTTTGACACTACGTCCAATGGCAGAAGAGGATGCCATAAGATTTGCAGCACTTCACCTGGATGGCGTGGCACATGACTGGTGGCATCATGGCATGGTCACACTCCATCATGATAGGATCACTTCTTACCAGGAATTCACTGACAGATTGGTTGAGAGGTTTGATAGGCGTGATCCAGAACTTTACTTCAAAGACCTTGCTCAGTTGAAGCAGTTGGGTAGCTTGGAGTCTTATATTGGTGAGTTTCAGAAGCTCTCGGTTATGGTTATCGGAATCTCAGAGAGGAGACTTGTCATTCTATTTGTAGAAGGTCTCCATGAGCCAATGAAAGGTTGGATCAAGGCATTCGATCCACCTACCTTGCACGAAGCTATGAGAAAAGCTCATGGCATGGAACTTACAGCTTCACGTGGTAAGTTCACCTCAAATGCAGAAGCATCTTCATCCTATAATGATAGCAAATCAGAATCTAAGAAATCAGAAATTGTTGATGAAAAAATGAAGTTTGCAGCTCCATTGGACCGAGAAACAATAAATGATTTGCGTAAAAGGAAGCTATATTTCTATTGCAAAGCTCCTTATGACCAAAACCACAATTGTCCTCTTAAGCCTAAGGGTACAAATAGACAAATGGAGTGGTTTTATGAGGGTGATGACATTGCTGATTTAACGGACCAGCAAGCTGGTTTTAAGGATGGGAGTATGCGATCTATCATTCTCGTCAATGCAAAAAGTGAGAAGATAGAATAGGAGATTCTAGAGGAGGAGGAGCATGAGATGATTTAGGAGGATTATCATTTTGCTTCTAGTTCCATGGGATCAGAGGTGTTTGATTGGGATCAGTACAGTTATGAGGCTCAGTTTGTACACAATCCTCTTTATGAGGCGGATGCTACATTGTCTTGTGATAATCCGCTCTTTGAGGTGGATGCTGATTCCACTCTTGACCCTAATTAAGGGGTGAGCTTTGATCATAGTATCAGAGATTCCGTCAGTGCATCAAGATTTCAAACAAAGCTTGTTGAGGAGGTTCACAGTATGTACATGGTCAGGAGTCTACACAATTTCACTTTTAGTTATCATGTACATGATCTGCTTAGGATTCACAATTCTGGTATGCATGTATTAGACATGTTGGATGACAGCATATCTCGTTCAGATTTGGGGAGCAGGTGTTGTCAGCAGTTTGACTTGCTTCCTTGTGAGTTTCTCTCTCCTGTATTAGATGTTGTTGAAATTGACAGGGTACAGCATGATGATCCAGTTGATTAGATATGGGAGTTACAGGAGACGGTTGATGACAATAGGGACATTTCATGGCTCTATCCTTGGGATCCTGATGGAGTGGTTGATTCCTTGCTGTTGAGATTGCTTGCGGACAAGCAATTTCTGGGAGGGCGGACTGTAATGTCCCCTTTTTCAACATGATCTCGGTTGATGATGGTTAGCCTATTACTCAGACTCTCGTAGGCTGACAGTTCTTGGTTAGGGAGTCAGTGGCCGTTTTGGTGGGTAATTGACGTTCCCACTCCTTCATTCCAGTAGCGGATTTAGTGCAGGCATCTGTAGCGCAGTGTTCGCCAGCTTCTGACGGCACAGAAAAATACTGAGTTTGGACAGAGTTATGATTATTTAAGTGGTTAAGTTAATTATTTAACTTAAATAGAATATTATAAAGTCAAACTGACTTTATAAAAAGATTAAAAAAATCACTTAAATAAATCTAAAAGTGGCTTAAGGTTTATAAAGTGAAAAATTAAATCACTTAAGTATAAAAGTGGGCGCCCAAGTATTAAAGTGAAAACTATTGAAAGGTGATTTAAATATGTTCTAAAATATTTAAAACACAAAAGTGGCATCACTTTCTTGAAACTCGTGCCTCTTTGGGAATATAAGGCATTTTTGGCAAATCAAACTCATTCATGATTATTTGACTTTGCCATTTGGTTTTTCCTGTGCTATTCTCTGAGACAAGGGTTTGAGCATTTCTTCCATTGGAGAGTGAGATCTTCTTCAGTGTTGAGCATTTTTGAGACTGTGAGAGACCAGTCGAATTAGTGCATCTATGAGGACTTCATTCAAAGGTTCTATTGAGCTATATTCAGAGTTTCTTGTTGAGATTTACTTGTTTGCAATAAGGAAGAGGTTTTCTCCACTTGGGATGCCATCTTCATGCAGTCTACAGTATTCCATAAGGCCATACAGTTTCCTTGGGTCAGCCGTACCATTTCCTTTGCTTGGTGTACCCCTTTTTTAAAGGTGTGTTTCTTCTACAGGCCAAAGCGCCTTCTATTTTGGCTATTTCTTCATTGCTTCTTTGGCGCCTACTCCTCTCTACTCTTTGTATCCTATTTCTAAGTGGGAGAAGTCAAATCTGGAGCTCCGGCGTTCATATTTGTCAGTTTTCAGCATTCCTGGCTAGCAGGTGGACTTATTTTCTTATTTAAATAATCCGGAAGCTTTCAGGTACGTTTATCATTTGTGATCTCATTGTTGTGGTTGTTTATTACTTTCTGCAATTATAATTTATCAAAAATAGCTCAAATCTAAGTTTTATGAGCTTTTATATGATGCGCCCCTTCTCTTCTGTCTACAAACTTTCTTTAAAAAACTAAAAAAACACAAGAAGATTTAATAAATACTACAGGGATTTGGTTGGAGCTAGTTGGGTTCATCACACTTACAACCCTACTTGTCCTTTCTTCAATGGATGTGCTTTCCTTGGTATACCAATCAATGGATCGAAGTGGTTGCGAGTCAATTTGATCTCTAAAAAATGTGGGAAGTATGACTTCCCCATCATCATTTGATAAACCTTCCACATCCTCTGACAAGAAATCAACGATCTGTGGAAGAGTGAATCTGCTATAATTGCGCCTGCGCACTTCAAACTCGTCTTCACAACTAAACCAATAATCCTCCATGGAAGGTTTATGTGAAGAATGGTGGCCAAGGCGAGCTGCCAAGTGACCCCAAGGATCATATGAGCACCTTTTAATGAGAAACTTAAGATTAAGCTTCATCATCTCATTGTTCATAGCCTTGGCATCAGTTGCTAATCTACACCTATATATACCCATTACAAAAGGAAAGTTGGTAGCTAACTTGCATTTATTGTGCAGAAAGGCATGGACTTCATGCAACTACCGTAAGAAATCCATGAATACCACCTTATCCGACAGATAACGGGGTAACATGGGTAACATGGCTGGATGACCTGAGTAACCATATACGCGAATGTACATAAAAGTGGGGAATTGGATGAACCAATCGGCCCAATCTACCATTGCCAATCTGGCTTCTGGTGAAATGCGTACATGTATGTCATGTCCCCAATACCATACAAACACTAAATAAAATAAATATCAAAATTATAAAATTATAATTTAAATATTATTATAATAATATTATATCATAAGATAAAAACAAAATGCATATTAAAATTATAAATATTAGTAATTTAATTATAATTCTCACAAGATAATATTATAATGCAATATTATAAATATTAAAATATAAAACAATTTAAATATTGTAATCATAATAGAGAATAAAATTAATATAAAATACACAAATAAAAAGTATGAAATAAATAACAAAATATAAAATATAATAAATAGATAACAAATAAAATAACCAATATAAAATAATAAATATTTAAATAGGATATACTAAAAGCAATCATAATAAGCAAATGATCCTTATTAGTAACCGGTAAAAGGAATGTCCACTTGCAAAGGACACAACACTTGGAAAAAGCGGGTACCAAGGATGACATGAAAGGTCATGTCTTTTGAGACTCGATCAGATATATAAGACAAATAAGTCAAACAAGAGAGGCATGGGATTAGGAAGGGGAAAAAGAAAAGGAAAGTTCATAAACAACGAGCAGATATATATCAAATAGTGGAATTTTAGAACAGCAAGTTAGTATACTGGTTTTAGAATTAACTTCCAGAATAGTAAGTCAACATATTTACGATAGGATGGAACTTCAGAATAATAAATTAATATGTTTGGAGGTACAACATTTATATGGGGAAATAGATATACATCAGGAAGGAATAGAATAATAAATAAGGAAAGGGATTTAGGCAGTAATTATTATACCCAGTAGGAGATATAGACCAATCTAAGGAAGTAAATGATAGGTTTTGAAATAGACACATATATATTATATGTGAATAACTAAATATCTTATATATAGAGATAAGTAAATATATATATATATAGAAAACATGTATATGTAAAGGTAGTTAGATTAACTAATAATAGATATAGATATATATATATATAGGAACATATAGATAATATAAATATACAATAATGATACTTGCAGTAATTATTATGCCTTATTAGTAATGATGACTCTTTAATATAGACATAAGGAGTTTATGTATATTTATGAATTGTCCTCATCCTATAATCAATCCAATATAGGGTTGAAGGAGGCGAGTAAGGAATCAGAAAGGGTGGAGAGATACAACAACTCAAGGTGATGTATTCACTTAGCAATAATATTTAGCATATTTTGAATATAAGAACTAGATATTGTTAATTTGATTATTGATATAATGACATCCTTTAATCTTATCATAATGAGAATTATCATAGGAAATGATGAACTTAAAGAACCATTGGTAAATGAAAATATATTTGATTATAGGCATGAAATAAATTTTGGATGAATGCAAATATATCTGATTGTTTAAAGATTGTCTACTATGTGCTTGTAAACCTATTAGGATGGACGAAACATGGGTGAAGTTGGATTGCCTAAAAACCCCACTTTCAGCCCCTTAGGCCCTAGACAAGGGATTGGGCTTTGCAGCCCCTTAGGCTCTTAACAAGGGATTGGGCTTTGCAGCCCCTTAGGCCCTTGACTAGGGATTGGGTTATAGAAAGATGGGGGTCCCACCTAGTCTCTGCCCCTTAGGCCCAAGATACGGGATTGGGCAAGAGAAGGTGGTAGGCCTTAGGCCACTTGGACTCTATTGTTCCTCTCCCCTAATAGGACGAGTGTCTTCTGAGGTGTTGCCATGAGTGGAGTATGCAGGTACTAAGCCCCTAGGCAAGAAGGATTGTGTTGGACAACCTCTTGAGTTTACATGAGGGCTTCAGGGCGGATCCACCTATGGCACTCCTCTTATGTCTTCATTAATTGATTTATGTTTATGAATATATTGTGGATATCTAGATATTATTGCTAACAAATATGTGTATGTGGAAATGTTTTTAAATTGGTGAATGCAGATTTCAATCTAGGATTATTTCATTAGAGAAACACATTCCATTTGGAAAGAAGAAACCCTAAACCTAATCAACAATCGAATTCTAGGGCAAACAAGCGAATTCAAGAGAAAGGCTAGGTAAGGGACATTACAGTGGTATCAGAGCATCTTTCCTGCCATCCTGTGCTTGCTTGAGCTACTTGCTTGCATGCTTGAGCTAGTTGCCTACTTGCTTGAGCTGGTTGCTTGTATGCTTGAGCTACTTGCTTGCCTACTTGAGCTAGTTGCCTACTTGCTTGAGCTAGTTGCTCGTATGCTTGAGCTACTTTCCTATGTGCTTGAGCTGCTTGAGCTACTTGTTTATGTGTTTGAGCTACCCGCTTGCTTGCTTGAGCTACTTTCTTGTGTACTTGAGCTACTTGCTTGACTGCTAGAGCTAGTTGCTTACTTACTTGACCTAGTTGCTTGTGTGCTTGAGCTACCTACTAGTCTACTTGAGCTAGTTGTTGTGTGCTTGAGCTACCTACTTGTTTACTTGAGCTAGTTGCTTGCTTGCTTGAGCTACTTGTTTGCCTTCTTGAGCTACTTTCCGGCGTGTTTAAGCTAGTTGCTTGCTTACTTGAGCCACTTGCCTGTTTGCTTCAACCGGTTGCTTTCTTGAGCTACTTGTTTGCTTGCTTGAGCTACTTGTTTCCCTATTTGAGCTAGTTGCATATTTGATCGAGCTACTTGGTTGTCTGCTTTAATGTCTAATTCAAGTAGTTTTTATAGTGATTCACAACATCTAACTCATGGGGTTGAGAGTTATGGAGAAATAGTAGCACTTAAGAAAATTAGTAATACATTAACTTCGATAACCATCATGTGGGTTAGAACTTTGAACTCCTACCAAAGCTAACATCATTCACCACAAGGAGCAATGCCTTAAAATTATGCATTTTAGATCATGATTGCTTGAGGACAAGCAATCTTGGGCGGGGTGGACTGTCATGTCCCCAATACCATACAAACACTAAATAAAATAAATATCAAAATTATAAAATTATAATTTAAATATTATTATAATAATATTATATCATAAGATAAAAACAAAATGCATATTAAAATTATAAATATTAGTAATTTAATTATAATTCTCACAAGATAATATTATAATGCAATATTATAAATATTAAAATATAAAACAATTTAAATATTGTAATCATAATAGAGAATAAAATTAATATAAAATACACAAATAAAAAGTATGAAATAAATAACAAAATATAAAATATAATAAATAGATAACAAATAAAATAACCAATATAAAATAATAAATATTTAAATAGGATATACTAAAGGCAATCATAATAAGCAAATGATCCTTATTAGTAACCGGTAAAAGGAATGTCCACTTGCAAAGGACACAACACTTGGAAAAAGCGGGTACCAAGGATGACATGAAAGGTCGTGTCTTTTGAGACTCGATCAGATATATAAGACAAATAAGTCAAACAAGAGAGGCATGGGAATAGGAAGGGGAAAAAGAAAAGGAAAGTTCATAAACAACGAGCAGATATATATCAAATAGTGGAATTTTAGAACAGCAAGTTAGTATAGTGGTTTTAGAATTAACTTCCAGAATAGTAAGTCAACATATTTACAATAGGATGGAACTTCAGAATAATAAATTAATATGTTTGGAGGTACAACATTTATATGGGGAAATAGATATACATCAGGAAGGAATAGAATAATAAATAAGGAAAGGGATTTAGGCAATAATTATTATACCCAGTAGGAGATATAGACCAATCTAAGGAAGTAAATGATAGGTTTTGAAATAGACACATATATATTATATGTGAATAACTAAATATCTTATATATAGAGATAAGTAAATATATATATATAGAAAACATGTATATGTAAAGGTAGTTAGATTAACTAATAATAGATATAGATATATATATATATAGGAACATATAGATAATATAAATATACAATAATGATACTTGCAGTAATTATTATGCCTTATTAGTAATGATGACTCTTTAATATAGACATAAGGAGTTTATGTATATTTATGAATTTTCCTCATCCTATAATCAATCCAATATAGGGTTGAAGGAGGCGAGTAAGGAATCAGAAAGGGTGGAGAGATACAACAACTCAAGGTGATGTATTCACTTAGCAATAATATTTAGCATATTTTGAATATAAGAACTAGATATTGTTAATTTGATTATTGATATAATGACATCCTTTAATCTTATCATAATGAGAATTATCATAGGAAATGATGAACTTAAAGAACCATTGGTAAATGAAAATATATTTGATTATAGGCATGAAATAAATTTTGGATGAATGCAAATATATCTGATTGTTTAAAGATTGTCTACTATGTGCTTGTAAACCTATTAGGATGGACGAAACATGGGTGAAGTTGGATTGCCTAAAAACCCCACTTTCAGCCCCTTAGGCCCTAGACAAGGGATTGGGCTTTGCAGCCCCTTAGGCTCTTAACAAGGGATTGGGCTTTGCAGCCCCTTAGGCCCTTGACTAGGGATTGGGTTATAGAAAGATGGGGGTCCCACCTAGGTCTCTGCCCCTTAGGCCCAAGATACGGGATTGGGCAAGAGAAGGTGGTAGGCCTTAGGCCACTTGGACTCTATGGTTCCTCTCCCCTAATAGGACGAGTGTCTTCTGAGGTGTTGCCATGAGTGGAGTATGCAGGTACTAAGCCCCTAGGCAAGAAGGATTGTGTTGGACAACCTCTTGAGTTTACATGAGGGCTTCAGGGCGGATCCACCTATGGCACTCCTCTTATGTCTTCATTAATTGATTTATGTTTATGAATATATTGTGGATATCTAGATATTATTGCTAACAAATATGTGTATGTGGAAATGTTTTTAAATTGGTGAATGCAGATTTCAATCTAGGATTATTTCATTAGAGAAACACATTCCATTTGGAAAGAAGAAACCCTAAACCTAATCAACAATCGAATTCTAGGGCAAACAAGCGAATTCAAGAGAAAGGCTAGGTAAGGGACATTACAATGTAACTCGTGAGCAAGGTCCCTCACTATGTGCATCAAGAATTGGTCATTCACCCGCTTGAAGTGCCACTCTAACTGTGAAAATTCAAGCTGTGAGAAATGTTCATGACCCTTCTACACGCCCAGAGTTCCAACAGTATTCAACCCTCTAAACTGGCCTTGAAAGGCTATCAGATATACGAGGTATGAACCCATATGGAATTCGTGGGCTTTGAAGAATCCGGTCATCTGGTTGTGGAGAATGTCGCTGATCAAAGCAGGCCAGTCATAGTGTTCTTTGCTATTGACAAGTTGAGACATGATGCAATACATCCATGGCTGAAACTTGTTTGCTTCTGCTTGACCCGTGACACGGTTGAGTAGAGTGATCATGATTGCATACTCATCACTGAATTCTCCACTGTCCCACGTTCTTTGGCAAGCTGTTTCTTTTCTCTTTAAGACACCTTTCTGCCATTCTTTTCTGACATTTTTCCTTTCACATGTTGAACGCCTTTTCACACTCCTCCATTGATATGACCAAGTTGTTTGCACAAGGTGGAATAGCAAAGCATCTCTCGATATCCTTTGGTTTTAGACTGCAAATTGTTCACCCATCAGTTGACTGGATTTCCCGCGAAGTGGGGTTGTAATGCTTTATACAAGCAATTACAAATTCAATGCTCTGTGCTGAGATGGGAAATGACGCTGGTTCAAGTGACCCGAATTGCTCAATATTTTGCATTGCGATACCATCTACGTCTTCCAACTTGTCCAAATCAACTTTTGGGTGTGCTCAATGTAAATCAATGTCAACTGTCTTCAAAAAATCATGAAGCAAGATCGATTTAGTCTTGAATTCAACTTGAGAGAACTGCATATTGAAAATCTGGAAGAATGACTAGGAACACGCCTATACTTGAACAACTTTTTCTGCAGAGGCTAAAAATAGCTTCCCCGAGAGGCAATTTTTACGAAAAATTCTGAGACGTGGGTTTTGTTGAGAATATCTTTTTGAATGAACCTAGAAGATTAGATTTTCAAAAAAATGACTTTTTCTTGGACATGCAACAACCCCTCAGAGACGGAAGCTGTAGAAGCTATTTTTTCCCGGAAAATTCTAGCACATGGGTTTTGTAGGTGCCTGTGAGCTGAGTAGACCCAAAATGACAGTTTTTGAAAAAGATGATTTTTTCAAAAACCCTAAAAATTGGGGGTAGCGGGGAAATTTTTTCAAAAAATTCTAGCACATGGGTTTTGTGGCCAATTCAATGCTCAATGAACCCAGAAGGTCAGATCTGTGAGAAAATGGAGCTTGCTCGAGCATGCAAGAAAACCTAAGACAGAAGTAGAATAATTTGGGGGAAAAAGTTGGAGATATGAACTACCTTTGAAAAATGACGTCTTGAGATATGAAGTCTATAAAAATGTCCTTTTGTGCAACCATTTCTTGAAAATGTGAAGAATGTTGAAAACCTTCGTCGTTTGATCCTTCAAATGGCGTTGGGAAGAAAAATATGTGTTTGCTCTTCAACCTGCAAAGAATAATGAAGAAAAGACGCCTCGATGCTTGATAAATATCAATTTGGAGGTGGAAGCATCAGTACGTTCAAAACCCTGATTGAGGAGTCAACTTGCATGATTGACTGTTAACTAGAAGTTTTCCCCAAATTTTGGGATGCCTAGGCATGAGGAAGCCTTTAAAAATCGTAACTCAAGTCAAACTGGGCCCACTTTGACTTTAGGCATCCAAGTTTCACCAGTGTTAGAATATTTTTAAAACTTGTCTTTTTCTGTGATGAACTACCTCCGTTTGATCCCTAATTCTAGTCGTCTGGTTGATCTTGTGGTTTGGCTGACAGATTCACTACGGAGTTGGATCAACTTTGAAGAGATGTTACTAGAGGCTGCAAACCTTGAAAATGACTTCTGGTGGCTTGAATTCTTAGGTGCCTTTTCCTAGAAGGGTGCTTTTTCTCGCCACTGTTAACCAATTTTCAAATGGTTTTCAATTTCTTCAATTTTGACCTCCCGTGCTTCGATCTGCAGTCGCCGGTGATTGATGAATCTCATGATTGGGATGTTGGATCCATTGCGGAGCTAGAAACATTCCGAAAAAGATAGACTAGTTGTGCAAGCTCTGAAAACTAATTGAGGAGACTCAAATTCCTAGGTGCCCTTGGCTTGCAGGGGCACTTTTGTGCTTCTGAGACACCATTTCCAATTTGTAACCTTTGACGAAATGCTCCAGTTCGATCCTCACTGCCGGATGTTTGACTATTTCGGTGAACTTGCTGACGGACTCATCATGAAGACTGATCAAAACGAAGGACTTCCTGGAAGTTATAACACCTGAAAGTTGCATCTGAGGCCTCAAATAGTTGGGTGCCTTTTGCTAACAAGGTGCATTTTTGCTCAGTGTTAACCAATTCTCATGTCTTTTCAACTTTTCCTCCATTTTACATGTCTGTTTGATCTTCATTTGTCGGCATTCGACAAGTCTTCTGAGTTGGCAGATAGATTCACTGCGGAGCTGGACTGAAGCTGGGAAGAATTGCTTGGAGGCTGCAAACTCTGAAACTGACTTCTAATGCTTCAAAATCATGGGCGCCCTTGGCCTACAAGGGTGCTTTTCCTCTTTGGACTTCATCAATTTCGAGTTTGCTAACTTTCAACGTTTCCCGCTTGATCCTCGTTTGTGAGCGTTTCACCAATCTCATGATCAAGATGCTAGATTCATAGTGAAGCTGGAAGAATTATGGAGAGAACCCCCCTGTTTGCAAATCTCAACAACTGCATCTGGACTCCTGAATGCATGGGCGCCTTTTGCTTGCAGGAGCGCTTCTGGCACCAGAGTTAGCAATTCTTTGAAGCTTCGCGTTCACCGTCTTGCCAACTGCGTTGACTGTGTTGTTGACGACGCAGCTATGTTCACCATTGTGATTGCTTTCAACATTCTGCGTGCACGGATATTTGAAAATTTGGCCAAGACATGGGCTAGGTAGCATCTCCCTTGAACCAAGGCGTGCGTACTTTCCCAGACTTAGAATATTTTTAGCAAATTTCAACTTTTGAAAATTTCCCCCCCACCGTTGAACGTCTTTCAAGCATCTTTCGCCATAGAATCTTCTATGAAGTGTTTAAAGCTTAGATCTTGGTACCTGGTACTGGCCATCTGCCATTGATGACGTCGGAGGTCCTAACTTTTCTTCCGAAAAAGTTAAATAGACCCACTAGAGCAAAACTGACTTTTTTCGTGATTTTGACTAGACCAGTGTGATCGTGACGAAGAATAAGCCAATCAAAATCATTTTGAGTAATTTTGATAAGGTCCTATTTTTAGGGTTTTTCTATAAACAAGGGTCTGAAACCCTAATTTTCAAAAATTTCAAAATTTGAAAGTATCCTCTTGACAATAAACCAACAAAAAGCGCATGCTTCGTTTGACCTAAAATTGACTTTTGACGACAATTTTACAAGATTTAGACCATTTTTACCAAAATGCCTTATTAAAGCAAAATTTTTATTTTGGGTACAACACATACTACTATGAACACATCTGCTAGGTTTACCGGACTGACTTGCCTCAAACATTGGTTGAACCCAAGTCTTCATCCAATGTCAAACCATGTCTCACATCATCAATCCATTGACATTAACAAGGATGACACATATTGCTAGACATCAAGCTGACATCAATGACAACACATATTGCCAACACTTTATACCTAATCTAAGTAGCTAAGGTGAAAAAGTCAGCCTCCAAAATAAAAATCTCCAAGTCGGCACTCCAAATGTTGAAATTCAAATTGGCACTAAATTTCAAATTTCAAATTAACTAATATTATTATTTTATTTAATTAATATATTAATATATATAAATATAGTGTTGGAAAACACTTTATTTATTTATTTATATTAATATATGTCTCATCCGGGAGACCTTGGAGGGACATGACACAATGATAGAGATGTAGCCATCAAATTTGTAGATAAGGCCTTAACCACATCTAAGGAAATGAAGGTAAAGTTGATAAGCTCACCTTTGAGCTTAAATCAACAAAGGACTCATTAGAAAGTACCCAAATGGCACTATTACAGGCAAAAGATCAGCTTGTTGCTACAAACATTTTAGGGAACAAGAGAATGGAGATAGGGATAAGGAAATCAAAGTAATTGATGAGCTTAGTAGGCTTCAAGAAGATTTTTATTTAGAGCGGGTTTCCTAAGATTGCGAGTACAAAGTTGGGACAGCAAAAAGATTAGTCTAATGTAATGTCCCCTTTTCAATAGCCACCTTGAGGATTGTTTAGCCTTTATTTATTCCCGAAGGCTAAATAGGAGAAATAACGGAGTGAGTATTAAATTAATTATTTATAAAGTTATTTCAATAAATTAATATTATAAGATAACTTTATATTTAATTAATTTAATAAAGTGACTTAAAATAAAATAATAAATCATAAAGTCACTTAAGGGAATAAAATAATATTATTTTTAGAAGCTTCTTGAAAAGTCATTGAGAAATCTTTATAAGGAGCTGCTAGCCTAGCATTTGAGCATGCTTGACTTGAATCTCATTTCTCATACCAATTTGGTAGAAGTTGAATGCTTTGCTTGCTCGAGGGTTTGAAGACTCTAGAGTACTAGGTTTGGTTGTGAAAAATCAACCCTAGCTGAAATTGTTGAGGAATCCATCCAGGGTTTCTATAGGTGCTTCATTGGAGAACTTGACAGGGCAATAGCTGATGTATTATTGCCTTTCTGACAGGAATTGAGAATTGATGTGATAGCTGGTTTATTATTGCATCATCATCATTACAATAGCTGAGGTATTGTTGCAATCATTATTATTACATTCTTGAGTTGTAGCAGCTGATGTATTGTTGCAACTGATATTTTCATTTGAGGAAGGAATTCTACTAGTTTGGTTCGATTGTCCAAATTTAATGGTCTATGACCAAATTTGGAGAATTCAAGAAATTTGATTTGTTGAAAGAACAATTGAATTTGTGAGCAGATTTTCAGTCAAGAGACAATTTGCAGATTTTTCAAAAATCATTTCAAGTTCCAGAAAGGAGGTTAGATTTTGAGAAAAGATCATTGCAGAAATTCGAAGTTTACTGGTAGTCATTCAATCCATTGGAAAAGCATTTCAGCTTAACCAAAATCGAATTCTATTAGGAAATCGATTATATTTTTCATTGAGGCGTCAAGAATATAGAAAGGACAAGCTATGTACAAAGACAAATATATGTTGATAGAAATGGACAAAACCTGCCAAACGTCAGGAGGCTATAGCTGGAGTCGTCAAAGTCAAAGGGAGGTGCGATTATGTCAAGTAGCGAATATTATTTGAAAGGGAATTAATATTTGAAGGAGGTCATCTTCATCAAGTGACACTTGTTGTGGGACCGATAAATACTTGGAAGCATTATTTTCTTCCATTGATTTTTATCTATTTCATTAATAGAAATTCAAAGAACTGCAATTGGTGATTAAACTGTTCAATTTGTCATTAGACAAACTCGTGGTAATTCTGGGAGCTTAAGTTCGATTTTGTGAAAGCAGTTTCAAGCCACAACGATTTCACCTTCAAGGGACGTCTTTCTTTGTTGGCCAGTCTTGATCAATTTTGGGGGACTTCTATTGTCTTTCCTAGGCGCCGCATTCTCTCTCAATAAATTCGACTTTGTGGTTGAAGTCTTATTTTCCATTCGTTTAGTGCTAGGAAAAGGTTGCACTTCATTCAAAAATATGAGCGCTGCATTGGATTGATGCGATTGGAGTTTTGGAAAAATCAACGACTCTGGCAGGGTGAATTATCATTCCATTCACAGTCGCTGCCATTCCGGATATCAACCAGGTTCACTTACTATTTGCATTGTCATTTAGGTAATTTCAATATTTCAAACATTTTTACAAGTCAATTAAAGGCAGCCACTATATGTGCATATGAAATATCTTGGCCACTTTGGGTCGCTATCATAGTTTCATTAATGGCATTGTAATTGTCATTTCATAAGGGCGATCTGCTGTAGTTGTAGTCAATTGGAATCTTCTTTTGCAAATATAATTTGGAGTTTGGCATTTTACATATGAAGTGTTTGTCAAAATGTCAGCCTGCTGTAATTGCACAATTGCATGAGTTTCTCAGTCAATATATAATTAGAAAATCAGAAAATATTGCATTGCATATTTATTAGTATATTGCATATTTAGATAAGCTTTGGGGAGTCCTTTCATGCATCTTGAACATCACATTAAATCAAAACAAAAGGAGAAGGCACTTGTCTGCTGAACAGAGATTATTTGCCAACCATTTGACAAAATTCCTAAGTATGCAAAACTGAAAATCTAGAGCAGAATTAGCAAGGCTCTTTACAATGGTATCAGAGCTAAGAATTCTGCCAGCCTATTGGGTAGATTGGTCATCATTTCAGCTAATCAAAACAGATCAAAAATTTCAGTTTATAAGCATGGACTCAATGAGTGACGAAGAGTTCGAATAGAGACTTTTTATGGCAAGAGATAAACTTGGTCATTTGTTTCTAACAAAAGATGCTCTTCTCAGTTCATTGGAGGGAGTAGTGAATTGCTTGCATTTGGTGGACCAGCCACCTTCTCAATTAATTCAACCAGGTATGGTTCCAGTATTGATCTCTTTGGGTGAAGACAGGTTCTTGAGACACAAAGATAAGGAGGTAAGACTTGCTGTGGCCCATTGTCTAGGTGAAATTATGAGGATTACAACACCTAAAGCACCATATGATAATAATACTATGAAAGTAATACTTCAAATGATGGTGGAAAATTTTTAGGGGTTACATGATGTAAAAGGTCCTACCTTTGGTCAGAGAGTAAAAATCTTGGAGAATATGGCGAAGGTTAGGTTATATTACCTCTTGCTCAATTTCGGGTGCAACAATTTGATTCTCCAGATGTTTGACTACTTCATTTCCAGAATTAGAAAACGGCATTCAAATAGTGTGAAGACAAGTATGTTCAATATCTTGTCCTTGATCCTTGATGAAGATGAAGATGTTTGCAAACAACTACGATCAGATTTATTAGTCATTTGGAGAAGAGAGCAGCATGTTTCATCTATAGCATATTATCTCATAAAAAGATTGGTGGAGTAGAAAATTGAGAAATTCAAGGAACACTTGAATGCACAAGAGTTAATCTCATTTGGTCTACCAGTTCCATCCTCTCTACTTGAAGAAAACAGGCCATCATCCAGTGGAGTAGCTGAGTTGAAGGATGAGATCATAGAACAACCTAAGCCCTCTTGTGCTGAGACACCTAATAAGGGCATTGATGATGTTTCTACAGGTGGAATTAGTGTTGAACTAATTCCAAATCAGGATTTGTGCATAGATGAAATCACCAAGGAAGATAATTGTGTAACTCAGGCACTTCCAGAGCAATTTGACGCTACCTTAGAAGAAACAAAGATCGTTCGTAAACATAAAAGTTCACACAACTTGGAGAACCGGCTGAAGGTGAATGAGGATGAGATTGTGGCAGCCTTATCTTATCATGATAAAATGCACAAGCTGATTGAGAATCATCTATGGATGGTTCAATTGGAGAGAAGACAAAAGGGAGATGAAGCAGAGTCTTCTCACGATTGCATGTAGGAAGTCAAAGAAGGTATGGGAACAATGAAGACAAATTATTTACACCTTCTCTCAGACCGTGACCACCTTCTCAACCTCGTTGAGATCTATTCAGATGCTTTGATGAGGAACGAAGAGAAAGTTGATAAGCTCTCTCACGAGCTTCAAGTCACCAGCGATTCCTTGAAGATGACTCATATAGCTCTTCAGGAATTAGAGATCCATGTTGATGAGCTCTACTTAGAGTTGAGTTTGGCTCGAGAGTCACCATATACAGCAGAGGCTCAGTTATCTATGGCAGCCAAGACACTTGTTGAAGATAGTAGTGTGAGTTCTCCTAGCGTTCACACTCAGGATACAAGTGCAGTGCCTCTTGTGTTGGATAGGCAAGAGGAGTTAGTTGGTGATGGATGCATCGTTCTTGAAAGGTCTATGATTGAGTGGCCGATTGATTTAAGTCTATGGTATGGAGATAGGCATGTTGGCAGCAGTATTCCCGCACCATCCTTATGGGATTTACCTCCTACTTCATTGATTGATGGTTGTCCTACCTTGCTGGTTGGAGTTCTGTCAAGATACACTTTGAGGACAACAGCTATTAGGATGGATAGGAGTAGTTGGGATTGTCACTTTGGAGTTAGAGGATGGAGAGATGATGAGTTCTTACCATCCTTGGGCAGCAGAGATACCTTTTGCTCCATCATGGATTTGATTCACAGGCTACATGGTGCTGTTTTGATTTATGCCAATAGCCTGACAGATGTTGGTATATGTTTTTATGCACCTATGTTGGGCATCTTTCACATCTGCAGGAGACCACTCAGTGTGGATTGGGTTTTTGATGATACAGACACATCAGTCTTGGCTGCAGGTTCAGGCATCATGGTAGATTTGAGCACCGGGCTCTCCATTGATACTTTTGAGATTGACATTGGTCAATCTTATCAGAAGAAGATGATTTCTTCTAAGTCTTGCACGTTGGACTCTGATGTTGTCCCAGCTTCTTTTCAGGAGATTGATGGCATTCGTGATGATATTCTTTCCGCTCCTGAAAGTAAGTCAGGATACTTGCAGTTGCTTCCTAATAGAGGCTTTGTTGATGAAGTTGCATTGGGTAATGATGACATGGTTGCAAGACCAACTCATCCTATTGTGAGTTGTGAGTCTTCTTCTGATGACGGCAGTATTGGATGGCATACACATGACTACTCTAGTATTCCATTAATGCAGTCAGGGGAGTTTCACCTCGAGTGCATTATGAGGTGTGCCCATCAGTTTTCGTTCAACCCACATATGCAAGATTTGATTATCCAAAGAGATGGGTTGAATAAGAGGAGTTCGGGTTCACTCTGCAATGACATACTTCCAATTTCAGGTGATGAGTCCAAGTTTGGCAATTCTCTCACTTTGTTCTCTCCAGTCACTTACAAATGCAAGAGTTTGAGATTTGGGTCGATTGGACTCTAGGAGTTATCAGAGTGGCACAATAGAAGTCAGTTGGTGTTGAGTTTAGAGGACTTCCAGTCAGTTCATGGGATCCAAGTGGAGCTTATTTATGGATAGTATGGATGCCCGAGGTTCATCATCGCAGTTCTTGGGTGGTAGAGTTGTTTTTCAGAGAGATCATTAGAAGGCATGGGCTGCCTAGGTTCTTAGTCGGTGATAGAGACAATAGGTTGCTAAGTGCCGATTGGCACAAGCTATTCAGTGGGACAGATTCTGACTTGGATTTTTGGGAGTATAGAGCTCCTAAGGCTAAGTATTGGATGCAGGACATCTTACAAGCACTCCAAGACAATTAGCAGGTGGCACAAAATCAACTTGGGGCATACGCTGATAGGCATGGGGTTGAGCACAGCTATGAGATTGGAGACTTGGTCTACCTTCGGTTGCGGTTTTATAGGAAGTCTTCTTCGAGGAAGAGCAGTGTGAGGAGTCTCAAGTCTCAATTTTATGGACCCTACAAGATCATCAAGTGTGTTGGGGAGGTAACCTATGAGTTGGAGATGCCAGGAGGCAATGAGTCACGCAGTGTATTTCATGTTTCGTGCCTCGAGAAGGCACTAGGACAGCAGGTTACTACCTCCTTGGAGCTACCACCAATTGATGAGGAGGGACATTTGGTCCTAATTTTGGAGGAGAATGTTGATACCCAGGAGAAGAGATTGAGAAACAGGGTGGTTGAGCAATATTTTGTGAGATGGAGAGGCCTGTCAGCAGAGGATGCCACATGGGAAGGAGAATATATTTTACAGCATCCCAGTTTGCAATTGCTTGGGGACAAACAATTTCGGGGAGGACTATAATGTCCCCTTTTCGATAGCCACCTTGAGGATTGTTTAGCCTTTATTTATTCCTAAAGGCCATAGTTACGGGACTCGCTCGGACTCGCCCAGACTCGGCGAGTCACGCGCCGCGTACCCCTGGCCAAGTCCTGGGAGTGCTGGCACGGACACGCCACATCCAGGACAGTCCCGAGCCCTGGACGTGGCCGGCACAGCCAAGGCAAAAAAAAAACATAACTTAAAGTTTTTTTATATTTTTTTTTTTACTTATATTATCTCCTTAGCCCTAAAAGCAACCTCATTTCATTCATTTGGCAAAATAGGAGGAGAAGAGAGAGTTGTGAAGAAAAATAGGAGGAGAAGAGAGGGCAACCAACAAGTTGTTGAAGACAAATCCAGGGTCATATATCATTTGGGGAACTTCATACCAGCAAGGAGGTGCATTGAGAGCTCATTACCAGTGATTGGAAGGAGTTTGCATTGCATTCCAAGCCAAATCTAAGAGGTAAGTTTGATTTTAATTGATTTTTTTTGTGTTTTTTAACAAATAATTCATTGTAATTTGTAAAATCATTGTTTTTTTGAGTTTACATATTTTTTTTACAAACCCTACTTGCAACTTAAATAATTTTAGAAACCCTACTTTTGCAGCCACATTCATTTGCAAATCAAACCATATTATTATTTTCACAATGTCTCAAACCCCAGTCAAAAAAGACCCTGTTTGGAAACATGCTGGAATCTTTCCCGAAATGAAAAGAGGAGACGCCAAATGTAACTACTACAAAACAATATATCATGGAGGCATAAATAGATTAAAATACCATCTTGCACGCATACCTGCCCATGATGCAGTGGGTTGCACTAAAGCACCTCCTGAGGTTGTTCGTGAAGTGCAAGTGCAATTAGAAACTTTTGAAATGCAAAAAGAAACAGAAGCAGGAGTTGGTGAGTGTTGGAGTTGGACAGGGACTTGGTGTTGTTGGCGATGCTTCTTCCATGCCTCCATACCGTCCTAGTGATAGTGCTTGTGCTAGTGCGTCTATTTCTGCATCAGCTATACCTATGCGTACTCCTAGTTCTGGTGGCGTTGCTACTACTAGTGGTAGTGGCAGTATTAGCATTGGCCCTAGAGTTCGTAAATCTAGGGTGGACTCATATTTTGTACCCACTACTCCTAGTTCTCAACCGTTGCTTGAGAGCATGGGTTGGAACAAGGACGCACATGATGCAGCAAAAAAATTGCAGACTTTTGGTACTACTGCACCATTCCCTTCCATGTAGCCAGGTAATTCTTTTTCGTTTAATTGTTTTAAATTTATATTTAAATTTTAGAATATAGATGTATCTCATTATCGAATTCAAATTTAAAGTTAAAAACTTAAAACTTTTCATTTACAATACTTATGTAACTTATTAATTTATTTATGACATGTTTTAGGTCACCTTTTTGGCAAAACATGGTTGATGCCATAACCATATGTGGGGCGGGGTTCAAAGCCCCTAGTGAAGATGAATTAAAGGGCCCACTTTTGACTCAAAAGGTGGCAGATGTGAAAGCACAATTAGAGGAGCAAGCAAGCAGTGGAGGATGATTGGTTGCACCATCATGACTGATGGTTGGACCGATAGGAGAAATAGGACGCTGCTTAATTTCCTAGTTTCCTCCGGAGGTAATTGTACTTCCCTCAATGCATTGAAATTTGAATTTTAATTAATAATTTAATATGGCTGATTTATGTTTTTTAATTTATTGAATAATTGGTTTTGCTTATTTTTTCAGGTGACACTGTCTTCATGAAGTCCATTGATGCTTCTGCCCAATTCAAAAATGCCACATACCTGTGTGAGGCTATAGAGGAGGTGATAGCTGATGTGGGGGAAGAGAATGTAGTGCAAGTGGTGATAGATAATGCAGCAAATTATGTTGTTGTTGGTAGATTATTGATGGAGAGGCACCCTACTATATTTTGGACTCCATGTGCCACCCATTGCATTGACCTCATGTTGGAGGATCTTGGCAAACTCCCATGGATCAAAACATATGTGGATGCAGCAAAAAACATATGCAAATTTGTATACAATCACACATGGGTGCTTAACCTTATGAGGCAATACACGGGGTTGAGGGAGTTGTCTCGTCCTGGCATCACTAGGTTTGCAACAAATTTTATCACGTTGCAATCCTTGATTCGGTCAAAGGCAGCTTTAAGGCGCATGTTTACTAGTGAGGAGTGGTCTTCCTCATCCTTTTCTACAAGCACTATAGGGATTGCTGTGGCTGATTGCATTTTTGATGAGCAAGGATTTTGGACACCAATGGACGAGATTGTAAAGGTAAAATTTAATTCTTTATTATGTTTTAATTTTTAATCATATCTTACTTTTATTTGTTTATTTTCGTTCACACTTATTTGTGAAACATGTTTGCACTTTGCAGTTTATTGAGCCCTTGCTAGTTCTCCTACGAGTTGCAGATGGGGAGAAGCCCGCAATGGGCTATATATATGAGGGCATGGATAGGGCCAAAGAGGCCATTAGATCAGTCTATGGTGGAGTTGAGGAGAAGTATCGTCCCATTTGGGATATCATTGATAGGAGATGGAAAAACCAACTTCATAGGCCCATCCATGCAGCCGCATGTTTCCTAAATCCAGCCTTCTAATTCCGCCGTGATTTCCGTGCAGATAGAGAAATTCTTAGTGGGCTCTACACGACGATAGAGTGGATGTTTCCCGCTGTTACTACACAAATGGTGTAGGAGATAGATGCCTTCACTAAGGCACAAGGAAACTTCTTTGCACGTCAAATGTGCAAAGATAATAGGACAACATTACTGCCAGGTAAAAATATATTTAAGGGCATAATTTTCATCTTTTTATATTATAATTGATTATTAAATGTTGAACTTGAACTTGAAACTTGAAATGAGATTGATTTTGTTTCTTTTTCTCATTTCAAATAGATGGTGGCATATGTTTGGTTCTGATACACCGATCCTGCAAAATATTGCCATTCGTATATTGAGACAACCATGCAGTTTATCTGGTTGTGAGCGCAATTGGAGTATGTTTGAGCACATACACTCCAAGGAGCGCAATAGATTGACAATGGAGAGGATGAATGACTTGGTATATGTTCATTACAACCTTCGGCTGAGATAAATCAAGCTTTTTGACCACGACAAAACCCCGATTAGTCTAGAGGAGGTTGATCCACAGTCTGAGTGGATCACTTGAGGCTACAGATGCAGTCTTTAGTGACGAGGACCTTGATTGGGTGGACCAAGCAGAGAGAGAGGCCGAGGTTGTAGCCATGGCTGAGGAGGAGGCTAGAGCACGAGGAGACATAGCTGTTGTCGGTGAGAGTCGCATGGAGAGTCAAACACAGGCAGAGACTATGGCTGCAGCTACAACATCATCCAGGACCCTTAGATGCCTTCGTAGGAAGGATGCTGGCTCCACTATGTCATAGGGCATAGAGTCAGAGACTTATAGCTATTGTTTTACTTTTGATATTTCATATTTGTATGGAACATTTGATGTCATGGATTTCATATTCCATGATTTTTGTATACATTTGACTAATTTTATATATCTAAGTATGCTATTTCCTTCAACAGCGCAACTACAATTTGTGTACTTTATACTTATGTGATCATTGTATACTTGTGCATGTGATCAAATTTGCTTTTATTTGTGTTGTATTCAATAAAGGGTGCTTGAAACAAGTTTTAAATCCTTAAAAATCTCTAAATTTCTAGGGTTTTTTCAACTTTTTTTCATTTTTCGAGTCTGCGCAGAGTCCGAGTCCTGAGTCGCCAAGTCGTGCGCCAAGTCGCCCTCACTAAGTCTGAGTCTCGTTACTATGGGCTAAATAGGAGAAATAAGGGAGTAAGTATTAAATTAATTATTTTTAAAGTTATTTCAATAAATTAAAATTATAAGATAACTTTATATTTAATTAATTTAATAAAGTGACTTAAAATAAAATAATAAATCATAAAGTCACTTAAGGGAATAAAATAATATTATTTCTAGAAGCTTCTTGAAAAGTCATTGAGAAATCTTTATGAGGAGCTACCGGCCTAGCATTTGAGCATGCTTGACTTGAATCTCATTTCTCATACCAATTTGGTAGAAGCTGAATGATTTACTTGCTCAAGGGTTTGAAGACTCTAGAGTACCAAGTTCAGTTGTGAAAGATCATCCCTAACTGGAATTGTTGAGGAATCCATCTAGGGTTTCTATAGGTGCTTCATTGGAGAACTTGACAAGTGCAATAGCTGATGTATTATTGTCCTTTTGACAGGAATTGAGAATTGATGTGATAGCTGGTTTATTATTGCATCATCATCATTGCAGCAGCTGAGTTATTGTTGCAATCATTATTATTTTATTCTTGAGTTGTAGCAGCTGATGTATTATTGCAACTGATATTTTCATTTGAGGAAGGAATTCTGCTAGTTTAGTTTGATTGTCCAAATTTAATGGTCTATGACCAAATTTGGAGAATTCAAGAAATTCAATTTGATGAAAGAACAATTGAATTTGTGAGTAGATTTTCAGTCAAGAGACAATTTGCAGATTTGCCAAAAATCATTTCTAGTTCCAGAAAGGAGGTTCGATTTTGAGAAAAGATCATTGCAGAAATTCAAAGTTTACTAGTAGTCATTCGATCCATTGGAAAAGCATTTCAGCTTAAGCAAAATCGAATTCTACTAGGAAATCGATTATATTTTTCATTGAGGCGTCAGGAATATAGAAAGGACAAGTTGCATACAAAGACAAATATATGATGATAGAAACGGACAAAACCTGTCAGACGTCAGAAGGAGGCTATAACTGGTGTCGTCAAAGTCAAAGGGAGGTGCGATTATGTCAAGTAGCAAATATTATTTGAAAGGGAATTAATATTTGAAGGAGGTTGTCTTCATCAAGTGTAGCTTGTTGTTGTAAATTTTTAATGCACAAAAAATTAATTCAAATCAGATGCAAAGACATAGGAGATACCCTGGGAAAACCCTCCTCTTGAGGGAGAAAAACCCAGCAACAATATCACTTATTTATTGAATAGTCACAAAAGATCTTCTTACAAGAGGCCGATATGCAGGCCCTACAATATGCACCAAAGAGTGATGCAACACATAACTCAATTGCTGATAGTACACAGCCTCAAACACAATGCTCTCTTAATACAGTTCGCTTTCCTTTATAGATAACGTGCACTTAGACTTCAAAATGACTATAATTGAACTTGACTTGAATACTTGAATGATTACAATGAGAATGATATTTAATATAAATACAAGGAGGGGACGTGACTTTTCCCAGAATCATGTCGGCCAACAGCAAGAAGACGTCCCTCTTGAGATTCGCGCCACTTGAATAAGGTCGGCCTTGTTAAGATAAATGTGCCTCTTCATTTAATATTATACTCTTAACAAATAGAAGTGTCTTCTACAGAAAATCGCGCCTCTTGAGACTCCATAAATTAAATAGCTTAGAGCTATTATTTAATTTATTCACCAATAAGAAGATCGCTGGAATCTTACTCCAGACGCTGCATGTAACATTAACAATTGTGGGCCCGATAAATACTTGGAAGCATTATATTCTTCCATTGATTTTTATCTATTTCATTAAGAGAAATTCAGAGTACTGCAGTTGGTGATTAAACTGTTCGATTTGTCATTAGACAAACTCATGGTAATTCTAGGAGCTTAAGTTTGATTCTGTGAAAGCAGTTTCAAGCCATAGTGATTTCACCTTCAAGGGACGTCTTTCTTTGTTGGCCAGTCTTGATCGATTTTGGGAGACTTCTATTGTCTTTCCTAGGCGCCGCATTCTCTCTCAAATAATTTGACTTTGTGGTTGAAGTCTTATTTTCCATTCGTAGTGCTGGAAAAAGGCTGCACTTCATTCAAAAATATGAGCGCTGCATTGGACTGATGTGATTGGAGTTTTGGAAAAATCAAAGACTCTGGCTGGGCGAATTATCATTCCATTCGCAGTCGCTGCCATTCCGAATATCAACCAGGTTCACTTAATATTTCATTGTCATTTATTGTCGAGCATTGCATTGTCATTTAGGTAATTTCAATATTTCAGACATTTTTACAAGTCAATTAAAGGCAGCCACTGTATGTGCATATGAAATATCTTGGCCACTTTGGGTCGCTTTCATAGTTTCATTACTAGCATTGTAATTGTCATTTCATAAGGGCGGTCTGCTGTAGTTGTAGTCAGTTGGAATCTTCTTTTGCAAATATAATTTGGAGTTTGGCAGTTTACATATGAAGTGTTTGTCAAAATGTCAGCCTACTGTAATTGTAGAATTGCATGAGTTTCTCAATCAATATATAATTAGAAAATCAGAAAATATTGCATTGCATATTTATTAGTATTTTCAGTCTAGCTTGCATATTTAGATAAGCTTTGGGGAGTCCTTTCATGCATCTTGAACATCACATTAACTCAAAATAAAAGAAGAAGGCACTTGTCTGCTGAACAAAGATTATTTGCCAACTGTTTGACGAAATTCCTAAGTATGCAAAACTGAAAATTTAGAGCAGATTTAGCAAGGCTCTTTACATCTAATCAAGAAAATGGAACTTCCAATCTATTGATAACCCACTTTTTGAAATGGATGCAAAGTTATCATTTGATAATCCAATCTTTGTGATGAATGCTGAAGTATTTCCTAGTTCTAGTAACACAGCTTGTGACAATAATAGGATATGGGATCCATGTGAAGTTTTCAGACATGAGATAGATGCTATATCAGATACTGAATGTGGTTTTCAGCTTGCTGAAGTTTTCAGATCAGCAACTAATGGTAAACAGTTTGATCATCTTTATGATTATAGCTTATGGCATGACAGCATTGATGTTAGCACAAATTTATGGCAAGACTTCTCTCATAATGAAAAGTACCATAAGATTGGAGAGGGGAAAAAGGATTCAACTTGTAACAAAAGATACTTCCATCCTTTTGCTCAAGGTTGTCTTCACATGAGAATATGGGACCCAAGTGTTTCATTGAAACAACTAATGTTAAGAACTAAGGGCTGTCCTCCATATAGAGTTTGCAATTTGCTAGTTAGGACAGCAGCAGTTTTCTCATCTTATATTGATGTTGATTCAGTTTTGTCTCTTAAAATTGGCACTTGTAATGAGCTAAATCAATGGGGAATTGATAGCACATATTGGAGATGGTCGTTTGTCATGACAGATAAAAGAATAACAACTTCTTCTTGTATCAGAGTAGCACAGCATAAGCATGGTAGAACTACTTCATTGATGGATATTCATGCAAAAGATCACCAACAAAGCATATTGAAGGTTAGTGGTGATAGGAGGAATGAACCATGGAGGATTATAAGTCAACATTTTGTTAGTGTTGTGTAGCTTTGGGAGATATTTTTTCTTTAAATATAATGTATCTAAGGCAGGTCGGCCATCTTGCGCTATAAACAAATATTGAAATTGCTAGGTCGGCTCTAGAGTGAGCTCGCCTAGGCTAGTATAAAAAGGAGAAGTTATCTCCTCATTTCATCAATCAATCAAGCAATTCATTCACTCAAATTCGCACTTTAGTAGCAGGTCAAGTTTTCTAAGCAGCAAATCAGCATCAAGGAGAAGAGTCAATACTTAGTGTATTCATGAAATTGCACCAAATATAAGTGCAGATCCTTTGTATTGTATTCGGCCTTCCTTGGGCCTGTTATTATTCTGATGTATAAGAGAATATTCTTTGTTGGGTTTTTCTCCCTCGAGTAGGAGGGTTTTCCCAGGGTAAAATGTTGTGTTCATTGCCTCTAAGTTGTGTTTTGTGCTTATTTCATTTTTTATCTTAAAAATTAACATGTTATCAGAGCGGGTTTAGGGGAAATCCGATCAAATTTGACAAAGCACAGGTTGCAGAGGCACTTGAAACAGGAAAATTCGTTTTGTTTACAGGCCATTCCACTGGTGGTGGGATTGTTGCTTTGGCAACACTTGTGAGTTTGGAGGAAAAGGGTCAGGACGCCCTTGTTTTCGTTGTCACATTTGGTTTTCCTCTAATTGGAGATGAAGTTCTTGCTCAGGCAGTTCATAGGCTGGGGTGGGCCAATCATTTCTTCAATGTTGTTTCAAGGGGTGATGTTTTTGCCAGAACTTTGTTGGCTCCTTGCGAATCTGTGTGTAGCCCTTTGGAATTCTTGCTACCTCTTTGGCAAACGTCTGTTGAACAGATGAATGATGATGATGTAGACATTTTTATGGAGCCTGTAGAATGGGGCTTTACCGTGCATTTGAGCACTATCCTGCAACATGCTTGCGAAGTGGTAAAATTCATCACTTTTACCAATATGGAGGCTACAAAGAAAATGATAGCAAGTCTGAAGCCTACGGTCGAGTTAAGCCCTTACAGACCATTTGGGTATTATTTGTTTTGCTCAAGTAGTGGAGGCTCGACTGGTGAACAAATTTAATTGACTAATATAAGAAGCTTTTTGAATGGAAATCGACAAGGCAGTGTTGCTCAAATTGCTCAACTACTTGGTTTCGTTGATTGTAACATTGAAAATAGAATCACTATCAGTTGAGATTATTATGGAATGAAGTTTCTTGAGACCACCGATTGATTATGATCAAGAACATGGTGGACGTGCATGCAGAATATCGAAACAAAAACAAAGAGTCTTAAAAGAAAATACACTCTTGTCCAGAGGTAGAAGGCGTTATAATCCAAAGATGGAACCTAAAGTTACATTAAGACAATGGCAAAGAGTTTTAATGTTTTGAAAATGGCTGCAAACTGATGATGTTGAGATTGAGCTGTACAAGTTCCATAGGAGGCTGAAAGGAGTTACTAAAGAAATAGTTGGCCAATATAAATACTATCATCATTCATCACTGCCCAGATTGTGATCTGCATATTGTAATTCAGTTTGGAGTCATATAGCAATGAAGCTGGAAGATTGCGTAATAAATGTTTGACATAATACATCAATTAGAGTAAGGTCTGAAATCTGCATGGCAGGAGTTTGTTGAAATGTTCTGGAGCTGTAGGTGTTTGCTTCATGCAAATATAGGGTACATCATCGGGCAAAGATGATGGTTGTTAGAAAGAGTAAAATGGCTACAACAGAATCAATAAAGAGACAAGTATTTTATGTTTGTACCTTTGAATAATGATCATGAATTTTATGTAGTTAATAATATTTCATGCAATAACATTAGGAATAGTGAATCATGTATGCTCTAGCATTGGTCTATATATTCCTCTTCGGGGTAGTTTGATTTTATGAACTATTGTTAATCTCTTTAAAATGTAGGATGGATTGAGGAGCAAAAGGATGATGGATCAATTATCTGAGATTGCATAACGAATTCAAAGGAAGAGCTTGAGGCATCCTGTGAGGAAGTCATGCCGGCTGGAGAAATGAACAAGCATGGAGGCATAGCTTGCAGCCTTGGGACTGAGTTGGTGGCACATAACTCTCATGATTCTTCACTGGAGACATCTCTCGAGGGCACAAGGTTAAGTCAGCCTTGGATGGAGAATTTGCATCAGCAAAGAAGATTAAGAAAGATGAAGACACTAAACAATGGAGAACCTATACAGATTGTCATTGCGATCAGCTACTTCGAAGAGGAGGAAATGACATTCAGAGGGAGCTAAATTCCGAGAATTCAAGGCACGAGTTGAGAGCATGTCCGGGAAAAGGATTAAGGTGCTGAGATCAATCAATGGAGGGGAGTTCACTTCCCGAGGATTTTTGTAATCTCTGTGTTGAGGCAGGGATCAAGAGGGAGTTCTATGACTCACTGAGGAGTGAAGGTGTCAGCTAAGTGGGTTGCAGTGTTGCAAGGCCAGGTGCTAACGTCCTTGGAAGACCTCTTCAGCTGTAGAGAACATAATTGCACAAGACAGTCAATCTAGATTTAACATTGGTAGCTTCGCTAACCTATTTAGAATAGGGTGATCTGGGATGAGGTCGAGAAGGACAGTCCTGAACTCTCACAAGTCAGTAGTGTCGGAGGTGTGCATTGGAAACCGTTCCCCTAAGGCAAGCATTGCAGGAAATCTTGGACAAGGAGGTCAGGAGGTTGATGCAAGTACTTGGAGCTTCAGAGGGAGTCACATCATCATGAAGATTTGTTGTGATGAATATTTCTCTGAGAAAGAAATATGAGGTGAAAGCCCTTGTGTATATTTCTTTGAGACAGAGAAATATAAGGTGAAAGCCCTTGTACTATATATTTCTCTGAGACAGAGAAATATGAGGTGAAAGCCCTTGCAGTGTATATTTCTCTGAGACGGAGAAATATGAGGTGCAAACCCTTGTTCATCTCTAAAACTGAGATGAGACGTCATGTTTAGAGACTCCATGATGACATCACGTTGAGAGACTCTGTGATGAACCTTTGTACATCTTTGAGACTAAGATGTGTTTCTTTCCACACATGGGAGTAGCCATTGTGGACGTCATGTTGAGAGACTCCATGACGACATCACGTTGAGAGACTCCGTGATGAACCTTTGTACATCTCTGAGACTGAGATGTGTTTTCCACAAATGGGTGTAGCCATTGTGGACATCATGTTGAGAGACTCCATGATGAACTCTTGTACATCTCTAAGACTGAGATATGGTTTTTCCACAAATGGGTGTAGCCATTGTGGGCGTTATGTTGAGAAACTCCGTGATGAGGATATCTGGAAAATACATCCCTAGCTAAGACAGAGTGTTAGTGTTGTTGAGCTTTGGGAGATTTTTTTTTTAAATATAATGTATCTAAGGCAGGTCGGCCATCTTGCTCTATAAACAAATATTGAAATTGCTAGGATGGCTCTAGAGTGAGCTCGCCTAGGCTAGTATAAATAGGAGAAGTTGTCTCCTCATTTCATCAATCAATCAAGCAATTCATTCACTCAAATTCGCACTTCAGCAGCAGGTCGAGTTTTCTAAGCAGCAAATCAGCATCAAGGAGAAGAGTCAATACTTAGTGTATTCATGAAATTGCACCAGATATAAGTGCAGATCCTTTGTATTGTATTTGGCCTTTCTAGGGCCTGTTATTATTCTGATATATAAGAGAATATTCTTTGTTGGGTTTTTCTCCCTCGAGTAGGAGGGTTTTCCTAGGGTAAAATGTTGTGTTCATTGTCTCTGAGTTGTGTTTTCTGCTTATTTCATTTCTGATCCTAAAAATTAACACATTTCAGACTTACTTCTGCTGTCATCATCAAATCAGCCACCATATGATTTCATTTGCATACACACAAGTGGATTGGCAAGTAAATTCAGTCAAGGGATGGAGCCTTTTTCAATTGGTGACTATTGGGAAAGAATTTTTAGTCCTTATAGAAGTATTTTTAGTGATTACAATGCTCACATTTATAGTCAGCCGTACCATAAATAATTAAGTTGTTAGTCGGCCAAACAAATAGTACATAAAATAAATAAATAATACTTTGTGCACAGCAATAGATTAGTATAAGTTGTAATTGGGAAACTAATCTCCAACAGTTGGGTGGTTGTAACGAGTCATTGTTGATGGTTGGTTTTCTCGACCAACACCGGCCGGCTATAAATTTGATCATTCCATTGTAGTCGGGGACAGGACATTCTGATTTATAATGTACTTGCTATTATCTGATGAATGAATACAATGCTATATTTTGTGCAATCTTTGTCTAATTGATATTTTTTTACTTGTTACTATACATTCCCGTTTACTTTGCGTTCATCAGTTAAACCACTTAGCGAGTAAACAACATTCCCTTTTCTTGCAAAGAGGTTTCAGTTTTGCAGACGCTGTTCCAATTTCAAGTTGCCAACTCTAGTAAAATCAGAAAATAAGTTGTTATTTTCAAACTTGAACAGTTGCAAGATTAATAAACCTTTGGGAAATGTTGGTGAATGGTTTCAACTTAAGAGAATAAATACTTGAGCCAACATAGCTCTGATTTGGGTAGAAAACCGGGTGATTCATGACTGTCACAATTTGTTTTCAGCCTGCACACATGCTGATTTGTGTCCTTTCTTGGAAGGAACAGCTCATAACATCATTAATGAAGATCATATTGAAAAGGTCAAAGAGGAACATTTAAAATGTTTGCTCATATTTTCAGGTCCAAGATGGAAAGCTACCATGACAAAGACCTCCATTCACGAGAGAACTAGGAAACCACCGTTATCAAATTTCTCTATCTCAACAGAACAGATTGAGCTTTATCCTAGTGATAGATATCACCTTCAGTAAAATTCCTTCCATTTTCAAACAAAATAATTTCATCATAACTCTCATAATTAGCCTCTTGCCTAAGCATTCATATTTTTGTCTTTTTAAGATAAATTTAGGAGTGAAGGATACCTCAATCTCTTCCCAATTTCCTGTACTTCCCCAGGTATTCTGGGATTGACTTGCAGTGCTAGTGATCAACCTAGACAAAGAAAAAAATACTGGTAAGTTTCTACAAATGGTTGCTCAGAACACAGGTCACTATCATTTTCAATAGAATATCACTAATGCTGTTAAAATGAGATAGATTTAGACTAAAAAGCAATATATAGTGGGCCCAGTAACAGCAGTAAGCAGAAGATAGGCTTAGAAACAGTGATAAAATTACATACAGATCTAGGAAATGTCCTCAACAGAAAGCTCATTGGAAATTAAAATAGATTTTGCAGGATGTTGTGTCCATTGTCAATAAAATAGATTCTAAAGTGGTTTACAACAAACTCCCTCATAAAGTATTCCTTAGAAAGAAAATACTGAAGTTGCTTTCACATAGGAATTTGAAAATTTCTCTTCCATCTTATTATATCATATTTGACTCGTCCCTTGACGATTCTCTGATAGGCAGTAATAAACATCAGCTTGATGGTGAAGTAACATGTCAAATATGCAGAGCAACAAACAACTGGAGGATATTGTAGAAGCCTATTCTTCCATGAGTAAGAGTGAAGTAAAAAATGAATCTTGTGAATCCCAAGGCCTGGAACTTGCTCAATCTAATTCTAGGATCGAGAAGGAAATAGACAAGCTAGCAAAGATAGTTGTTGAAGTCAAAAGTGCTTAGAGAAAGTTTTCTTCTAGCTACTAGACCATATCGAGAAATACGATTTAACCCTATCACTATGTACTATCTACTGAAAAATTTACAAATGATTACTCACAATTGCAATACATACAGGTACCAAAGAATCAAAATAAAATTTCTGAGGAGCAATATGTGGCAACCCAAATACTAGAGGTTGTCAGCCATGGCAAAGGTTAAATTATGATATCAAACTAAATGCTAGAAGTCAAGAAAATAGCATCTTGAAAGAATGGCAGCAAAAAATGTTTGAGAATTACACCCAATACCTTCTTTGCACAAGTAAAAATACCCATAATTTTGTCTCATACATAGTGAATGATTAATAATTCTCAAAAAAACAAAATGAGAGCTTATAATACATCAAAATGTATTGGATCTCCATTTCAACTTTATAAAGACTGTTCTCACTACAACACGCCCAATTTCAAAGAAAGTTGGGGCCCTTGTTTAAATATTTTTAAATCTTGCCCATTTCCTTCCTATATTAATTCTGTTTATGGGTATATGTGCTTGCCTAGTTTCTTTTAGAGTTGTTTTCCCTGGAGTCCACAAGTTTGTGTTCTTATTTCCATCCCCACCGGCTTATCATTAGTGTTGTTTGACTCTTGGATTGAAGGAACCTATTTATATTTGTTTAAGTCCAAGTTGAAGTTAGGAAATAGTTAGCTAAGGTTCACTTTGCTCTAAAAGGGTTTTAAGTTTTCATCACATTTAGATTCCTTATCAAACTCCCAATTTGTTTAGGTCTTGTTTCTTGTGTCCAGAGGTTTTCTTGCAGCCACTTTATCCCCTGAGATGTCATTTCCCTTTGATAGTTCATGATTCTTCATTGAATGAATAAAGAAACGAACCTACAAAACTTCTCTTTTTGATAGGTTTGTGGAGCTGAGAAACAAGTTTTAAATTCATGTAATCTATCATCAAGTTTGATTCCTTCTACATATCGAAGTCCCCTTTGATTTTAAAATTTTAATGATTTATAGTATTTATACCAAAGTGCCAAAATTCATCAAGTACTCGACAAAGTCACTGAGTCTTGAGGGGAGCCTAGTCTCCTAAGGCTAGGGGACTCAAGAATGAGTCCAGGTGAGTCTGGTTAGAATTGCTAAACTCATGAGTCTCAATGTACTAACTTGGCCATAGACAGGGTTTCTCACGTTAAAGACAGTTTTAAATTATAGGACATCATCCTAGGAAAAACATAAACCTATGCTAGAACTAGAAAATCTATTAGTTATTACTAGCACAATGATACCTAATCATGGCAGATGTCATGGCATAAAAAAATAGCTTATTTATAGGACCATGCATTAATGTGCAGATTTAGAAGCATACAAGTAAATTTGGGTTTTTCAAGGATAGGACTCGGGGCACATGGCAAACACAAGCATTTAGTTTAGATTGAGTTTAAATGGATATTTACTACTTCATAGCTATATTCTCATCCTCGGTTTTAATTTAAATGCCTATTTCTCAATGTTCCTTCTTCAAACAAGTATACTCTTTATAAAGGCATGGTATTTAGATTTTAACTTTATTCATTTGGTAAAAAGATTTGCAAACAAGAATCTGTATGGGCTTCAATACAAGTGGGGAATCTATAGGCCTTTGGTTCATACAGAACAATAATACATTTCTTATAGATAGTATTACAGGTTAAAAGGTCTCCTCTTTGTAGATACTATTTGGTTTAATTCAAGTCTATACTTTACTATAACTATACACTACGGCCCTACAAATCCGCTCACCATATATTTAAAAATGTTGTTTCTTTAATCTCAAATTCAATTTGTATTCATTTGCTTGGTGTATACTTGTGTATGTGACCTAAGTAGCTTGTAATTGATTAATTTATTATGTATTTAAAGTTCATTTAGAGAAGGGTGCATAGAAAAAGCTTCAAATACTTGAAGAATATCTATATTTCATGGTTTTTTCAATTCAACAAGTCTGAGTGTCAAGTCTGAATCCAAGTCAAAATTCAGTCTGTTGAACCTATGCTGAGTCCAAGTCTGATTTACATTGCTAGTGATCCAAAAATCCGATAAGCCTAGTGAGCCAATGAACAGCCATATGTTCTTAGGAGTAAAGTTTTTTAAGGGAATATTTGAATAAACCAAGTTAAATAAACTTATTGTTGTAGACACTGAAAAATGTCCTGAGCCTGCAAGCAACATTTTCTCACTAATTTGTCTTCTTTTCTACATAATTAACTAATTTTAATTATTTAATTATTTCTTAAAGTCATAGTCTTCTATTAATTAAATATTTTTTAATTATTTAATTAATTCACTTTATCTTTATTCCTCTTTTTATTTAATATTTCATGTCCCTCTTTTCTTCTATAGTTAAATAATTATTTTAATTATTTAATTATTCATTTTTCCTCTCCTAAATTAAATAATTGTTGCAATTGTTTAATTTATCTATTCTTATCCAAACCCTATTTCTCACCGAATTTCTTGGATTGCGGTCCATTCTTCCCATCCTTATCTCTTTTGTTCTCAATTAATCTCATCCATTGATCATCATACATCATCTTTCAATCCTCACCCTTTATTTGAATTGGGATTTCTATAAAAGAAAGCTATCATTCATCTTCAAGAACCACAATCTTTGAAGTTTTGCTATCACTATCTTGAGATTTTGCCACATCGACATTGAGCTTATCATACATCTTGCATACTATAAATCTAAGAGCAAACAAAGCAAAATGGAGAAGAGCAATGGAGGAGAATCAACTTTGGCATAGGAATTGAGGTTTCATTGGTTTATTATTTGGATTTCTATTGTCATCTTGTGCTTCATTGTTAGATTAGGGTCATTATGGCTTGAAATTAAGTAGTTTTTTGGTTGCTATCGATGATTCATGCCTTTGCCCCAATTTTCCTAGTCTTACAATTGTGTCTAGTCTTTTTCTCACAACATTTTTTCTCAATTTTCCAAGTTTCATTTCATTAACCTCTCATGCCTAGGATTTCTATTGGGTGATATTTATGTCCCAATTTGATTTATTTTGCTTGTGATGAACCCATGGACCCAAGAAACCCATTTCAATCTGTCTATTTTTAGCCCACATTCAATTTCCTCAATGTAGTCTTTTCCTAAGTTCTTTAGGGTTTTATTATCAATAACCTCATGGATGCATGAAATCCTTTTCTAACTGGATTAAGTTGTTCCCTCACATCCGACTAACATTCCTAATGGACATTTAATCCAAGTCAATTGGACATCCAGCCTTTCGGAGGTCTTAGAGGGAGGCCTGTCCATGAGAAAACCCCGTTGGCCAGAACTCTAGGACTTGTCACAATCCCAAACATTTGAACCCCTAGGGAAAACAATTTCAAAACACTTTAATTACCAGTAAAACATCAGCCTTAACCAGAGTTTAAAGACTAACATAAGTGCATTGACTCCAATTTATCCATTAATCAGGCCATGCTTATCAAGTTGCCTGACAATACAACAAAAACTCCAAAGCCCCAACAGACAGATAGGTGGCATTTCCCCAGATTATTTAAAAATCAGTCTGATTTATATAATCTCAAGTTACTTAAACAACATCTGTTTTGTAGGGAGTACATGAAGTGCAATAATAGAAAAATATTTAAGGATTGATGATGACAGTGGCAATCAGGCAGATGAAAAAATCATTCGAACCAGGGGCATTATCAGTCACCACAATAATTGCTGGGAAAAACCAAATTAGTTGGATAATTAAAGTTTTTATGAGCACATTCAAGGAGCAAATCAATGACCCTCAAGCAGCTAAATGTCAGAAAAACCTAGAAGCTGATCATTGAAACAGTCAAGTGAGAAAAGGAAACACAGATGTTCTCAGAATTCAAGACTAAGTAAATCAGGGAGACAAGCAAAGAACTGGGAGCAACCATGACGCAATTGCAGCAGGAGATCATTATGGTGCAGATTAATAAAGATTACCAGTTTTTAAAAAGTACCTGGCTACTCTTGGAATCTGTTTCTCTTTATGTTTGAACAGTTGAAATTTCTCAGGATAGCGGGTTTGTTTTGGTTAACGATATTTATTACAACAGTTATTCTGGTGTTCTCCACCTTATGTTGATTTAAAAGACTTGGTATTTAGTAGAAAGGGGGAGCAGATAGAAAAATTCAAAAACAAACTCTGATATAGTCAGTTCTTGTTCATCATCAGTTAGCTGTTTTTCTTCTAAATATCAAGGTGGTTGTTGGTGCTATATGATCTCTGCATTGAATCAGGTACGATCGGTCTTTGTCTAGGTATACGCTATTCTTGATCTATCCTATTAGTATAGGCAAACTGAGATAGCCTTGTTTTCTTTGTGGAATGGATTACTTTAAATATTTGTTGAAGTTAAAGAAAGTGATTTCTCGGAGTTGTTAAATATGTTCGCATGATCTAGAAAACCTAACAGTTTGTACCATAGCTAGATAAACTGAGTACACCAGTTTACTTAGTTACTGGTAAACAATCATCAAAGCAGATAAAGGTTAGTAACTCTGCAATGCAAAAATAAACATCTAACATTTCTTTCTCCCTACCATATCTCGATTATTTTTTATTTGAAAATGAAACCTATAACTTTGTGTTATAAGTATTTATATGGAATAAAGTAGACTAGAAGTAGTATTTTATATTTCTATTCTAGTTTGCAAGAAATATAGAGTTTTTTTTACGACCAAATTGAAATTGTGACTTGACAATCACAATGGTTGAGTCACAAAGTTTGCTTATAGAGTTATTCTCAATACAGTTCTTCTAAACCATCTTGTAACTTATGCCTTGGGATTATTGAATAACCAGACCCTAAAAATGAGAGGGTATTAAAGTACCCATTCACTGTTGTTGTGTGTGTCAAAACTCACATCAACAAAGAGATTATTAAAAGAACTTACATTCTTCCAAAAAACATTGACATCAATTCCAAGAACAAGAAGCTAAAAAATAAAAACCAAAAATAGCTTAATGTATCTATAATAGGTCATGCCTACTCAAGTACTACTGAAAGGCAACGTTGCTCCCCAAAGGGGGGAGATGCTGCATTCCAAAGCAACCATAATACAGTTCATCAAGGGTCCAAATTTGGCGAGGGGAATTCATTAACCAACCTAAACTGTAATATCCCCAATGGGATCTGCCCTAAAATTCTGATTTTTATTTCTGCTCAAACCCTAATTCTGATTTCTGATTTTTATTTTTTGATTTCAAAAAATATATCATAGCAAACATACAAGTGCCCAAACATGACAAATAATACTTGCCAAATGATGCTACCAATTGATATTCATATCAAACATGAGATTCACCATGAAAAACACAAGATAGGGCATCCAAATGCACCGTACAGTTATGATTTTCTGTAGATAACTTCTGCTGTTACAAAACTGAATATTCTGGACTGATTTTACAAAGAACTCAAGGGCTCAAACATGCCAAGCCTATGCCCAGATTTCTGCTCTACAAATTAGATCTGAAACTCTGATTATACATACCAAATATATGCAAAATAGTCCTCAAATATCAAACCCTAGATGGGCGAAATTCCTCCTTGGTAAGTGCTTAGGGTTTGCTGCTCCAAATATGCTCCAAATAATGCAAAACCACCCTCAAAAGGTGGGCGCTCAAGTCTGCTCTAAGTGGTGCTCCAAATTAAGGAAAAACCCTAATGCGATCTGCTCACAAAATGCCACAATAATTCTGCTCTAAATCTGATCTGCAAATCTGATTATGCAATGATGCTCTAACCTCCAAATGTATCCAATGAAGTGCAAATAGAACTCCGTTATGAGTCCTCCACAAGGTGAGTTAGTCATCCAACTCCCTTTTATGGAATAGGGTTTTCATCCTAAAGCATATGCTAAATCTGCTCCTATGGAGAAGAAGTCTGCTGAAAATGAATTCCTGAATGATGATTTGAAATGCCTCAAAGACCTTATATTTATACTAGTTTTTCCTCCTCCTCACAAGCTGGCCGACCTAGGCTTATTTTCAATTTTTTATTGCTTTTTTTTTCCTCAAAGGAGCCGACCCCAAAAAGAATTTCTTACTTTATTTTATTTATTATTTATTTAATTTTTTTAATTAATTTATTTAAAATATTATTATTATATTTAATTAAAATATGAAAACTAGTGTTCAAAAACACTTTTTCCCACCTTTGCAAAATTTGAATTTCAAATCAAATTGGGGACATGACATAAACAAGCAGACATTTGACAGCTGAAATTTTTTCTTAACAGATTTTCTAATAAGTCATATAAAAGGGCAACCTAAAATTGATTGCCAAATTTTTAACTATTTCTCCATTCTAGTCTCCACTTTTGAGGCAAAGAAGTAACCAGAAACAAAAATCATTAAGGAAAGGACCACTTAACTCAGTATCTCTTCTTGATGTTTACATACTACAGAAGAAAGTTAAATTTAAATTGTTAAATTGTATGATACAAACTGGGATGAATACATGCATTTTTTGTAAAGTCAATAAATCCCACCTATACATTGACTATAAGTTTATTTTCTATCAGTCAATTTTTTGAGGCTGGGGATCTAAGTAACTTCTAAAGTAATGATATTGTAGGTTCCTTGCCTAGTTCTAAGGCTTCAAGTATGCTCCTTGCCAATGAAAACCAAACTTTGTTAATTTTCTATCACTATACTTATGTAGGAGATAAGTGTGTCCCTGCTAGCATAATACTGCAGCAGGCACCCTAGTTGCCACCAGAGTCTTGGATGTGGTCCTTGCTAATGACAACCAAATTTTGGTTTATTGATATCACTAGTGTTTAACACTAAGGCTTTGACTGTGATCCCTACCAGCAGCATCATCTTGATATGAAGTTAATCTACTGTAAACATTTGAGATTTTCACAGTTAACTGTAGTATCATTTGTTTGGATATAACTGTAAATTTTTATTCTCATGTTTTGAATCTCCTTCAAGACCCCTCTTCTGGGAATTATTAGATCAAATATATGCTGTTTGGATTGCATTAATTATTCCTTAAATACAAGATGCAATAGGTTTTAAAGTATTTTCAAGGAAATTTGACCACAACTTTTTGAATAAAGCACCAATTTAATGAAAAGATTATTAAGAAGGTCAATTTATTATTATGTTTAAGGTCATGAAATAGAGGCCTCCAAGAATTACTAATCATCCATCCTCTATACCTATTAATATTATTAATATGTTGCATAGTTTCCATAGCATCTCTCGAGTTTCTCTTCACATAATAGTCTTCTCTAGCCAACACTTTTGCTTCATAAATGCAAATATCGGGTTCTATTGCGAGAGAACGTTCTGCCAAGGCTGATTTTTCCACCCTACCACGTTTTTATATCTCAATCATGTTCCTTGATTCTAGTTTGGATGGTATACCCATTTCCCTAATTTTCTATTATTTGTTTTATGATTGGTGTGTCTCCTATGTTGGTATTTTACACAGGTGTAAAGTCCCCTTAGTGCAAGCGCTTTAAGTTAAGTCTCTAATAGGATGTGTGGATATCAGATATGACATAGTTGGTTTGCAATCCTTAATTAACAAGTCAAACTCATGACCAGAATGGTAATGAACATCAAGGGGCACCCATCTGACAAGTTTGGTTCATATGCAATACCATACTTTCAAGGTCTGCTAGAATCTTCCATGAGCATCTCCTATATGTTGTGAATCATAATACTTCATTAACTTATTCATGTATTTGGAATGTATTTCTACAAACAAATCCAACAACATGTGTTGGTATGTTGGACATATAGCTAAAACAAATTAACAAACAATATAACCAATATAACCAAACAACAAACTCTCTAACAAATCTAGCACACTCTCCAATGGATCTAGCTACCAAACAAATGACATACTAAGTTTGATATTCTATTTCTAACACCCTCTGTAATATCAAATTACAACAAACCTTTAATATCAAATTACATTATTCCTGTGATAGTAATATTATTTCTAACATTCCTTCCCTTATTTCGTCACAATCTCACACCAAGGTAGGAATACTAATGACGACCTAATGAACTAGGACAAACTCAATAATTCACCAACACATAAGGATCATGGACTAGGACAAACTCTATGATTCCATGACTTACAATGGTGTGAACATGGAAAAACACAACTACTCACATCTCATTGAATTCTCGATTAAGGATAGGGACAAACTCAAGAATCCATGATTTGACAACAAATGTGGATAGTTACACCATACAAACACAATATTCATCACACCAACAAATAGGGACAAATGCATTGTCATCAATTTTTTCTACAATATATGCATAAGGGCACACTCAACTGTTCACATCCTCATGACTAGGGTCACACACAACTAGTCAACATCAAAATATTTGGTGGGAATTTATGTCACACTAAATGATATCTTGTGAATAGGGGAAAACACAAATAATTCACAGGCACGTGTACTGGATTTTGATGAGAAGAGAAGGTGGCAACGGTCTTCAGCTACAAAACCACATTCTTTACAATCACACATAGTTCATAACCAATGCCTTGTCTATCTTCAACTTGCCCCTTTGCTGGCAGTAGTAGCACATGACCCTATTCTCAGAGAATTGATTTGCTTTAAGAAAGCATTGGATCAAGATGGAAGGTTAAGCTTGTTTTTCACAAGCTACAGTTTCCTTTGTAATGAAGCCATTTTTCTCAACTCAAATTTTCTTCATCCATCAAGAAGGAAATTACATCTTCCAAGCTAGGGTTAAACTTGTCTAGTGTAAACACAATAGCAGCATAGTTGGCAAGCAAGCTATTTAATAAAATAGCATTGGCATCATCATTTTCTACCTTGGCATCAATTCTAGTGAGTTGATTCAATAGAGAATGAAAATTTATTATGCGTTTAACAATATTATCCCTTTCCAGCATCTTCAGTCCAAATAGTTTCTGCTTTAGACCCATTTTTGCCCTTGGTGCCTGTGAGCCAAAAAATGAATTAAGTGAATCCTACTTATTTTACCATCTTCATGACATCAATGTGGTGTAGGCATGAATTAGAGAATTCAAGTCCTATCATCGCTATGGCTTTCCAATCTTTATTGGTCCACTTCACTACTGCATCAGGATCTAGTGGCTTTGGTGTGGTTCCCTTCATTAAATCCCATACATCCTTTTCAATCAAGATCAACTGAAGTTTAACTACACACTCACATATTTTCATTAAGGTGATGAAAACCTTCAAAGTGCTCTTGTATAACAATACACTGCTAAGATTTGAACCTTTAAAGTTCTGTTTGGCCAAATGCTCAACCTTGTGAAGAGAAAGTTGCTGTAAGGTAAAAACTGACCAAAAACTGCATTTTTCTGAAAAAGACACCACGGATCCAATAGATCTGAAGATAGGTGCATGTAAATTAAACATCCCTGCCACCTCAAAAAGGCCATCTGCTCAAAAAGATGCCATGCATGAAGATGCATCTGGAGTCAGGCAATAGGCATCAATCATAATCTGAAATCAAAGCAGACCAAAATACCAGGCCAAAATAATTCAATTCTTGTGAATATTATTAGTGCAACAGGCTATTTTTGCCATTGGAGGAGCTTCAAACCCTCAATCCCAAACTCTTTCATGGTTGTGGCAGTGGAAACAGATTTGTCAAAGATTTATTTGGCCCAAATGGGTATTGAGATCAGATCTCAAACTTAAAAACAACTGACCACTGCTCCGGAAATATCTCTTTCAAATTCTGGTTACAAACTTTCTCTCCAAGCTGCAACGTTTTCTTAAGAATGGCATGCAATCACCAAAACGGGATGAATAAAACCAACTCAAAATACAAAACAAAGCATGCTGAAAACAGAAATCTTGAAACTGAAGCCCCATGTTGGAAATTATAATACTTTGGTGATTTATGAATACATTGGAATGTATTTATACAAAGAAATCCAACATGTGTTCGCATTCATACAGGTGAAACAAACTAACAAGCAATATAACTAAGCAACAAACTCTCTAACAGGTCTAGCTACGAAACAAATGGTATACTAAGCTTGATATTCTACTTCTAACACTATAGCTAGGTAGTTACAGAATTAATTGTTTATTTCCCAGAGCAAATTTTATGTATCTTTATTTTTTCATTGAAAGAAAATCACCTTAGAAACACAATCGCTATGTTTTGACTCTTGAGTACCAGAAAGAGAACCTTCCATGTAGAAGCCATAAACAAAAAGCTTGATTACATGTCTGATGACATCTACAAGTGAAGGCCATAAATACTCAGAAATTTATTAAGTCAAATGGTTGAAGTTCCTAAATGCTCTGAAGATACATAATAGATAGTTTATATTGTAATACAGCAATTTCTTTTTAATTTTGTGCTTGCTTCTGTCAGTGTGAGTGTTTTAGGTATAGATGGATGTGGAGAGATGATTATGGTCTGTCAGAGCTTCAATTGGTTCTGTCTATCTGTTCTGCTGCTAGAACAAGGTTCTGTGTGGTCATTTCATTATGAGGTCATTAGAGCAATCTGAGTTATATTGTGTCTAATGGAAATATTCAACATTTTGGTATTGAGTCCCTTTATATGTAATCTCATGTTTGTATGCAATATGACACCTTTCAAACCATCAATAAAACCTCACCTGAGGACCCTATGAAATGACAGATATCTTCTTGTGAAGATCACCCATGTACAAAAAGCCATTATAATTATTCAATTCCCAATACAATATTATACCACAAGGTAACTGTCTGAAGGTGGGCAGTGCACACTTTCTTCATATGGACCAGTACAGCGAATGTGTATGGATTATATGTCCTGCAACAAATAAACCTTGGTCCTGTTATGGACAGCTGACTGCACAACAGGCACCATAAAAGTTTTCGGTATAATAAAGAAAGCATAAAAAATAAAACTGGCAGACAATAAAGAACACACAACCACTATCCAAATCAACAACTGATCCCTGTGGCCTGTATAGCAAGATGGCAGATTGTCTATTCCCAAAAATCCATAAGACTATCAAAATGCATTAACCTAATAAATTGGGGTATGTAGAGAGCAAATAATAATGAAATAACTAAAGTTCTCATATTATGCCAAAACTAAGAAAAATATAACTCTATCATCACCCCAAAACTATCATTAGGTAGAGACATAGAAAAGAACCGTATTTCATTATATTTCTAATCAATAAGAGTATCAAATGCATCAATGATGTAAAATGAGGAACCTACAGGAAAAGAAATAATGAGACACATCAGACGTTGATCCAATGCCAAAACTGAAGAAAAATATAGTTAGATCATCGCCTCCAAGACGATCATTGGAAAGAGATATAGGATAAGTCGTCACTTGAATAGTCTCTGTCTGTTTGACGATGATTTTCTAGGTGATGGTATACAGTTAAGTAGTACTAGACCAGAGTTATGGTGAAGTTCTCTTTCCTGTATGCTTGCCAAGAAGTACTCTCCTATAATTCATTACCTCATTATAACTATGGTCTATAACTACTTCACTCTAGCTCTGGTCTATAACCATTTCACTGTAACTATGGTGAAGAAGAGTACTTAACTATAATTATACTTCATTGAATAGGAAAAATGCTTCATTATAGCTATGGTCTATAACTACTTCACTGTAATACCATCACCTCGAAAAACATCATGAGATATAGAGACAGGCAGATTAATTTGTTTTGAACGGGTTTAATAATTAAAGAGATGCCCGTTTATACCCTTTCTCTAATTCTGTATGCGGACTTGTTTAATTGTATTGTATGTATATGGGAAAATAAATACGAACATGTGAATCTGACCTTTCAATCTGATTATAGAGCTCAATTGACTGTGGCTCCTTATCTTCTTTTGCAGACTCAGTGCTAGCCAAAACAAGTAAGTCCTTATTATTCTTCTTTTTCTTGTATATATGTTGATTTTGATAGTACCCAATACCCGAATTTCCTATAAAACTTCTTGTAGCTGATAATTTCATTGACCCAACTGCGATTCGGGCAGAAGTAGTTATTGGATTTCTGCATCTAAAGTTAGAACTGGGAAGCAAAATCGAAGAAGAGATTATGGTATTGAGGCAGGCCATCGGATGGAAAAATTTCTCCGAATAATCAAGATATTATGGTTTCTGTTATCCCATCTAATTGTTAATTCAACCTCTATGAGAAGATGCTGAGTTGGGTGCGAGTCACTGGGAAGGAATCTCCCATCTATATTCACAAACCCCCAATCAGCCCCCGTTCGTTGATATTAAACTAACTAGTTTATTCCTTTTGTCGACTCGTTATGGCATTCGAGCTGCGGGCTACCAGACAAAATTTATCTCTGATTACATGGGTCACGCACACCTGAATTTTATTTATAAATTAAAATTCACAAATAGCTTTAGCCAGCTCGGTTTCGTTGTTCAGTTTTGTATTTTCTATAAAATTTAAAATTTTGTCAAATCACAAATCAAAAAAATATATATTGATATTGATGTTTAACATAGTGGAAGTATTTGTCTTTGTAGTATTGCAATAATAATATTTATTGGCTAGTTCATAAATGAGGTGGCATACCAATGAAGACATAAAATAATAGTTTGAGATCAAGAGATTCTAATGTATCATAATTTTATTAAGATTATAGTTATTAGGGTTGATGTTGGCTACAAAGCAAATGATTTGTTAGTAATAACATTTGTAGATTGATTGGCTGATTTTGAGTTTAATATTTTGAATTTACTTTTTATAATAAACATTTGTTAAATGTTGATAACCAAGAAATTTGTTTGTAGAGTAGTTTTGTAAATCGATTAGTTTATTTATGAATGTTAAAAGTATAGTTCATAGTAACTAGTTAAAGAGAAGTGGGTGGATGGGCAGGCGACTTGCCACGTTGGTGGTGGCAAGTCCGTCTTGTGGGGTGGGTATGCGGTGGCGGTGTGTTGGCTAGGTGGCTGTGGTGCCACGTTATCTTTGTTTGGGCTCTTCTGAATTTCAATGGCAAGGACAACATTCATAATTTGATCGAGTGGCTTTGATTTTGGTGTGTTTGTGTGGGTGGTTAAGGTCTCGTTGGGCCTGCATGGCACCCTTTTCTCACATGTTCTCTCGCCTGATCGACGGTAGATCTGCATCCTCTGGTAACTTCAAGGTGTTGCGTTGTACAGCGTAATAACGTTGGCGGCTCCATCTTGGTTATTTGTTAGCTTGGAAAAGTCAAAAAAATATTCAACTTTTCTTTTGCCATGGGTAATTTGTTAAGTGCAGGCAACGATGGAGGAATGCTCCAAGTTCATTGTGGAAATGGCGGTCGAGTCGGTTGCTTGCTTTGGCTCAGACACTCCAATTTCCCTAGAAATGCAGGACTGGCAAAACACTTTTAGGTGGGTCACCAACCAGCGTCTCAAGCGTATTTTGCTTAACATAGATCCTCTTACTGTGGTGGTCGTGAAGATGATATTAGGGAAAGGGCACTTAGAAGACAAGGAATACTTCAGGTCGAATTCGCACATTGTTTTGCAGATTTTGGCCTTGGTCCTAGATTGTCGAACTTCAAAGGTAGAGGCGAAGGCGCTGGTGGGTAAGTTATTCAAGAAAAGCTTACTAGGTGGTTTGGATGACACTTTGAATGCATCCTTTCTTGGCAGAGGTATTCCTTGTCCCCGGGATATGGATTTGGTTAAAGCCCAAGGTGAGGTGGTGAAGCTCTACCCGTTTCTTTTGAACCTAAAAGGGATGGCACTGGTAAAGCATAGAATGGTGGTGGCGGTCGCAGTTAGTTTCCTGCAGAAGATATTTTGGCTGGTGGAGGTGAATGACTTTGGGTGGGTTATGGAGTTCGACCAATTTTCCAGAGCAAATGGCTTCATGTAAGGTCTGGTGTCCTGGTTTTTTGTTTTTGATTGTCAGTTGGTAAGGTTTGGTCTAGTACCCGGTGTGGCTTAATTCTAGTCTTGCTTCATGGTGTGCGAGGAGTCGTGGCTAGGGCCACCTTTTGGCTGTATAAATACTTAGGGCAGTAAGGCCAGTTGGTTGTTTGTATTTGTTGGGGTGTTTGGTTGGTAGACGGTTGTGTTGTAGTCTCGAGGTGGGTTGTGTGGTGGGTTGAGAATGCCCTGCTTCTTTATTGGTCTCTAGTCAGTCTCCATGGGTATTCTCTTGCTATGCAGACGCATGTACATTTCTTTTTTTGGTAATATAAAAGTATCTCTCTTATGAAGCAAAAAAAAAACTAGTTAAAGAGAAACAAATATTGATTGAACTATACTTATTTTACAAAGTATAGTCAATAATTACTAGCTAAAATTATAAGATAATTTTATTTGCAAAATTAACAATACTATATAAAATAAAACAATTTTAAAATAGCTCTAAAGTGAAAGGTGTCAAAAAAAAAACTGACATAAGAGTCTCGAGGTGGGTTGTGTGGTGGGTTGAGAATGCCCTGCTTCTTTATTGGTCTCTAGTCGGTCTCCATGGGTATTCTCTTGCTATGTAGACGCATGTACATTTCTTTTTTTGGTAATATAAAAGTATCTCTCTTATGAAGCAAAAAAAAACTAGTTAAAGAGAAACAAATATTGATTGAACTATACTTATTTTACAAAGTATAGTCAATAATTACTAGCTAAAATTATAAGATAATTTTATTTGCAAAATTAACAATACTATATAAAATAAAACAATTTTAAAATAGCTCTCAAGTGAAAGGTGTCAAAAAAAAAATTGACATAAGAGTCTCAAGGTGGGTTGTGTGGTGGGTTGAGAATGCCCTGCTTCTTTATTGGTCTCTAGTCGGTCTCCATGGGTATTCTCTTGCTATGCAGACGCATGTACATTTCTTTTTTTGGTAATATAAAAGTATATCTCTTATGAAGCAAAAAAAAAACTAGTTAAAGAGAAACAAATATTGATTCAACTATACTTATTTTACAAAGTATAGTCAATAATTACTAGCTAAAATTATAAGATAATTTTATTTGCAAAATTAACAATACTATATAAAATAAAACAATTTTAAAATAGCTCTAAAGTGAAAGGTGTCAAAAAAAAAATTGACATAAGAATTTTTTTAATTTTTTTTTGGAGATACCCTCGAGGGGGTCCCCTTTAGCTTAGAGCCAAGGATTGAGGGTTATCCATTCCGACAAAATCCGCTCGGGGCACGATCCTAGCCTCATCCCTTTTGTGTCGGGGCTTTGCACTTAGCAAGATTTGATCCCTGGTGGGCTCATTTTGAACCTTCCAACTTCACCAGTAGACCAAGGGCCCATTAACAACATAAGAATTTCAAATAGTCTAGTTGATAAAAAAAAATGATAAGAATATATCTTCACTTATAATATATAGTTAAAGTATGTTTCATGCACCATGTTGTATATAAACTTATTCCTTATATATTCTATAAGCTTGAGACTATTTGTATGAAGTGCAAGTTTAGAGGTTGTTTGATATTCATTGTTGTATTTGTTACCAATTTGATTTGGTACAACAAAAAAATAATAATATTAGTATAATATTTTGTACAACTCTTAGAATTAACTATAAGTATTAGTGTAAAGTGTAGATAAATGATCATAAATAATAAATATTTTTTTATTAATAATAAAACTCCAAAAATACTATATATAATAATTTTATTTTACTTTAGAGCTAATAAAATATTTTATTTTATTTACCCTGTTATTTATTTAAAAGTTGTTTTTATTTATTTTAGAACTATTTTTTATTTTCTTTTATAACTATTTAAGATTTATTTTCTTTTATTTACTTTATAAAAATTAAAATAAATAGACATAATTATTTTATTTTATTTTATTTTATTTTAGAATTATTTAACAACTATTCTTGTTTTAATAAAAATAAAGTTTTAGTGTAGAAAATTGTATACCTTTATAATTTTACATTATGTTTTGTCCTCCTATTGGACTTAATTAAGCTTCTAATTTGTCAAATTATGCATTCCAAAGCCTAATTTTTACTGTTTTTTGAAGGGGAACCAATATTAAACAAATGCATTCAATCATTAAATTACCTTGGATTATGTGTCCTAGAAATTTGGGTTAGGATCCATTTGTCCATGGGCAAATGGGTCCCCTTTGTTAGCCAAGGCCCAAATTTAAATATGTTATTGGCGGCATTTTAATATCCAAAATTCAAATATGAAGTGTCGACTTTTAGAATCTAATTTTTGAGAAATTGGATAAACACCTATAAATACATAGTTATTTTACCATTTGAATTCTAAGCAACATGATCTAGCAATTCAAGAGCAAATATTATTGTCGAGAGCATTCAAGAGCAGCATATCATAGCATTATTACAACAATTCAAGATCCAACTTTATGTCAAAGTGCATGTGTGTTCATGTTCATGTTATGTGAAGGCTAGCATTGTTATAGGTCTTCAAGCATTCAAGCATTCAAACATTCAAGAAAATCTATCAAGCAAGATCCAAGATCCTTGAAGAGATGTGTATGTCTTTAGTCCTTCAAGGAAGCCATTGATGGGTGGTGAGTTGCAGCATTGTGTTCATTCATCATTTCCTTGCTTTCCATTCAAGGTTTTATCATTGACATTGTCATTGTGGAAGTGGAAACACTAACACGGAGTTTGACTGAGGCAAGCCCCTATATGGCACAATATTTTTCCTCTTTGTGAATGTGTAGGTTACAGGTTTGAAGTGGATTGAAGAGAGCTTGAAGATCCATTTTTGCATTGTTGCATTTATTGTCACCATTCTTGTCAAGGCATAGAAACTCACCTACAAGATTTATTTACAACATTTTGACTATGGGACAAGCATAAAATAGAAGGAAGCTCAGATTTGACATTAGAGGACCTCAAAAGTTGAGAACAAAAAGCATACAAGGACTCAACAGCCATTAGGTGAATAAGTCCTTGTAGGCCTTACATAACCATTTTTTTTAGGCATGTACATAGTCATTTGCACCTTCCAGATCTGCCAAAACTTCCCTGTTTTTGTTTGTCTATTATCAAGAATTTACATTTATTGCATTAGGTCATATAGTTTAATTAGGGTAATCAATCACAATCATTCCCATCCCCCTTAAAGATATAGATTTGGTTATGATTGGCTCATCATTGAGGTTGATAGTCAATCTATACACCTTGTTGATATATATCACAATGAAACTATAGAAATAATGGGAAATTGACCATAGGTTATGAATATTAATTCTACCCTAGCCTCCCCACATTTTTATGTTTCAAAAGTAAACAATGTAAATAAAATTAAAATAATTCTTAAACAATTTTAAAGTAAAATAAATAAATAAATTATGTAAATAAAATAATTCAAAATTAAGATTGTTTAGATAAATGTATTTAAGATATCTATGAAAAAAGTATATTTATTACAATAGTTTGTATAGTAGGTTAATAAATATTAATAGTAGATTTAGGATTGACAAAGGAAGCTTAGTGGGTGGCTCAACTGATGCAAGAGCATCTAGGGGCACCAAGGCAATCATGTATCTCCAAAACTATTTTATTTAAATTTTTTTGTGTGATTTCTAGCTGCGGGCAATTTTTCAACACTTGGTTTAGGCATTCTCAGAGCTCGAATTTTTTTATTTATTAAATTGGTTGGGTATCTTAATGTTTTGATGTTATCTTTGGGTGAAAATTGGGATTAAATTGTTGTAACCATTATTTTTTTATTGGCTCAAAATTTGTAATTTGGTAAATTATAAGTTGCATGTTAAATGTGCTAAAAAAGCAAAAATATGAAAATTTGAAAACCTAATGTCCAAGTTGCGAAAATTAAATGTTGGAAAATTTAAAAATGGTCTAGAAGAGAATTTTAATGTCCATCTACAACAAGGAGCCAATTTTGGGGTGCTAGGCATGTTGAGAGTTATTACAAAAGGGAGTTATGTTTATGCATGCAATTTTTTAGATTGCAAGTAGTGGGTTGCAAGAGGTTTTTAACACCATATTGAAGTAATTTTAAAGGGTGATTTGCAACTCTAGAAATGAGGAATGAAATTCTCAAAGTGGTGAAATGAAGAAATTTTGATGATGGGTTTTTAGCACTGAAGTTGCAGGAAGAGGTTGCAAGGAAGATCCCAATGCCCTAGACAGAGAGATTCAAAGATTGAGAGGTTTATTTGTTGTTTTAAATCAGATTTGACATGTATTTCATGATTTTATTTTGGTAATTTGTGAATTGAGTTTTTAAAGCAACAAAATTTCTTGTGGTTTTGCATATATACAAAGAATGAGATTTGTAGGGATTTTCCAACCAAATTTATGAGTTTTTAAAATTATAAATTATTTCCAATTAAATTGATTTGAAAAGTTGCTTGCACATGGTCATATGGAGTTTGGTTGTAAGAATTAAGAAATCATTTAATGGAATCAAATTTGTTTTCTTAGAAGGCTTTGAGTTGTGAAATTTCAAAGAATTGGTTGCCTAGGTGGGTGGTTTGACAAGACCCCTATCCTTGATCTACATCAAATGGTATCAGAGCAAGAAGATTGGTTGGGAAGTATTACAGCAAGTAGGTTGATTTGAATTAATTTGCAGTTGTTATCCTCCAATAGAGGTTAAGGTTGGGTAGAAGGTGCACAAGAGAGAGGTGCGTCTTCCAGAAACCATTTGTTAGATAGAGGATAAGCAAGAGTTATTTTTTTGTAGGGAGAACATGTGACTGCAAAGGGTTAATACCCTGAAGTGAGAGAGATTGTTGCAAGGACTTCTAACTGCAAAGGGACTTGTGAGTCTCTAAAAATGCCTTCGAAGAAGAGGGCATGATGGGTCATGAGAAGACCTATGAGAATTTTGTTATGGGAAGAATGACGACACAAGAAGTTTGATAAATTTATTATTGAAGAATTAAAAAAGATCGAGGCTAGATTGGATGTGATAGAGATGGAGCAGAGCAAAGAGATTAAAATGGGTAAAATAAAATGTGAAAAGAAATTATGTGATAGTGGTAAAGTGGTAGATGACAAGTATGATAAAGAGAGGATAAAATGTTATCCAAAAGAAGGAGAAGAACTAGACATATCTCATGGAATAGAGAGATTTGGCAAAGAGGAAAACAAGCATAAAGATTAGAAAATACATTATTACAACCCTATAATGGGAAGATTATGGAAGGAAGAATATGTGGGAACAGCTCACACAATTACAGTTGAAAGAAAGCAAGAAAATAAGAGAAGCATAAAGAATGAATGGAGAAAGAAAGAGGAGAAAATGGTCTCTATGGATCATGAAATTAATGGTAATTTTAATGATTTTGTTTTATCTAGAAAGATGTTTTGTTTGTAGGAGTTAGCAAAGATAAGGAAGATGGTGGGGAAAAGAAAGAAGTGAATAAAAGTGGAGAAAAATGAAGTTGCATGCATCAGAAAAGATGTTGTAGTAGAAAAAACAGAGCTATTATGTCATTCTTATGATTTTTACAAAGAAAATATTAATGTTGATTTACATGTAGAAAAGATAAACGAATATGTTGAAGAAGATAACACTGAAGTTGTAGAAAAATTTGGTCCATTGAAAGACATATAATTAGTGACAAGTTTGGGAAAGAAATTTAAGAAAGAACACATGGAGAAGATAACAAGTGAGAAGAATGAAGGCATGAAAAAAATATGAAGAAGATGGCATGTTACTATAAGTTGCAGCAATTGAAAAGGAGTGGATAACATTGATAGCAAGTGAAACAAGAGTTGCATTGACAATGAATTAAAGTTTAAATTTTTAGAATTCTTTGATGATAAAAATAAAATTGATTCACATGAAACTGACATGATTAACATGAAAGGATATGAGAATACTAAAATGGATGTTACACTAGTAGGAAAGAGGAGAAAATAAAGATATTTGATGATTTTTCAAAATTTATTGATGTTGATGCTAAAGCTAATTTATATTTTGATGAAATGGTGAAAGAAAGTGAAATGAGAGAGATGGTTAGGAGCAAAAATGATAGGTTAAAGGCTGAAATACAGAGAGGTATGATGACTTTCATTGACATAAAATGATCCGTAAACCCCCCTTTGAACTATTTAAAATCACCTTCGGGTTCTCAGATGTTGAATTAATAATGAATTATAAAAATTGATCAAAATGGGATTATAATGTGTTGAATATGGATTTAAAACTGAACTTGAGTGTTTAGAAAGCTCATTCATTCCATTTACACATTTAAAATTGATCTAGAGCCATATACTTGATTTTTCTCCTTTTAAGTGTTGTTTTTCCTTTTATACTTGCATCTAAAGAATTTTTATCTGAATTAAATCTACAAAAAATGAATGCAAAAAATAGAAATAAAAGACACAAAGTTGTTTACCGAGTTCACCCAATATGGCTACTTCTCTGAGTTCTTTCAAACCATTCCACTAATCAAATGATTGCAAGTACAATTATTTTAAATCCTTGCAATTTGTTGATGAAACTTTTGAAAATTGCAAATAAAGTATTATCAGACCTTTGAAGAACATTGATGATGATCAGGGATTGTTCTCCACCTTCCTGTAGCACTTGCAAGCTCTTTCTCCCTTAGTTCTCCATCAAAAGGCTCAAACTTTGCTTCCCTAATGGTGTCTAACAAACTTCAATTGGAAGAAGAATACCACCATTAGAAGCATCTATGAGTTTTGGACATATCTCTAGAAGACCTCAAAGCATGAAAATTCCCCTAAGTGGCTTAAAATTGCACTTCTTTACAAACTAGTCCGTGCAAAAATAATACCCAGTCAAAATTGTTGTCCCCTTTAAATATCAAAAAGGCCCCTTTGTATCATTTACGTAGCACATGGCATAGTGGTTAAGGTGCTACCCTTTTGCAAGGAAGATTAGGGTTCAAATCCCACTAAATCTATTGGGATAACAGACATTAAATACAAGATAATCCAATTTACATCACATCAAGTCATGTGGCACAATGGCTAAGGCGTTAGGATTGTAGAGCATAGATCATGGGATCAAATACCACCAAATCCACCTAGATAAGATTGCATTAAATAAGATTATATCCACATACCTATTGGTAAGGGAAGTATATTTTTTAGAGGAGATCATGAGTTCTAATCCCATGAGATATGTTCTTTGATGAAATCCTTACCAACAAACTCCAATGACGAAGTGGTCCATCTGGCAACCTTTGCTTGGTCCACGTGGCAGCGTATGATTGGTCCACTTGGTAGTTACTAGTTGGTCCACATGGTAGTTGTTGATGTCATCATTTGGTGTCATGTGTCAACTTTTTATTTTTCCATGTTCCAATTTAGTGTCACGTCACATTTCATCCTCATCATGCCACATGTCAACCTATGAGTGTGCCACGTGTTAGTGCACCCATGTTTTGCCTTCAACTTCTGAAGGCCATAACTTTTGCATATGACGTTTGTTTGAGTCCGTTCAAAATGCGTTGGAAAGCTATTGACGAGCTCTACGACATGAAGGAATTTTCATAAACATTTGACACCATAATTTTTGACACCATCAACTTGAATTGATTATGGGGAATCCTCCTAGATCATAAAAGAAGAAGAGGATGAAGGAGAAATAGGTGAGAAAGATGTGCAAATAGAATTCATTAATTTCCATGAATTTGTTAATGTTGATTTATGTGCAAGTGTTGAGAATGATAAAGTGGGATAGAAAGATGAACAATGGTATAGCAAGTTGAATTTCATGAGAGGAAGAAAGAGAGGAAAGATGAAGGAAGGAAGAGACGGGAAGTTTCAGAGTAGAGTAAAGAAAAAGAAAAATCAAGTAGATAAGGAAGAAAGATGGATGAAGAACAAACACATGATCTTCAAATGTTCATGAGTTTCATCTCAAGGAAATTTTCATTTACCCTGGGTGTTTGATGTAGGAGCATCTAGGGGTACCAGGAAATCTTGCATCCCCAAAAATATTTTATTTAATTTTTTTCTTTTCTTGTGTGATTTCTAGTTGCAAGCAATTTTTTAGCACCTGGTTTAGGCACTCTCAAAGCTCAAAAATTTTAATTTATTAAATTGGTTGGGTGTCTTAATGTTTTAATGTTATATTTGGGTGAAAAATGGGATCAAATTGTTGTAACCATTATTTTTATTTATTGGCTCAAAATCAGTAATTTTGTAAATTGTAAGTTGCACATAAAATATGTTGAAAAAGCCAAACTATGTAAATTTGAAAACCCAATGCCCAAGTTGGGGAAATTAAATGTTGGAAAATTTAAATATGATCTGGAAGAGGATTTTAATGCCTATCTACAACAGGGAGCCAATTTTGGGTTGCCAGGCATGCTAAGGGTTATTGTAAAAGGGAGTTTCATATGTGCATTAGTTGCAAGCAATTTTTTAGCACCTGGTTTGGGCACTCTCAAAGCTCGAAAATTTTAATTTATTAAATTGGTTGGGTGTCTTAATTTTTTAATGTTATATTTGGGTGAAAAATGGGATCAAATTGTTGTAACCATTATTTTTATTTATTGGCTCAAAATCAGTAATTTTGTAAATTGTAAGTTGCACGTAAAATGTGTTGAAAAAGCCAAACTATGTAAATTTGAAAACCCAATGCCCAAGTTGGGGAAATTAAATGTTGGAAAATTTAAATATGATTTGGAAGAGGATTTTAATGCCTATCTATAGCAAGGAGCCAATTTTGGGTTGCTAGGCATGCTAAGGGTTATTGTAAAAGGGAGTTTCGTATGTGCATGCAATTTTTTAGACTGCAAGTAGTGGGTTACATGAGGTTTTTAACACCATATTGAAGTAATTTTAAAATGGGGATTTACAACTCTAGAAATTAAGAAAATTTGATGAGGTGTTTTTAGCAGTGAAGTTGCAAGAAGAGGTTGCAAGGAAGATCCCAATGCCCCAAATAGAGAGATTCAAAGATTGAGAGGTTTATTTGTTGTTTTAAATCAGATTTGACATGTATTGCATGATTTTATTTTGGTAATCTATGAATTGCATTTTGAAAGCAACAAAATTGCTTGTGGTTTTGCATATATTCAAAGAATGAGATTTGTATGGAGTTGCCAACCAAATTTATGAGTTTTCAAATTATAAATTATTTCCAATGAAATTGATTTAAAAAGTTGCTTGCACATGGTTGTATGGAGTTCATGTGTTGTTGTCTATAAGAAGGTTTGATGGAGGAACGTCAGGAGCTGGCTTGTATTTTAGCTGGGAGGGTTTGCAACTCTCTCTTGGAGAGGGATGTTCTAGCTTGGGTTCATGACCAGAAAGGTGAATTCTTTGTTGCTTCTGGTTATCAAGTGTTGGATAAATAGATTTTTGGGTGTATGAGAGTCCCCAGGTGGAAACAAATCTAGAATAAATTCTCTTGGCCCAAGTACAATTTCTTCTCTTGGATGGTGATTTATAATAGATACCTAACCTGGGAGAATCTTTGGAAGTGTGGTTTTCGGGGACCCTTTATGTGTGTCTTGTGCTCCAATAGTGATGAGGAACACTTCTCATCTCTTTTTTAGTACTCTTTTGTTAGGGTGATTTGGCATTCTAGTGGGAAGTTTGGAATCAACCATGCAAGCATGCCTCTTCTTTGGATGATCTCTAGATCAGGTTGGGGAACTCTCTAGCTAAGACTTCTTTCCTCCAGGTAGCTTGGACAATTGGTCCCATCTTTATTATCTGACATACCTGGTTAGACCACAACCGCAAGATATTTTTGCAAGAAGCTTCAAGTACAACAGGTTTGGATGAGAATTTTAGGGGTTCTTCAAGAGACTTTGGCTTCTCAGTGTGACCTTTCTATCCCCGTGGATCCTAGAGATATGGGTGTAGTTCAAAGTTTCAGGCTGCTAATTGGTGGCAAGGGTGGGCCTAGGTCTGGCCTAGGTTGAAGTGTCAAAGGGAAGGTTATAAGAGATGGTCATTGGATGCCACCTCCTCCTGGGGTGCTAAGGATTAATACTGATGGGTCCTCTAGAGGTAATCTTGGTCATGCTAGGGTTGGTGGCATTGAAAAAGATAGTTTTGGAGTGGTTGAGTTCTTCTTGGAGTATAGAGGGAAACACTCTAACAATTTCATGGAGGATTTGGATATTCTCTTGGCTTTAAAAAGGGCTTGTGCCCTTGGTTGGAGAAGGATAATTTGTGAGTCTAATTCTCGGATTGTGATTGACTTGTTGAATAAGCATCAATTAGAGGATGTGAATTGGCAATTGGCTATGGTGGATAGACAAATCATCTCTTTGGGTAGAGTTCTAGATTCTATCACCTTCTGCCATATCCCTCGAGAGTGGAATAAGGTGGCTAATGGCTTGGCTAAATAGGCATCTGAGAGGATGGGATATTGGAATGTGAAAATTTGGGGCCATCTTCCTGAGGATCTTTCTCAAGAGCTTGAGGAACTGGTTATGGAGGATATGAGATGTTTTTTGGGAGCTGCTTGATGGCATTGTTGTTGGCTTTTGACCCCTAGTGGGTTGGTTGTACTTTTTGGCTTTGTACTTTTTCTTGGATCAATAAAGCTTTTACCCTCTTTTTATTAAAAAAAAGTAAAGGGAATCAAGATAAAAATGACACAAAATATCTATGGTCTCTTTTACTTGAGGAATCAAATCATTATCATTTTGAGTAAAGCTCTATGGGAGTGATTGGATAATGTTAAAATAAGGCATTCATTAGCAAAAAAAGGGTGTAACTGAGATTATTGAAATAAGGGGGAAGTAGAACCCAAGGGTCTTTCAAATAAAGGAGATCTTCGCCAACAAAATATATACCAATCATGAAGGCTTTGATAATATTGAAACATTTAATGGTATGTACAAGATTCTTGATGACACTATTACATATGATGATAGAATGAGAATTCACCTAAAGGGTAAGCTTGATGAAGTCTAAAATTAATTAGAATTTCAAGTACCTAATGTAAAGGATGATAGGGTAGCCTCAAGGTAATGGAAATATGGAAAGAAGAATTGGGGAATTAACTTCTCTCTTTGTTGATCCCTTAGTCCAACATGAAAAAATAACTTCTAACATTGTCAACATATTTTTGTTAAAAATGTTATTGGAAGTAAAAGTATATTTATTTGTTAAGGATGCACATAAGGTATTGGATGTTGACAAGGAGAATAATATAAAAACATGGATACTATACTAAGTTTTTTTCTCCATGAAGACCAAGGGTTGGAACACTAGTTGATACTTATTCCCATACATAAGGTTTTTTTCATTTTTTATTCTTTTCATCTTTTCAAAAAATAGTATCTCAAAGATTGTTTTTGGTTAGAAAGGAAAGTCACACATAGTTGTGGGTAGGAGATTTATTTTGCAACTATTTTGGTTTTTTTAAGTTGTTTATTAAATGATAACTACATTCTAACTACAATTTATTGATTGTAAGGGATGTTCCAAACAATTGTTAATCATCTAAGTGAGATGAGCATTGTCCCTTTTTCAAATTTCTAATAATAAATATAAATCATATATTTATTTCCTTACATATCTATATCATTTTATCAATATTTTTAGGGATCTAACAAGTCTCTAGGATTATATTTGTTGGACTTGTATTAAGAATAGTCAGTATACCATAGAGGTGGTTATGTATCTTTGTTTCTTACTATTTGGAGTATTGTGATATATAGTGTGATTAATAAGAATAGTTTGTAAAGAGTTGTCTGGTAACATAATTGAGCATTTAATTTTAATAAGATAAAATAATTGTTTATCCCATTTGAAACTAAGGTCATTTACATTCTTTATATAAATTATAATTCAATTTATTTGACTTTATTTCCAAAAAATAAGGCACCAATTTGAGATAATTATTGACCAAACCTTTTAATCAATGAAAGATCTCCTACTTATAAATTTTATGATTCATAAATCTATCACAATTTTAATGGTATAGAGAAATGGTGAATAAATCAATATCTTAATTTATGTACTCATATATTTGTATATATTTAATTTTAATTTTCTTGAAATTCATCTACCTATTGTAAATTGCAAAGTTAACATGGAAAGGACTTAGTAATAGAATAAAATATGTCTCATTCTATATCTTAAGTTTTAGCCTTGTCTATAGATATTTTCATAAATTTCTTTATAAATTCTTCAAATCTCTAAAGGATCACTCTCTTAAGCTTTGTTGAGCTTGAAGTATAGAATGCTTATGCCTACTTTTATTAACTAGCCCAACTTGCCTAGATTTTGAACATAATGTATCACTTGTGATTTAAGAATGAATATATACAAGTCTAAAGGATCTTATAAGTTCATATTTTAAAAATATATTAAACTAATTGGAGCACCGACATATAACATCACATAAAAATTAATATTTAAAATAACAAGATGTAAAAATGTAAGAAAATGTATTAAAAGGAAAGTTGATGACCCCAATATTGCCCAATAGTAAAGATGATAAACACAATCCAATATGTGAAATAGATACAACAATACACTATGTGTACACTAGACCATTGTATTAGAAATAACCGATCAAAATGAGTCCAAAACTAATAGAAAAAATGTTAGGGATGCACTTTTCACCCTTGCATTAATCAATAATAAAAAATAAATTTAAGAAATCAAAGACATATAGAGATGGACATAGGTTGAAATTTTGGAGTCATGTCACTCTTTAGGCCAACAAAATAGTTCTGGGTGAAATGATTTTGCTTGAAATAATTTTGGGTTAAACTATTTCATCCAAAACTACTTGGCCTGGGTATGTGACATAAAGAGTTTTTCTTTCACCTGAAACTATTAAATTAATATAATTTAATATTAAATTTCAAACATGGTTTAATTTAGATGGAAAGGTTTCAACCAAAACCTTTTTAGATGAAAGAGTTTTAGCTAAAACACTCTTTACCCAAAACTATCTATGTGACAAAACATGTTGTACTATAACCCCTCTTTTGGGGAAAATTCAACAAAAAAACAACTTCAACTCTAAATTTCTCCAACCAAGGGCATTTTCATGAAAAATGTGAAAATATTCTTTTGTAGAGCTTAGAGTCTAGAATCTAAATGTATATGTTTTTTACATTTTTATTCATTTTAATGTGATTTTTTAAATTTAGTGCAAGTAGATTATTATAATAAAACATGAGGTCAATTATAAATTAGAAAATATATTTAAAATTTTCATAAAATATGGTGCACAAGACAAGAGTAGATTTTTTTTAAATATAAAAAAATTAGACAAAAGTTGAGATCCTATCAAATATGTGACATTAATTTGACTTTAAAATTTGTAAAAAAAAATATTCATCATTTTATTTTTCTTCAAGTACTAGATTCTCAAGACATCTAAGTGGGGAAAAAATTAATTTGCTATATTTTTGTGAGGTCCCATCGAACTCAGTTTTTTCAAAAAATTTAACAATTAAAATAAATCTCTTAAATTTATAAAAAACTATATCCAACTATTTAAAAATAAATAAAAATTATAAACATAAACTAAAATTAAGAATCATAAATTTTATTTGTTTATATCATTTTAAAATTCATAACAAACGTGTCACTTGTAGGTGGTCTAACTTGGAATTTAACTATATTTGTGTTAGGCATTTCCTCTATAAAAAGTGAGATAGTTTTGAACTTTCACCCCATATAATCATAGTAAATTCATATCCATATTATTTATCAATAAATATGCCCAAGATAGGGGTACACCCATTTATTATTAGAAAAGAGAGTACATATATACTAAATATGCCCACAAACAATTTGAAATGGACAATTAGGCAACAAAAAAAACACTCTAAACTAATTAAGTTCTAAACTAATTGATAGGTAGATTAAAAATTAAAAAATAATTTAAAACAATATAAACTGATAAAAAATGTGGGTGCTATTAAAGTCCTACAAATTATTACAACCCAATAAACAACCAACTTGAATCAACAAGAATAATTGAACATATGCAAACATAACCATGAATGGCAAGGAAAAACACTAAACAACAATTTGTAAATACAAATTCCCCTCCCACCAATACCAACAATATCAAAGGAAACTCTAGCATAGATGCCATGACAATATTCCTTGTCATGATCACATACATCATAGATTATATTATCCACATGAAATAACTCTTTACGTTTTCTAAAATCAATATCTATGTTAGGAGGAGTACCACAATTGTAATGCCAATAATTAGACACTTTACCATGAACTACAAAATCTCCATAGCCAACAAAAATTGACTTAGGCACTTGGGGGAAAATTTAAATCCTCACATATAGAAAAGGTTGGATCGTGAGAAGGTACCCAAAAAAGACTATGAACATGGGCCACTTTACAAATTACTTGGAGAAACTATTTAATTTTATCCCATTTTTGTGGGTTAGAGGGTATCGATAATTTGCTTAGGGGAAATTAAAGATTTACAAAATCTACTTCTTTTTTGAACTAGCTAGTTCTTTCTACAAGAAAATGTTCCACTCTTTCTAATTCCATAAATAATACTTAGCACTACTCTTCAACTTCAATAAAATCCTTGAAAGCCACAGTTTTCCACCATTGATACCTCCTCAAGCCCAAAAAAATAATTTATTTTGATAAATGGAATAGCTAGTACACAAACAAGGGATTTATTATAAATATAATATTATATATTTTTGTATAAATGAGGTGGTGATGTTAAATTTGGCCTTTTAAATTCCATTCACAATGATAAAATCATGTACCAAGTAAATCATGTCTCTATACCTTCATGAATGTGGTGATTGCATCTACCTCTCCTACCTTGTTTGTTGATGTTGAGGCCCATTCACTTCTTAAGAGGATGGTTAAGGCTCTACCTTGTGCTAGGATTTCTCTCACCATGTTATTTGCGGTGGAGGTGGTTGAGGGAGAAGAATTTTCACAAAGGGGTTTCATTAGCATGACTTTCACCATTTATGTCCTAGTCTTCTTGAACTCCATAACTAGATTTAGGAATCTTGGTGAGTTCTCATTGTAGTTAAAATGGAGATTTACATTTTTTTAGGGATAATTTTTATCCTGGTTTTTAACTCTACTGATGATAAGGATTCAATGCTCTATGGTCAAGTTTGGATGTGGGGTAATATTCTTAGGTTGAAACCCTAGTTACTATCATTAAACCACACTATTAAATCCTCTAATATCATGCCCATCCAAGTTTGGATGCCTAAATTCACACTATATTTTAGTTAGACTCATGTTATGCATCTATTAATAATACATTTGATAACTACCTAAATCTTAACTTTATTACCTCCTTTTCTCCTATACGACCTTTATCTTTATATTGGTGGATCTTGACTTATCTATGGATCTTCTAACATAGATTATTCTTTAGGTGGAGAGACATCCTTGGGTTCAACCATTATATTACAAGGGATTTTCCTTCCATAATATTGATGGGCTAGCTTATTGGTGGAGGAACATTCTTTTGTTGCACTTCACCATCTTCACTTGCCTCCTCCTAATTCTCACCCTACATGATTTCATCTAATTCAGTTAAGCTTGTTCCTCTAGTGGTGGCTAAAATTTATCCCTTTGATCTTGTCATGCTTGCTCTTGTTGGGTTAGGATAGTTTGCCTCTAATTTTCCATCAATGGATTGTTTGGTTGATTCGATTCAGGATACCTCATCTCCATACTAACATTCTTAAACTTATCCTAATTATTTCTCCCCTATGTCTCTTGCTATGATGGTAAAGGTAGACATTCTTCCTCAAACATCTAGTCCTAGTGATGAGAGTGTGATTCATTGTCTTGGATATTTGTACAAAAGAGCAAGAATGACATTCTAAATATAATGGTATAAATTTGTACCTATTTTAGGGGTGTGAATTTTTCCAATTTGGGTTTAAGGAACATGTAGAGCATGGGTGGTGGGCACTTAGTATTATTGTAGCTCGATCCATTTTTCCTTCATGTTTTGTTATTTTTAGTTAGGCCTAAGTGCTCTATTCTTAGTTGTACAAGGGTTTATTCCCTTTCAAATACCTACTTTTACCCTTAACAAAAAAGAATGGTATTATAATTATCTATTTAATAAAACATGTTTTACCCATTTTGTTTGATTTTAAATTTTAAAATATTGAAAAAAACTTTAGGAAGTCTCTTCTAAATTTTAACTCAAAAACTTTATTCTTATACTTTTTATTTCACTTTAGTTAAACATTATTATGTGATATAATGTTTAGAGAGATTCGATAACAATAAAAATAAAGAGCTATATGAGTGCGGTATAGCAGTAAGTTGTTGTAGTTTGGGAACATGAAATTTCATTTTCAAATATCTTCAATAATGGGGATGATGTTCCCCATTCTGATCTCCACAAATTTAGACAATAAAAATAATTTTAAGAAAATAAAAAACATTAAATTATATTTTTGAATGAAAAAGGCATCCAAAAATATGATCAATTTAATCTTGCAATGGTTAAAATTGCATACCCACACTCTTCTCCCTACTGTTAGAGTGTTCTTTGTATAAAAACAAGTCTATGGGTAGCCTATTCTTCCATAAATTTGTCTAATAACATTATTTCATTTTGTAGTGTAGGAAATTGCATACCTTAACAATTTCACATTATGTTTTGGCCCCCCTAAATTATTGAGCTTAATTGACCCCATAATGACCTAAAATTGTGTATTTTGGAGCCCATTTGTTCCATTTTTAATAAACACCAAGCATTGAATAATTGCATCCAACTCATGTGTTGCCCCCAAAACTGAATGTCCTGGAAATTTGGGCCAAGACACATTTTTGGATATGTTTTTGGTGGCATTTTAAGATTCAAAATTCAACTTGTAAATGTCGGCTATCGGGATCTAATTTTTGGTAAATTGGATAAATGACTATAAATTCCTGGTCTTTTCACCATTTTAAACTAGAGAGCAAGAAGGAAATTAGAAGGATTATGAACAAGCTAGAGGTGAACTTCAATAACATTCAAGAGCAAGTCAAGAGAAGCATTTTAGAGTCTTATTGCAGCAATTCAAGATCCAACATCATGTCAAAGTTTATGTGTGTTCATATTTTTTTGTGAAGGATAACCCTTGTTGTAGGTCTCCAAGCATTCAAGCATTCAAGAAAATCTATCAAGAAAGATCTAAATCCTTGAAGAGATGTGTATGAATTCAGTCCTTCAAGGAAGCCATTGAAGGGTGGTGAGTTGGAACATTTTGTTTATTCATCATTTCCTTCCTTTCCATTAAGGTTTAATCACTGACATTGCCATTGTGGAAGTGGGAACACTTACACGGGGTTTGATTGAGGAAAACCCCTATATGGCACAAAATTTTCTCTATTTGTGAATGTGCAGGTTATAGGTTGAATATGATTGAAGGGAGCTTGAATATCTATTTTGCATTGTTTTTTCATCAACCTTGTCAAGCCATGAAAACTTACTTACAAAATTCATTGATGACATTTCGATAGGTTTGCAACCAAAAAATAGAAGCTCGTATCTAACACCAAAGGACCCCAAAAGTTGATTAGAAAAGCCCTACAAAGACCCATTCACCTCTAGGTGACCTAGTCCTTGTAGGTATAGAAAAATCAATTTTTTTAGGTACGTACACAACGATCTGCACCTTCTAGATCCATCAAAATTTGACTGTTTATGTTTATTAATTGTCAGGATCTTGCATTTTTCATATTAGGTCATATAGGATAATTAGGTTAATCATTCAAAATCATTTCCAATCCATTCCAACCATCAATCAGATGTAGATAAAGGTTTGATTAGCTCACCTGTATGGTTGTAAGTCAATCTAATCACCTTATTGATCTACATCCTAATGGAACTTGGAAAAAGGCCATTAAATCCTAGGTTCTTTGCATTTATGACCTAGGAACACCTTTTTCTATGTTTCATTTTGGTGAACCTGACATGTTAACATCATAATTTTATGATTTGGTAATCTTTCAAACCCTAGATCTAGGTTTTACATTACATTATTTTGCATCATTCATTTAGGTTTTTATCTTCCCATCATAAAAGCATAAAAAGACAAAAAAATTGTATCACATGTTGCATCATAAGTTGAATTAGGGTTTGTTTCAATCATCTTTAGATCTGATTTACATTCATTAGGTGGTTAAAGTTTTGAATTTTCCATTGCATTTGAATTACATATTTCATTTAAGCCTAAAAGGTAAAAAAAATTGCATTGTTTTGTTTCAAGTTTGCATCAAAATCATCATTTTCAAGTTATTGCATCTTCAAATTAGTCAATTATTGCATATTAGCTCTTAAAATTGCATTCAAAGTTGTCCTTTAGTGTTGCATACTTGCATCTTGCATTACATTGTCCTAAATTGAGTGAAATATCAAAAAAGTATCATATATTCAATAACTAGAGAAAGAAACATTAAACAACATAAAAAAATTCAATTTTTTAGTTTTTAGAACCCTGATCAAGGACCCATTCACCCTTGGGTGACCCAATCCTTGTATAGGTGTCTCAAGAAAATTTTGCACATATTTTTCTCTGTATTATCAGTCCATTTCTACTTGCAACTGTCTGATTTGAAATTCTAAAAAAATATTATAGTGTGTGCAAGAAAGGTGTCATTTTGCTCGATTTGTTACAAATTTGGGAAAAATTGTTGCATTTCAATATTGAAAATCATCAAATCTATAGGACAATTGCTTACATTTTCTAAAGTATTGCATAATTTGGATAGATTAGTTTTTATTTTTGCACAAACTCAAAACCCTAGATTGTTACAACACATTGGCAAGTAGCAACATGTTCCTTTTCAAAGATGTGGTTTTGATATGGTAAATCATGCCTTGCATAAGTACAAAATCCCTACTTATGCGTACAATCTAGGGAAACAAAATGAGGTCATTAACAAGCATGTTACTCATTCTCCCAATATCATTCCTAATTATGAGAGTACGTTGACACAAGAGAATGAAATCATTGACATATTTCTTAATATCACTTTGCCTATCCTTCATTTACCTCCAAACATCTCTCCCACTTGTGAGAATGTTTTGGTGCAAGAGGATGCAATCATAAACAATCATGACAACCATAGTTGTTCTTCTCCCGATACCTCTCCTACTTATGACGAAGGTATCTTGGTATTAGAAGATCCGATCATTGAGCATCATGAGAATCATGTTTGTCCCTCTCCCCCCACTTCCCCCATTTCGGAGGATATTATGGCACAAGTGGATGAGATCATCGACATATTTCTTAACATCACTTTGCCCAGTCTCCATTCATCTCCCAACATCTCTCCCAATTGTGAGAATGTTTTAGTGCAAGGGGACACAATCATAGATGATCATGAAAATCATAATTTTCCTTCTCTTGTTACCTCTCCTACTTGTGGCAAAGGTATTTTGGTGTTAGAATACCCAATCATTGAGCGTCATGGGAATCTTGTTTTCCCCTCTCCCAATGCTTTACCCATTTGGGAAGATGTGGTAACAAAAGAAGATGATATCGTTGATACATTTCTTTTGAAAGATATTAAGATGGCTTGCTTAGATTCTAAGTCAAACCTAGACCCCCTCAATACAAGATCATCAACAAGAAGCAAAATTCATTGAGGTTATGAACGCAAATTGGCCATTAGATCTCCCTTGATTATTGGACCTCCAAAAAATCCTTTTGGACCTCCTAAGAGTCCTCTAATCATTGGCCCCCCTATGATTCCTTTTGAACCTCCTAAGAGTCCTTTAGTTATTGGATCTCCTAAACCACTTCTCATTATACAACCTCCTAAACCTCATGGCCATATCCTAAGCTTTGCAAAACAACTTACTAGTAACCACGTGTCTCAACAACCAAGTTATCATACCATAGCTCACACATATAACACTAGAAACAATAAGCAACGAAGAAAAACTCCAACATCCATCCCATTGCCTCAACCATACCTCCCACCTAAACCTAATATCTAGCAGCATAGTGGTAAAGAATATGATCTTATAGAACAACTTCACAATACTTCTGAGCTAATATTTCCTTATGGGATCTCATTCAAGCATCACCTACTTACCAAGGAATCCTTCAAAATGCTTTGCAAAAATTTATTATCCCCCTAATGCACAACCAAATGATGTGGCAACTTTGATTGAGAATATGAATTCACCTAGTATGGAAATTATCTTTCATCAAAATGAATGACCTCCTTTGGAAATGCAAAATAAAAATGATGCTTTGATGATATTAGCTATTCTTAACAAGGTTGGGATTAGGTGTACCCATGTTGACAATGGTTCAAAGCCTAATGTTTATAGTGTGAACCTTTTGGATAGAACTGGAGTAGATAAGACTAAAATTCAACCATCTTATTTGTCTATCTGTGGTTTTGAGAATGTGGTAAATGACCGCTTGGTGTGATAAATTTACCTATCAAAGTTGGTAAGGTTACTTTACAAACTCCTATCCATGTCATGTCCCATGCTATTTCATATAATCTTCTCTTAGGTAGACCATGGATTCATGAAATTAATGGAGTGCCTTCAATGCTACATCGTCTAATGAAATGCACTTAAAACAACAAGGTTTACATGATAAAAGATGATCCAAAGTCTTAAAATTGTTTACAAACTGAAATAGGAACAAGGGATTCTCTTAGAACATTGACACCAACTACAAAAGTAGAACCTTTGCAAGTTGAGGATAGAGTTGAGAGCTTTTTGTTCATGACAAATTCATTGGATGACGATTGGGGTCCATTATGTTTCACACCTAATTTCATGGGGGAATACAAGATTACAAAAAAATGAAGGAAAAAGAGAAAGAACTTGTAGTGATATCAACAAAATCTGACATTGAAACATCCAAGACACGAGAGTTTAAAACTTCTAGCAAGGAAGAAAAAAAAAATTACACATCCACATATGATGAAAGTGACTATGAAAAACCACCTTCCTCAAAATAAATGAAAAAAAATTATGGAAGAGGTTATGAGATTTTGAAACAATTTGGATATAATGGAAAAGGGTGTGGGATAAGACAACAAAGTATTTGTGTCCCCATAGAGCCTAACATGCAAGAAACAACAAGAGTTATTGGCTATTGTCCTTCAAAAACATCAAAAATTCTTTCACTTAATCGATAGCATTAGTTGCTACTCCTTGTCATGTGGTAGTTGTAGTATCACACATCGCTCACTACCATGCATGAGGGTATAAACCAGCCTTTATGCAATCATATTGATTTCACAAGGAGCAACATATCATCATACATCTAGGCTCATCTTTGTCCCTACACTTGGGGGGCAAGGGGTTAGGAAGCCTTGTCCTAGGTGCACTCCTAGCAAGGGATCCCTTTTGTATCTCCTTAAAACTTTAGTGTAGCAAGTACACTAACATTTTAAGGGGGGTATATAGTCCCCTGCTCAGTGTTTGCATAGGAAATGGTCCCTTCTTAGTGATGATAGCATACATCTCCTAGAAAGTGTGACCTTGTCAATAAAAGTGTGGTCTCCTTAATCCATGTGACGTGTTTCCTTTGTGGTAATATTAGGCTTGATGCCCCATAAGAGTGTGACCTTTCTTGTCATATGATATTTCTCTTGGTGGTAATACTATGGCTAGTATTCCCTAAGGTGTGATCTTCTATTCCTTGACTTGTCATGTCTTGGCGGTGACACCATGTGTGATGTTCTGTAATGTGTGACCTTTCATGAATTAAACAAAGCCTCTTTGATTATTACCTTTTGTGGTGATGTTATTGCAACATACCTTGATATTTTAAACCTTTTCATATTCGTCCCCCGAGATGTTAATACTTTTTATTTCATGGAACCTAGCATAATACAACTTGCTAGCCATGTGCAAACCCTTTTTTTTATTTCATGGAACCTAGCATAATATAGCTTGCCAACCATGTGTAGCTTATTTTGCTTCACTTTGTTCACAGGAGTTGAACTTAGTGTAGCATTGAAATAGCATCTTGATCATTTTGTGGCACCTTAGCAAGGTTATCAGGGAGTATAACTCTTAGTATGGTTGTTATGGGCACACCTTGTAGACCTAGTGTATTCTTCTCATTTTGCCACCTTGTTATGGGTACACAACTTTTAGACCTAGTGTGTGTTTCTCATCATTTTTATATTTCATGGAACCTAGAATAATATAACTTGCTAGCCATGATTGACCTATTATATTTGTATGGTTTCTAGCATAATACAACTTGCTAGTCCATACCCTTTTTTTTCATTTATTTGACATTGTATGTTTGTGTATCTTATCTTGTTGCATATAATACATGTGTGTGTGTGTTCCTTTGTGATCATGTTGGTTTGTCATGGGATCTTGGATCCCAGGGGCTTGTGTACCCCCTTTGTCCTTATTCATCCTATCTCTTCAAAATTTGGACAATTAGACCCCTCTTGACATATATTCCTCTACTTTAGTGTGATTCTAAGTGTAATTTCATACTCTCACTAAAGTGGGGGCTAAATGTAGTATAGGAAATTGCATACCTTAATAATTTCACATTATGTTTTGCCCCCCCTAAATTATTGAGATTAATTGACCCCATAATGACCTAAAATTATGTATTCTAGAGCCCGTTTGTCCCATTTTTCAATAAACACCAAGCATTGAATAAATGCATCCAACTCATGTGTTGCTCCCAAAACTGAGTGTTCTAGAAATTTGGGCCAAGACCCATTCGCCCATGGGTGAATGGACCCCCTTCTTAGCTAGGACCCATTTTTGGATATGTTTTTTTATGGCATTTTAACATTCAAAATTCAACTTGCAAATGTTGGCTATCGAGATCTAATTTTTGGGTAATTGGATAAATGCCTATAAATACCTAGTATTTTTACCATTTGAAACTAGAGAGCAAAAAGGAAATTAGAAGGATTATGAACAAGGTATAGGTGAACTTCAAGAGCATTCAAGATCAATTCAAGAGCAACATTTCAGTTTCTTATCGCAATAATTCAAGATCCAACATCATGTCAAAGTTTATGTGTGTTCATATTATTTTGTGAAGGGTGACCCTTGTTGTAGGTCTCCAAGTATTCAAGCATTCAAGAAAATCTATCAAGCAAGATCCAAACCCTTGAAGAGATGTGTATGAATTTAGTCCTTCAAGGAAGCCATTAAAGGGTGGTGAGTTGCAACATTTTGTTCATTCATCACTTATTTCCTTTCCATTAAGGTTTTATCATTGACATTGTCATTGTGGAAGGGTTGAATGAGGAAAACTGTAAGACCCTGCCCCTTGTGGCCTTGTTGATCTTATTAGTCATCAATGGTTTATGTTCTTTTGTGTTGGGAAATATACATTATTGATTATTGTTCCTATACATCATTTTGTTTATATTTTGATTGTTAACTAACTAACTAGTGGTTGTTGTGATTTCGTGTGATAGTAGATGAGGTCTATTCCCTATCTACGTAAGTATGTAATGATTGAGAGGTTTCGTTATTGGTAATATCATTATGTATATTAATGTATTTCATCATGTTAGGTGATTTATATTATGAGTGTAAGTGAATATAAAGGTAATGATTGATATTCAATATTTGGTTGTAGTTTTATTTGTTATAGGTAAAATAGATTAGTAATACGTGGTAATATTTTGATATTAAGTAACATGATAAATTATTGTTAGACTCTAAAAGATATTATGCAAGTAGGTAGAGTTAAATTATATGTAGATATAACTCCTTAGTTGATTATCATTAGAAGAGTATTTTCATATGCTATCTGTTTCAAATATTATTAATTACGAGAAATACTGGCATCTCCTTCTAGTTGAGTAAACATGTTAAAATTGGCCACTATTGATGAAGCGGTCACATAGCTATTTCCCTTATGTCATTCTTGAAAATTTCTAGTATTATCAAGGATATGTATTCAACCTTGTTTTGTAAGGGTCAAGTGCATGTGGGAGATGTTGCTTATTAGACCCTTGAGTCACCTCTTTAAATGTTATTATTTATTTTAGGTTTTATAATGTCTTTATGTGGTTTTAATTGTTTAAAAGGTGCCCTAGGTGGTAGGTCCATAGACAAGGATCTTTTTATTCTATAAATTCACTTAAATGAAGTTTAAAACCCACTCTAATTTCCCACTTATGAAAAGTGGCGAAAACAGTAGTTGGTTGGGTGGTTGGGAAGTTTTGGGGAGTTAGTTGCCCTTTTTCCCTTCTATATATTCCTTCTTTTTGAAAGGAGAAGGGAATCCCTCTTTTGGATTGGCTTCACTCTTTTGGCCTTGGATTCTCTCCTTTTGCTTTTTCTTTACTCTTGTTCTTGGATGCTTTCACATTTTTTTGGAGGAGGACTCTTGGTGAAGAATGGAGGAAGGAAGAGAGGATTTGGGAGGTATTCTCCAACTTGGGAAGCAATTTTTGTGGTAGAAACTAAACCCCTCGTTGATCATTGTTTTGATGTACGAAAGAATGCTTTGGATGTTTTCTTATGGTTGCAAAAGTTACTTGAAAATGGTTGTGAAACCTTTATTTCTTTTATTGTGAATTATGTTTGAGTTTACTCTTGATATGAAAACCCACCTTGACTAATTTGAACATAAGAACCCTTTATGTGTTTTAGGTAAAGAAATGATAGGGGTGTACGAATGGTGGTAATGTGACAAGCTTAGTATTGTGAGTTTTATGTGGTGCATTTTGTTGTGAACCCTTTGTGTAAAGTGATTTGTGGAAGTGCTATGTGACCCTCTGAGAGCTCGGGGGTGGAATGAACTTCAATCCTATGGTTGGGAGGAGAGCTTTTTGGTTATGTTTTTTTTTGTTGATTTTTCTTTCAAGTGCAAATGTTGAAGTTGGAAATCAAGGAAAGTGTATCAAAGTTAGGAATCCATAAATAGATATGAGTCCTGTGAATTGGGAAAAGCTTCAAAGTTCAAGAATGGTGTTTTGGGAAAATGCAATTGGTTTGTATATGGTAGTTGATTCAATTGGAAAATGTCTTGTACTTACAACTAAATGTGTAATTTAAGGGAAACATTAGGCATGTATGATCTCTAAATTTAAAGGGCTAATATTGGGGTAAAGGTAGACTTTATAGGTGTAATTATAAAATCCCTTTTGTGTAAATCTTTAAGGAGATAAAAGATTGTGTCTTGGGCATCAAAACACCAATAATGATTGAGGAAATTTTAATGAAGGAATTAAATCCTTATTAGGTCTAAATTAAATACTCTCTTATAGTAAGGTAAATAAAAGCATCTATTAAAGGTCTTTTCAAATCTAAATTCTAAGGAAAATTAAAAGTATAATTTTTTTCCTTTTGAATTTCCTTCTGTAATACAATTAATTAGACTCTATGTTTACTCTTTCAAAAAAATTCTATATGTACATAAAGTATAAATATATAAATCATACATATACATACTAATTATACAAAAATAGTTAAGAATTAGATATAAATGGACAAATAAATAAACCTTATTATCATACTAATCTAAAAACAAGTAAATTATTATTTAACAATAGAATTTTAAAAGTCTACTTATACCTAAATTATCACTTTTTATATAATAAAAAAATAAAATAAATTTATATTTATTTATATATAGAGAGATAATCTATTCTACATTCTCTTAAATATAAGAAAGATAAAAGAAAGGATTATTTGAATGAGTTTATTTAGGTTTTAAAAGAAAAAAAAAACTTTAAAATTTTATATTATGATTTTATTTAAATAATAATTATATAAAGGAGAATCGCTTAACTTATTCTAAGTCTAATTTCAAAAGGAAATATATAAAGGAGTCGATTAACTTAGTCTAAGTTTAGGAAATAAAAAATAAAATAGAGAAATTTCATGGAAGGCTTGGTCGAACCCCCTCGCCAACACTATGCCATCCAAAATAAAATACAAGCTCAAAACATTTGTTTTGTAAATTCATAAATTAGAGTGATAGGGATTTCATTTGGGGAATATAACCTTGATGTTCTTAAAATTATTTTAGATTAAATATAATTGTTAAGTTAATGATTATGAATTTAAATAATTATGTATTTAGTGTGTGTTTATGTGTTGTTGGGTTGTTAGTCCGAAGGTGTTAAGACATTAATTTTAGATTGGATAGTTTAGTATTTGGTTGATGGATTTTTCCTTGTGTGATTAGACTTGCGAGATTACTTTAAGAATTGTTTAGAATTATCGTTTTCATTTCTAATGAATAGGCATTAAGTAGATAACTTGGAAGGTAAATTAAATTGAAATTGTTTCACCACCTTTGATGCATCTTTATTATTTGATTTTCTTAATAGATTTTAAATGTATAACTCAACCTTGAATTATGTCGAAAGAAATTGAACCCAACCTTAAATCTATTCCAATCTTGATTTGACCTCCATTAATAAATTTAGATGTGTTATTTGATTTAAATTATAGATTAATTATATAGACAAATAACCAAGTAGCAATAATGTTTATTTGGATAAGAATATTGAAAACCTTGTCATGGTTTCCTTTTTAGAAGATTTAAATAGATGTCCATAAGTATTGGTTACATCTAGGTATGGTGTATTTTATTTGTTTTATTTTCTAGAGTAATGATTTACTTAAATACAATTCTAACTTCTTAGTTAGTATGATTTTAGCCCTATTAATTAAGAAGATGCCAAAGAGAGTAATGAAAACTTTATCCACTAATGACATTATTGTTGTGGTTTTCAATCACAATAATATCGTCATTAGTTTTTAGATGAAGTGAATAATGATAATATAAATATTATGAGTTATGTCGTCATTAAGCCGTTAATGTTTAATTAAATTAGTGGTTGAGTAAAATTGATTTCAGAAATAATGTCATTAGTAATTTTTAAAAGTTGGGATGTACAACTAGTAAGGTCATCAACAATAATAGTAAACATACTAGTGATTCCATCAATACTATTTTGGAATCATTAATATTAGTAAAGTATGTAAAACCAACGATTATGCTGAGAATAAACTTGACAATAATAGATTTAGTAATAGAAGCTAGGGTAACCCTAAATATTATGAGTGTTAATTCAATACTTAATGAGGGTGGTAGATTAAAATTGAGTATTAAACATTATATCATGTTAGGGTCAATATTGATAATGTTAGTAAATGTAAATACTAAGGAGTGGTAACGATTAGAGGTAATCGTAATACTAATACCAAAGTTATTAAAGTCAATTTTATAATGGATAATTAATATTTACTTTATCATTAGTACGTTCTATGTTCATATGTAGTTAAGGATTGTTAGTGTTTATGCACATTTGTACAAAAAAAATGGTAGTTGTGTATTGTTTAGCTATAAAAAATTTGGGGCATGACACAAACCCCTATATGGCACAACATTTTCTCTTTTTGTGAACGTGCAAGTTACAAGTTGAATAGGATTGGTGGGAGCTTGAAGATATATTTTGCATTGTTGCATTTATTGTCATCAACCTTGTCAAGCCATGAAAACTCACTTACAGAATTCACTGATGCCATTCTGATAGGTTTGCAACCAAAAAATAGAAGCTCAAATCCAACACTAGAGGACCCCAAAAGTTGATCAAAAAATCCCTACAAAGACCAATTCACCCCTGCGCGACCCAATTCTTATAGGTACAAAAAAACCAATTTTTTGGGTAGGTACACAATCATCTGTACCTTCTAGATCTGTTGAAACTTGACTATTTGTGTTTATCAATTGTCAGGATCTTGCATTTTTCATATTAGGGCATATAGAATAATTAGGTTAATCATTCAAAATCATTTTCAATCCATTCCAACCCTCAATCAAATGTAGATCTAGGTTTGATTGGCTCACCTTTAGGGCTATAAGTCAATCTAAGCACCTTGTTGATCTACATCCTAATGGAACTTGGAAATAGGCCATTGAATCCTAGGTTTTTTGCATTTATGACCTATGATCACCTTTTTCTATGTTTCACATTGTATCCTCTTCATTAGTTATCCCCATAAACTAATCATGATCTCTAAATGTTTCATTCACCAATATGGACTATATTTGTAGGTGCTAAATTAACCTAGTCCATTTCCATAATTATAGATCTAAACCTCAAACTTTTTAAATTAAAATTTTAAATCTAAACCTTGTCAACTATTTCATTAGATATTATAAGTTGATCCAATGCACATCTATGTGGATTTGTGTGTTGTGGTTTTTATTTAAGTGCATTCATCACTCATTTATAAATCATTAGGAATTATGAAAAATATTATATAAGAGAGCACTCATGATATAATAATAATAATAATAGTACTATCAAAGAATACAATAAATTTTGTATCTCTATATTCTTTCTTGTTATCTTAAATTTTGGTTCATCAATTTTGAATTTTTCTACATAGGGGCTTGGATAAGAAGAAGGTGACCATAACTTAGAAATCTCCTAAATAGTATCTATAGAGACCACCCACTTGAGGTTTAGGTACAACAAGGATAGGCAAGGCCATTTCCAATTGTAGTTTTCATATTTTAACCATATAACTTCCATAAGAAAAGGTTTAGTTTTGTGTGCTTGTTCACTTTTGTAGGTATGCAAACTAGTTCCACAAGCATATATTTTAACCACAATAGAGACCAAGCATTTTACATATTCTAAAATGTTCATCTAATCAAGCCTTGAAATTCCAACACATTGGTGAATCATTTCCTAGAATATTCAATGACATATTCTACGATAAAAAATCTAATTATAATAAGTTATTTAGTTATGTTCGATAATTATAATTAATTTTACATTTATTGTTCTAGTCCAAACCTTTAAATCTAGGCTAATTGATTGTTTAATTGATTTATTTTTTAATTAGGCTAAAATTTTATATAGATATGACTTGCTCTATTATATAAATTGGTGAACGCGACATTTGTAGATAACTTACAATTTTAACCTTAGAGTTTATCCCTCATTTATTAGTGTTTTTGATCTATTTTTAATACCATTTTTATATTGAGATTGCAGGAGTTTATGATGGACTCCTCAACACCCTAGGATCACCTGTAAAACAAAATAACTTCCACAAGAGAGATGACATAAATATCATGCTATGATTAAGGATGCAAGAATGCCAAAATAGTAGCTACACTGAATATATGGCAATATACATATGAAGCCTTTCTTATACAGGCAAGGTGAGGAATAGGATTAGACAAGATCATGACAAGTTTCTTAATCCTATCACATGAGACAACTAAGTCATAACAACCTAGGATAAGATAAGATCTCAAAATGGCAACTAAGACTTCTAGAAGGAATCTTATAATTCTAAGTAAACTTAACATGTGAATATGTCCCCTAAGTCCCTAGTGAATAAATTAACTAGGTACAAGACATTTATTCACACCAACGCCCCCCTTAAGTGCAACTTAGGGAGAAGATTATTATGCAAATGACACTAAGATGGGTCTTGGCTACAAGGCCATGTTAGGTACACATGTACAAATGCAAATGCAATCTCTCACAAATGGAGAAAAGGAGAAAAACTAGAGAGACAAAACTCCTCTCCAAAAGAGAGATAAGATATAATAATGATATCCATCACAAATTCAATCAATCTCCATCCACACAAAGGATGACAAGAGAGACTATATAGCCCCCCATAATGTGGTAACCTATTGTAAAGAAGCACTAGAAGCACACTTGTGGAGTAACATTGGAATCCTTAATTACACAATCAAGGAAAGATAATTTTGTTTGCTAGAAACCATATTAGAATCACTCAAGGACTTAGGTTGAAATCATTATAAAGAAACAATAGACCCAATGCTAAGGAACACTGGAAAACTCACAAACTGGCACAACCTTGGAATCTGTGAAGCAACAATTGATTGACAAATGATTTGGAACTAAAATGAAGTGCAAAGATCAAAATTGCACCCTCCCAACTATCAAAACATCCAAGTAATCTCCAAAACACCCTTTGGGGAAAAACTAAAATAATGATCAACCTAGGACAGATACATAAAAAAGTACATGGATGGCAATGTAGAGCTCCTCAATACCTTTCCAATGCCACAAGAATCGTGAAAATCAGAGATCATGACAAAAATTTATGAGCTCAGGATCCATAAAACATGATCCAAATTCAACCAGTAATAAATGTCTAAAAATAGAAAATTTATTGAAAACAACCTGCACCAATGCAAAATTCATAGCGCCAACTTTCCAACAATATCTCGTTCAAAAAAAATTTCCTCTTGGATTACAAGTTATAGCAAACAAAAAGGGCCTATATGAAGGCATATGAAGACTAAATAGGTGCAAAAAAAATTGCCCCCCTTGGGCTTGGGTCGTGGTCTTCCATATGACCGCTGCATATAAAAAATGTTTCAAAAAAAAGGTCGACACCGTTGGGATGGGCAGAGTGGGGGTGGAAGGCCAAGGTCGTGCTACCTAGGGCTTAGCCCCCTCACAAATGGGTGCGGGTTGCATTCTCTTATATATGACTGTGGTCGAAATGAAACTATCGGTGGAAATTAAAATAGTCAGCGGATATAACAATTTAAACTAAATTTTTATATTAATTAAACCTGTGATGAATGACAAAGTGTACCACCAAAAGATATGACAACTGATTTGACTAATTGACATGCTGATGTATGCATAAGAATGCAAACCACATAAAGGATGATGCCTAGAATATTTGCCTAACATCTTGACACTAACATATGACTGTACCACCATACAATAGTATGGCCTAATTTTTTTTGCCTCACGTCCTGATTGAAAGTCTTAGATTTTGATGATTTGGTAGTCAATCCTTAGGTTCTCATGCCTCATGGATGCAATGGAAAGGCCAGTTTTCACCCAAAATACTCCAAAAAATCAGCTACCCCTCGGATTTGGCAACTAAAATCCTTGTTCAAACCCTTGCAGATCTGACAAAATATATCAAATTTTGACAAAACGAAAGCCAAATATGACTTTCTTTGATGCCCTAGATTCAATGATGAGGTTCTCAAGACCTCAACTCACACCCAACAAAACTTTCATACCAAGATAGGTCCCTCAAATCTGGGAAGAAGTCTGCAACACTAAAGCTTTGATACCATGTATGAATTTATGGTGAACTCCTCAACACACTAGGATGACTTGCAAGAAAAAATAACTTCCACAAAAGAGAGGGAAAAAATATCTTTCTATGATTAAGGATGCAAGAATTCCAAAATAGTAGCCACACTAAATATATGACAATGTACATATGAAGCCTATCTTATATAGGCAAGGTGAGGAATAGGATTAGACAAGATCATGACAAGTGTCTTAATACTATCACATGAGACAACTAAGTCATAACAACCTAGGATAGGATAAGATAAGATCTAGAAATGATAACTAAGACTTCTAGAAAGAATCTTATTATCCTAAGTAAACTTAACATTTGAATATGTCCCCTAAGTCCCTAGTGAATGAATTAACTAGGTATAAGACATTTATTCACACCAACAGAGATAATATTAGCATTTTGATCCCTTTTTAATTTTTTATTGTTATAGGTCTTTCTTTAAGCTTTCACTTTTTTTGTGTGGTTTTATTTGCATCCCACCCTAACCACTCTCATTTTGGCCTCCTAGGTTTCTTTTATTGATTTATTTAGATTTTACCACTTGCCAACTTTTTAGATCTTTCATGTTTTTATACCATTTTTCCTTTAGGGTTTTGTGAGTTGTTTATATGTACCAAGGTTTCATTCACATCCCCACTTTCTCTTAAGAAGAAGCCCTCATTTATATCTTCAATTGGACCAATCTCATGAGAATGATATATTTGGTGATATTTCTATGAGCACTATTATTGTTACCTAATCTATTGAACTTGAGGTTGAGAATTTTCATCATGGTGGATATTTAAAATATTAAAAATTCATATAGGAACTTGCTATTTCGGTCTAGGTGGATACTACTAGACAATTAATTAAGGTCTTTCACAAAAAATAACAAGGAATTTATTTTGGAATTTATTAAGGGAATTGATGCTAAGGCCACTCCTAGTTACTTGAATAGATCATTCTCCTCACAATTTACTAATGGTTTTGTTCCTTAGTTTGGTATGCATCCTCATTCCATCTCTCTTCCTACCATATTGTAGACTATTTTTATACCTCCTTCCCATCTTGATATTCATGCATCCACTTCTCCTTCCTCCCATTGACTATCATCTCACCTACTTTCCATGTTATCCCTAATTGTGACATGACTAGTTATGTTCTTAGTGTTTTTTTCTATCATTTCCACTTTTTCTACTAGTTTTGCCTCTTCTTCCCATCCTTCTAGCACTATTACTACCTTTGTTATTTCAATATCTCACTATATTCATTGTTTCATCATCAATACCATACCCTCTTCCATATTTTATTATACACCTATCATGTCCATGTTTATGCCTTGTCACTCTTTTTATCATTATCATATCTATACCCAACCTTTTGTGCCTCATATTGAGCTACTACCACCAAATCTCTACATCTATCTTGGATGCACTTATTAAAGAATTATATAGAGGAGTGTAAATTTAATTTCATGTCTAATGGATAAGATAACACAACAAAAGGACTATAATGTAGAAATAGGATTATAATACCGATTTTGGACACTAGCACAAATTCTAGACTAGCACAAATTTTTGAATCTAGTACAAAAATTTGATACCTATGTATTATGTATTCATGATAGTTTCCTTTATATACATTGTAGTCCTCTTGTGCATTGTAGTCCTCCATTTCATTAAACAGTGGGTACTTCCAAGTATTATTAGGGAAACTTCATATAAAAACTTGTCCCCATTGGACTTTTGAGTCTTCCCATATCATCACCTCATTGAAGATTTACATCATTTTAGATTTGTGTCATGATTTCTATTGGTAAGAGTTCTTTTGCACAAAAATGACATGTCATTCTAGTTGATGGAGGGTGGGTACCTCCAGATGGGACAAACTCTTCTAATTTTTTTACTTCATGTTTTGTGTCTTTGGTTGAGAGATTTACCATCTTGGCTTTGGTAAGTGTGTCTTGCATCAAGGGAAATGAAGTTCATCCATCTATTTGAGACATGATATATCCTAGTTAGCCTATTGCTTGTGCATGTTTCTCTTGGTGTTGATAATTTCATCAATTGTGTTTAGAACTTATATTTGAGGTAGATGGCTCCCTCATCCAATTCTTTTGTGATGTTCATGACAAAACATGATCATAGTTTATGAACTAAGCATAATTATAGTGTATTTACACTCTCTCATAAGTTGATCATGGTTGTTTCATCTCATGATCGATAATTCTTCCACTTGTGCCACCTTGCTCAGTGTAATGGTGATGTATTGAAAGTGTTATGATTTTTAAAATTTATGTGCTGTGAAGCATCATGACAATGGCTTGGTTATGTCTTGTGTGTCATCATGCTTGGTGTGACACTTATGTGCATATTGACATGTAGTGTGACATGCCAATGCCATATCTTAATTATTAAGAGTTATTCTTATGTTTTTATACAATTTTTTTAATTGGGTAATTTCTTAGGTGTGTGGATTGTTGAATTATAAATTATAATGCATTTTAAAAGATAATAATTATAAATATATAAAGGACAATATGCATAACAAATTTGTAATACTTGAAATGCATGCCTTATTTTATGCCTCATAATTTTTCAAGTTTACCATGTTACAAGAGTCCTTGGATGCTATTCTTCAAAGTTTATTAAGGTCCAATTGGTTACTCTTCCACCTATTCATCCATTAGATCTAACTAGATGGCTATATATGAACTATGTTGATAACACATTTAATAAATTTCATAGAGTTAATAATCACCATATTCAAGGGTGCATGTATTTGAAACATAAACTCAAATATTTGATAGAAAATAATGTGATTAGTCTAAAAGGTGTTATTGATGGGGGAAATCCTTTGGTTGCTTCCTTTAATTAGTATTTACAAATTTATACCAATCCATTTTATAGTAATCCATAAACCACTAGATTGATAACCCTAGTGATACATTAGCAATGGATACCTAAACTAGTTCTAATCATTTTAATATTAAATAGAGTACACAATACACAACACTATCTATTCTACAGAGAAAACCAAATTGAATGAAAAATTCTAGGAAGGGTATATGTTCAACATCCCATTATTAGTTTTCAATGTGATTAAAGAGATTTAGTGCATATTTTAATGGAATCCCTAGAGCTATCATAACTATTCACAATACCTTATTCCTCTATTATTATTTTCCTTACAATAAAACCCTACACTTTCCACTCTCTACCTTATTCAAACTGGTTAAGTAACATCTTCTCGAGGTAACTAAGACACTAGCTCTACACTAGCCAACCAAACCCCCAAATATAGTATTTTATCTCCTTTATACAACTCTAATGATGGTAAGTGTAATAAATTTTAGAATGGAATTGGGTAGCCTTATAAATAATCCACCTTATAGCCCATCCCTATGATAATTTAATCACTTAATATACCAACCAAAACCCTTTAGTAAGGGATTACCCACCAGTGTTTTCCCACCATTCATACATACATCCATTACTCCATGATAACTAATGTTCATGATTGTAATAAAACAAATACATGTAGCATATGAATTTTTCCACCTTGTAATTGCCCACATGTAATGGATCCCAACTAAATGACCTCTTTCCAAGTCATCTACCACTAATGAACAAATCATACACTTTGGTATAAATATGTGCTCTTCAATAAAAATTTGGAAACTTCATGCTACTTCAACATCTAAATCATGCAACTTTGGCAATAAGTCCTCATAAATTTAACATGAAGCCCAAATGAATTTATAACCAAACAATTATCTTTGTATACTGCTATCATCTTTGGAAACATGACACTCTTAATAAATGACCCTCGTGATCCAAATATCTAAAATAGATTTGGGTCAAGGAACCCTTTTCACTACCAAGGCACCTTGTTTCTCCATGAAGCAAAATGAACAACATATAGGTTTTGATTCACTTTTTCTTCCAACTTTTTGGTTCCTAGAGTTGTAGGTCTCAAATCCCTAAAGACACACCATTCTCTAAGCACCAAGGGTGTCAAACTCACAGCAATTGACCTTTAACCTATGATAGGTAGGGAAAAACTTGACCAATTTATTGAGAGTTGGTAATCTCCAATTTGCTTTGATTTTAATTAGACCCAAGGGGGCTTCCATAGATGCATCCTTAAGAGTGTGAATTATAATTGAAGATATTAAAATGTACAAACATGTAATAGTACCTAGTGTATTCTTGGTCCCAAAAGTTGTCACTAGTAAAAATACTAACATATTGCTTCATAATACCTCTATCACTTGTTAATAAACACACCACTGCAAAATAAATGGATTTGGGTATGTAGAACTTGATTCTTCAAGATGATAATAATTATGGATTATTTAAGATGTTTCCTTGGCTATAACACCAAATCATGAATTGCATACAGACTACTTCCTACTCCTAATCTAATAGTGAATGACAATTTTAGTTTAAATGGATAGTGGATCATCACTTCAAGGACTAATGCCTACTCATTGGGTTATAAATTCACAATATATAAATAGAAATAATAAATAGAAATTACAAAGGAATATGAGTTATTCAAATTCATACAACGACTAATGATATCAAACAATTAAATATTCTTAGTTATTCTTCCCAAGCTACACAAATCATATGTAATGAATAAATGACCATCACAAAACATGCAATGCATTAGAATACCATTCCATTCATCAAATATGCATTGCATTCATATCAATGAAGTGGAAAAAGGAAACCTTTAGCTATAATTTTTCAAAAGATGCACAAATGGAACCATTTATAAAATTACCATGTACCTAATATTTATGAAATATGTTACTCTAATGGTTACTGAATTTGTAGGATTTAAAACCCTACAAGCTTCTTCAAATTGCAATTGCATAGAAGAAAGAAAATGACCAACCTTTTTTCTAGAAAAAAATTTGGAATATATGACACTTTGTTGGTTTCTTTATCACTTCAAGAATTAAGGAATAACTTCAGGTCATGAATGTTATGTGTTAAAAAAGCTAAAATACCATGAAATCCATTGAAATGGTAGCCTAGATATTGCATGAGAACCATCAAGAATTGAGATTCAATCACTACATTAACAACCGCATGGGTTGCCCTTATCCACCATTGAAAGTACATGTGAATCTATGTCCTTAAGATGAATGAATATTTGGGGTAGGAAAACCCTCTTGGAGTAATTTTGGTATCAAATTTAGTCATTAATTGGAATCTAGGTCATACAAGGAGGTAGGTGGGAGTGAACAATGCAAAATTTAGAAATTCTAGAGTTTTGAGGATCAAGAACACCTTATAACCCATACCATTTTTAGTGATAAGAGGTTGAAGTCACACCATACATTATGTCCAAATTAAAAAATAAAGGTATTTCCACATTACTAACTCTGACGGGATAAAGGAAGAGAAATATTGGGAGTCAATGATCAAGGATATTGAGGAATTCATCCAAGCCATGCAAATAAAGATAAGTACAAACTCATGAACTCGATAAGATAACATATTGAAAAATACCAGGGATACTTCATAACTACATGCCATAAGGTATTGTGGTAGGGTATTCCCACATGTCTAACTTTGATAAAATATATAGAAGGAAATATCAGAAGTTGGGGATCAACGATATCATGAAACACATGCCATAAAGGATGCAAGCAAAAAGATGATCAGAACTATGACTTTGAAAGGTAACTTGGTGTAAAGTGTCAAAGTACACGGGTTTAAGGAAAAAACATTTTTGTAAGAGAAATTCCAAAAATCTAACAAAGACAAGGAAAAGAGTGGGAGTAGGGGGAAAGGTATGCCAAGATGGGAAACTTTGAAATTTTGACATTTAGCATAGTCTTTAGAACTTTTTAATAAAAAATACCCACACTTTGAATTTTTGGGATTTATGCAAGTTCCAACACATAGTATGGATATGGACAAGGATGATGAATAACAGCACATGTAAATTTTGGCCAAGGGAGACCAATTATGAATTAGAATGATAATAAAACTATCTCCAAGTGCAACCCATAAAAAGGGATAGCAAGGAGGGGACTAGGAAAAATACACCTCAACATGACCAATAGGTGTTAATATTTCACAAAGACAAAAATACACAACACATAACACAATATGTATAGGGAAGAATTGTAGCTTACAAGATGACACTAATAAACTATAGTATATCACAAACCAACATCTTCATATGGTATTGGGTGAAACTTCTAAGGTAGCATGCACTATCATTATTCTATTTAACAAGTGCATATGGCCATGCCACAAGCCATATTCTTCTCCATTATGTGAATTTGAGTAACCACCCACTTATGAAATAAACTAGTATGTGTTAGCACATACCTATTGGACTGTAGGTCAAGCATTCCTTATTTATTATCATTCTATATTTAGAGAGGAAATTCATGTTCTCCAAGAAAAATATACCATCCCTAGATCATGTATAATATTTGAGGTGGCTTCATTAACCTCCATTGTATCAAAACTTGCACAAATATCTTCAATGGATGTCACTTTGTTATCACATGGTGCATACATCCATTTATCATTTTTTGAAGACCTATATACAATATTTGTCATGATGATTATCACATAATTCTCAATACTATAAGTCCTTACATATTTATTTGTGATTATATTACCTTTACTTTTCATGTATTATTTTCCCCCTCCTCCAATTCCTTGAATCCAATGGATGCAATCAATTAAAGGGGGTATAAAATATCACTAACACTCTCATGTTGAGATTTTAGACAATTTCCTATCCCTATATAGAGACTCACCACTATACCTAGATGAATCATAATAGCAATTACACGTTTACATATGGGAAAAGTTCTATTGCATTACTACTTTAGAATGTAAATCAAATTTACTATTTTGACTGGAGTCACATTACATAGGTGTGCTTGAAGTGCTATATTGCATTACTATTGGAGTGTAGACCATATTTACATCCCTAAGGGGAACCACATTATTACTCCCATATTAAGTGAAGTATTTCAGTATCATTTTTCATACATGCAAAATTTCTAACCCTACTCTTCTCCTCATTTTTTGTAGATATTTGAATTAACTTGTAGTTGTGCTTATTTTTATTGGAGTGAAAAATTACTAATTGCATATAGTTTATCCATTTTGTAGGTCCCCATAGAGCACTTAGGTCAAGGAGAAAAACACATGAATAATTCAAGATTGTTACATTACTTTACATGGAACTCATATCCTCTTATGACTAAATATTTACTTTTCATGTTGGTTGAGAATGTTCATACACCCTATAATACATGTTCACGGTAGATCCACATGCACCTCAAATTGGGGGACAAAATGTAATGGTAAAATTTGCAAATGAAATAAAATTTCCATTTAATTTTGGGCCCATCTTAATGGACTAACTTAATACAATTATATATTGATGCATGCCACACTCTTATGCTAAGTTTTCTCATTCCTTGATCCTTATTTGGTCCCATTTTACATCATTTTGCACTTATCCCTATACATTAGATTTTTATCACATCCCTAGTTAAACACATTCTCATATAATCACCATTATTAACCATTTATTGCATCCAGAGGCATACTCACTGTGAATGGTGATCATAGACCTGCACAAACACAAAGAACAAACACACAATTAGTCCCAAATGCAAGTTAGAGACATCATTCCCCATGGAATTCATTTGAAATGCACAAAACAAGAAATAGAATGAAGAACACAAATAAAAGCTTTCAAATCCTATTTAATGCAAACAAACTCTCAATCCCACGGGGCAATTGGTGCCATTTTTGATGTGGAAAATGGCCCTTTCCCAATCCCTTGTAAGCTTGAATGATTATTTGATGAAGATTTGATGCTTCTTTGGTGAAATTCCTCCATAACCTAGCTATGAAAATGTGAAAATGGATGAACAATGGATGAGCAAATTCAAAATATCAAGATAATGTCTTTGCATGAAGTTGTGGATCCAAAATCCAAATGAGAGCCTCTTATTTATAGATGAGAGAGATGGAGGATGAGGAAAAATGGATGAATGTGGGATAAAAGACCAACCAATAGCATAAAACCACTTGTCAACATGTGAGTGGAAAAATGTGGAGCACATTTTGGTCATTGTGCAATTAAATACAATTAGGTGGAATTTTAAAATGGATGAAATGACAAGTTGGAGGGAGAAGAAAATGAAGTTAATGCCACTTGGCTCAAGGCAAAGGACATGTAAAAAACTTAAATGCTTTGTTGGATGTACAAACCATTTTGGAGGGATTTTTCAAACTTGGAGAATATTCCCTTTTTGATGCCTTTTTGAAAGTAATTAGAGATTTAATAAATCAATTAAAATGATTTTCATGAGCAAGTTGCAAAAGCTAGAGGATTTGATGGATTAAGATTAGCATTAATCGAGATTTGATTAATTAAGAGGGAGATTACTCGATTTGACAATTTTGACTTAGACTTTTGGATTAATTTAAATCAAAATGAGAGGAATATGATTTTAGATTTAATTAAATAAAGTTTTAATTTATTTAATTAAAAGGGATGATGATAGCTTTAAATCAAATAAAGATTAATTTATTTAGCTTAAATGAGATGACTTTAGAGATTAATTAAATAAAATTAATTATTTAATTAAAAGGGTAAAGATGACTTAATCAGATAAAATTGATTTATTTAATTAAGAGATGAAATGTGATGAATTTAACCACATAAGGGTTATTCGATTAAATTGTTAGTAAAGGAGATGATTCGGGACGAAACGGTGTTAGTAGAATCAGGATCAGGTGTATACGATCAATCGGTACATTTTTTGTGTCTACATTTTACCCCTCTTTGAAGCAATGCACCCGCTGTGTTGGTTCAAAGAATAACCTTGTCATGATCAAAATTCAAAAAAAATCAATTTTTTAAATGCCTCACTGCTACCCCAACGACGAAATTATGCTGATATACTTCCCCCTCGAGAGATCGGATGAAAATTTGGATTTTTGGGGGATCTTGTGAAAAAAGAGGACAAGCTGCCTGATAGGTCTAGAAAGGGTCTAGGATGCCAAAAATGTGCAAAAAATATGAAAAAACAATGCACAATGGCCCTTGGTTGGGAAAAAATGGGATTGGGGGTCAAAAACCCTAGTTGGATGACTAAACAAGGTAAAAAAAACCCTAGTTTTCTAGCTTAAATAGGCCTTGAGGGGCCACTTCCAATTCATTTGCACACCTAACCTTTAGAGATTCTTGCCTTTTGAGCTCTAAGCACTGATTGAGATGGCACAACGCATGCTTCCACGACACATTTTAGAGCAAGTGCGAGTGTACCAGTGGCTACTAGGCACATGACCAACAGAATGTGACCCTTACCTGACTCATTTTTTGTCTTTCATTCACATTTATTAGGCTCCAAAGGTCAAATAAGTCAAGCAACATAGTTTGGTACCATTGAAAGTGCTAAATTGACGTCGCGCGACCTTAAAGTGCGCCGCTACCAAGAGTTGCGTCGTGGTGGCCCAATTTAGAAATTAGGGTTTAGGTGTCAAAGTTTGCAACACATGCAAATTGCGCCATGACGGTGCAATTTGGAATTTAGCCTTAGGGGTCAAAATGGTCTGCGGTCAAACTGCGATGTCATGGCACAGTTTAGAAGGTTTAGTTATCCAACGATGCAGTTTAGAAGTTTCAAACAATGACACACATGCAAAAAATGACGCATTTGTTGTTTCGGTCACGTAAACTCTAAACAGGATCTCAATTTTTTATGAAACTTGACGCGGTGACTTTACTGATATAGGAGGACATGGAGTCGGTCCATTCATGAGAGCACAGATCGTTGATTATGAGCAGATTGACTCAAAATCTTGGTTTACATGAGTTGCTATAGGAGCACGTGGGAGCGATTGGGCTCTAGTATGTTGCGTATACCTCGGCCATCCGGACACACTTAGGGATGATGACAACACTAGCGAAGAGATGGAACAATGAGATGTCCTCATTTCACTTCCCTATAGGCGAGGCGACAGTGACCCTGGAGGATGTGTGGTGTATTTTTCGTTTGTTGATCCACGGAGAGCGGGGCATCTATGATGTGGACATCAGGATAGAGGCTTGCTATGATGTCATGGGCCTAGATGAAATCATTTTTTTCTGAGGGACGAATTGAGTTAGAGTGGTATAGGACCACAGTGCCAACATTTAGATTAATTGTAGCCATGATTATCTCAGGATTTATGGCACCAGATTGGTGCAGACGGTACTTCAGCCAGGGATGGGGTCTTGCCTGGGAGTGGATGCTCCGATGGAGAGAGTGTTTCGCATGGGGAATAGTGATGCTGGCCTCCCTCTACCATGATCTACATGAGTTTGCATACTGCGATGGGCTATCAGAGTAGGGGTCACATTATTGCATATCTGGGCCTGGGAGCACATTGCGGTGCTCCGCCCATAAGTCACACTAGTCGACATGGAGCTAGATGACCCAATCATCTGGAGATACAGGGGTGGACTAAATTTTACACATACAGGGGTAGCCGACATCCATCACTGGCAGAGGGTCATTAATGAGATGGCCATTTTTACTTGGAGACCTTGGCTTGGCATGCCCGCTTGGTACGACGATGTACAACAACTGTTCTTTGCCAAGCAGGACCGTCTGATGTAGGGCAGAGAGCATACGATGATAGAGCATTACATGTTGGACCAGGTTACCAGACAGTTTGGGGATGCACAAGATAGACCCGATGACTAGTATGTGGCGATATTTGTGCGTACTATGAGGGAGACTACATGGGGTTGCATGATCCCTCCAGTTGAGGCAGTTGACTCCTTCAGATAGCTGGTGGCTGGCCATGGCCATACAATCAGGGACTAGCAGACCCAGGGATGACACAGGCCTACCGAGATTGGTTTCGTCCTCTTGTTAGACTGACAGTTCCTAGTGCACTATTGCCACAACGAAGACCCCAAGGCTGATCAACAAGGCAGGGGCGGGGGTGAGGAGGCAAAGGAGATGAGGACAGAGATAGTGACGACAACAGAGGTAGAGGAGGAGGTGGACCACCTCCATATCAGAGGGGATAGAGAGACTAGGCACCTGGTCACCAGCAGAGGGATGGGGATGAAGATGGGTAGAGAGACGGGGACAAGCAGCAGAGAGGTGCCCTGAGGGATCACTAGCAGCAGCCACCCCCATCGCCACCTCCACCCCAGCCAAACCAGAGAGATGCTTTGATCTAGCAGTTACAGGCATAGGTTGCCACCTTGATAGCTGAGAGATATTAGGCGAGGGCCAAGTGAGATTAGGCCATCCACAGAGACGAGCCATCGAGCTCCAATTGGCATAGGAGACCGATAGACGTTAGTAGCTAGAGGCCACATAGGGCAGGACCGTTCTTGTGAGGATGTACCATGAGGTGGTATAGGAGGCATAGTACTACATGCTCCACTACCATCAAGCAGTGCCCCAAGTGGCACAGGTGGTAGACTTCTCACAGCAGACAGGGTAGAGACAAGACCAGCTTGAGAGATAGCTGGGTGAGGGGAGCAGCCATCAAGGTTAGCCTCACATTTTTTATTAGAGACAACATTCTTTTTTGAGATCCACGGGCTTTGTTTTTGATAGCCCCATGGACAATTGTACTATATTGATTGATACACACATTTGATCTTGATTCATGTACCATGACAGTTGTATTATTATTTTGATGATATATGAGATGATATGGTTCAATCTGATGTTTGATGATTTGTTCTATCTTATTTATGCATGATGGATGGATGTATCTTATTTTCTATATGTGATGTGATGACTCTATCCTATGTGATGCATGTATGCTTTTTTATTCTATGTGATGCAATGTGATGTATGTTTCTATATGATGCTATGATGTGATGCAGTGATTATGCAGATATTTATGGATGGATGCATTTTTTTCTTTTTTTTAAGTATCTTTCTATGCACTTTTTATGATGATGTATGGATGGTGAAAATATTATGATATGCAAATGATTTAAAAATGCTTAGACTAACATATCTATATTATGCACCTAATGGTTGATGAAAAATGTATGAGATGTAATGGCATATTCTTTTTCTTTTTCAATATCTCATGTATGATGCGATGATGCACTTATGGATGACATGATGATGCACTTGATATGATGTGATGATGCTTTTATGATGATACCTATTTAATGATGGTGCTTATGATATGATGTTGTGTATGCAATTAGGAAATGGATGTTTTGATGATGCATATGATATGATTTAATGATGCCTATGTGATGATACATTTGACATGATATGATGTGCATGGTATGAAAATACTTATATGATGATGCAAATGAATGACATGATGTATATGTGATGTTTATATGATTATGTAATGGATGTAAATGTCTGATTTGTGAGATGCTTAGAATAACCAATCTATATTATGGAGTGGTGAAATGCAATGCATGTGAGGTGATCAATGTTTCCTATATGTCATGATATGATATGCATTATGCTGGTGGTTTGTGGATGCAGGATGGATGCCTTGGCAATGATTTTGATTAATTGTCATGGTACCATGTTAGCGTGGAGAGAAGCAAAAAGAAAATAAGAGAATCCAACAAGTCAACTTCAGAGATGATGATGATGATGACGATGATATTGCTTACCAGGAATTGGGACTTTAAAAGGGCTATTTACCTTATGTTTGATAATACACATAGGCACAATGCATCATGGTATAAAGAACCATGATGGCGTTGCACCTAGTGTGATGGACTTTGACTCGACAATCAGATAGGAGTACTCCTGTTCACACCTAGAATATAGAACCTTAGTCAAAATGCAGTTCAAATATTCCAAATATCTCGAACCAAAAAATAAAAAGGAAAGCCTTCCTATGTGATCAATAAGACACCTAAAATATCCTCCCTACACCCAAACAAAGCACGCATGACCAAGGTTATATTACAAGAATATCCAACAAGCACAACAAATAAAAAGATAATGATCGTTGCCCCATTCCTTTCTCTCTAAATCCTTTTATTTGGACATTATCGATAGGTCATCGAAATGAGCGCAATAAGATAAGCCACAAGACAAAGATAAAGTAAATGAACAAGCTGATATTCTTCAATACCGCTAGCCAAGACTAAACTACGGTGATGCTTGATGTTGATGTCCATTGTAGGAAGGATGCATCCTAGGACATGATGTTATCAAATAATTTTGAGATTGACAGGATGATGGGCTATTAGCACCAAGAGTTGACCAACTTGTTTGCTTATTGACCTAGACTTGAAACTTTGACATTTAAGTTTTCACTTTAGAATCGCTAGACTTGTTTCCAACTGTTTCACCAAAGGTTGAGGATGATGATCGATTTATTATGAGAAAATGTTTATTTTGGGTGAAAGCGAGATGTGATGGATGGATTTTTTTTTTAATATTTGGATGTTTTTAATGTTTTTTGAGATGTTTTGAGGCTATTTTTGGTATTTTCAAGATTTTACAAATGTTTTGATTTTCCAATGTTCCAATGTTTTGGGGTTTTTTGAGATTTTGACCAAGAGACTAACATAAAGCCTTATCCTAGGGGCCTCGGGGGCTGATCAACAGATTAGCCTTGCCTACGTTATACATGTAGAGACCACATAGTTCAACTGACATAGACTCAATTATTGATGAGATATGAACAAATGGATTGCCAGTTTATTATGACGAACTCCTAAAGGACTGACCTAAGTGTCTCGGGGGATGATCAAAGATCAACCTTGCCTACGTTCAGAGCTCAAAGACCCATAGTTCGACAAGATGAATCTATTTCTTTACTTTTTTGACTTTTTGACTTGTTTTTGGATTTTGATATGTTTTGAATGTTTTTGGATTTTTTTATTTTATGAATGTGTTTTGATTTTTTGATTTTTTTATGTTTTTGGAATTTTTGATTTTAGGGAAGACTTCAAGAATATACACAAATCCAATCCAATGAGAACATGCCCCCAACGTGATGCAATAGACAACTTCGATATAGGCAGGACAAACTAACCTTGAGAATGGGCCGAGTAGTACTAGGAAGGATCATGACACGAATACAGGATCAAGCTATGATGCGAACACGGATGGGTGATGGATGGAGATATGGGATGTGATGAATGATGGAAGTGTGATGAATGGATGATGTAGAACAAGCCATGAAGATCTTGGTGGATGGAAAGTGCTTATTTACACAAGGCACTTGTTTGCCAAGTTTTCACCGAGGTACTTTCCCAAAGCGCCACTGAAGTGGTTTTCATTATAGGATGATTTTTGTCTTTACTGTTTTTAATCCTTTTTTCTAATTTTTTTGAATTTTTATGCTTTTTTAATTTTTTTGTTGTCACCAAGATGCCTATTTTCCAGGTTTTCATCAGGGCGACCATTTTTTCAAGACATTTTCTATTTTTTTTGTATTTTTTGGTTTTATACCCCGAAAGATTAGGCATAAATTTTTTTGAGATGGGAACTATTCATGGGATCCTGCAGAGGTTCCCCTTCGGGTGTTGATAACTGATATTCCCCTAACTTGTAACTTGTTGTGATGATGAACAGTCCCAACCAATTGGGTTCAAATTTTCCCTTGCCATCTGGATTTGGAACATTCTTCTAATTCTCCTTCAACACAAGTTCTCCCACTTGGAATGTCTGACTCCTAATCTTCTTGTTATAACTTAACTTGAGTTAGTTCTGGTACACTTGCAAATGGTTTAAGGCATCCATATGCTTCTCATCTAGTAGTTCCAACTCGTTTAGTCTTGAGACCTGATATTCTTCATCTGTGATGAGATTCTGTAATGATATTCTTAGGGACGGGAGCTCGATCTTGATGGGGAGTATGGATTTTGTTCCATAGACCAAGGAGAAAGGGGTGGCACCTGTTGGTGTGCAGATACTTGTTCGATAGGCCCATAGGGCAGGATTCAGTTGGAGATGTCAATCATGACCAGCTTCATTAATTGTTTTCTTGAGGATTTTTAAGATAGTCTTATTTGTAGCCTCAGCTTGGCCATTTCCTTGGGGGTAGTATGGGGTGGAAAAGCGATGTTGGATATTAAACTTTTGGCATAGGTTATGAGCATCCCGATTCTTGAAAGGTGTCTCATTTTCTGAGATAATGGCTTGGGGGACACCATAACGAAAAATTAAGTAGTTCAGGATGAACTTTGATATCTACTTTCATGTGATATAACTCATGAGAATGGCTTCTACCTACTTCGTGAAATATTCAGTGGCAGTGATGATGAACTTATGTCCACTAGACGAGGTGGGGGTGATTTTTTCGACGAGATCGAGCCCCCATTGTGAAAAGGGCCAAGGTGTGACAATCGGGTGTAGCTCTTGAGCTAGTGCATGGATGAGATCTCCATGCTGCTGGAACTGTAAACACCTCCTGACATATTCATGTGCTTCTCTTTCCATTGTAGACCAATAGTACCCTATCCTCAATAGTTTCTTGACCAAGTTCATACCACTCGAATGTGAACCACAAATGTTGTTATGTACCTTGGTTAAGGCGATCAATGCCTCCTCAACGTTTAACCAACGTAAAAAGGTTCCTTCAATGCTTCTACGATAAAGGGTATCTCCTAGGATGACAAAATGAGATGACTTCATGACAAAGGATCTTTTGAGGTTCGAGGTTATGTCAGCGGGGTGGACTCCTATTCTTAGGTAAGTGTATATATCATGGTACTAGGGATCACCGGGACCAACGATTTTGCACACAAATTCAGACTCTGGTACCTCGAGTGCGAGCATGAGAAGCTACTCTATGAGGAATTCTTGCTTTGGGATGTTGCGTGGGATTTCTAATAGTGACCCAATCATTGCCATATCATCCACTGCTCTGTTATTTTCTCTTGGAAGCTACTCAAATGTGATATCAATGAAGAAATCCTTAAGGCTTTCCACTAGTTTCTTATAAGGAGTCAACTTGTTGTCCTTTGTTTGATACTCGTCATTGACCTGGTTGATTATGAGTCTTGAATCTCCGTAGACCTTAAGTGCCATTATCTACCACTACACCGCAATTCTCAACCCTATGACAAGAACCTCATATTCCGCAATGTTATTTGTGCAAGGGAATGACAACTTGTATGATTTTGGAATGCAGTCCCCTTGCAGAGTGATGAAGAAGATCCTTGCTCCTGATCTATGCTACATGTAGGATCCATCAAAGTACATTTTCCAGTGATCTGCTACACTTAGGTTGAAGATTGATTCGTCGAGGAATTATGAGACAAGTGGTTTCTTTGAGTATATCGGTGCCTCTACCAACTGATCTACAATTGCTTGTCCCTTAATGACCTTGCACTCTACATACTCAATGTCATGCTCTGTGAGGATCATAACCCACTTTTTTGTCCGCCCTGTAAGCATTGCTTTGGAAAACAAGTATTCAAGGGGGTCTATCTTTGTAATAAGCTTTATCTGATGGGCTAGCACGTAATGTCTAAATTTTTGTGTTGTAAATACAACTGCTAGACATGATTTCTCAATGGAAGTATAGTTCAGTTCATGGCCCACCATAGTTCTACTGATATAATAGATAACTCTCTCTTTTCTATTTTCATCATGTTGTGCTAAGAGAGCACCGAGAGTTGTCATTGCTACTGATATGTATAAAATCAAAGGTTTGTCTAGAATTGGTGGCATGAGGACAGGTGGTGTGAGTAAGTACTCCTTGATTTTATTGAAGGCCTGATCACACTTCTCATCCCACTTGTATGCTACCCCTTTGTGGAGTAGATGAGAATAAGGGATAGCTTTGTCTGTTAGTTGCACTATGAATCGACAGATGGACTGGAGTCTTCCTTATAGGCCTCTTACCTATTTCAATGTTTTTGGTGCCTCCATTTCAAGGATGGTCTTGACCTTAGTAGGATCTATCTCAATTCCTCTCATAGACATGATATGCCCGAGGAGTTTTCTTGATTGTACTTTGAAGACACACTTCTTTGGATTGAGTATGACTTGGTATTCCTCTAACCTATCAAAGATGGAGCCCAATGTGGCCTTGCGATCTCATCTTTTCTTGGATTTATCCAATATGTCATCCACGTAATCTTCCACAATTTTATGGATCATATCATGAAATATTAGTGTTATGGCCCTCTGATAGGTTGCTCCCACATTCTTCAACCCAAACAATATCATATTCCAACAATATGTCCCTCATGGGCAAGTGAAGGCCGTTTTATGTTGGTCATCTTTTGCTATCATGATCTGGTTATAACCTGAGAATTCATCCATCAATGATAGTATTTCATGTCCTTCTGTCATATCCACAATCATGTCAATGTTTGGTAGTGGAAATTCATCCTTGGGACATGCCTTGTTGAGGTCTCTGAAATCTGTACAGATGTGAATGACCCCAGTGGGCTTTGAAACAGGTACAAGATTGTAGACCCGCTCCGAATAATTGATTAGTCGTATGAACCTTGTATCTAGGAGCTTTGGAAAATCTGTTTTGACCAACAATGCTATCTGGGGATGCATTTTCCTTAGCTTTTGTCTCACTGGCTTTGCTTTGGGGTATACAACTAAGCGATGAACTAGAACCTCTAGATCAAGCCCTAGCATGTCAGCATAGGTCCATGCAAAGTTTATTTTTCTTTCTTTTAGGAACACAGCTAGAATTTCTTTTTCTTTTGTGAGAAGTGACTCCGCATAGAATGTTATGTGTGAAGTTTTCTCTGTTCCCAGGTTGACTGGATTGCACTTCTCTACCAAGACTGTTGGCTTCTCCTTATGAATAGCACTGAGGAGAAGATTGAATCCTTCATCCTTAGGTGCCTCATAGAGGTTTTCACCATTGGATGTGTCCTTTATTTTTACTATTTTCGGGTTTGAGAGTGCTACAATGTGGTTTTCACTCAAAGACCTAGAGATTATTCTCATATTTTCACTTGTGTGACTGAAGGATTTAATCGTTTCCCCATAATCGACATGTGTGTCTAGTATGATGTCGAACTTGGCCTTGTGATCTTCGTATGGTATCGTATCCTATAATCCCATGAATTTCGAGAGCGCCTCATCGTTTTTGAAATTGTCCAAAATTAGTGGTCTTTGTTGGTTGTAATCGATGAGTTGAGGATAGACTAGGTTTATTTCATGGGTTTGATGGTATGAATCACAACACAAGGTACTAATCATGAGTAGGGAGGAGTCCTCGAAAAGCATGGGCAAGTCTGTTATGGGATCCTCATCACTACTACACACATTAGTTATGCCAAAGGTAAAGTTGTCTAAGGGTAGACCTGTGGATATTGGTAATTGAAGGGAGGCTACTAATAGCTGAGGGGGAGTTTTGTCCTTTCTAACTGAGGCACATTTTCCAAGTATGGTCACCTTCGAAGGGGTACATTCGAGACCAAGATTTCTTATTTGCTTCTCAGCGACAAGGGGTTCAAACAGGCCGTTGTCATTCTACCCAAGTTTCTTGTTTCTTTCATAGCCCATACCGAGCATCATTTGTAATCCTTTGCTGCTCTCATCCATTAGAAGATTAGGCACGAGTCTTTCATCTTGATATAGGAGACTGGATATGTCTCTTTCATCTACTATTTCCTGACTTAGATCCCCTAACTTCTGAATCTAGAAGGGTCCACTTTAAAGGTGTGGGATGATGTTTCAATTGGTTGGGGTTGTCTGTGAGTCCTAGGAGATTGAGGTAACTCCCCTATGAAAAAAACACTTTTCTTCATTTTGTAATCCCCACATCCATTATCTTGGATAATGACCTTGATTTTAGATATATCAAGAATGGCAGGTGTCTTTGTCTCAAAAGTGGAGGCCAACATAGCTGGGTCTACATACGGTGTGGTAGGGCCTTCATTGTTCTTTGGGACTTGGGGGATTTATAGTATTTTGCTTCCAGGCTCTTGCAATAGGCGAAGGGTTCGAGATCACCATGGACCGTGCCCTCTTGATTTTGGTATGGGAACTTGACACATTGATGGAAGGTGGAAGCAATTGTTTGCATCCCATGGATCCATGGATCCCCCAAAAGGATATTATAAGGTAAATCAAGGTCAAGGACCTAGCATGTGGTTTCCATAATGGCTAGCCCTACTTGAATAGGGAGTTGAATAGTGCCCTGAGATACTCTTTCCTGATATTCATATGCTCTAATTGTGATGCCCTTACCCTTTTCAATTCCATCCTCTGAGAATCCCAGATTCTTTATTAGTTTGAGGGAACAAATATTTAGACCTGCACCCCCATCCACCAAGACCCTTTTGAATTTGTTTTTATGAACCAAGACTTCAAGGTGGAGTGCACGATTGTGAGATGGTTGGGAGGGGAAGTCCTGATAAGAGAACGTTAGGAGACTTGGAGTGGTGATATTTCTGACCATAGCTTGGAATTGGTCAGCATCTAGATTCGTAGAGATGATGGATGAAGCCAATGCTTCCTCTAGGATTTTTCTATGTGTTGGCGATATTTTCAGCAACTCCATGATGGAGATCTGAGCGGGGGTTCTTTTTGGCTGGTCTAGGACATTGTAGCCATTAGGAATGGATTTCAGATCAGAAGTGGATGCCCTAGGTGGCTGTGATGGTCCAGTAATGGTAACTTTTCTGCCACGTGTGGTGACTCCACAATCAGCTTTGGCTCCCTTGATGTTAACAATAGTGACCATTTCATCTAGGGATGCGACAACATGATCATACACATGGTTCACATTGGCATACTTTTTTTTCCATGGTTGTTCCCTTTGTTATGATCCGACATTGGATTCGTGTATATTTTTAGGTCCTGATTTCCAACTGGTTGTTCAACATTTATAACTTTATCATTGATGAGGTCTTGGATCAAATTTTTAAATCTCATGCAGTTGGCTGTCGTGTGCCCCTTGATTTTGTTAAAATCACAAAGGTAGTTTTCATTGTACCATGGTGGTTTCACTTGGGGTTCTTGATAATTCTCATAGGTGGGAATTTTGATGAGATTCTCATTTACCAATTTCTTCATGACCGATTCAATTGGTTCCCCAAGGGCTATGTACTTCCACTTGGGGGGATATTTGTTTCACGGAGGTGGTCCCCCTTGATTATTCAGATTGTTGACTTGATTATTGGGTGGTTGGGTGTTGTTTCGGTTGTTGTTTTGCAGTTGTTGGTATGTCTGGGGGCTCTGTTTTGGAGCATTGATTATGACCTTGGCATCTACCATGCCATCATTGGTGACATTTCTGTTCTTCACCCATGTGTGAGGTTTTTCATTATAGCTGGTGGATCTAGGCGGTTGTCTTGATGTTCTAGATATGTGGGTGTCCCCCCTTATACAATAAGGGGTCATTCAATGTTGAGTGCCTTGGGGATCAAATGATCATATGTGGTGACACATTGCATCTTGAGATGGAATGCCAAGGTTTTCTCAAGATTAGAAATGATGGTGCAAACTTGTTTCAGGCATGGCCCATTTTCTCCTATTGGCCTTGGATCACCATCTTTGCAAAAAGGAAGCGAAAGATTTCCCCTTAGCTTGTTTAAGAGCAGATAGTTCCTCTAGACTAACATCCATGCCAATGTTGAATGCATAGTTCTTTATAAATGAATCTACAATCTCTTGGAACTTTTTTATGCCAGGAGGAAGGCAAGAGAACCACTCCATGGCAGGACCAGTCAAACTTTGAGGAAATAGCTACATCAAATATGTATCGTCATATGTGACCTCCATGCAATGTACTTGGAATTCCCTGATGTGATCTTCAGGGTTTCCTGTTCTGCAATTTATCAAATTTAGGGATTTCAAACCCCTTTGGGAATGGTACTATTGCAAGGCTCCTGTTGAACGGATAGGGACACAAGTTGCTTGGTGTTTTTGTGGTTTTCCTCGACTGAAGATCTAACACCTGTTGCGAGAGCAACTTGATTTGTGTCGTCACGTCATCTTATAGATCGAGAGGTGGAGTGAATGTGTTTTGAAGTGGTCAAGGTGTTTGAGTGATGGGTGGAGTGTTGGGTATGTTGGTGGGAGTTTGTTGTACAATCAAGACTTGCTAATATGCCTGCATTTGTTGTTGTGCCAACAATGCTTGTTGTTGGTCTTATTGTTGTTGCACCAATAATGTTTGTTGTTGGTCTTGTTGTTGTTGTGCCAACAATACTTGTTGTTGGTCTTGCTATTGTTGTGCCAACAATGCTTGTTGTTGGGCTATTAATTGGACTGCTTCTTGTTGTGCTTGGTACTGCTACAGGGCTTGTTGATATGCTTGTTGTTGGGCTGCTTGCAGTTGTGCCTGGTATTGAGTTTGCACTTGCGCTTGTTGAGCTTGCACCTATTGGGCAGCTTGTGCACCCTGTGCGGCCTAAGCGTCTTGAGCGGCTTGAGCGGTTTGAGCTGCTTGAGTGACTTGAGCTACTTACGCAACTTGGGCAGCTTGCTATTGTTGTAATAAGGCTTGGGATTGAGCAACCTATTGTGCTTATTATGCTTATTGTGCTTGTTGTGCAGCTTGAGCTACTTGCACTTGTTGTGCAACTTGAGTGTTTTGTACTTATTGCGCTTGAAATTGCTAAAGTGCCTTTTGATAGACCTGTCGTGCTGCTTACAACGTGATGCTATATTGATTGGCCACATTTGGTCTTGGTGGTGGCGAATTTGGGATGGTGTTTGTTGTTGTGATGAGAGGTGTTGTTGTATTGATGGTGGGGATTTGTGTAGTAGATGATGTGATTGATATGCTTGGTCCTTGAGAGATTACATTTATGGATGGTACGGTGATTGCTATTGTTGCTTGGATAATTTCCATCTGTTGTTACGATATCGATGGCAAGACCAGAGGATTCGGTACGATGTTTTGATTTATGATTGGGGGTTGCTTTGATTCTGTTGATTGAGTGGTGGTAAAGGGGGGAGCCCTAAACCGAGAGGTGGTGTGGATGTTAATGGAAAAGGTGGAAGTGGTGGAAAAATGGGTGGTGTGTTCCCTTGTGGAAATGATGATGATGAGGGGTCAAAGATGCCTGCTTGTCCAAATAGCCCACCCTCTCCTTGCGAAGTCATAGGGAGAGAGGTTTGTGTGTTGAGAGGATATGTCGGCATTGCGTGAAAAGATAATGGGTCATTGGGGTCTTGAAAGGTAAGTGGAACATACATGGGTGTAGCGGATTTTGAGGAACAAATTGACCCAAGATGGTGTTTGCCTCCAAATATTGGTTGTTCACAAGGGGGTGTGTTTGTAGTGCATGAAGCAATGAGCTCCCCTTGTTGACAATTGGTTGAGTTGGAGTGATGGACATTGTGATTTGAGGGATGGTTTGAGTGATGCTTTGAAATGGAGGTGTGGATGAAATTGGGGGCATAATCCCGAGAGGCTTCTCCACAAGAGTGCTCACATCATAGTCGAAAGGGAGTTTAGCCCCTTCCTTAGCCAATTCTAGCATGTATTGTGAGGGATTGAGATTCATCATGGTATTGACAATTATGTGAGTTTCAAGATTTTGGACCATTTCAATAATTTCATCTTGTGTCATCCCTAAGACATTGTTGGTGATGTCTTCTACTTGACCTTCCTCTTGAGAATCTTGTGGAAGTGGAGGAAGATTGAGCGTGGGATTGCTCGATCCAACGAGATTGATTTTGGAAGTGGTTTGACTCAAGTCACTTGAAGTGGATGTTTCTTTGTTCTTTTCCATGTTCTTCTTGTGTTGAGATCTAGTTTGAACCATAAAATGAGGATCAATTTTTAGGAATAGGAGGCGAACCTTTAATTCCCTAGATTGATCTAAACTTTAGGTACAAAAAGAGAATCCAAGATATTGAGGATCAAAGGATGGTTATGAGATAGTGAAAGATGGATGATTGGAACTCTTAGGAAACCTTGAAGAGGATACTAAACTTTAGGACTTTGGTTTTGATGTTTGATTTGATTTTGGATTAATTTGATTTGATTTTGATTTTGATTGGTTTGGGTAATGAAATCATAAACTCTAAGAGGTTGGATGTTGTCCTAGAGTAAAATTGTTCATAAGATGATAATTTAACTGTGTAAAGAAGGATTCATCTACACACACCTCATCAAACAAGATGATTTTGATTTGATTCAAGGATTTGCCCAAAGTTTAGTATAAAGGATTTTTTCAAGATTTCCAAGAGTTGTTGGTGAGATGATTTTTGGATTTGATGTTTGAGGATAGATGAAAGTGATTGGTTTTGATCCTAAGATGAACTTAAAAAGACTCTTGTTTACAAGACCTCGGTGTTGAAGAACATGCAATACTTCCTATGTGAGATACTCAAACCTTTGAATGAGACTTGGATTTTGACAATAGTAAAATGAGTGCAAATTTGGATTTTTCTTTGATGCACGTTTGTAAAAGTTGAAGGTAAATCTTTCTCTAAATTCGTAAAGCATAGTCAAATGTTTCTTGAGAGCTTTTTGACTAAGACCTTTGGAATTTGGTTTTTGGATTTTGATCTTTCAGGAAATCATTTGGAATAGCACATGTGTGGGGTTCAATTGTTTCTTAACTTCGCTCAATGAATTCCTTTTTACCACAAACACTCTCTTGATTAGGTTTTCAAACTAGATGTCCAATGTCCCAATTTCTTCTCATCCCACAAAGTCCATTATGTGGAAATCAAGGAAATCAAGGCAAAAGTTCCCTATTTGTTGACTTTAGTGAGAGAAAATGGAGATATAAATTCAAATGCTTAGAAGCCTCTAAGGACAAAATCCCTAGGGCAAGCAATAACACTTGAATTTTGTCAAAGGTATTTGCATCCTAAAGGGTTTGAAATTTGATGATCACATTTGAATGTTTGTTTCCCAATGTTTAAGATCCAAGCAAAGTGTTTTGATTCCAAGAACATGCACAACCCTATGGACAAGAGGCAATATTTGTTGAATCCCCACTTGGGTAAATTCAACTGCACTTATTCTTGGCGGATGATTAAAAACTTGACCACACTAGCTCCCCTCCATGACACACTTCTATGGGTCAACCAAACTTTAGTTCCCATGAAACTCCCATGGCATACTTCTCATCTCTACCAAGAACTACAAAAATGTGGGGTGGCTTTAGAGGTTCGACCTCTTGCACCAACAAATAGATAAGGATTTTGGGCTTCTAAACAAAGGTTCTAGTATAGGCATTTCATTCGTGGAGGATCATCCATACAACAAGAGACCATTGCTTCTCTTCTTGTCGGAACAATTCTCGTGATACTTGAATTTTCCTCAAGTACCCACACTTATATACCGGGTGGAAGTCGCTTGGCTTTAGCGTGTTCCCAGTTGGGTCATTCCCTAGGGTGATTACTTTTTCCCACTAGACAGGCCCTATAAGGATAAACAAAAGTGAGCAAATACATTTGTAGTTTGGTCAATCTTTGTTAAGAAACAAAGAGAGAACATACGCGATATACTCCACTCACACTCACAAGATTTTCTTCAATTTTAAGAATCCAAATTGAAGTGTGAAGGAAATCACTTATACAACTTAATATCATAAAAAATATTTTGATTCTCAAGATCGTCATGAGGCGCGAGACATGCGCATACGTCTTTTAGATGATATTACTTTGGATAAGAGATTACAAAACATAAAGGCGCATGTTCATTTTAATCCTTCAAAGCAAGAATTGGATTCTTTTTAAGCACCAAAAGGAAATATGAGAGTTGCTTGTTCAATTGTTAAGTCCAAAAAAAATCTAGTAAGTTGCCTAAGGTTCTTTTTAATCCCTTTGTTTTGTTCTTTTTAAGCCCAAATAAAAATTAGTGAGTCCTAAAAAGCATGAAGATGACAAAGTCCTAAGAAAAGGAATTACAATTCCTCCCCAAAGTGTTTAAAAACACTTGATGTAGTGTTCTTTAATCAACTCAATAACTAGGAACATGAATTCCTCTACTCAGGGATTGAACATCACAACTGGCAGTCATAACCTACTAAAGAACCTCATTTAATTATCAACCCAGGGACGTAAACTTGAAATGGGACAACACAAGATATGCACTAATCACCCTTCCAGACATGCATGATTCCTAGAATGCCTTATAATGGAATTTAAGTACTAGAAACAACTTTACTGTTTAACTTTGTTTGAAAATGAAAAACTCGAAAGATAACCTATTCTTCTCCCAGTGGCTGCAGGAACAATTGACAGCTCTATGTTTCTGCCAGCTGCAGGAATAGTCACATTAACTTCTATAAAATGAAATGCAACTATTTTAACTTGCAGAATAAAAGTATGGACAGTTCCCTAAGTGGGCCCCCTTAGGTAGTGCCAAAAGTAGACAACAAATTAGATGAAAAACTTCATAAGCTTTATTGATTCAATGTAAACAAGTACATGGCACAATCCCTTGGCTAAATTTCTAAGATTGAAAGTGTGTTACAATAGCGATTTTCTTAGCCAACCCCTTCTCTGAAGGAGAATGGGCTATTTATTGAAAACTAATCCTAACTACTAACCAGCCTTCCCTTATAAAACGAGAGGCATATATTACATTTAACCAACTTAAGTAAAGAGGTGAATGACAATGCAAGAACTAAGTCAAATTGGTTTAGTAGTCTTAAAGCGCCATCATCCTGGATTCATGCACCACCAAGATGCCTGGCCTAGATTTCTAGAACACTCTCCCTACATGGCAGATGAGTTGAAACTGTCTCCTCATCTTTTGTTGTTGAACTAGTCTTTATGGATTTGGTCTTCAATTCTTCAAGTGGAAATTGAATTCCCTTCCTTTAATCGTGGTACCTACAAAATATCTCACCATCTTTTCCTGAGGAAGAAGGTTAGCTCAACACGTTCATCCTTTAAGATAATCCATTACTTTATTCATTCATCCATTAAGTATTAAACTAAGGCAAACATTGTTTCAAATATGGCTGCAGGAAATTTTGGTAGTGGAGGCTGTAGGAAGGTTTATGATCACAAAAAACCATAAAGTATTTATTAGACTAATAAAAAATTAAAGGTAATAATCATGGGACTTCTTATCACAATATACTCATCATATTTAAGTCATAAAAAGGTCTATATCCTATCCCATAAACAGACTGAATGTTTGTTTTAGTATAATAAAAACATCAAAGTATTTATAAAAGTATGATCAAAATGTGCCAAAAACTTGGCTCATCACTCCCCTCAACCAACTACTTGCTGGACCATTCAGCAAGTCTAGCATTCCTTCTTTTGGCAAACTCTCTCAGATCTGCACTTAGTTGCTGTCCACATTTGCCATTCTGGAAACTCCAAAAGTGAGCTCGCATTGCCTCCAGCCTTTGCCATCTATTATCTTCAGAACTTTTGTTATAAGTGTTGTTATCCCCCTGTATAGCCAATAATGGCCATAGGAGAATAGGCGGCTACATAACCAAGGGCAACCAATTCTCCTTCTTTGTTCTGGCATTCCTCATGTACCTCTCTGTCGTTCTGGTTGCTGCATACAAGGTATTGGGAGTATGTGGTTCTACTTTCTTTAATTGAAATGAAAGATGCTCCCATATGTTCTGAATGTGCAGGGTTGCAGCATTAAAATCACTGTTTATAATTTGGGAGTATTGAGAAAATACCTCTTGTCTTAGAGGCTCAATTAGTGGCCTCTCCATAATTTCTTCCAATCAAAGTGAATACCCATTCCATTTCTAGATTCATTTCTTACAGACAATGGCATATTTACTTCATCATGCATATGGCTATCAAATTGTTCTCCTCTGCTTATTTCATTGGTGATCCAGGAGATTAGAGCGTTGATATGAATATCACCGACATAACATAAGGGATTCCATTCCTTATCCTGGGATACAGCCAAATTGTGCAGATAAAATTCACACAGGAGGTTCTTGATGTGCAGAGGTGAATCCCTGTATGCTTCATAAAATTCCTCAGGGGTATCCAAAGAAGGATTCTTACCTTTCCAGGCTCTAATTAGTTGGAAGTTCAAATACAACTCTTTGAGATACATTGCGTAGATGGGTGAAGGTGCACGACATTGCATTAGTTGTGGAACTAGCTCTACCAACTGGTTGAGAATGTCCTTCAAGTTAGCAATTTCCAGATTCTTGTTCTAGATTACCCTTTGTAGTCTCTCAATTTCAAGTGCAGAAGCAGTCTGTTGTTGCTGAAGTTCTTGAAAACATGCCATTCCTGCATCAAAGTTTGTGACATGGAGTGGTGGTCTATGATTATAGCATATCGTAGGTGTCTCCTGTACTTCTTCAAACACATCCATCTTACCTTGCTCTTCTTCTGATGGAAACACAATTGTCTCTTCTTCCTTCTTATCACATTCCATATCTTCCTGTAGCTGCTCTGCAATGGCAGCCAACTTATTCAGGCCAGCCCCTGGAGGTGTACTCACAACCTCCTCGATAACAGGTTCTTCTTCTCTCAGTTCAGGACTGGAAGGATCTGAAGGCGGTGTGGCAGGAGTAGTATTAAGTGATTGGCGGGCTGCCTGGTTCTAGAGCCTAGAGCTCCTTCTCATGGAAGTAGGAACTGTTTTATGCTTTTTGGACGGTTTTGTTGTAGGAATAGAGAAGTTTCCCTTTTTCTTTCTTTTTTCAGGCTCAGGGGTTGCTACAACAGGTGACTTTCATTTCCTATCCTTGGGAGATGGCTCGTGAATTTTGATAGGACCTTGTACCGGCTACTTGGGAGTTCTTTCAGAAAGAGGAACATCATCTTGTGAACTGGATGATTCCTGAGAAGAGGACATAGCAGTAGAGGTTTGGCCCGCGGCCCAGGAGGTTCATTGCTTAAAGGGAAGAGGTTCACCCCTAGGTCCTACATTTTGACTTTTAGGGTTGAATGGGATCGTGAATTCCTCCCAGGTCATTCCTAATGCATCTTGAATGGATTTTTCAACAAGTAATTTAATAAGGCAGTGGTGAGATACAGAGTTAACCCTACCCTTTTTAAATTCAGCAGCACTGTTGGATAGCAAATTGTAAAGAAAGTCGGGAATATTCATCAACAATCCATGGCGTAAATGAGACAAAAGTTTGAAGTGATGAGAATGCAGGACTGAAAACCTACCTTCACAGGTTATGTATTTGATGATATACCCTGCCCGTGACACCCAATCCTGCGACAAACTCATTCTTTGCGCACCTTGCTTATCTACCTGTAGAGGAGGGTCATTTGGCCGAGTGAACTCAACCCTGGCGCTTCTTGCATCTCTTCCTCTAGGAAATGGTTCTCTAACTTGAGGTAATCCTGTTACCTCAGCAATTCTATCAATTGATGCATTGACTGTTATGCCTCTAACTTTTGCTTCCCCGTCATGAAATGTTCTTGTGAATTCCTCTGCAATGTCTGTATTAAAAGTTTCGAGCTTCAGGAAGTAATTGAGCCACCCATATTGCCTGAACAGTGGCACATGTAGCACATCCTGCAACAGGATGCTATGGTCTGTAGGCTCATGCCGAATCGGTTGACCTCCCATTTCCTTAGTTTTTTGTAATTAAATGCGTTAAGCAACGCTCACCTAGCCTTTCCAACTGAACTTCCTGTAACCCAACTAATGAACCCTTCTGCAATTCTACAACACTCTGCCCCTCCCCTCAACTGAAACTTTTGAACCTCTTTTCAAAAGTGACAGAAAAACAGGGAAAACAATATGATCATGCAATATTTTTAGGGAGAGATTAATCATGGATAATCAGAATACATTTAGGTTCATTATTACAGGAAGGAAAGACTGTTTGAGAGTTCATGACAATTGACGGGACAAGCTTATGGCGGCGATAATAAGGATGTGGCGAAGTAAAAACGTGCTCAATCGTGCGAATGAGCCGAAGGAAATGGCAACCATATAGGAAATTGTTCGCGCTAATTATTACTAAATTAAATGCAATAAATAAAGTAACTGAAGCAATCTTAAAGTGAAGTGGAGCGTACCTGGAGTGAATCGCCGTAATTATCTAATGTGACTTCCTTCTTCATTGCAATAAGTGACACGAAGAAACGTGGATGATATGGGAAATGACAGGTGGATGATGTGGAAGAGAGAGAGTGAGTACGGATTGTGGATGAAGTGAATGAATGGAATGGGTATCTTATTAGATAACCCCTTTATTATGATTTGGTATGCACTTTTATGCATGGCCCAAAAATTTGAGCCTAGGCTCAATTCCTTTGGCTGCAGGATCGCTGCCATCCTGCTCAATTTCGAACTGTCTCAGAAATGTTTCCTTGTCAATGGGTTTATAATAGAGCTTTAGGCGATGCCCATTGACTAGTACCTTGAATCGGACCTCATCAATGGTCCTTAATTGAACATCACCATTGGTGAATACCTCCTCTATCTCATATGGACCCAACCATCTAGTTTGTAGTTTTCCTGGACTGTCCTTATATCGTGAGTCATAAAGTAGAGCCCAATCTCCTACTTTGAATTTATTTTCCTTGATGTATTTATCATGCCACCTTATTCTTTGATTTTGTATCATCTCAGTGTACTGTAGGGCATTCTTTCGAAGCTCATCCAGAGCATTGAGCTACACGACTCTGTCCTTTTGTGCATTTGTTAAATCCATGTCCATCTCTAATGTTGTTCTTAGAGTCTTATGTTCAAATTCTATTGGCATCACAACTGTTTTACCATACACCATTTCAAAAGGTGTACATCTTGTAGCAATCTTCCAGGTAGTACGGTAGGCCCATATAGCTTTTGGTAACCTTGCGGCCCAGTCCTTCCTATGCAAATCTACAGTTTTAGTCAAAATGGCCTCTATGTCCCTATTGGTGACCTCAACCTGGCCATTGGCCTGGGGGTGATAAGGATTTGATTTCCTGTGCCGTATATTGTATTCATTTACTAAGGCTGTGATAAGTGTAGAAGTGAATTGTGCTCCTTGATCTATCACTATTTCCCTAGGGACACCAAATCTAGTGAATATTTCCTCATAGAGGAATTCAACTACTTTATTATCCCTAGCATGTTTCATAGGTTTAGCCTCTACCCATTTTGTCACATAATCTGTACATACAAGGATGTAGGACTTACCATTAGAAGGTGGATCAATTGGTCCTACAAAATCCAGTCCCCATTTGTCGAAGGGTGTAACAACTTGTGGAAATAGAGGCATCTCATCAGATCGAGTTGGTCTTCCCATCCTTTGGCATCTGTCACATCTTCTGGTATATTTGGCTGCATCTCTATGCAGAGTTGGCCAGTAATAGCCAGTATTTAAAATTTTCATTGTTGTTCTTTTGGCAGCAAAATGTCCACCACACGGCTCATCATGGCTTGCATGCAGTATATCATGAGTGTCTTCTTCTTGTACACATCTCCTCATAACTTGATCTAGCCCTGTATAAAACATGCAATCTGCAATCCAAGAAAAGTTAAAACTTTTCTCTACCAATAATCTCTTTTCCTTAGGGGAGAATTGAGGAGGAGTTCTTCCTATAGCTAGATAATTTGCTATATCGGCATACCATGGGTGAATAACCTTGATTGTAAACAGGTGCTCATCAGGAAAGGAGTCTTCAATAAGTGCAGATTCATCTTTCCTTTGAATTCTAGAAAGGAAATCAACAACCACGTTGGCTTTGCCTGGCTTGTCCACAATTGTAATGTCAAATTCCTGCATCAGCAATAACCATCTTGCCAGTCTCCCGACTATTGAGCTTTTGTTCATGAGATACTAGATTGCTGCATGATCAGTGTGGAAAAATATCTGATAACCGGTGATATAATGTTTGAATTTATTGAGGGCATAGATGATTGCCAACATTTCTTTTTTTGTAACAGTGTAGTTTAATTCATCCCCTTACAAATTTTTACTTATGTAGTAAAGTGCATGTTCTGTTGAGCCACCCTTCTGTCCTAACACAGCTCCAATGGAATAATCCGATGCATCAGTATGAAGATGAAATGGAAGTGACCAATCAGGTCCTTTCAGAATAGGTGCCTGTGTAAGGGCGACTTTTAAATCAAGAAATGTTTTTTCACATTCCTCTGTCCAAGAAAAATTTGCATCTTTCTTCAGCAGACTGTATAAGGGGCCTGCTATTTGGCTGAAGTCCTTGATGAATCTTCTGTAGTATCTAGCATGGCCTAGAAAGCTTCTTACTTCTTTCTGCTTGGTAGGAAAGGGTAGATTAGAGATGACCTCAATCTTAGCAAGATCGACCTGTATTCATGCAGCAGAAATATAGTGACCAAACACTATTCCCTCCTGCATCATTATGAAGCATTTTTGACTATTCAGCGATAGGTTGTGATCTTCACATCTCTATAGTACTTTCTCCAAGTTAGATTGAGATTCCTCAAATGTTGTACCATAAGTAGTAAAGTCATCCATGTATATTTCCATGCAATCGTATGAGATGTCTGAGAAGATACTTATGACTACCCTTTGGAAAGTTGCAAGTGCATTGTAGAGACCAAAAGACTAAATTGAATAGGAAAACGTTCCCCAAGGGCATGTAAAAGTAGTCTTTTCTTGATCCTCAAGAGCAATCTTGATTTGATTGTACCCACTGAAGCCATCCAAGAATGAGAAGTACTTTTTCCCAGCTAAATTATCTAGAACTTGATCAATGAATGGAAGAGGAAAGTAATCTTTCTTTATTTCCAAGTTGATCTCTCTATAATCTACACATTCCCTCCATTTTCCTCCTTTCTTAGGAACAATAACCAATGGGGAAACCCACTGACTATCCGAGATTGGGTAGATAAAGCCAACTGTTAACATTTTCTACAATTCTTCTTTAACAATTTCTCTCAAGGCTAGATTGATTCTTCTTTGAGGCTGCCTGACAGGTCTGAACTCACTGTTAATGTATATGCGATGTGTACAGAGTTTTGGGTCTAAACCCTTCATGTCACCATATTCCCAAGCAAAAGCTGACTTATGACTGGTAAGCATTTTGACCATAGATTCTTGTTGCTCACTGGTGAGGTTTTTATTGATGTTCAAGGTTTTTCCTGCAGCTACCTCAACTTGGGAGGTTAAATCTACCATAGATACTTTAGGTAGAAATGACATTTCTACCTCGTGGGGTAGCAAGGTGTGTAAGCAATCAGTTGTTGCAGAATAATGAGCTGATGTAGGCGAAGGAAGAATAGTCTGCAAGGAACATGGATTTTTTTCACAATGAAAGTATTCAGTACCATAGTTATTCAACATGATATTGGAAATTATACCTTCTTCTTCTTGTTGTGCAATGAAAGACTCTCTGGTAATCATCATTAAATTAGCCACGAAGTTCACTTCCTCCTCTTCTCCCAAATCTGGCCAAACAGCCTCTCCAGACTCAAGTTGGAGTAGGGCTGGAGAATAGAGGGTAAGCTTCTTTGTGCTATATCCATTAGACATTGTCATGTTACCCGACCTACAACCAATGTAAGCATCAGCAGTAACCAACCAAGGCCTTCCTAGTATGACAGGGTATCCTCCCAATGATGCCTTCGGAGATAAGAACATAAAGTCAGCAGGATACTCCCAAGAATCCAAGGTGACTACCAGGTCTTCAACTACCCCATCAGGTTTGACAGTTGAGCTATCAACAAGCTGTAATATTGTAGGTGTAGCCCTTAGGTCTGAAATATTAAGTTTTACAACCAGGTCCTTTGCCATGACATTGATAGTTGCACCAAGATCTATTAAAGCATTCTTAATTTGCAACCCATTAATATTAATCTCCACAACAGGGCTTCCTGGATCTAAATATTTTGGGATGCTAAGCTTCCCTAGCATTAAATCAGAGAGTTGGCCTATGACATGGACAGTTTGAGGGTCTTTCTTTTGTCTCCCCGGTTTCTTCAGACATGCCTCCTTGATGGCCTTGCCATAGATAAGTACTTCTTTGATTTGCTTGGAACAAGGGAATTTTCACACATATATGCTTTAGCTGGTCAACGATGTCAAAGGTAGGTTCTTATTGTTTTTTTACATTTTCACCTTCCAACCTTTGTGGGAAAGGAGGGGACACTTTATCAGATGCCTTAGGTAATGATGGAATTTGAACTGGTTCATTTGGTTGGGCTTGGTCATTGGTATCTTCTTCTTGGTCAGTCTCCTTAGATGGCAATTATGAGATTATGGGAGGAGATGGTGTGGGCAGCACAGTTCCTGAACGTAAATTGATATTATTCAGGTTAAGAGCATAGGCAGGCTGATTGTCACATCTCATACTTTGATGATATTTTGACCATGACTTATTTTGATAATGTTTGACCATGACTTTATGAGATTTAAGATACGAATTATGATACGTGTTAAAGCAATATAATATACTACAATGTTTTGATGTATGGGAATGTAGAAACAAATAATTGTTTTCTTTCAAGAATTTTGAATGCATTTATATAAAATAGGAATGTTGATTAATTATTGTTTAAATTTATGTTTCTGTAATGGTTACTAATACATTTTCATTTTTTTTGCACGCCTGAGTGCATATGAGTTGCAGGTGATCGAAGGCCAAGAATGTGATTGAGGAAAAGAAGGTTAGCTCCCCGACAGGGTAAAAGAGGAGAAGCTCTCGATTACGCACACACCACTTAAATCATGTAGCTGCATTAGGGCATATCTGTTTTTCAATGTGATTGCGTGAAATTGATTAGCATAGCAAATTTAAAATATGGTTTAATTGACCTTAGAAATTGTGGAAATAGTATGGCTTATTCTATTTTAATTAATCTCCATTTTATTTGAGCAATAAAAGGAAAAATCTATTTTTTTTTTAAAGTATAATTAAAAAAAAAATAAAACAAAATAAATAATGGAATATAACATTGTGTTTAAAATGAAATTATAAATTTACATAAAAAGGGATATATATATATATTTCTGTTTTGGTATATGGTGAATTCTCCAAAAATAATGAAGAATGAACAGCCCGAGAGAACATTGGGCTCTGGAAATTCTGTCTTAAAACCAACAATTCACTTGGCATGTGGCAATCCTTAAGAATTGCATGAGAATTCGATCTGTCATCTGGAAATTTTATGCATGATCCTCAAAAAAGAGGAAGAGGGCTTTAAGAAAGAAAAGAGGACTTCGATTGAGGATATCCGAGAGCTCTGGAACAGAGGCGAAGAAGGTATTGTTAGGCATCTGCACTGGAAGCAAATTTTGCCAGGTTCTTTTCATTGCTATGCCTTCTTTTAATTTTATTTAAAACTGCAGTAAGGAAATGGAAGGAATGAAATGTTTTATTCTCTGATTAGAGTACAAACAACTGAGAAATCTTTCCAATTTCGTTTTGAAATCTGGGTAACAGCTTACTTCTCTGTGTTGCAATTATAGAATACACATTCTTCCTTCAGAATTAGGGTTTTCATTTTGTTACAAGTCTGCATTTTATTGAAATGATATAAACTTATATATATATATCTATGCATATATATATATGCACAGGAATTCGAATTCCCATGCATATATATATATATATGTCTGCATATTTGGTCTGCATAAAAATTATGTCATCTGAATAAAATCAAAATGTCTTTGAGATAAATTCGAATACAGTTTATACTGGGTAAAATGTCTTCCTTTATTCTGAGTTTTGAAATTGCTAACCAGAGGAAAGAGGAAGGGATTATTTCCCTTGCCCTCCCCATGGGAAGGTCGTGGACTGTGGGAGGCTCGCGCCCTCCACAGGCCGCGGCCTGTGGAGGAGGCGCGAGCCCCTCACAGCCCGCCCCTCCCCATGGGAGGGGCAAGGGCTTCCCTGAGCCCTTTAGTCGCTCAATGCCAGTAAGGAAACCATGTAAAAATTATCCTGTTCTGTGTGCACGGCCAGTGAATTCTTTGAACAGATTTATAAACCAGAATTTCTTTCTTCAAATTATACACAGCTGTACATGATTTTCTACACACATACATATATATATATGTATACATATACAATTGGCTGCATATACATATATATATATATACTTATATATACATATATATATATAGATATCCATGCATTTATGTGCCAAATACAAATTGAAACAGGAAAACCATTTCCAGAAAATAGTATGAACTCTGTTAATTATGTGCCAAATACAAATTGAAACAGGAAAACCATTTCCAGAAAATAGTATGAACTCTGTTAATTATGTGCCAAATACAAATTGAAACAGGAAAACCATTTCCAGAAAATAGTATGAACTCTGTTAATTATGTGCCAAATACAAATTGAAACAGGAAAACCATTTCCAGAAAATAGTATGAACTCTGTTAATTATGTGCCAAATACAAATTGAAACAGGAAAACCATTTCCAGAAAATAGTATGAACTCTGTTAATTATGTGCCAAATACAAATTGAAACAGGAAAACCATTTCCAGAAAATAGTATGAACTCTGTTAATTATGTGCCAAAATACAAATTGAAGCAGGTAAATCATTTCCAGAAAATAGAATGAACTCTGTTAATTATACACAAATATCTCAGTAATATTAAACCTGAAACAAGAACAGAAAGGTTTTGAGAAACCATGTAAACTGGAAAGCATTTTGATTTCTTAAACATATACTTACTTACAGAAGCATACCCTGAGTAAAGGAATACAATATAAAATGTGAATGCTAAATTATCTTCCAAACCTCTGAAATTCTGAATAAATTGCACTGTTTCAGTATACTATTATTACTTTGAACCCTGTATTGAAATTGGGAATTACACTATCAGTCAGTATGAGCTTGGAAAAATTAGGAATACATACTGAAAACAGAAAACACTGTTCCTTTCAAATAAATTGATTAATTCTCCTTCTTATAATACACTGAAAAGTATTAAGACATATACGTCCTTCTTTAAAAAAAAAACAGAGCCTTTATTCCAAACAGAAAAGGGATTACTTACAAAGGAATAAACGAGATCTTACAACTGAATTACAAAGGATTCACATTTGAAATTCTTTTAGAATTAATTGAATGATTGAAACATGTATGAAAGTGTATAACCTTCTGCTTTGGTATTTATTCATACTTCACTATGGTAACTTCCGGGACAGGGTGCCGAAGGTGGGCAAACAGAGACGGTAGTATTACCTTTTCTAAACTACCATTCACTTGTATTATTTTGCTTGGCCAAGCACTTGTACCATTGAAATAGATGGGTTTGTTTTAAAAGCCTAGAAATTTATATGTATTTGAGTCTCTGCCACCTCCTGTTGCAAGAAATGTGTTTATTTCTCATGTTAGAAATGCATATAGGCATCAGGCACGCATCGAGAGTTCCCTCCTGTTTTGTTGTTTCGGGTTGCTAGGCTCCTTTATGCAGGGCCGGGGATTCCTTCGAGTTAGGAAGGGACCCGGGGAAGTCATGGACTTCGTGGTTGGGCGGAAAAGGCGCCTGAATCACATTCTTGGCCCCAGCTCGCAAGAAGACCAAGGCGTCACGGCGGTTGGTGGTTCCAAGTTTATTTGCTATTGATGTACTTATGTATTATTCATATTTGGCTTGTGAAGCTCATTTTAAATGTATATGTATTTTGACATTTGAAATGGAAGTATGATTTGAAAGTATTTAATGTAACATTGATTTGAAAAGTTAAAGTTTTATAACTTAGCATAGAAAAGATGTTTCTATTTAAAGGATTGATTCCTCCAAGAGAGGTTGAATATATATTGATATGAGAAAGTCATTGAAATACTTATGCTTTGTATAATCTTGATACATTACATTGATATTATTGTTAATTATGAAATGCAATTTAATTTCTCTTTTATTTAAGCTCTCTTGGAAGTGTTATGGATGATGTTGACTACTTGGAAACCTTTTTATAATGGTTGAATAAATTGAAAATACTCTTAATTTTCTCTTTAATACTGATTTAAAATGGATTGAAAACACTCTTAATTTCCGAGTGCTACACTGATGATTAGGATCAGCAAAATAGACTTGTTGCTACTGCTGCGGTTGCTGGTTATTTGGATTGGGTGCTGCCTGAGCAGGTAGTTGGGTTGGTTTTGGATTCTGACCTTGATTAGCTGTAGGAGGTGGCATAATGGATTGCTGCTGCGGTTGCTGCAGGAAACCAGTGGGTGGATTTGACCATTGCTGGCCTCCTCTCCATTGGTTAGACTACTGCCAATTCCCTTGCAGAGGCTGCCACTGATTTTGCTGTGGTGATTGCCAATTCCCTTGTGAGGATTGCCAATGGTTTTGCTAGGCATTTGGCCAAGGGTTATTCCACTGAGGTTGGAAGTATGGCCCATAGTTTGGAGGGTACTGGTTTTTCCATTGACTATTATATGAACCAAAATTTTGCAAAGGGTCCTAAGGCATACCTTGTCTTGGGGCCCATGGCCTGCGCTGAGCAACAAAGAACACTTCCTCCTCTCCTTCAATGGTTTTGAACTCAGTAGGGAGATGTTGTACCTCCAAATTGGCCACTGCTTTGCATCGACAGTCTTTCTTTCTTTGTCGGCAGTGGGGGCAATATTCAGCTAACATTGCCTCAGCTTCCTCTTTCTTCCTTCTAGCTTGCATAGTATCCAGTTGAGTAGCTACATCATTGATGATATCCTGCTTGAAGTCAGACAAGAGATTGGTAATCTCCCCTTTAGATACTCCAGAGCCACTTCCTTTTATAGAAGAGGGTCTAAACCCCCTTCCCTTCTTTACAGCTGCTTTGGAGTAATTGAGACAATTTTCTTGATATCATCCCAATACTTTGGGTGACATCACCTCCTGCCATGAGGTCAAGGGCCTCCATGCAAGTATCATTGACTCCCCTTAAGAAGAGAAGTTTTTGAGATTCCTCATTCAGCTCATGATGAGTATTCTTCTGCACACTAAACAAGAATCTTGACACATAATCCTCCAAGGTTTCATCCTCCTTTTGTGACATTTTGAAGATGTCATCTCCTCTCAGATCATTTCCTCTACAATACTCTTTATATTTATCAAGAACAGAGTCTTCATTTGATCCCAATTGTTAGCTACATTGCTTCCCAATCCCATGAACCATCTCAAGGCTGCCTCCTTTAGAGTAGAGGGAAACAATTTCAGCTTGTGTGCTGAGGTTGTATAGTCATAGCTTCTACAAAGGATTTCAAATTCAAACAAGAAGGTATGAGGGTCCTCAGTAATAAGTCCATAGAACTTTGGCAGTAAGGAGGCAGGGATGTTCTTGAGGTTATTATTGTCATGTAGGTCAGGAATTGGAAATGGAAAAATAGGATTTTCCATTCTTGGTTGTATTCTTGGATTAGCTCCTGGTTGATGAACTACAAGAGCAAGTGAATTATTTGATTTTGTTCCTTCGGATAGGTTAAAGCTTAGTTTAGAGGAAGAAGATGAAGTAACTAAGTCTTGGCCAACATCCAGATATGAGTCGTCTTGGAATAGGTTCGGTTCAATCTCTTCAATATCTATGCTCCCAGGAAGGAATCTTCCAAATTGGTCTCTTCTTCTATGCATACAACAAAAGTAAACTAACTATGGAGATGCTGGAATGCAGAATTCTAAACTAAAAGTACTAAGAATGAAATCTTAAACTCTTTACTAGCATGCCTGTAATAGGTTCTTAGTTTGACACCATCCCTGGCAACGGCGCCAAAAATGTAGTGTTCTTTAATCAGCTCAATAACTAGGAACATGAATTCCTCTACTCAGGGATTGAACATCACAACTGGCAGTCATGACCTACTAAAGAACCTCATTTAATTATCAACCCAGGGACGTAAACTTGAAATGGGACAGCACAAGATATGCACTAATCACCCTTCCAGACATGCATGATTCCTAAAATGCCTTATACTGGAATTTAAGTACTAAAAACAACTTTACTGTTTAACTTTGCTTGGAAATGAAAAACTCGAAAGATAACCTATTCTGCTCCTAGTGGCTGCAGGAACAGTTGACAGCTCTGTGTTTCTGCCAGCTGCAGGAACAGTCACATTAACTTCTATGAAGGGAAATGCAACTATTCTAACTTGCAGAATAAAAGTATGGATAGTTCCCTAAGTGGGCCCCCTTAGGTAGTGCCAAAAGTAGACAACAAATTAGATGAAAAACTTCATAAGCTTTATTGATTCAATGTAAACAAGTACATGGCACAATCTCTTGGCTAAATTTCTAAGACTGAAAGTGTGTTACAATAGCGATTTTCTTAGCCAACCCCTTCTCTGAAGGAGAATGGGCTATTTATTGAAAACTAATCCTAACTACTAACCAACCTTCCCTTATAAAATGAGAGGCATTTATTACATTTAACCAACTTAAGTAAAGAGGTGAATGACAATGCAAGAACTAAGTCAAATTGGTTTAGCAGTCTTAAAGCGCCATCATCCTAGATTCATGCACCACCAAGACGCCTGGCCTAGATTTCTGGAACACTCTCCCTGCATGGCAGATGAGTTGAAACTGTCTCCTCATCTTTTGCTGTTGAACCAGTCTTTATGGATTTGGTCTTCAATTCTTCAAGTGGAAATTGAATTCCCTTCCTTCAATCGTGGTACCTGCAAAATATCTCGCCATCTTTTCCTGAGGAAGAATGTTAGCTCAACATGTTCATCCTTTAAGACAATCCATTACTTTATTCATTCATCCATTAAGTATTAAACTAAGGCAAACATTGTTTCAGATATGGCTGCAAGAAATTTTGGTAGTGGAGGTTGCAGGAAGGTTTATGATCACAAAAAACCATAAAGTATTTATCAGACTAATAAAACATTAAAGGTAATAATCATGGGACTTCTTATCACAATATACTCATCATATTTAAGTCATAAAAAGCTCTATATCCTATCCCATAAACAGACTGAATGTTTGTTTTAGTATAATAAAAACAACAAAGTATTTATAAAAGTATGATCAAAATGTGCCAAAAAATTGGCTCATCACTTGATACAATGAAATGATGATGCCATAGAGAATCCTTTGTCTTTGTTTCCTCCCTTCACTTTTGATCAAACCAACCTACAAAAACTGGTTAAAACTACAGAAACAAAAGCCAAAAAAACTAGTTAGTAGTCAAAAGCAACCAAAATGAAAAAGCACATGTTGAAAACAATTTGAAAAGTGCCTTTTACCCAACTCCAACAACACAGTCTATAGAGGTGGTGCAATTTAGAGGAGTCTGCAGAGCAGTATGGTGCCGCTGAGATTGATAGTGACGCTTTATGACATAATCAGTGAGTGTAATTGCGGTGCTGTTTCAACTAGCGACAGAGTTTGGAGTTTAGGTAACTGGTTGATAGGGAAATAGCCGAGCATTGCACTTTGGAATTCAAATATTTGGGTGAGAATGGATCAAGGTCGCGGTTTGGAGTTTGATAGCAGCTCTAAATGGCGCTGCTGGATTGATAGCAATACAATTTCTCTATCAGCGGTGCTGTTTTCCTATAGACACAAAAATAACAATTTTTTCACAAAAAACGTGTTAGATTCTTCAAGTTCACCCTCCTTGTGCCAAAATGTGAATGGTGATCCTAGACTTGAACAAACACACAATTAGTCCCAAATGCAAGTTAGAAACATTATTCCCCATGGAATTCATTTGAAATGCACAAAACAAGAAACACAAATAAAAGCTTTCAAATCCTATTTAATGCAAACAAACTCAATCCCATGGGGGAATTGGTGCCATTTTTGATGTGGAAAATGGCCCTTTTCCAATCCCTTGTAAGCTTGAATGATGATTTGATGAAGATTTGATGCTTCTTTGGTGAAATTCCTACATAACCTAGCTATGAAAATGTGAAAATGGATGAACAATGGATGAGCAAATTCAAAATCTCAAGATAATGTCTTTGCATGAAGTTATGGATCCAAAATCCAAATGAGAGCCTCTTATTTATAGATGATAGAGATGGAGGATGAGGCAAAATGGATGAATGTGGGATAAAAGACCAAACCATAGCATAAATCCACTTGTCAACATGTGAGTGGACAAAGGTGGAGTGCATTTTGGTCATTGTCCAATTGAATGCAATTAGGTGGAATTTCAAAATAGATGAAATGACAAGTTGGAGGGAGAAGAAAATGAAGTTAATGCCACTTGGCTCAAGGCAAATGACATGTAAAAAACTTAAATGCTTTGTTGGATGTACAAACCCTTTTGGAGGGATTTTTCAAACTTGGAGAATATTCCCTTTTTGATGCCTTTTTGAAAGTAATTAGAGATTTAATAAATCAATTAAAATGATTTTCATGAGCAAGTTGCAAAAACTAGAGGATATGATAGATTAAGATTAGCATTAATCAAGATTTGATTAATTAAGAGGGAGATTAGCTGATTTGACAATTTTGACTTAGACTTTTGGATTAATTTAAATCAAAATGAGAGGAATATGATTTTAGATTTAATTAAATAAAGTTTTGATTTATTTAATTAAAAGGGATGATGATAGCTTTAAATCAAATAAAGATAAATTTATTTAACTAGAATGAGATGACTTTAGAGATTAATTAAATAAAATGAATTATTTAATTAAAAGGGAAAATATGACTTAATCAGATAGAATTGATTTATTTAATTAAGAGATGAAATGTAATGAATTTAACCATATAAGGGTTATTCGATTAAATTGTTATTAAAGGAGATGATTCAGGACAAAACAGTGTTAGTAGAATCAGGATTAGGTGTATAAGATCAACCGGTACATTTTTCGTGTCTACACTCATATATGGCATTCTATCCCTACCTTGAGATATGTAGTTTCTTATCTTAGGTCAACCATACCATTATAGATTTTACTAACTCTTACTATTTTCTACTAGCTATTGAGAACTTAGTACATGTTTGCATGACATGTTGATGTGTCTTTTTATTTAAAGTCATTCAATGTGCAATTAATTCATATGTTGTGGATCAAAGAGAAACCATTCTATGAACATTTTGATGGACTTAAAACAAACACATCTACAACAAAATCAAGATTTACATGTAGGCCATTTATATGCTTGAGAATGACATCAAATATTGCTAAAGAATGTAACGCTAGTTCAACAAAGGGGTTGAGCTAGGAGAATTTTCCCCTAGCAATCTAACAACTTCCTTAAAGGTATCTTAATATTGCACCACATCTTTAGCTATTAGAGATCACTATGAATTAAGTTGCATAATATGTTGTCTACAAGGATAGATATGTGTTTAAATAATAGATTTATAACCTAATCTACTCAAGATTGACTTGCAAAGAATTACTCGTTTATTTTAAATCCAAAACAATGAGATATCAAAACCATTATTTTTTTGAATTTTGACAAATCAATTCACATCAACATCATTCTTTATCATAATTTCGATTCATTTCAACATCACTTTTATTATATTTGATTCCAAAACAATGAGATATTGAAAATATTATTTTCTAAAATTTGACAAATTGATTCACATCAACATCATTCTTTATCATAATTTCAATTCACATTAACATAATTATTTATCATAATTTCCATGACTAAATGTCATTTGTATTTAATTTCTACAAATAATATGTTAATTTGTCATTTTCTAACGCTAATTAATTTAAATTAATTAGATTTTATTGCTTGCATATATTTGATTTTACAATTGTCAATTTATCATGGAGAATAAGCATTCTAAGTTTTTTCAAAATATATAATTTTTATTATTATTAAAAATCAATATTTTAGGGCGTGACCCAAGCACAAATATATGTTTATAATGATGAAATTCTTCTTACCAAGTTAATAAATGATGATAATGATTTCTACCAAACATCGAGTGGAGATTGAAGTACCATAAATTCTTCTTACCAAGTTAATAAATGATGATAATGATTTCTACCAAACATCAGAGTGGAGATTGAAGTAGCATTTTTTGCCATTGTCCACACATTTATTAATTCATTTTTTATTTTTAATTAATTAATAAATGTGGTCAAATGGCTGTTTTGTATGCTGTGTAAACATTGCGGCATTTTTCCTTGTTAGAAATATTGTACAAAACGTACATTAAATACAGATATACGGAATGCACTCCAAGCTCTTTGGATTCGTACTGTCTAACATTAGACTGTATTTATTAATTAATGAAAAATCAATACAATTAATTATCAAAATACAGTTGTGATCAATTTTCAGTCCAAATGTCCATCCTGATGGCTGGGTAAACGTTGCCTATACCCGTCAAATTAAAAGGGACTTCGATAAGAATAATCCTTTTTGGCTTTTACAGATCAAATGCCGCCACCAAATTTCTATGTATGCAAAGCACAGGAAGCTCCGCCATCCAGACCAGCGGTCATACATACATAATGGTTGAAACTTTACGGGCCATCAATACCCACACGAATTCTAAAGAAACCAGGACATGGCCCGGGAAAGGTTTGCCTCATCAGGAGAACTCAAGCATTTGTTTCTGTTCCTCCTCCTGGTAACCATCATAACCATACTTATTTATACAGTGTTTGAATTTAAAAATCCCACGGTGCTATTGTCCAATGGTGAAAGCTTTATCAGTTCACCTCTGCCCAGGTTAGAATCCCACAACACTTCTCTGCATGAAAAGTCACTTCAACCAAAACCCATAAAGTACAATAAAGTTTCTCAACAGCACAAAAATTCAAAACAACTAGAGGGGCCATACCACAATTGGGGTCTATTCCAGGCAGACTTCCAGCAAATGCTAAGTAGCTTCAAGATTTATGTTTATCCTGACATCTACAATAACAACTCCACCTTTGCAGGAATTTTTCTCCCGCACCCAAACCCATATGATCGAAAACTGGGAAACTATTTCAGTGAACACATGTTCAAGATCAATCTTCTTAGGAGTCCTTTTCTTACATCCAATCCAGGGAAGGCCCACTTCTTTTTCCTGCCATTTTCCATCAACTCTCTCAGGAATGATCGTAGGGTGTTTTCTGAGGCAGCTATTTTTCAGTTTGTGGCAGATTACTCTAAGAACATTAGTGAGAATTTTGGGTTTTGGAACCGGTCTCAAGGGGCTGACCATTTTTATGTATGTTGTCACTCTGTGGGAAGAGATGTTGCTTCCAAGATCCCTGACCTGCACAGGAATGTAGTACAGGTGGTATGCTCCTCCAACTACTTCCAAAGATTCTACGTTTCACATAAAGATGTCGCCTTGCCGCAAGTATGGCCTCGGCTGCCAGAAACAAATTTGGTTCCTCCAAGTGAAAGGTATTTCATCGCCTTGAATTTGTTTGACTTTCCATTTAGTTTTGATCTATATGTTGAATGGCTTGGATGGAGGTGTTCTTTAAACGGGTGTCTTCTAGGTTTTGTCACATTTCTCAACTATCTTTTTCTTTCGGGCTGAAGAGTATTTGGATTACAGTTTCACGTAGGGACTAGATATATGCCGTAAGCTATCCCTTAGCGGGATTTTGGTGAACAGCTTTTCTACAAGATTGAAACCTGGATTTTGCCATACTGGCACGTCCTAGTTATTGCATAATCGTTGGTTTGTGGATATCTTTCTCAAATTATTAACTTAATGTTTTTGTGTTGCTGTTAATCTGCGTTCATTGTGACCTCTGCCGGTAAAATGGAACTCATAATTTATTTACATATGCACCCACATATTTTTTATAGACTTGCTACAGTATGAAGACACTGAGAATTGGTGAAAAAGGAACTCGTAATATCATACTGATGGATATGGATACTCAAACAAAAGACCAAGCTGGGATTTTCAGCAAGGAACCTACATCCCCTGTTTTTTATTCAAATGACTTGCAACATTGTAAAGATTCCGAGAATTGGTTAGAAGAAAACTCATAACTCTGTACGTGTGGATATTGGTCCTCAACCAAAAGAACAAACTGGGGTAGTTAACGTAGATAAATTGAAGAAGAAATCTAATCTTAGGGATTGGCATTATCAATTTCATTTTAGGAGTATATTTCAAAATATTCTCGGAATTTCCTATTTGGTTGATTTTGTTTGCTATGTGGTATGTCATAGTGAATCCTTTGAACCGACAACCTCTTTGGTAGGGAAAACTCTGTTGCTAGGTGCACAGAGGTGAAAACTATTGGAAACGTGCTGTTTGAAGGGATGGGGTCATCCCTGGATCATTGGGATCTCCTGGCCTCAAGGTGACCACATCCCAGCAAAGTTTGTACCTGGTTCATCATCATGGCAATTGGTCCTGCATCACCACTAGACCATGGCTCACTGGACAAATCAGATCATTTTTTCTTAACCTATTCTATTTTCTTTTCTGTTATGTACTGACTACCTTGAATGCTGGCTTTGCACTACTTGGGCTTGTATAAGCCATTTATATCCTCTCTACAATTGTGGATCTACTTTCAAAGGCTCCTCACAGTCTCTGCCAGTTCGTTGTGTGGTAATGGTTGTGGAAAGTTTTCTAGTTCTTCATTAGCGTCTCACTTTGACCATAACAGTCCATATGCTCATACTTTCTCTCAGTTGTTCAATGTTGAAGTTCTGAGCATTCTGAACAATTATTAACTTATTTACAGAAAGTGATCTCAAGAGTAATTTGTTTGATTTTTGATAATACTTCAATATTCTTTGCCTATTATGAGTTGGCAGTTTGCTACAATGCATATCTCTATGTTTGAGCTTGCTGGAATGCTTTGGAGGGCCACTTTTGTTGCTTATGAGTGAAAATTGGTGAGGATCCATAAAACTGATTCTATTGGTAACAGGAACTTACTCCAATGATGTTTGTATGGAAAAGTATGCCTCCTATAAAAAGAAGGCTTTACTCCTTTCTGTATATGCCCTGTTCATCAAGCTCCAATATTTGGAAATCATGAGCCTTTTTCAAGTACACGGTTTGAGGTGGTTAATTCTCCGCTATAGTTCTGCAGTCAAGGACTCAAGACAAAGCTTCAAAACATTGTGGTTGTGATTCTCTATGCAGATATCTTGGTAGAGAAGTAATTGTTGTTCATGGCATTTGGAGATACTTTACAGTCAAGTCCTGCATGGCTTCAAGCTGAAGTTTTTCCCAATGCTTCCCTTTGTTGGAGAGGATCTTTCCTTGGCAGCACTTGAATGATAAGGGAAAGCTGAAAATATTTATGGCATACAGTTTGGTTGAATGCCATTGAATATTCTGGTAGCCAAGGAGGAAGGCTACGATTTATGAGGACTCTTCCTCTTCAGGATTTCAGCTTAGGAGAGTTGAGGCTTTTGAAGCAGAATTGGTTTTAGAAGGGTTTTGTAAAGATGTCAAGTCAATGCCTTTTGGGTATAAAAGGCTTAGATGTTTGTTTGGCTAGATATTTTAGGGAGAGATCTTCCTTGTAATCTTGCTATTAGAATGATATGACTTGTGATGTTCCCTTACCGGATTGGCCCTAAAGTTGCTGGCTGTTAGGGATTTGAAACTCTACCCTCAATGTTGTAACAATACCTGCACTACCATGTATAAACATTTCCACAATCTTATATGTTAGCCTTAATATCTAGCATCCAAAAATCAGGCATAATAATAACTGTAGATTGAAAAAACACAAGAGAAGTTATTCAGCCCATCAGGAGAGGGGAACCCTTAAGGGCCCTATGGTCTACCACCTCCCAATGCCCAACCCTTATCTAGGGCCTGTGGGGCAGAATGCCCAACCCTTGCTTTGGGCCTGTGGGGCAGAACCTTGGTGAGGTTTTTAGACAAACCACTTAAGGCATGGCTCACCTCTCCTGGCAGGGTTACAATCAGAATTGCAGACAGTTCTGTACAATGCAGCCATCATTGATCTACTTGCATTTCCGCTTATTGTATTATAAAAAGGAGTCCAGCATGAGAATGAATTTCAATATAACAGTACATCAAAGTGCAGGAGTAAAAATAACAGTATTCATGTTATTGGATTAGTCATGATATTCTACAGATTATGCAGCCCTCTACATTGTTCAGTTTAATACATATGCATTATTTCATCAAGTCCCAGTATGCAGACTGAATTAAACAACATCAGATATTTCTGTCCTATGATACCACTATAATACACTTTCAGAGCCAACTGTTAGTTCAATATGAATATAATTCACAGCAATCAGAAATCAGACAAATAAGGATGCAGTCCTCTGTTCTACAGAATGGATATTCTGTCTATGGTCGGCCATGGACTGCATAGTCTGCCTAAATGCAGGGCCGATATCTACAAGGAGTCTATGTTTCAGATTCAATGGTCCTGGAGGTAAGTTCCAAGTATATCATATCATTCTGAATAATATACATGTATCAACTAGATGCTTGTGCATCCCAGATATTCGCAGCCAAGATTATGTCAGATTGGAGAAGTCTAAATATTAAAACTAAGTGAGAAACCTCACCTGTGCTGCAATTCTGCCAGTACTTCAACTTGTCCTTCCTTATGACATGTATGCAGCAATTTATGTTGTCAATCATGAAGCATTCTATCAATGAAGGACTTAGCATTAGCCTACTTAGGTACACATGTATATATTCTGATTATTGAATCCCTCGAACTAAAATAACAGTAATCTCCTTAAAGCATGTAATGGGATAGTAATCAGATTAGTGATCCTTATTGGTCTTCTCAAATAAATGATGAAACAATACAACTTTTTGGCCTACAGCCGATCTAACAGATGCTCTACTCTTTGCTGGAATGAAAATGGTGTCCTATAAATGATGATTAGAAGGTGGACAGAATTCAATCAAGTCATAGCAGTCTTGGCACGGTTCTTGCTCAATGGGATTCAGGTCAACCGATTTGCTTTTTCCTCTTTTCTCCACTTGCCCCCCCTTCTTTCTAATTGTTGACCTATTTCTATGCCTGCGATGGAGGGAGAGTGGTGTCCTGTGATTATCGGGTTGTATCCTTTTGACAATCGTGTCTCTTTGACTCATGCAATTAAGCCAGTTTTATGATTGGTTTAGTAGTAAAGTATAAGAAGAATATATTTTAGTGTTAATGTATTGATAATTGTAAATATTATAATATTAATTTGTGTTTGTTAATATTAATTTTATTTATTTTATTATGCATTATGCCCTAATATTTGTTAATGTTTTTAATATTATAATGTTATAAAGATTATAATTATAATAATATTGACATCAATATTTTATATTCACTTGTTATAATTATAATATTATCGGTGATAATTATAATTATAACGATATTTTAAATTGTATTTTTATATTTGATATTAGTTCAATATCTCGGTATTTGGTAATTTGGATGTTACGATTTCGGGAGCATGACATGACTGTTATATTTTCTGAAGTAATAAAAGATTCATTTCATAACAACACAAAATTATAACACCTTTGGAACTTATTCAAAATAGTATAATCATGATCAGAAATAGCTAGTTGTGTACCCTCGAGGCAATAGTGGGCAAATATGGATTTAGCCACATTTGACTGTAGTGAGGATGCCAAGAGGTGGCTATTAGTTGACCTATGGCTCAATGATGAATTCAAATTCCTCTATTGTTGCATGCAAGTTCCATGGTCACTTAGTCAAAATCCTCAATTTTATGCAAAATGTGTCCAAGAAGCCTAGGAAGCATTTATCAGCTTAATATGAACAATTCCAATTCTTCTTTCCCTCAATTATGCTATTCGGATGAACAATTGATGTACCCATTTAGCTTATAAAGACCCTATATATTACTATCTAGGCTGTTTACTGTTTACTGCCCCATGAAATATCCTAGGAGCACATTAAACAGCGACCAAACTTTAGGGACATTCCTTAATGTGAGTTTGTGCATCCCTTTGACCCTACATATTACTATCTAGGTTGTTTAGTGTTTACTGCCCCATGAAATATCCTAGGAGCACATTAAACAGCAACCAAACTTTAGGGACATTCCTGAATGTGAGTTTGTGCATCCCTTTGGCATCACCTTGACTTTTCCTTGAGATCTGTGTCAAAGGCTCAAGTTCGACAGTCCATGCAAGTTGTTAACCGACTCTTGTATTAGAGTTGAGAAGTTTGCATTGGTAGGTGATTATTTTAATGGGAAGGCTAATTGAGTACAAGTGCATCATGCAATGATCCTACACCATTCTATCCAATTGACCAAGATAATTGATGTGAAGACAATCCTGCACCTTTGGTTCAATATCATGCAACCATTTAATCCTTAGTTATCCTTCCTTGCCCACAACTCCTTAATAGTAAAATAGGAGGTGAAATAGCCTCTCTTTATTGAAAAGTTTATACTTTTAATTTGAAATTTCTGATTTAACAATTCCAAATAATCTAATAATACTTTACTTCTTTTTGTATCACCTAGTGGTCTAGTGTTCTTATCATCGTATTAAGCTGGTCAAAATAAATTTTTCGATGATGAAAGCTTAAAGGAGCAGTTGCTCAAAAGAATGACTGCACCTTGATCGTGTGAGTATAGGTGGGTTCCATATCCCCTGACAAGCTACCGAGTCATTCATTTGTGTGAGTGCTGTGCCCCCTGACAAAAAAGGGCATCATCATTGCCTTTCATCTTCTCTGGCCTTCCAGATAGATTGCTCTGCCTTTCTTCTTGAAGTAAGGGATAAAGATTCTTGCGACGTTGGGCTCCCTTTCCAAACACCAAACAAAGGTCCAGTGATTCATTCATTCCTCGGTGCTCACTGAAATATGGAGGTTCTTTCCTGAAAGATTGGTGGATCTAGGGTGCTCTGGTAAGGGAGTGAGAGCTATTATACTTCATATTTGAAGTAAATTTATCTGGGAGGAAAGTCTCATTATGTAATTTACGTCATTTAAAGGGCCCACTTATAAGTTGTATTTGGTTTACACATGACGAGATGTATTTAATTCTTTTAAATTGATTAATTATTGAAATGTGAAAATATATTTTACTATGGACCTAGACATGCAATTATCTCAATTTGAAACTGTGAATGTGATTGGGAAAACAGATGGAAATTGTCATGCAAAACTTTCCACCATGCCATGTGATGAATAAGCACAATTGTGATGAAACTAGGGGAGATTTCAGAAGTTGGAAATAATTTCAGGGGCTACTAGGATTGGAAGTTTTTGTCCAAATATCAGTAGACTGTTCTCTATTTTTGTGTAATTTTGTTTGTTATTTTTTCAATAGGGTTAATGAAATGCAACTTCTGACAGAATAGAATCCAATGTTGCCCATTAAAGTATGTGGTAATTTCCTGTTTTACAAAGTGTGATTGTCAGTTTGTTGAATGGAATTTAAATATATTCTGTGAATCATTTGCTGCTTCATCTCATGTTTGCTCTCTCTTTTATCCTTATGCTACAGTTTGAATGATGAAGCTTTGAATCACTTGTATGTTGCCAGATTTGGTGAATGTATTTCTGTGAGTGGTCAGTTGATCCATTGTGTAAATCACACATCCATGTCCATTGAAAATGAGGGAATAGGAGTTTCTATTCTGATCTGCTTGACTATTTTATGGATTATTGAGGTGGTCTATTTTTTTGTTGATGCAGGGTTTCTCCTTTTCTCCCTTTCTCCTTTCTTTCCTCCCTCTTCCCTTTTATGTTCTTGCTCCTTCTCTTTTAGGCATAGTTGCCAGGAGACTGGTATTGGTACTGGTATGGGAGACATGTACCGGTACTTGTACAACATTTTTTTGAAAATAGGAGACAGAGGTACTTGGAGACGCCATCTTTTTTTATATAAATAAAAATTGATAAATTAATAATTTATAGAAAATATCATGACATTATAAATTTTTCATGGTATAATTTTTTAATGCTTTAAATTTCACAGGAGATGCCCAAATTTCTGCTGGGAGACATCGGGAGACTTGGGAGATGGCATGTCAAGTTTCCATGCTGCTGGAGGCATTTTTGGGGATGTCTCCGGTACTGGAAACTCGTACCAGTCTTCGAGACGCGTCTCAGGGGGCAGGAGATGCGTCTCCCGGCAACACTGCTTTTCGGTAACACAAAATACAACCTCCTCTTTCTGACTCCCCATTATACCAGGGAGCTGTCTCTCTCAAATGCAGAGGGAAATCACCCTGCTCATAGTGATATTCCTGCATACTATTACTGAATTTGCTGTTATCCATTAGGTGATTCAAAGTCTGCAAAGGATTGAGGCAACAAATTCAAATGTTAACAATCACTAGGAGTGTCCCGCCATTAATGAGTCTGCACTCAAGAATCCTTGGTGTTGTGTTTACCAATAAGTTCATAATGTCAAGTATTCCTGTTGGGTGTCCAACAGGACATAGTTTTAAATTAGACACTTCTTTACCGAGGGTCTTGAGAATTCAAGATTATTGACTGTCTCTCAATTACAAGTTACCATGGTCTTTCATGGAAGATACATGGATCTCAATAATTTGTTTGCCTACCAAACTCAAACTATTTTACTATTACTACCTTAAAATGGCATTTTCATAAAAAGGGTTAACTTTTAATAGTAGGAGCTAAAAATTAATTTAATTATCATTTTTGCAATTTCAGCAGTCCATATTTACCAACACAGTATCATTTCCTTGATACAAAGGAAATAACACATAATGTTTTCACCAAATGAAGCAAAGTACTATCAGCCCCCTTAAAGGCAGAGTCTATTAAAAGAATGTTAATAAACAAATTCACAAGTCAAGTAACCATTAGAATTACCATCAAGCATCGTATGCAACCACATATGGAAGTACATTCTCTCTGTCCTTCAATCTTAGGTATCCTGGTTTCTGTCGTCCTTTGTTCAAGAATGTTTCATATGTGACATAGCAATGTTGTCATGGTAACTTGAGTTATCTGGTTTCTGAAGCATGCAAATTCGGAGGGAATAGATCAAACCCTATACTTACTATCAAGAAAGGACTAAACAAGTGATTCATGAGTACCATATTTAAATGTTCGTAAAATTCATGCACAGGCAGCAAGGTCATATTCAATCAATCTAATGCACAGATGGATGTCTAAGATCTGATAGTTGTGTCACATACATTTGTGGTGTTTCCCTAAGGAATTAGTACATGTTGATATTGCTCAAATTGAGTCATATCAACTACCAAATTAATCATCCTTTAAGGGGGGCCTTTTAGTACATATGGTTTTCCATAGGCTAAGATAGGACATAGTGAGAATGAACTACAAAACAAATTAGTCATAGAGGTCAAACAAATCTAGATGGCTTATAAGTTATAACTGAGTTATGTTACCTCTGCCATGAAGGTATGCTCATCATTGCTTTCAAATTTTAGTCAGACTCTATTTCAATATAAGATTGCTGGATTTACTTAGTTCCAAGGACATCAACTTTACAGTTAGTACATAATACTGGGTTACCTGTATAGTAACATTTCTGTTGTGACCTTTTTCACACATTGCCCCATTGCTAATGGGGACCCCCTAATTTTTGCTTCGTTTCGGGCTTTTGGCTTGATTTTTGTTTGTTTTGTTGTTGTCTCTCTCTCTCTCTCTCTCGTTTTGTCTATCTTTCTGGGGATGTGCCCGTCTTTGAATGTAAATTGGACTTTTGGCCAAGTCTGTAGAATTAGGTTTTTGAGTCTTCTGACCAATTTGGAGTCAAATGAAGTGAATAAATTGAAATATGAAGCTAACATTGTAGTCAGTATGCTTCCAGCAAGCTCTCAGCAAAATTTCATCAAATTCCGACAACTTGCTATTTTTAGTAAGTGTGTAATTCATAGCGTTCCTTCAGCATTCTGGTAGTTTCGACAGTTACATTGCATCTAGAACATGTCAAGTTGTTCGCCTGCAGATTTTGAGCTGAAACGGACAACTTACTATTTTTAGTAGTTCGGCTTTTGGAGCAAATTTTAGGGTTTATATGCAGAGTTCTTCATTGCATGTCTGGAGATTATTTCTAGGTTTTCTGAGACCTACGCAGTGATATAACATGCAAAATGAGACATTAATTTCATAATTCAACCTTCGGAGGCTATTTTTAGGGTTTGCATGTTGAGGTTTTCAGCGCATGTCAAATGATTCTTTGTGGGTTTTTCAAGAGCTTCATGGTGGTGTGGCATGCAAAGCAAGATGATAAGTATTCAGTGACTTACTATTTTTAGCAGGTGCATTCCGACAGTTGCCTAGCGCATCAGGATCGCAAACAGGGCAAAGTGCAACAGAAATGAGGTCAAACGGAGGTCATTTGATATACATGCAAGTCAAATTAGGGTTTCCAGCTTCGGGACCCAAAAAGAGGGGTAAAAAGTCAGAATTTTTGAAAATCGGTGTATCCCATTGCGATTAGTATCTTTCAAGCTATCCACTGGTAAAATTTGAAGGCAATAGGAACACTTACTATTTATAGTAAGGCATTCTAGAAACTGGCTAAAAATAGTAAACTGATGTCAGGCGCTAGTGTGAACGGGCAGGTCATCCGATGAGGAGCACGTAATTCGAAGTTCAAGTCAAACGGAGTTGTGGAGACCTTAGAAACAGGCTGTTGCTATAAATAGTAAACCACCTTCAGAAACATACTATATTTAGCAGGCCAGCTCAGGATATTAGTGTGAACGGGCTGACAAGGTCATGAAGGTCCTGTGCTTAAAATTTCAAATCGATCCAAGCTTCAGAAGTGTGAAAATTAAGGGACTTACTAAATATAGCAAGGCATGAGCGAGCAGTTGAGAAAAGTTCCAAGTCTGACAAAATTCCTGCTCATACCCCAAAATGCGCCCATGACTGGCAGAAGTTGATGGAAAATTTTCTAATTGTTGGTTTAATCTTGCAGGACCCCCAAAATGTGCCCAACTTGCCTTGAAGCCATGAATAAAATCTAAGTGTTGAGTTCATCCTCTTCCACCCCCAAAATGTGCCCAAGCTAAAGATGTAGTTGGAGAAAATTTTTCTAAGTATGAAAAGTTCTTGCACACCGCTCAAAATGCGCCCACTACAAGCATGAGATGCTAAAAAATTTCGAAGTAAAAGTTTTGTCCTCTTGCACATGCAAAATGCGCTCAAGCTAGAAGAAAAGTCAAAAAGTCAAATCCTCCTGCCTGTGTGATATGCGCCCGAGGGAGAACTAGTGAAAGTTGAAAATTTTTCTGAGTATGAGCAATATCCACCTCCTACCTCCATATGCGCCCATCCTTCTACATGTCTCAAATCCGGCAAGTTTAGAAGCTAGAAGAAAAGTCAAAAGGGTCAAGGCGTTGGAAAGTGTTCATCCTTTCACACATATGAAATGTGCCCAAATGCACTAGGAAGAAGACAAAAACGTTGGCTTAATCCTCCTCAACATGTCAAATGCGCCCTCATTGCTAGGTGGATAGGAAAAGTTTCTAAGGAGTCAAACTTCCTCCTCCACACTTCAAATGCGCTCAAACAAGCATAGAAGAAGACAAAAAAATGTTAAAGTTCCTTTAACACCCTTTGAATGCGCCCAAATGAGTAGAGAAAAGGACAAAAGTTAATAAGTTTCCTTGACCCCACCACATATGTGCCTAAGGAAAAAGATATCACATACAAGGCATATGAGATTTTTCTAAGTGTTGGAAATTCCTGTTGACTCCCTTGAATGCGCCTAACTTGAAGAGGCATGGATAAAAGTTGTTAAGTGTTTGAAAATTCCTACAAGCCTCTCCATATGCGCCCAACCTAGGAAGATGGAGTTGAGAAAATTTTCTAAGGCAAGTAAACTAGAAGCCACCTCATGGAGATGCACCCACCTTATGAAGAGGAAGTGAAATAAATTTCTAACTGTTGGCAACTGGCAGGCCACCCACCAAAATGCGCCCACCTTGTGAAGGGTGACTTTAAAAGTTTTTAAGTATCAAAAATTGAAGGTAGCACCTAGCAAATGTGCCCTTGGTTTGGAGAAGAAATTTGAAAATTTTCTAAGCGTTGAAATTTATTCCACCTCTAGAAAAATACGCCTAAGCTTGACGAGGGGTGATGAAATTTGCTAAGGCATGGACAAAATTTCCAAGGAGAAGTCAGAGGATGCCAACTTTGCTAAGTTGAAGAAGAATTTTCAAGTCAGAGCAAGAAAATACTCACAGGGATGAAGAATTGGATTAAATTTGTTGAAAATGATTTTTTTCTAAGGTTCAAAATTCAAAAAAATTAAATGTACCCCTTTATTTGTAGACCCATGGATTCGATGCTTCCTGAAGGGAATTTTCTTCTAGATATCGAACATCTGCGATGAGGAATGGATTTTAAGGTCTTCCACAGCTTGCTAGGGATTCCAAGGTGAAGATTTTTGATGGGCACCAGGTTGGTGAATTTCCTAGGGAAAATTTGAGAAATTTTCTAAGGCAAGGAATACATGATGTTTTTGAAGATAAAATGCCTTGGCGGATGAATTTTAAGTTGATTGCCTAGGCGAAATTGATCAAATTCTTTGTGGAAATAATTTTCTTGAGTCAGAGATGAATAATCAAGGTTGTCAACGCCTTAGCTAGAAAAGTGAATTTCTTGAAGAAGATGCAGTTGAAGTTAACACTTTCAAAAGGATGATACACCCTTGAGGAAGATGAAATTTGTCTAAGGCATTGAAATATGATCAGTGTACCACGGGGACGCGTTTCCCCCCAAAATTGACTCGTTTCCGAGACGGGGACGTCCCGGGGACGGGGGGACGGGTACTTGGCGTCCCCCGCCGTCCCGCCACCGCCACCGGTGCTCCGCCGGAGACGGGGAGACGTCTCCACGTCTCCAAGGGAGACGCCTAGGCGTTTCTCGGGAGGCTGGGAAACGCCTAGCCGTCTCCCGTCTTGAGACGCGTCAATGGACGCATAAATCAAAATTGAAGTTAAATTTTTAGTTTATATGTATTTTGTTGTTGCCCTAATTTGGCGTGGGCCCCACCCCTTCCTCTAAAACAACACAAAACAATGAAAACATTAAGATTTGATCATTTCAATCACATTTACAAAGAGTCAAAGACTGATTTTTTTTGCAGCCAGCTGAAGAAGAAGAAAAATAGTGAAGAAGTCTGATTGAAGGAGTGAAAATAAAGATTGCAAGTGTGATAGGAGTGAGAAGGAGCAAGAAGAAGAGGAGGAAGAGGATTCTACTTCATTTTGGAGAGATCTTTCAAGCACAAGGTAGGGTTTTTGAAGTTTTTTTCAAATTTCTTGTTGTTTTTCAAGTTTTTGTTTTAAAATTTATTTTCTTAGTTTAAACTTGTTTTCTTTTTTTCTTATTCATCTCAAAGACTCAAAATCAGATTTGATGTTGAATCTTGAGAGCAAAATGATGAAGATGAATGAATCATTCATCATTTTGCCCTCAAGATTCAACATCATTTTTTTTATTTTAAAATTTTAATATTAAAGTTTAAAGTTAAAGTGTAAACAGCTTGCTTTTTTAAATTTTTTTCCTCAGATCCTTTCTATTTCTCAAATACTATTAGTTATTACTTATTTATATTGCTTATAGAGCTTGCTTTTTTTTCCTCATATCCTTTCTATTTCTCAAATCCTTTTTATTTTCTAATTTCTATTTGCAAACTGCAAAGTAAAATTTCAAATTTGTTAACTTATTTCAATTTTCAATGTTCATTGTTTCAATTTGACAATTTGTTAAAGTAGGCTGATTTTATTTTAATTTTGTGAAATGCAGTGTCACTTTCACGATGAGCACCCAAGACACGAGTGGGGATGACATGGAAATTCACTCTCATAGTGAACATGATTCAGATTTTGACCCTGAGAATGAGGGGGATGACCATGGGGCTGATCCTGCAGCCCAATCTAGTTCCATGGCGAGTGCACCAGCTAGTACAGGTTGCCCTTCAGAAACTTTGGCAGAGTTTGCTAGGGGTCATTTTGATCCGAAGTCTCCTCTCAAACAGTTTGCTACAAGAATACAAAGCACATCAAGTTCAGGTGGGGGAACAAGGAAGTGGAAGTGCAACATTTGTCATATGGAATGGTTTGGTAGCATCACTCGAGTGAATGCACACTTTCTTTTTTGGACAGGAAAAGGTGTGGAGCCTTGTAAGTTTTTGAAGGAGGCTAAAAATATAAAATATAGAATGGAGTTTAACAAGCTTTGGGGCATTCCAGAGGACACAAATATTTCAGTCCCTACTACTTTGACTGCTAGGGCAGCCCTTCAGCAAATCCAGCATGCATCAGTGCCACATACTTTTCAGACGGGAGGAATGATGTTTGGATCTTCATCCACTTCCACTTCTAGTGTCGCTAGGGGGACAGCCACAGGGAAACGCAAGTTGCAGACATCACAAAGTAACCCCATAGCTAATATGTTTAATGTGCAGTTGAGAGATGAGATAGATGAATCCATTGGCAAGTTCTTCTTTGCCAATGGAATTCCATTTCATGTTACACGGTCTCCTTATTATAGGGAGATGATGGCTATGGTGGCTAAGGGAGGAACATCATATGTGCCACCAGGTGAGACGAAAATGAGGACCTCGATCTTGGATAAGTGCTATTCCAAGATCAATATTTTGATGGAGAAGATGAAGGCATGTTGGGTGGCATCTGGGTGCAGTATAATTATGGATGGGTGGATGGACATTAGCCATCGTCTACTCATCAACATCATGGTCACATGTGCAGAGGGCCCATACTTCCTTAGAGCAGTTGATTGTACAGGGCATCGCAAAGATGCTGATTTTCAGTTTCATCTCCTCAGGGAGGCTATTGAGGAGGTTGGGCCACAAAATGTGGTCCAAGTAGTCACAGATGCAGCCCATGTGTGTAAAGCAGCAGGGAAACTCATTGAGGCAGCCTATAGACATATTTGGTGGACCCCATGTTGTGTGCATGCCATGAACAATGCATTCAAGGAAATGGGGAAGATTGATTGGATTAGAGGAGTGGTCATTGATGCGAGAGATGTGCAGATGTTTATCTGCAACCACCACACTTCCCATGCACTCTTCAGGACCTTCGCGAAGAAGGAGTTCTTGAAACCGGTGGAGACCCGATATGCATCATCATTCATTCTCTTGGAGAGAATGATTGAGTTGCAAGAGGCATTGCAAGTCATGGTTATGACTAATGAGTGGAATAGGTGGGCCGAGGCCGAGACAGCACAGGGGAGAAGGGTGAAGGAGATAGTGAAGAGTGATGTGTTTTGGACTGATGCGAAATACATTGTCTCCATCATTTCTCTAGTATTCCGGGTTATCAGATATGGGGATGGGGATGCACCTAACCTTGGAGAGGTGTATGAGTGCATCGACTCTATGCTTGACCAAATGAGGGTTGTTGTGCGAGTGAAGGACCCCTCTCTAGCATTCTACAATGAGCACATCCGGCCAATCATTCAGCGCAGATGGGACAAGTTGAACACTCCTTTGCATATGGTTGCCTTTGCCTTGAATCCTAAGTGGTACATGGCTAGACCGGGTAGAGTGACACCGATTCGGGATGATGAGGTGAAGGCAGGTTTCTTTAGGTGCATAGAGAAGATGTATGATTCTACAGATGCCAGCACAATTCACACTGAGTGGACCAGATTTGCCACTCTTAGAGGCTATTCAGATGCAGCAAAG
>VDFB02047230.1:188331511-188537513 GCA_007258455.2 Sequoia sempervirens | reverse complement strand
ACATACATGTACGTATGTACGTATGCATGTACATACATACATATATACATATATGTATAAATGTATGTATGTATGTATGTGCATACACAAATAGATACATGCATACATATATACAACACATGGCAAAAAGGAGTGTAAGAGGAATGATTTATTTCATAAACAAGCAGTAATAATTTTGACATCATCGAATAAACCCTTAATGGGTCGTGAAAATGCAGAAGAAAATGAATAACCAGTACCATTGTTTGCATTTTGAAAGGATAGGCAAAGGATACACACATATACATCGATTTGTTGAATGAACAAGAGACACAGAATGTAAAATGACAAATATATGTATGCTAGCCTACTGTATGTGCAATGGAAAGTAGAAATTTCTTTACAAATGGTAGAATGTATAAAGTAAGAAGACACTGCATAAATGAAAATAACTATAAGTACCTACCTAATACTTGGGATATTAGAGGAATGTGCAGAGGATGCTTGTCGTTGCTTTCAATACATACATACATATATACATGTATGTATGTATGTGCACATACATACATACATACATACATTTTTGTAATATGAAAGATGCAGAAGAAAATGATTAACCAGTACCATTGTTTGCATATTCAAAGGAGAAAGATGTTAGATGTTACCTGAGGCCTGCTGTATGTGCAATGGAAAGTATGGTATGTATGTATGTATGTTTGTATATGTATGTCTGTATGTGTACATACATACATGTATGTACATATGTATGTCTGTAAGTGTATATATGTATGTCTGTATGTGTATATACAGGTATGTATGTATATATGTATGTGTGTATGTGTACATACATACATGTATGTAAATATGTATGTCTGTATGTGTACATACATACATACATACATGCATACATGTATGTATAATACATACATGTATGTAAATATGTATGTCTGTATGTGTACATACATACATACATACATGCATACATGTATGTATATATGTATGTACACATACAGACATACATATATACATACATTATGTATATATGTATGTGTGTATGTGTACATACATACATGTATGTACATATGTATGTCTGTATGTGTATACACATGTATGTACATGTATGTATGTACACATACACACATACATATATACATACATGTATGTATATATGTATGTATGTATATACATGTACGTATATATGTATGGTCTGTATGTATACATACATACAGACCATATATATATTTATGGTATGTATGTGTATATGTATGTCTGTATGTGTACATACATACAGACCATACATCTATAGATGGTATGTATGTACACATACATACATGCATATATGTAAGTATGTATGTGCACATACATACCATACATATATGTATGTATGTATGTATTGGGTTTTTGAAAGAAATTAACCAAGGGTTTCATAGTAATAATTTGTCAGTCACAGGAATACAGAAGTGCGTTTTCAGATAGATGCAGAATATTCCAGGCAAGGGTTTCATGAGATCAATTCCTTAAGCAAACGAATTTGGAAAAAGCCAAGCAGGGGTTTTCACGAATTCGTTTTTGAGATAGATGCAGAATATTCCAAACAAGGGTTTCATGAGATTAATTCATTAAGCACACGAATTTGGAAAAAACCATGCAAGGGTTTTGACAAAAACATATTTATTTTTAATGGGTTTGTCGATTTATGCCCAAAGTGACATGGGTTTTTTATAGACATGTGTTCAAACCCACGAAATTCCTGATCATTTCTGGAGACAAAATCATGAGACAATCGACTTTACCAGGTCGTATTTAATAATTTAAGCACAATAAAACCCGCATTTGGAAAAACAAAGCAAGGGTTTTCACAAAAACATATTTATTTTTAATGGGTTTGTCGATTTATGCCCAAAGTGACATGGGTTTTTTATAGACATGTGTTCAAACCCACAAAATTCCTGATCATTTCTGGAGACAAAATCATGAGACAATCGACTTTACCAGGTCGTATTTAATAATTTAAGCACAATAAGAACCCGCATTTGGAAAAACAAAGCAAGGGTTTTCACAAACCCACGAAATTCGTTATCATTTCTGCAGACAAAATCATGATACAGTCGAATTTACCACGTTGTGAGCACGCGGTAACATGAGGACAGGAAATCATTTTACCCCAAAAAAACCCGTGTGTATAACGCCAATACCATGACATTAGCAGAATAAAACAACACATGGCGAGATGCATGTAAGATGCATGATTTACTTCATAGACAAGCAGTAATAATTTATCAAACGTCGAACAAACCCTTCACGGGTCTTAACACTCGAATAAACCCTTCACGGGTCATGAAAGATGCAGAAGAAAATGATTAACCAGTACCATTGTTTGCATATTCACAAGGTAGACGATGTTAGATGCTACCTGGAGCCGTGCGCACGTGGAGGAGCTGTGGGGAGCCGTCGCCATCCGCAGCCTTCTCCATCGCCGGGAACCTTCCAGACAGCGCGCGGCAAAGCGAATGGTTATGATGGGATACCCACAAAAAAACATTAATCATATGCGTCAATCGGACCCCAAATAAAGATTAATTGGGGTGTAATGTGTTTGGTGTCCGGTGCTTTAGCAAGGAGATTAATATGTAGGAGTGATTTGTAATGGGTGCGAAATTGATTGTAGAAGGTGCTAGCGTGAATTAGACCCATTCACTTTTGAGCGGATTTGAATGATAAAAGAGTTTTAATTAGATATTAAAAGTGACATAATTAGGTGTTTTTTTAATTTTTTATTGGTGGTTATATGTAGGGGGTATTGGGACAATAGGTGATGATAACTGGGTGGCACCTCTAAAAGGGGTCTTTTTGACATACGCACGCATATCGGATGCTACCGCACTCTACCGAATTGTCCAAAAGCCAAAACCTTAGTTATAAGATCTTAACTCAGGTGCGAAAAAAACCCATAATTTTTTTTTCCGATTCGACATACAGTTTGTATTCTACGGTTGCACGAAGTTAGCCCTAGCGGCTACTGGGTCTTCTCCCCTAGTGCACCATTATCGGTCTCACCTTTTTTGGGGGCCTTTTTGGATACCTCAACAAAAAGCATGTTGATGTGGCGTCATATTTGATGATGTGGCCCCAAAATGAAATATATAAGCATGTGAGTTGCCAAATAAATTGTTGTACAAAATTGGGAGTGATTTGAAATTTCCACGTAGGATTTTGAGAAACACAAAGTTAGGGTGCTCTAGTATGGGCCCCTCTCCCCTATATCATATATGCTTGCAAGCTAGGGATGACATGTTGATAAGTTCATATTTAAAGGATATAATGCATATTAGGGTTTCATTCAATCTTCACATATATTATTTTTGTTACGATATTTATTACATATTTTGTAAATTTTCAATGGTTGAACAACACTTGTGTAAAACATTATAGGATGGAGGAGCTTGGTTTTCAAAGTTTATTGGTCGTGAATGTGTTAGGTATAATGTTGGGAAATGTGTGTTGTACACCTTACATAATAATAATTGTAGACATTAAAATCATGTATACACTAATTTTCATATTGCCGTCTCATGTTAATATTTAACAAATTGACTGCCTCCTAATCCAAAAAAATAATTAATATTATCTTAAGTCCATTACTTTATCAAAATTAAATTCATTAAATAATATTTATTACTTATTAGTTTAATTCAAAATTAAATCTAATTACCCATAATTAAATTAATTTCAATCCTAAATTACACCTCATGAGTTACCTTTCTAATCCAAATAGTTAACTAAATAATCAATTTAGTTAATTCACTAATCAAATTCATTGACAAGCCAATCAATTTGACTAACTCAAGATCAAAATTAATTAAAAAATAAGTAATTATTGATTCACCAATCAAATGAGTTGATTACCTAGTCATCTCCACCCATTTTGCAAATTGATTGACACCTCTCCCCATCACACCTACAGATCATGGATCTAAATCGTGATCCAAGATTAAATATGCATCATTTCCTTTTTTCTCAAAAAAATCCATAAATTGGAGCTTAATTCTCCATTTTCACCATCCCATCTCAAATCAAACTAGTCGATGTTGTGACATTGAGCAATGAACATCCTAAATCATTAAGTATATTAATTTCACACATTGTCAAAGGTTTGCATGGTGTTAGAACAATGAGTTTTGAATATTATTTATTTCTTAGTTGTATTCTTAATATTCATCGAAGGCAAAGCAATGGGTAGCATGTCACGATGGTGAAGGTGCCTCTATAACCCACATCCCCAACTTTAAGAGGTTATAGGCCTCTTGTGTGGAGCTTTATTCTTCTAGTTTTTTTTTTCCTTTTGGTGTGTTTAGGGCATTGTGTGTGGAGTGCAATGTTGCCCTTTCTCCTTTCTCTTTTTTTCAAAACCCTTCAAGTCATTTTCTCTTCCCTTTGGTTATACAAGAGAGGCAACTTGCATAGGATTTGATGAAGGTTTAGGGGACATCCCTAACCTCTCCTACACAACTATTCTTAATTTCAAGGAACCCTCTTCATCGGGGCATAAAGAGGCTATCTAGTATATTTTGCATGAAACAAAAGAAGCCAAATTTGAGTAATGAATGACTAATAGTTTGAATCTCAATTGTTTCTTAGAGAAGATTAAGGATCAATTGATCTTTGCTATTAATAAAAAGTATTATAGATGGTGTTCTCTATTTGTTAAAGCATGCTTTGATCTGCAAGTTTATGTGAATTTGTATATGTAAGTATTTTTAAGAGGCCTAGGCTTGAAGGAACTAGAATTTGGAAGGAAACATGGAAATCATCTTGCTTACGAATGATTATTTATTGTAGTGTTTACAAAAACAACAAAACAAAATATAATTTTTGAGGGAGGATTGTATTTCCATAATAGGGTAGGTTTATTTATCAAACCTTGGCATGTAGGGTTTGATTAACCAATATACCTATTTGGATTTGACTTCCAAGGATTTTTGATAAAATTCTAGAGATAGAACATTCTCCAATCAATCAAAACAGTTATTGGAAAACACTTAGCACTATCTCGCCAAACTCTAGATAAAAAGGTAGCTACTTTTGTTCGTTTATGTATTGAAATTGATTTGAATAATCCTCTTCCAAACTCTTTAAAAATTAGATTTGGTAGTATGAGTTGGATTCAACAAAACGATTATGAAGCTCTTCATTTTCGTTAATGGGCATGCCATGATTATGTACACATCTTCAAATAAATTGTCCAAAGATGGGTCTTAGATCCCCTCAACCCTCTCCTCATTCATAGAAAATCAATTCCCAAGGGTAAAAGGAAAGGCTCAAGTCCATTTAGAAGATCCATATGCTAATGTATTTATTAGTATAAAATCTCAATTTAAAGGGAAGGTTGTAAGTTAACAATAGAAAGACACTTTGAGAGGGTTGTATAACAACAAATTTGATATTCTCGAAAGCATAGAGGATGTAGAATCAATGGAGTGTGATAAGGTTCCATCCAATCAAGGAGTCAACTTTTTAGATTTTGACATCTTTTCAAATTCAATTGACACATATTTAGGTGATAAGTAGGAGGTATTTTCCATAGTGTGTCAAATTATGATATTGCTATCAAGATTCAACCATGTAGTTTTTGAGTCAAACTCATTGACCCATGTTTCATGAGTAGTGGTTCACAAGAATCCATCTCTCATGATAATGAATGGACCAATTAGCACTCATTGTATCTAGGTGATGCTCACAAAGGTGACTTGCATTAGGCCTTCCTGGGAGGTCACCCATCCCAATACTACTCCAACTCAAGTACACTTAACCATGGAATTTTCTCCAAGGCTAAGCCCACTTAGCTTGCAATCCCATTTGTAAAATATTTAGCAAGTGTTATGCTTTATGAATCATTCATTATAGAGCCCTATTAGCTCATGAATTGATAAGTAGGAGGTATTTTCCACATTGTGTCAAATTATGGTATTGTTATCAAGATTCAAGCGTTTAGTTTTTTTGAGTCAAACTCATTGACCCTTGTTTCATGAATAGTAGTTCACAAGAACCCATCTCTCACATGATAATTAATGGTCCACTTAGTACTCATTGTATCTAGGTGATGCTCACAGAGGTGAAACATTGGGCCTTCCTAGGAGGTCATCCATCCTAGTACTAGAGTCCAACTCAAGTGCACTTAACCATGGATTTTTCTCCAAGATTAAGCCCGCTTAGCTTGCAACCCCATTTGAAAAACCTTCAACAATTGTTAATATGCCTTATGAAACATTCATTATAGAGACCCTTTAGCTCATCAATTGATAAGTAGGAGGTATTTTTCATAGCGTGTCAAATTATGATATTACTATCAGGATTCAACTATGTAGTTTTTCAAGTCAAAATCATTGACCCATGTTTCATGAGTAGTGGTTCACAAGAATCCATCTCTCATGATAATGAATGGTCCACTTAGCACTCACCCACTCACAAAGGTGAAGCATTGGGCCTTCTTGGCATGTCACTTATCCCAGTGCTACTCCAAATCAAGTGCACTTTAAAAAGTATGGATCACTAAATCATGGAGACTTACCTACCAAGAACACATTGTAAATGGACAAACCATATGAGAAAGAAGGATTATCTTTAGCAAAAGTCAACTCCATCATGATGTAATATTTTTAAATGAAAGAAAATGAATTTTAGGTAACTATAGATCCATTGTTTGAATCTAGTGCAAAAGAAGATGGCAAAAGGAAGCTTTCTCCTCTGTTTGGCTTGCAATAAAAGAAAATTAAGAAGGGGGGGAACAATAAAATGTTAAAGGCTAGGAGGAAAAAATCAAGAAAAATTCAAATTGATAGGGTAGTTATTAGTAGACTTTGGTGTTACTAAAACAATAAATACTCAGTTTTGTACCCCTAAAATGATTTTAATCTCTTGGAATTCTTGGGGTTTGGGTGACATCCTTCGAAAAAAGGTTGTTATGATATTTCTTGGAAATAAATGTAAGAATATATAAATTAGCATACCACTTCAAGGGGGTGACATCCAATAATTAGATAATAATATATGAATTCAATATTTATGATATGATGGTATGGGAGAAAGTTCTCTTCCTCATTTATAGGGATAACTATATAGGGACACACCCTTCATTCTAGTTAAAATGGGCTAATATAATTAAAATTAAGCATGTCACAAGTGTTTTTTATAAGATTAGAAGGGAAAAAGGCATTTACCGTGAAGTTTAAAACAACATCTTAAACAAAATCTAAAATAAAGGCACGAATGGCATCAAAAGAACTGCAAGGCACACATGCTTGCCAAAATTAGAACAACAAAAAAGAAAATTAGAAGCAAAGAAACATCAATGCCAATGACTAGAAGAAACAACACCAAGGACCCAAGAAAAGCTTAATTGATCAGGTCCTAGTTCTCCAATAGAGCATCAAGAGACACCTCCCAATCTTCTTTGGTTTGGACCTTATTTCCTTTTTTGTTATTGGCTTTAGCTAGTTGAGGGTCTTTGTATTTTCCAAGTTTCTTTCTCTACTTGTTAATTTTAGAGTTTCCTGAGATAGTACCCATGACATATTTCAATTACATCATTCCTTGAGTGACAAAAGTGAGATTGTAGATTGTTGAATCCATTCTTTTGTTTTTTTCATTGTTGGCATTCATATTAATTTCCATCTCCTTGAAATTTTGCTACAAAGTTTCTAGTTGAGATCTAACATGAGTGGGAAATTCTTTATCACTAACCCTTTTTCAACTTTTTCTTCCTTGTCAACCTCCTCTTTATGTTTGTCTAAAGGAACAAAGATTAAATATTCTTCCTCTTTTGGGTTACTATCTTCATCTTCTTTGTTTCCTTCTTCAACATCAATTTCATCATCATAAATTTCAATGTACTCCTTATCATAATCTTCCTCTTCTTCATCATGTAGCTCCTCCTTCTCAACTTCATGACCCAGATCAACCTTACTGTCCTCACATTGCTCTTCCATAGCCTCAATCTATGGGTACTCTAGACCCAATCCACACTATGGATGTCATCCTTAGAATCCTTAGGATTAGGGATGAACTCCTCATCCTTAGATTCATCCTCATCCTTATCTAAGGAGGAATCAACCTGTCTACCTTTAATCTCCAAAGAAGTACCCACAATAGGAAAATTAGATAATGTAACAGAACTACAACCCCCTAAAGATAGCAAGGTGTTCTCCAAAATCAATGAAGTGTTCTACTCACTTTCAATATTAGATATGTTGATGGGTCCCCCATCATCCTCAACAAAGCTTAGATTTTAATTTTTTTATTTTTAGACTTGACCAGGGGAGGGGATTTCCTTTTAATGGGGGTGGCATCCTGGACATTTAACTAATCTCTTTCCAAAGTAATTTTTTAGGGGAAAGTGAGGAGAATTCGTTACCAGTCTTAAAAGGCCCTTTCCTCTTTTTAGGGGAGATAATAAGGAGGTTCTTCAAAATTGGAATACTATAGTTATTAGCAAGCCTAGGGGACTCCTCCATGATTTTAGCTTCCTTTTTTCCCTTGGACTTGGTGTCAAAATTAGAGATTCCTTCAACAATTTTACCAGAAGTAAGAAGTTCAATCTCATGAATTCTAACACTAGTTTTCCAAATGGAAGGGTTTTTCTTAGGGATCAAAGAAAGGCTATAATTATAAAGGGTCATGATTAATCCTTGATGATGGGGAGGATAGGCCCCATCCATGACAAATTTGTTAAGAGAGGAAAGCATGTAATATGAGAGATTAATCTTAGACCCATGCCTAATATGATTTAAGATTAGAAAATGGTAGCCATGAATGGTTTGAAACCAACATTCTAAAGTAAAACACTTCATAATATGAAGACTTACCAATCCCCAAGGTGTTAGTAATATTTCTCTATTATAGCCATTCTTGAACTTTACCAACTTTTCCCCTTTCTTAAGGAAAGCATCGAAAAAATTATCATAGTTGTCATTTTTTTCTTCTCAATGCTCTCACCTTCCAACTTCAAGCCAATAGCTTTTTCAATTAGATCATCTAAGACCTAGAAATGCACACCCTCGATGGACACAAAACCCTACTACAAAGAATTGATGAATTTAGAGGTCAATTTATCGTTGTACCCTTTCATGGTTTTGAAGAAAGGGGAACATCCCCCTTTTTCAAAAAGTTCGAGTATAGCTCAACATTTTGCATCAAAGCCTCATAGGACTAAGGCTTAGTTCTTTTATGAGGGCCCCCCATCCTTCTCTTCATGATAATATTACTATGAATACCACAGTAAAAACTTTGAAACTCCTATTACTAGATCCAAACTTGAAACATGTAAAAAAAGGATTAATGGTAACAATAATACAAGACTACCACCTTTTCTCATAAAATCTAGAGCTCGGATCTCTCATCAACCACTACTTATCTTGGCTTCTTTTGTCAAGAGGAACATTGTCATCATTAATGCTCCCTCCTTCACTTGTAATAAAATGATTATCAATACCAATCTCATAAAAACCTTAAGGCTTAACTTCATAACTGGGGGAAATGATGGAAAAAATCCAAAACAATCTTTTGGAGAACATCATTAAAATCCTAAGCATGAGAAAATAATGAAATCCATGAAGAACTATAAAAGGAAAGAGGTTCATCATGGCCTTATAGTTATCCACCTTATTTAAAAAATACAATCATTTCAACAGAAGGCCACTTTATCCTTCAACGTAAAGTACAACATACAAATCATTAGCTTACTTGGACACATTTAAAATTTTCCTTTCCTTATACACTTTCTCTTTCACGAAGAGTGGGGGATTAGAGTGAAGCCAATAATTCCAGTCATTGTAACAAAACCCTTCATTAGTGAGAGTATCAACAACCAAAATGCCTTTTCTAAAGATATAGTTAGTTTTGGTATTGGAGAACCCCCCTAATCATACTTCTACAATCATCCATCATGTTTATCCTCCAAGGAGAGAGTGAATTACCTTTGAAGATTTGAATTATCAATTTTGAATCATCTTCAATCTCAATATTAAAATAGCCCTTCTCCTTCATTCTTGTTAATCCCCACCAGGCAATAGTACCTTCAGCCTCATTATTGGATTTTCTACCAATATATTTAGTAGACCCCTCTATCGGGAACCCATGCTCATCTCTTGTAACTCCTCCAGTAGTAGCTTCTCCGGGATTTACTTTCAAACAACCATCAAAGTTAAGTTTTATCCACACCTTATCAGGTGGTTTCCATTTAACACTTTTGTTAGGAGAATTTTCCCTAGTCGACCTTATTAATATCTTGAGTAATACCTCAAATTTGTGTGACCTTGAGCTCAATATAAGAAACCATTTTCTTGGCATAACCAAAACTCATGGAATTGATATTATCCTTTAGGCTATGTTGAATACTCTGAAAGACATCTTTGTTGTTTCTCAAAATTGATCAAAAATTCCTATTATTTCTTTCTTTCCATATACCCTAGGAGACAAAAGGAGAAATCTACTTCCAAATTTTAAGAATCACATTATGAGAGAAAGGGAAACTCCCATGCCAAGAGGTAACAAAGTCTTTTATGGTATTAGGAAAGATCTATATACACTAAGGTTATGCAAAACCTCAGTTCAAACATCTCTAGAGAAATTGCAATGGAAGGAAATATGTTCCATTATTTCTTCCTCCTTATAGCATAGAGTACATCTATTAACCATCTGAAAAACTCTTTTGTTCAGATTATCAATAAAAAGGATTTTGTTGTGTATAGATACCCACCAAAAGAAATTAATCTTAGGAAGTAATATATTGTTCCAAACCATATTCCAATTAAAGGAATGACCCTCATTCCTATTACCCATAAGGGAGTAAGTTGACTTGAAAAAGAAGGAGATAGATGGATTCACCACCTAGATGCATTCATCTTTTTTGTTTTGAGAGAAAAACTGACAATCTCTAATAATCCGCCCTAGCTGCTCAACATCTTCCTATTGTCTTTTCTTCCTTTCACCTCTTAGAGTTTTTCTTCCTACAATTTTCTCCCCAAATTATTCCACTTAGGTTTTTGACCATTGCAATCAATATAATTATCAAAACTTTGGAGAGAAGACAAAGTATTACCATCAAGCCAAGGGTAATTCTATAAATTAACTTTCTTCCCATCTCCTACTCTCCAAAATAAACCTTGCTTTATAGTATTTCTAACTTTAAGTAGGTTCCAAATGTTGGAGTAATCAAGATAATCGCTTGATAATTAATTAATCATTAATTAATTAAGTCCCTTATTACTTTAGTTCACTTAAGCTAATCTTAGGAGATCTTTTTAATTATTAGATTGGACTAATTATAGGTCTAGTTGTCTCATTGCATGAGATTAAGACATTTGTCACAATCTAAAGCAATCGTCATCTAGGGATTTGTTGGCGTAACAACTAACACCTTTGGAGTAGAAGTTGTTATGAACAGCCTATGCACACTACGCAATGAGTGCTCTTCAAATTATGGTGGGGAAGCTCCCTCGTTATGCTTTGACAAATGTACTTGCAAAGGAAAATAAGCTAAAACTATGTCCTATCTTTTTGTTTCAACTGCTAGAGGCACAAGGCTTTCTTGAAAGAACTTACACGTTGCAGCTGAGTTTTCTCTGGTTTCGCAAATCAACTAAACTACAACTTATATCTATCCAATCTCCCCAGGAAAACAGAGCAAGAGGAAATGGAGCAAGGTTTGACTATCAGACGATAAACGCATTCAGACTCTCTACTTGAAGGCAAGGTGGCACAACTATCATCTCAATCTGAACAAGTTTATTAAGCACAAAACAGATTTGAGAATTTGCTATGATAATCTTTATGAAACCCTATGTGGCATAACACTCAATCAGCATAGTAAAGACTCACAAACAACTTTTATCATTAAAATCTCTATGAAACCCTACGTGGAATAACACTCAATCGTAATGATAAAAGATTCACAAAACAGATTTTCCTAATCTAAGAGAAGATTTACCATGAAAACTTTATGAAACCCTGTGTGGCATAACACTCGATCAGCATAGTAAACACTTCACAAAACGGTTTTATCATGACAATCTTATGAAACCCTGTGTGGCATAACGTTCGATCATAACAATAAAAGATTCACAAGACAGATTTCTCTAAACTATGGAAGAATTCAGCATTACAATCTTTCGAAACCCTATGTGGCATAACAATCAATTGCAATAATGAAGACACATGAACAAATACCATAAAGAGCAATATTGAGGGCAAGGTAGGCGCAGCATATATTTCTCTCTCAAGCAAAAGTTATTTACAAATGAGCAAAAGCTCTTATTTATATACATCAAGGTGTAGGTAACCCTAAAATCACCTTGAGTTCACTACAGTTCTTGCAATGCATGCAAGTCATGCCCTAACCCTAATGAAGTAAACTATACAGTTAACGGGCAACTACCCTCAGTTTAACTGGTACAAATAACCTAATTGGACAATGTGCAAGCATGCACGCCCTTATTTAAAGCAAAGTTAACTGGCCACTACCTTCAGTTAACTGGAAACCCTAACCCTAACTCCTGTGTTGATAACTCCAAGGATGAGATAAGCATGTGTTAAGTCAGCAAGTGAACTGAAGACTGGAAGTCAAGTTAACTGCTGCTCAGGACTCAACCCTAGAAATTAACTGCACATTCTAACTGACAGATCACTCCATGTCAACTCGGTCTAACACTTCGACCAAGAACTCATCAATCTCCCTGTCATCTGGCACTTTGATGCTGCTAAAAATAACAGTCTGTCTCTTTAGTTCTCTGCCACTTTCAGTAATCGTGTGCATACCATCTTTGCATTCTTCAATCGCCTTTCTCAAACTGGCTGCAATCACTGAAACATTCTCTAATTTTGGCGCCCTAGGTTCACCTTCAAGGCTGTCAAAAATCAGCTTCTCGAATTCCGCTTGAACTTTTTCCAACTCAACATACGTGCCATCTTCGAGAAGATAATGACACGGGATCTGAACAACGAAGCCACTGACAAGTGCAAGCACTCCAACTACGTCATCCTTCAGTGAAAATAACTTGGAAGAGATTTTCTCACATATTTCTGTTCTGAGAAGGTGCTGTTCTCTCCAAGTGAAGACTTTCTCTTGATCTTCGATCACCTCCAAAGCATCGCATGCAACTGATAACTGAGATACAAGAACACGATCCTTTGCCAAACTCTCTGCAACTGCAATATCCAGCAACTGAATACCCTGACGGAGTTTGTGTGCCTCACTCCTTAACTGATATAAATCTGCAAGAAGAGTTTTACCAGCAGCAACTAAACTGTCAATCCAATCATCCAAAAGTCTGCCATGACTAACTAACTGATCCAATTTTTGTTTCTCTGCAGGTGTGTGCTGAGGAAGAACAGGTGCTCTATTTGGATTCCCATGCACAAGATCAGAAATGTATTGACGAAGTTGACTATTTTCAGCTTTGAGTAAAGCCTTATCTTCTCCATCCTTCGTGATACGCTCTTCAAGATTATTGGTAACAATCTTAAGAAGAGATACATCTGTCTCTCGTGTGGTCCTACCAAAATTTTCCTTAGTGAACGTAAAATCACCCACTTCGACCTCGTCCAAGCTTTTACCTTCTGGAGGCACTGCAACTTCTATCACAATCTCTGATTCAGGGGTCTTTTCGATGTGCACTTGCTTCTTAATCTTCTTGTTTGATCTCCTCTGATAGGGCTCACCAAACTCTGACAAATCAAGATTGTATGATGGTTCACGCCTTTGTCTTCCCAAATACTTCTCGAGCCAACAAGACTGAACAATATTCTCAATTCGCGGAGAGACTGTCCCTGATGTGTCAACTTGTGGTGTTTCAGTTGTCTCCGATCCTGCTTGAATTTGTGGCTCAGGCTCAGAATCTATATCAATAGGCGGAACGTGAGGTGAACTAGGAAGTGAAACGTGAGGCTCAGTCTGAATAACTGTCTCTACTGGAACCTCAGGAACACTCTCAATCTGTTTCTGCTTCCTTTTACCAGTAGCTCTTTTCCCTGTGTTTCCACTGAGTCTAACCCCTTCTGGAGGTATGATAATAGCCTTGACTCTAGGTCTTGCTCTAGAAGTAGAAGGCAATGACAAGAAATCCTTTGGCAGCTCTGCTATAGGAACTGACTTCCGTGTTCGTTTGCTCTCCAAGAACAACTTACTAGTCTTGATCACTGATCTGGAAACCTCTTCAATAGAAGTATTCTCCTTAGCATACCAATCAGGTGAGCGAAGTGGCTGCCTAGCAACTTGATCTTTAACATAAGAATTGAGAAGAACTTCTCCATCATCATCTTACAAACCATCAACATCCTCTGACAAGTAATCAGAGAGATGTCCAACAGTAAGTCTACAATAGTGACGACGACGAACTTCAAATTCATCTTCACAATTTGCCCAGAAATCTTCAAGTGCTGGCGTATGTGCAATCCCTCGCTCTAACCGATTTGCATAATGACCGAGAGGATCATAGGAACGTCTCTCAGTATAAGGCTTGAATTTGAACCTTTCTATCTCAGTAGACATACGCCTGGCATCTGTTGCTGCATCACATGTGAAAATTCCCAATGAGAATGGAAAATTTGCCGCAGCCTTATGACGACTACGAAGAAAGAAGTGAACGTGCTGCATTTGCCTGAGGAACTCCATAAAGACAATCTTGTCTGACGGATATCTTGGCAACATCAGAGGCTCTCCAACATAACCATAAACTCGGAGGTACGTGAAAGTAGGAAACTGTATGAACCAATCTGCCCAAGTCTCCATTGCTGATTTGGCCTCGGCTGAAATACGAATGTGCATCTCATCATCAAGATCCCTCACGGTTCTCATGGCAAAGTGATCATTCACACTCGGAAGTCCTGCTCAGACTGAGAAAACTCTAGCTGTGGATAATACTCATGAATACGCTGAACACCGAGAGTACCATTGGTTTTAAGAAGTCTGAAACTACCTTGAAATGCCACCAAGTAGACCAAATAAGATATCATATGAAACTCGTGATGCTTGAGAAAGTTAGAAATCTGCTGATGTAAGCAATCACTAATTAACATAGCCCAGTCAAAACGCTCTGTGCCATCAAGGATTCTGGTAATCAGGTAGAACATCCATGGACGGAAAGTATTAGCATCTGACTGGCCGGTAACTCGATTGAGTAAGGTGATCAAAACAACAACTTCTCCTTTAAATTCACCACGACCAACCTTCTTAGGCAAGTTAGTTTTCTGAATTGTCAACCATTTCTGAGCAACCTTTCTCTGTGAACGTTGATGATCAGCATCCCATATCTTCTCACAAGCTTCAAGATCAACAGTAAAGTTATCTGAGCGAGGAGAAATAGCAAAACATCTTTCTATGTCCTTCGGCTTGAGACTGCAAACCACTCTTCCATCAACCGATCTGATCTGTCGTGAAGACGAGTCATAATGCTTAATGCAAGCAAGTACGAACTCAAGATCGAAGATAGAAACAGGAATGGATGCCGCTGCCAGCAACCCGGAACGCTCAAGATTCCTCATCGAATTGCTGCTAACACCTTCTAAACTGCTCAGATTGACCACTGGATAAACATGATTTAGGTCCGTATCTGAAGTCTTGGTGAAATTATGCGTAAGGACTGATTTCACCTTGTAATCAATGAGATTGAACTGCATTTTGAAAATGATGACTTTTGACTGTAAAGTCGAATATGCTTGAAGAACTTTCTGAAAAACTCTGAACAAGGCTAAAAATAGCTTTTGACAGGAGAAATTTTCGAAGAAATTCTGGAACATGGGTTTTGTGCACAACTGAATTCTGAACAAACCCAGATAGCTGGATTTTGAAAAAATGTGATTCAAGCCCACATGCAAAGAGATTCTCGGAAAAAGGCTCAGAGCTTCAGAATGAAGACTACGGGGCGATTTTCTCGAAAAAATCTAAGAAGTGGGTCTTGTTGCAAACGCTGAAATATGAGAACCCAGATGAACAGATTCTGAAAATGTGTTGAATTACTCTGGCATGCGAAGAAAGTACCTAAGGTGAGAAATAGAAGAAATAAGACAGAAGATAGAAAGTTTTGCTTGTCTGCTTCTGAAAAATCTGCAAATCTCTTCTCTGAATCTTTATAAAACCTGCATGCAAAGTGGAAATAAAGTCTAGAATTGACTTCCTCTGAAGAATCTGAGCTCGTAGCTTCGAAGAACACTGAAAATGGACACCTGAATCACCTTAAGCTTGCTGGTCGCTCAAAAGAATGCAAGCTTTCAGAGCAAAAGATGATGCAATAATGGATGCCATCTTGGAAATATATAGAATTTCATCATAAGAAATTCGCACTAAACAAAGCATGCATTAAAAATGGCGCTAGGCTTCTTATTGGACCTCATAACAGTTAACTGGAACTCAAACAAGCTCAATAAGTGGACGCATTAGGGTTTGCCTTTCAAATCTTTAGTTTAAACTCAAACATGCGACTTTAGCTTCAGTTAGAAACCTTATCAAATTCGCCACCTTCAACTTCTCTTTGGATTCATCCACTTGACCTAAGGCATGCCCTTTTGCAAACTTCAGTTAACAATAAGAATGGGATAAGAGATTCGCCAAACTCATGCAATAATTAAGCTAAAAATAGCTAGCCTTTAGGAACTTCAGTTTGGCCTTCAACAAGTGCGCCAACTTCATGCTTTAATCAATTATAATCTAAAAATAGCAACCCTTTTCAAACTAAAGTTGCCCTTTCCTTGAAAAGTGTGCCATCTTCACTATGTCTTGCTTCATTTTTCAAAGACTAAAAATAGCGACCCTTTTCATAAGTGAAGTTTTCAACTTCAAATTCGCCATTCTTCACTAAAAATGCTTCATGCTTCACAAATAATGCTTCATGCTTCACTTCGTCCCTTTTGAACTTCAGTTAACATTTGATGAAGCGTTATCTTCACTAAAATCTCACAAATTTGACCAAATTCGCCATGCATGTAAACTTCAGTTGACTTTTAGTGGTAATCTTCAGTTAAACTTAACATGCAACCAAGTTAACTGAACATGCAAGGTAGTTAACTGAACATGCAAACCAGTTAACTGAACATGCAAACTGAAAGATCACTCCACATGCAAACATATGAACTGAAGATGACAACCCAGAAATCGTTCAGTCTAACTGCAGTCAGAACTCCAGTTAAGGCGTCCATTCAACTCACTTTCGAAAATTCAAATTTGAACTCTTGGGCGAATTCCAGACTTAGCCAAATTTCATGAAAATTTAAGCTAAAACCTCTGCCGGGACCTCTGTTCATCCTCTGACAATGGTTGATTGACTTCTCCGATTTGGGCCGACAGTGCATTTCATGGAGCTAAGTAAAAACTGATCAAATGATATCTTGACACCGCATCGCCATAAAACCGACATCCTAAGGCTCAAAATCCAAGCGCTTCTTTTTGAAAAGCCGCTTTTTCCTCGACTTAGTCAAATTTTGACTTCTATCTTGAACGAAGGGAAAACAAAATCTTTCATAACTTCGGATTTATCAACTTCTTCGATCGAACTCGGTTCACCGAAGCTAAGCTCGTTTCGCATGATGGTCGAAGGCACATTTCCCCGTAAAACATCATCTAAGGGGTGAAACAAGAGCTCTTTCAAAGTTGCTCTTTCTTTTCCGCACTTAGCCATTTCGAAACGACAAAAATACTACAAAACTCGGGACCGCAAGTCGACGACATCTTCATCCTCGACGAGACAGTAACTAAAAACGTAACACAGACACATTGAACATCTGAAATCATCAAAAAGAAAGCATTAAAGGCCTGAAAAGCTTGGGCGCCTTTCTCAAAATGTGCTCTTTTGCTCTTTCTTCTGATAGTTTGACTGAGATTTGACCCAACGTTTGACCTCAGGTTCAGGCGCTTCAGCAACTCAGATTCACCCTCTGACGGATGCGTCGCGAAGCTTGAACGAATGTGAGATAAACGTCTTGATGGATCATCAGTCAAAAATCCCGGGCACCCTCCTCAAAAGATGGGCGCTTCTTTGAAAGCCGCTTTTCTCCAGCTAATTCTCGCTTCGCCTCGATTTGCATGTATCTCTCCGTAACTCGAACAAAACAGGTCCGTTTGACAGGCTTGATAGCTCATTACGAAGCTGACGTGATGCCGGACAGAAGTCTGCTGGAGGTGGCAAACCCTAAAAACAAGATCTGGGCCCCTAAAAGATAGGGTGCCTATTTCAGAATGTGCTCCCTTCTCCAGAGATAGAAAATTTTGATGTTTTTCGTTCAGATTTTCATTTTTCTTAAATCTCTTCGGTAACAGACTGACATAGTACTGACACCAACTCCATATTTAAAAACCCCAAAAATGACCATTTCACAACACTTTAACAAGATTAAGACTCAATTAAGCAAAATGCCTTAGTGAAGCAAAAATTTTTGGTTTTGAGTACAACAGGCTTTTATTTTTATCATTTTATAAGCATGCACATTCATTGCAATAATTCAATTCAGAACCATTTAGGTTAATACATTACACATATCCGTTCTTTTTTGGATTTAACCTTTTCTCTCTTGGTTGCATAAGAAATTAGTTGCTTTGATCTTTCTTTTGTGATAGGATAATTGCTTGTAGGTGATTTTTGGGTGTTGTGAAGTTCAATCATCAACTTCAAAATAGTATCAAAGCTCCAGATTTGTAGCTTCTTGTTTGAATTATGAGAGATCTAGCCTTGAGGGAAAACCAGGCTCATCTTGAGGTGAAATGGGCATCACTATTGCATCTAGAACGACCGAAAACCCTAGGAATGCTTGTCATTTTTCTCAAATCCGAACAATTGTAAAAGTAAAAATAAAATTATCCTACATAGACCTTGAGGCAAAATCCGTATGACCGCCTATTAACCAATGCATGCTGTAGGTACAAAATTCAATTATTCTTTGGTTTTTTAAAATATTTTTATTCCAAAAATTAACAAAAAAGGGGTTTTGAAATTAAAAAAAAGGAATAGATTTTTACTACGTAGTACCCTAGGAGGGCATACTTTTTACATAGCCCCATAAAGCCGCTCAACGACTTAATCATATCTAGTGACAACATTAACAAATTCGCTAGAAACTAAAAGATTCTGAGGAATCTTCCCTCCCAACCTAGAAAATTGGCACTGCAGCAAAAAACCAACCACCCTAAAAAAAATCTAGTGACCTCTTGACACTAGTGGCACATTAGTTGATAGGGGATTATTCCCCATGAAAATGAATATTTCGACCAATGTGTAATTTTTCAACAACCTAATTCTTTTTTTTGGTAGATGGCATTTTTTTCCCTGAAAAATGGGAATTTCATCACTAATGTCATGATGACATCATGTTGATGTCACATTGACATCATCTGAATGACCCCTCTTTTCCCCTCTCCTAAGCCTTTTTGCCTTAAAGGAACAATCTTTTTTCTTTTTGGCATAACTTGGGCATATAGTGTCAAAATCGGGTAAATGAGATATCGTTAGAAAGCTAGTTCTGATAAATTTCTAGTGGTGCAAGTCTCATCATCGGATTTTTATTTTGGTTCCTATTATTCTTAGTCAAAGTTAGAAATCCATTTTAAGCTTATGAGCTAGTAGCTTTTTCTTGTATCTCCAATTTTCAAGATTCAATTGGCATTGGGAAGATATTAAAGAGCTCTTCAAATCTATTCACACACTTTTTCTAGAATCTACCCCAGGTACATTTTATTCAATATTTTGTGTTTTCACATTTTATTTAATTACTTGGACATCTTGGGACTTGGAAAGGATCTGTTTGTGTGAGATGACATATTTTGATCCAATTTATTAGTATTGAGGTTATTAGTATTTGAATTTTTCATGTTGAGTGAGTATCAGGGGTTTTTCTCTTCATCCTTTTGTAATCAACTTGGACAAGGATAACTATGAGTCTTGACAAAATGGCATCTTGACACATCTCAGGTGGCTTGATATTTTTCCTTATCTTTATAGCCTCATACCCACACTAGACACACCATGGAGTTTATCAGAATGGGGTATCATCAGAGATCATATTGTAGGGGTTACATATTCTAGTGTTGATTTTGACACTATATGTGTTGTATCAGAAATTGATTGTCCCCACAGGCTTTGGACATGATCCGTGGAGACCCTCATATTTGTCCATACCTAGAGGATCATGTTGTAGATTGTTTCATCCCTCTTGCAGATGCAGATTCCATGCCCTTTGATGATGATACTTTAGAGAAGCTTGAGTATATCACAAGTATTGCATCTTCTGATTGTTGAGAGACTTGTCTTCATGTTCCCACTCTTCAAAATGAGACTACATCATCATCCTATGTTGTTCTTGATCAGTTTGACATCGCCACGTCTTCGACACCTATTGGTTCAATGCAATAGGACATCCATCTTCTTCTAGACATAACTACTTTGAGGAAATTCATCCATATCATCCTTTTTTGTAGAGTCCTATATTGTAGATATGCAGGATTACTTTGAGGAACTCGGTATATCAAAGAGCCTTGTGCTCTGATACCAACTGTCATAGGGTCAATCCTTGTGGCACCCAAAAGCTCTATACTCAAGTTGAACCAAGTATTGGTCCATACCCTTTCTAACTTCTAGGACTACGCCTTTCTCAAATCGAGTTATTAGATGACTGAGATGCAGTTGAGTAATGAAACTTCAAAAGAACTAAAATGTAGAACTTGACACATAATGTAGGGTGAAAGTAGATTAGCTTTTATTGATTCAATGATTCAAAATCAGGTTACAATAAAACTGAAAGTTGGTGTAGGACACACTTCACTACCTTGAGTTACTCCCTAAGAACTCTTACAAAACACCCACCCCTGAACCTTGTTGACATTCTCTAAATATGGTACTAAATAGAACCTTCATCCCAAATGGACATACTTCTTTACATGGCTTTAAGATCCTGATCTGACTAGAACATTGGTGTTTGGTTTCCAATAGGGGAAACTCGTTCTCCCAATCGAGCTACAAGTCAAATTACCTTGTCCACAACCTAGGCCTCACTTCTTGAGATGGGGCTAACCTCAACAACAAATAGTGTGATAAATGGTGCATGGGGAATACCTCTTTGGAGTAGGAACTAGCTCCAATATGGTTCTTATCTTTGAGGGCTTATATACATTTAATTATGTTTCAACAATTTCAAGGACTCATGTTCCCCTATATAAGCTATTAGTCTAATTCCCAAACAGCTGCAAGATGAATGTCAAAGTTGGGACATTCCCCTAATCTCTAACTTTACATATTCACTTGCTTACATGTTGCGAACCAGTCCCTAGTGTAAACTACACATACATTTGTGATTCACCAAACATCCCAATTTCAACTCTAAGAGTTTGCAACCTCTTATGTGTCCGCCTTGGGATCTTTGGTGATTAGGACTTGTCCAAGTCCATTACAGGAGCAACGCCCTTATGGATTAGCTCCCGATGCAAGACTACTCCTTATTCTTGGCTTGAAGGTTCAACAAATGGAACCATTGATGGGTTCACCTTTGGTGCATGTGTGAAACTTCTCCTTAGTCCTGAATTGGTGCGAAGTCACTCGTTGACCTCAGCTTGGATCCATGCTAGTCTGGTTTAGAATAGGTATTCCCCTAAGGGTTCAACTTGGTGCACACCTTGTTAAGGTGCGACTTGGGGTGCACCATGTTAGTGGTGCGATCACATGATGTGCCCCATTGCTAGTGAGACTTACTGTACTCATCGTTTTAGAGAGTGGCACATGTTTTCAATGGTGTGGCTTGGGACTTTTCTGGGACAATCCAACTCGGTGAATGGGACACCCAAATTACACTTGCACTTGGGGTGCAAGGCATCCTACTAGTTGAGCCTCTTTGTACACCTTGGACTTTGATGCACATGAGGTGCTAGTCCAAGGGTTCCACCCCAAGCATTGCACCTTGGAGTATCGACAAACCTTTGAGACCACTATAGCTCATAACTAGCCCCATCTAGTGTTGCTACCATCTTTGGGATTCAGACATTTGATCCCCCTTGTGGAGTTTGCCAATAGATTGGCAAGAAGATGCTTCATAGTTTCCTTAGTCCTCGCTTCTCACCAAGCCTCCATTTCCCAAAATAGATTCATCTCATCTGGTCTAGATATCTGAATACTAAAACTCGACCTCAACATGGAGTGCAATAGTGACGGTAATAACAACCCAAATGCCCTGGCCTCTCTGCAACTCAAAGCTAGACACTACTCCCATCCTCCTTTGAGAATCTTCTACAACGCATGTTTGATGAGGGCGGCATGGACAGGCTACTTCCTCCTCTCTGTTGAATCATCAACTTTTTCTTGGGATGGACAGTGGAAGTTGCTGCTAAATTCGACATTCCCAGAATAAACATTCAATGTTCTCCACCATATGCGATGAACCTGCTAGAATCCCTTTAGAAGATCCTCGCACACAACTTGGACCACACTGATTCAAGCCTCTACATCATGTCGGACCAGGAAAACAATCCTACACTTCTTTCCGCCTTTGAAATGACACTCGAGTTGGTCGAGGTAGATGCCTAATACCCAAAACATCTCTTTTCCAAAAGCCTAATACCCATAAACCAAAAGTGCAGTTGGGTGACCATCTTAAATACATTCCAAGAGCTCGAAGCAATTCACAACAATCAATTGTAGAGTTGCTGTGCTGAGCCCATCAGAAACGTGGGACTATTGCTCCCGCTTCTGGGCCCCCACCGCCTCTTTGATTGCTCTGACTTAGAGTGGTTGGACGGGGTGATCCCACAATATTGGTTTACAATTTCTGGGAGATCTTGATTTTTGTTGAAATCACATATTTTTAGAAAATATAATGATTTAATCCTTCAAAAGTTTCATTTAAAATATTCCAATTGAAAAAGGTTTGATCAAACCACATTAGATCAAATCCCCTTAGAGAGAACCCCGCTAGTTTTAAACCATACCTATAACGAAGTCTCCTTTACACCTATCAAAATGTTGATAAAAAAACCACTTTTGATTTACCTTTTGGGGGACCAAATGAATTCATTTAAAATTTATTTTTTGTAAGTATGTAGCCCTTATTATAAGCTTCCCAAAAAGTATAATTTTAAATAAATCTAATTTTATTATTATATTTATTTTTTATTTTTTATGAATGTAGTTTTTTCACCAAAAATCAAGTTCTTTGTTCTACACATGTAGAAAAATAGCAGATTATCAATTTTTTTTGAAAAATATCAGTGCACTAGATATTGATATCCCTTGATCCAACAAAAAAAAATTGAATTTTGATACATACCAAAAAAGTTATTTTTTAGCCAATAAATCATGTCTAAATTGTAACTAGTTTGATTTTGAAACTTAATTAACAAAAAAAAATATTCAATGAAATGCTATGAAACCAATTCTATGCACTAGATATCGTAGTTACAAATCTAAATTCAAAAAAAATAGAATTTTATCTTTCATAGAAAAAAGTTATGTGTTAACCAGTACTATCACTTTTTAAAAATGGTGTTTACTATTAAAAACTAGTTTTTGAAGGAGATGGAAAAAAATGTGCAATCTAATTTTAAAATTTTTGAAAAAAAATATATTTAAAATTTATAGACAAAATGTCACAAATGACTAGCTTGCATCACCTTCAAATTCCTCACTATTTAGCACTATGGGTGTCAGAAAGTGAAGATTTAGTTAAAAAAATTAGTTCAATGTCTGGTTTGACCAAAAATTGTAAATCACTATTGTGGGATCACCCAACAATCGACCTGCGGGTTTGGTTGTCTATGTATCTTTTGGTAGTGAGAATTCCATTACTTTTGCAGAGATGAACGAGTTGGCATTGGGTTTGGAGTCGAGCTTGAACCCATTTTTGTGGGTGGTACGGCCCCCAGTCGATGCGGCTGCCAATGTTCTCACAGAGTTTCCGTGCTCAGACCAAGATTTGGGGACGAATTGTAATGAGGTGGACAAATCAATTGGCCATTCTTTCTCACCCGGCGGTAGAGGCTTTTCTTACACACTGTGGATGGAACTCGTTGTTGGAGGGTATTGTCTGCGGCATGCCCTTTATCTGCTGACCGATCTTTGCCGAGCAACTATTTAACGCCAAATTTATAGTGGATGAAGCCAAGTGCGGGCTAAGGATTTGGAATGGGATGAACAGGGATGAAATTTGCAGAGTTATCAATTGTGTATTGGATGATGACGATGAAGCAGGGAAGGCGATGAAGAGAAATACGAGCAGGTGGAAAGAAATGGCCAGGGGTGTTGTAACTGAGGGTGGATCTTTAGCACAAAATTTTGATAGTTTAGTTGATATTTTGTCTCTGTAACAGCCCAAGGAGAAACCGATTGCTTTGGGTCAACCTTCTACTTCTTAGCTTATGCTAGAAATTTTAAAACTGATATTGAATCCTGATTCAGCCTTTTTGGCCGATCATTCTAATTTTTTATGATCTACTTTGTTCAATGAAAAAAAACCTCTAAAACAATAAAATCTCAAACTCTCTAATCGAAGTTCAGACTTCAAAGTGTCCAATTAGGATAAAAAAAGAGATTATTTTTGTGCTCTCTACCTTCAAGTTTAATTTTGACAAATAGACATTATTGGCGCTTAACTTAGTTTTAAGCGTGTCAATAATGTTTTGGAAAAGAGGTCTTTATTCTAGTGAGTTTTTGGTAATGAAAAAGTTTTGTATATATAAGTACATTATGTCTTCATCTCTTTCTTTTTTTCTTTTTTTCCCTTTTTCCTATTATAGTCTGTCTTTGAATTTCTCATCATTTAAGAGTGAAATGAGACCTTTTTTTCTCTTCCTCCTTGTCTCCATCTCCCTCTCCTTTTCTCTTTCTCTCAATGGTAAAATGAATCATCTCTCTCACTCTCTTTCTTTCTCTGAGTAGTGAAATGATGCCTCTCTCTCTTCCTCTTTCTCTCTCTGTCCATATCTCTCTATTCCCTCCATCTTCCTCTTTCTCTATTTCTCTTCCTCTCTCTCCCCTTCTCTCTTCCCTTCTCTCTCTGTCGATAGTGAAATAGGGCCTAGCTTTTTGTTTATATCTCTTTCTATCTACCTCTCACACTCTCCCCTTCTTTCTTCATCTATATATCTCTCACCTCTTCTCTCTTCCTCTCTTTCTACCACTCTTTCCCTTTTTTCCCCCTTCTCTTTTCCTCTATCTCTATCTATCCTCTTTACCCATTCCTATGTACACATATTTCCATGAATTTAGTCCCCACCTTATCCTTAAATGCACATTCTCACATACATTATCCTTATCTATACATTTCTTACATTGAGTGATACAACTACTCAAACCTAGTTGCTATTCATCTTGATTTGATTGTTTCCTCGATGGTTGATCTTACAATTGCAAATTTGACCCTTTACTTTCCAAAAATCAAATTCAAAATTTTACTAATTGCATTCATCTTTTGGCTTGAAGTTGACTAAACACACATTTTATGGAATTTGGTGCTATGTTCTTGTAGACATTCAATGCATTCATTTTACCCGTCAAAGAATCATCTCTCCTCCTAGTACATTTAAAGAATAGTCAATAGTGAAAAACTTGGATTTGCTACATTAAAAGAAGTAATAGATCTACATGCAAAATTTAAAAGGTATTTCATACACATTTTTAGAGGTTGACCTAAGAGAACTTGTCTCCATGTGACAACCCTTCCAAGGTGTTTTAAATATTGATAGCCCACACACACACACACACACACACACACACACACACACACACACACACACACACACACACACATATATATATAAAGTAGAGTAGACGAAGGTCAATCAAATAAGTAGAAGAGCAAGAGTCAACATTTGCAAATTTTCAAGTTCAAACTTAAAAAATGAATCTATGATTCAAAACCAAACTCAAACTTGCAAACTTGATCCCACACATAATAAAAATTCAATATAAAGCCCAAGATATTACATTAACAAAGAGATCGTACTTTTAAAATAAAAATAGAACATGCTCTAAAATCTTAAGAAGCTACAAAATATTATCCTCACATTTACTTTTCTAAAAAAACAAACACAATTGTAATTATCAATTCCAAATTTTAATTAATTAATTAAAACTAATAAACACTTAATTGTAAAAAACAAACACAATTGTAATTATCAATTTCAAATTATAATTAATTAATTTGTGATGTAGATTATGCCACGTTCAGCATTACAAAATTTATATTAAAATAATATTAAATTTTTGTTGAGGGTTAACGAAATATACACCATTTTCCAGAAAAAAAACCATTCTTTTAAATTAAGCTAAGCTAATTAAGTAAATGCATTAAAAAACTCTATTTATTAAAGTTATCTTAGACTATTCAATTAAGTATAAAATTAGTTTTAATGGCAAAGTTTATGCAGTCAAGTCAAGGATGCACATTTGAACTCTATTTATTAAACTTATATTAGACTATTCAATTAAATATAAAATTAATTTTAATGGCAAAGTCTATGCAGTATGCACAACTGACTGTATTTATTAATTGACTGTATTTATTAATTAATTGAAAATAAAAAATGCAATTTTAATTTTATTTAATTATTAAATAAAGTCAACAGTAGGGCGAGGAAGCAACGTCTTGGACGCATGTTCTCAGAAACGTAATCCGGGTGATCTCCTCCTCATCATTTCTCCGGCTTGCGTTCCTACCCATACCAGAGGCCAGGACATTTGCATACCGGGACTGAAGGAAGGGATGGCTCGTCACCGCTCCCATCTAGTGCTGCTACCATCTCTGGGATTCGGACATCTGATCCCCCTTGTGGAGCTCGCCAACAGACTGGCGGGAAGAGGCTTCACAGTTTCCTTAGTCGTCGCTTCTCACCAAGCCTCCGTTGCCCAAAATAGATTGGTCTCGTCCGACCTGGATATCCGAATAGTGGAACTCGACCTCAACGTGGAGCGCAACAGCAACGGCAATACCAACCCGAATGTCCTGTCCTCTCTTGTTGCTCAGAGCCAGACGCTCCTCCGATCTGCCTTCGAGAATCTTCTCCAGCGCATGTTTGATGAGGGCGGCGTGGACGGACTCCCTCCTCCTCTCTGTATGATCACCGATTTTTTCTTGGGATGGACGGTGGAAGTCGCTGCGAAATTCGGCATTCCCAGAATAAACATTGAATGTTCTCCACCATATGCGATGAACCTGGTGGAATCCCTCTGGAAGATCCTCCCGCGCAACTTGGACCGCACTGATTCGGACCTCTACATCGTGCCGGACCAGGCGAACAATCCTACACTTCTCTCCGCCTCCGAAATGTCGCCCGGGTTGGTCGAGGCGGACGCCTCACATCCAAAGCACCACTTTTTCAAAAGCCTGTTACCCATAAACCAAAAGGGCAGCTGGGCAACCATCTTGAACACATTCCAAGAGCTCGAAGAAATTCACATCAACAAATTCCAGAGCCGCTACGCCGGCCCGGTCAAAGCCGTGGGACCGTTGCTTCCGCTTCCCGGCGCCCGCCGTCTTTCCGATTGTCCCGATTTAGAATGGCTTGACGGCCAGCCCGTGGGTTCGGTTGTGTATGTGTCCTTCGGCAGTGAGAATTCCATTACCTGTGCAGAGATGAATGAGCTGGCGTTGGGTTTGGAGTCGAGCATGAAGCCATTTTTGTGGGTGCTCCGACCCCCGGCCGATGCAGCTGCCGATGCCCTCGCGGAGTTTCTACCCCAAGGGTTTCGCGCCCGAACCGAGCATCGGGCACGAATTGTAATGGGGTGGACGGATCAATTGGCCGTTCTTTCTCACCCCGCGGTAGGGGCTTTTCTCACACACTGCGGATGGAACTCGTTGCTGGAGGGCATTGCCTGCGGCGTGCCCTTTATCTGCTGGCCGATCTGGGCGGAGCAGCCGTTTAACGCCAAATTTATAGTGGAAGAAGCCAAGTGCGGGCTGAGGATTCGGAAGGGGGCGAACAGGGATGAAATTTGCAGAGTTGTCAATTGTCTATTAGATGATGAAGACGAAACAGGGGAGGCGGTGTAGAGAAATGCGATCAAGTGGAAAGAAATGGCCGAGGGGGCCGTAGCTGAGGGTGGATCTTCTGCCAAGAATTTCGACGGTTTAGTTAATGACATTTTGTCTCCGCAACAACTCAAGGAGAAACCGATTGCCTTGGGTTAAGATTGTACTACTTAGTTAGCTTATGTCAGAACGAGTTTTACCCTAGGATCTGAAACATCGATGTTGTCTCCTGATCAGCCTTTTTGGCTGTTCATACTAACTAATTCTTTGTGATCTACTTTTTTCAATGAAAGAGAAACATCTGGAACAATAAAATCTCAAACCTTCTGATCGGATCCAGTTAAGATTAAAAAAATCTTTTATCCTTGTGTTCTCTGCCTTACAGTTTAATTTCGTCAAGTAGACATTATTGGCACTTGACTTGCCTTTCATTAATAGGTTTTAAGCGTGTCGGAAATAAGCGTGTCAATAATGTTTCGGACAATAGGCCTTTATTAGCAAGTTCTTTGTAACGAAAAAATTGTTAAAAAAATAAGTGTATAACAATTAAATAAATTAATGTGGTGGTTTGGAATAAAAATTAAAGATATGAGTTAGAAAGATTGTGAGTGGTTATCAAATTTGACAATATATTTTGGCTATTTGAGTGGTATAAAATTTTGTGAATAATTGAGCAAGGATTAAAATATGTTTGAATTTTTATTTTAATTATTATTTATATTTTAAAAAGATTGTAATTGATATAACATTTTATATTTTGAAAAATATTGTATATAGTTTGTTTTTCTAATATTTTAGAAATGTAGACATAGTTAAAATAGTTTGTAGTCTTTAATAATTAATTGTTCTAGTAGATTGACAAATAGTGTCAACCCATATTTGCATCATTTTTTTGACACAAATTGTGATGATTTAGAGATTTTCAATTTAGTTTATTTGTGTTTGTAAAATGAATGCATATATACCATATATACTTGTAGGCTAGGAACAACATGTCGATAAACTCATATTTAAAGGATATATGCATATTAGGGTTCCAATTAATCTTCACATATATTATTTTTGTTACAATATTTATTACATATTTTGTAAATTTCTAATGGTTCAACAACACTTGTGTAAAACAATATAGGGTGGAGGAGCTTGGATTCCAAAGATTCTTGGTCATGAATGTGTTAGGTATAATGTTGGGAAATGTGTGTTATACACATTGCATAATTGTAGACACTAAAATCATGTATACATTAATTTTCATATTACCATCTCATGTTAGCATTTAACACATTTGTGCCTTTGTATCCACTAAAATAATTAATATTATCCTAAGTTCATTACTTTATCAAAATTAAATTTAAATTACCCATAATTAAATTAATTTCAATCCTAAATTACACCTTATGAGTTAGCTATACAATCCAAATAGTTAACTAAATAATCAATTTAGTTAATTCACTTATCAAATCCATTGACAAGCCAATCAATTTGACTCACCGAAGATCAAAATTAATTAAAAAATAAGTAATTATTGATTCACCAATCAAATGAGTTGATTACCTAGTCATCTCCACCCATTTTGCAAATTGATTGTCACATATCCCCATCGCACCTACTAATCATGAATCTAAATCATGATCCAAGATTAAATATGCATAATTTAATTTTCTCTCAAAAATTCTATAAATTGGAGCTTAATTCTCTATTTTCACCATCCCATCTCAAATCAAACAAGTAGATGTTACAACACTGAGCAACACACATCTTAAGTCATTTAAGTATATCAACTTCACACTTTACCAAAGGTTTGCATGGTGTTAGAACAATGAGTTTTGAATATTATTTTTAATTCTTAGTTTTATTCTTAATAGTCATTGAAGGTAGAGCATTGGGTAGCATGTCATGATGATGAAGGTGCCTCTATAACCCACATCCCCAACAAATTTAAGAGGTTATAGGTCTCTTGTGTGGGGCTTTATTCTTATGGCTTTTTGTTTCCCTTTTTGGTGTGTTTGGGGCACTATGTGTGGAATGTGGTGTTGCCCTTTCTCCTTTCTCTTTTTTTCAAAACCCTTCAACTCGTTTTCTCTTCCCATTGGTTCTATAAGAGAGACAACTTGCATGACATTTGATGAAGGTTTAGGGGACACCCCTAACCTCTCCTATAAAGCTATTCTTAATTTCAAGGAACCCTCTTCATTGGGGCATAAAAAGGATATCTAGTTTCTTTTGCATGCAACAAAAAAAGACAAAATTGAGTAATGAACATGACTAATAGTTTGAATCCCAGTGGTTGTTTGGAGAAGATTAAGGATCAACCAATTTTTGCTATTAATTCAAAGTCTATTGTAGATGGTACTATCTATTTTTCAAAGCATTCTTTGATCTACAAGTTTATGTGAATTTGTATATGTTTGTAATTTTTAGAGGCCTAGGCTTGAAGGAACTAGAATTTGGAAGCAAACATGGAAATCATCTTGCTTACTATTGATTAGTTTTTGTGGTGTTTACCAGAATGATAGAACAAAATATGATTTTTGAGGGAGGACTATATTTCCATAATTAGATAGATTTATTTATCAAACCTTGCTACTTGGGATGTAGGATTTGATCAGTTACCAATATACCTATTTGGATTTGACTTCCAAGGATTTTGATAGAATTTTAGAGATAGTAAATTCTTTAATCAATCAAAACAACTATTGGAAAGCACTTAGCACCATCTTTCCTTGAACTCTAGATAGAAAGGTAGCTACTTTTTCTCATTTATATATTGAAACAAATTTGAATAATATTCTTTTAAACTCTTTCTAAATTAAATTTGATAGTATAAGTTGGATTCAACAAATTGATTATGAAGCTCTTCCTTTTCGCTATTAGGCATGCCATGATTATGTACACATCTTCAAATAAATTGTCCAAAGATGGTTCTTAGAGCCCCTCTACCCTCCCCGTTCATAAAAAATCAGTTCCCAAGGGTAAAAAGAAAGGCTTAAGTCCATTCAAAAGAGCCATATTCTAATAGATTTATTACTATAAAGTATCAATTTAAAGGGAAGGTTGCAAGTTAACAATAGAAAGACACTATGAGAGGGTTGTATAACAACAAATTTGATATTCTAGAAATCTTAGAGGATGCAAAATTGATGGAACATGAAAAAGATTCCATCTAATCAAAGATTCATTTTTTAGATTGAGGCATAGTTTTGAATTTGATTGGCACATATTTAGATGATAAGTAGGAGGTATTTTCCACATGTCAAATTATGATATTGCTATCACAATTCAATTGTGTAGTTTTTTAATTCAAACTCACTGACCCATGTCTCATGAGTAGTAATTTACAAGAACTCATATCTCATGATAATGAATTGTCCACTTAGCACTCATCACATCTAGGTAATTCTCACAAAGGTGAAGAATTGGGCCTTCCCAAGAGATCACTCATCCCAATACTCCTCCAACTCAAGCGTACTTAACCATGAAGTTTTCTCTAGGGTTAATCTCACTTAGCTTGCAACCCCATTTGGAAAACCTTCAACAAGTGTTGCACGCCTTATGAACCATTCATTATATAGCCCCTTTAAATTGATAAGTAGGAGGTATTTTCCACAACGTGTCAAATTATGATATTGCTATCAGGATTCAACCGTGTAGTTTTTTGAGTCAAACTCATTGACCCATGTTTCATGAGTAGTGGTTCACAAGAACCTATCTCTAATGATAATGAATGGTCTGGACTTATTACTCATTGAATCTAGGTGATTCTCACAAGGGTAAGGAATCAGGCCTTTCTGAGAGGTCACCCATCAAAGTACTACTCCAACTCAAATGTGCTTAAAAAATATGGATCACTAAATCATGGAGACTTATCTACCAATAACACATTGTAAATGGACAAACCATATGAGAAAGAAAGATTATCTTTACCAGAAGTTGACTCCATCATGATGGAATGTTTTCAAAATGGAAGCAAATGGATTTTAGGTAACTGTAAATCCATAGTTTGAATATGGGGAAAAAGAAGATGGAAAAAGAAAGGTTCCTCCTTTGTTAGGCTTGCAATAATAGAACATTAAGAAAGGGATGAACAATAATATGATAAAGTCTTCCTCCTTTGTTAGGCTTACAAATCTTGGTAGATCTTAAAAAGTTGAGTATGATCTTCTCTTGTATCCAATGATGAACTAGAGAATCAAAAAAGTTTGAAAGAAATATCAGATCTAGGAGTTTCATCTTTGTAGTTTTATATTGTAGGTTCAAATTGAAGCTTGTTGGTGCAAATTTTGGCTCACCATTAATATCAGAGGGTTTTAGAAAGTCAAATTTTTCCTTTTGTTTTGTCCAAATCGAACACATGAGGCTAGATATAAGAGGGTTTGAAGCTAAAGTGTAGTTGCCAAATCCAAGAGTAGCTACAATTTTGGAGCACTTTGGGTCAAATTTGACTCTGCCATCATGTATAGGAGGTCCAAAAACCTCAAGATCAACTATCAAATCATCCAAATATGAGCACTTCACCTTGAGATTAAGGACAAAAATTGCCCCCTTTGGTTGTCTGTACGATCATACAATCACTTGCATAGGTTGCCATCATTGCGTTAATCTACAGGGTATGGTTGCAAAAAATATATATTTTATTTTAGTTTAAATTTTTCTGATTTTAAAAAATAAATATATAGCCAATCTATAGTCTCTTAAAAAAAAATCAAATAAAAAATATAAGTGTAGATAAAGTTTGTAGACTTTGCACACTTTTGCAGGTACATGGTACCGCATGGGCCAGTGGCTGCCATGTGGCAACAACACCACGAGACCTATTGTCACAAGCCAACTGCCACCTATCAAACCGATAGGTGGCCGACTGGTAAAATAAAAAAACCAACGATTCAATAATTTTCGGCAGGTATAGTATATTCATCAAATATTCCCTCCAGATTTTGGACCCGACACTGACCTACCACAGCTATAAACCATCAAAATTAATCATGTGGCTCGAAGAATATTCCTTGGAATCTATGGGATTTCATCACCATCAGAAGAATATTCTATTTTAGTGAATATTTTGATTGGCATGGGTATATTCCAGTAATGATGGCCAGGGGACCGTCAATTTTAAGCTTGTACATTTTTTATGTCATCACTGCATCAACAGTGACATCAACACCCTCTTTGGATTTTCTCCCCCCTCTCCAATGCAGTTTTCTTTTTGGAAGACCATAACTCAATCATCCAACCTCCTTTTCTCGAGCAATTTTTTTAATAGTTGTGGTAGAATTTCACGCTCTTCGTAGTGGTGTAGTTGGTTTTTTTATTTTGGTGTCTTCTTTTTTCTATAAATTACATATTCTCATAGTTGTTGCTTATTCATTCTCATTTTTAGAACTTTTGGGGCTTCGATCTTGCTACTACAAAAACATTTTTGGGTGATTTTTTTTTTAAAGTGCATACTTTTTTGTGTACTTCCTAGTGGTATGATCAGATTGATCCCATTACATGTAAATTTTTTACTTTGAGCTTGTAGCCAAATTTGGCAATCTGTATGCTCTAAGATCAAGTCCACTTCATTGTTGTTGGCAAGTGGCACTTGTAATCTCACTAAACATAAAGTGCCACAAATCATATATTGCTTGGAGGGTTTCATGATTGAGTATTTTGGGGGGTAATCTTTTTACTTTGTTGGCTTATGTCTCTTGATTGGTCTATTCTGTGACTAAAATTGAGAAGTTTAGTATGGGCATTAAAACACATCCTGTTGTAATAAGGTTAAGTCGATGGAACTTTAAGTCTTGGTGAGATGGAATCCTAACACATTGTAGGTGGCTTAATCTCTTGCCATATCTCTATGGAATAGTTTAGGTAAACATTCATCAAAATGGATGAGAGTTGTGCACGACATAAAAATAGAACATAACTTGGGGGTAATTGGTTGTAGTTGTGATATTGAAACACAATTAGCCACTGATGGTATTGAAATCCCTCATGACCTTATGACCAAAATTTGAGAGATGTATGGAGACTTGAATGAACCTCCATTCCTAGAGGATCCTATTACAAATTGTCTTGTTCCACTTGTTGAGTTTCGACCAATTGATGATAAAGCAATTGTTGAGCTTGCTCATTGGGAAAGGTTTGGTAGTTTTGATGACACATAACCTTCTCCTTCTCCTCCTATTGAAAATTATATTGAGACTGCAGTTTCTATGGATGTTAATCCAGATTTAGAGGGTTCATCTTCTTCATCTATGATTCAACATCTTGAGGTTGAGGATTCTTGTAATCCAACATTGGTAAAATCATCTAGTGTTCGTACTTCATCATGTTTTGAGGACATAATTGGGGATGATAGGTGTAGTTGAATGACATGCACTAAGATCTCATTTTCTTCATCTATTGTTGTAATTGTTGATGCTTGCGATTGCATAGTTTTGGTTCCTTGTGATTCAGTGCAAAGAGACATATATCATCTTCTAGAGATGGCTACTTGGGATGAGTACTTAACAAACATTGTTAGTTTGTTTTGTGAGTGCCACATTTTAGATTTGGGAGACATAATCAATTGAATTCATCTTCTCTTTGATGAAGATGATCCTTCTTCAATTGTTGTGAGGGAAGAATTTGACCCTCTTGTTCATTCTCTACATAATCATCCTTTGTAGTTTGAAATGAGTCTAGATAATTTTGAAATACATTTGGAAGAGGATTCTTTATCTTTAGAGGAGGTATCCTTTTCTTTAGATTGTGTTCTTCAATCATTTCTAGGAGATTTTGGATTGTCTTCTTCAACAATGTGGCATAAAACACCTATTTGGAGGGTGACACCTTTCAATATCGACATGGAGACATTTGAGCATTCTTCAAAGACATCATCCATCATCCTTCTTCCTACATCTTCCTTTTAGGAATGGAAAGAAATCTTGCATACCATCTTGGTTTTATTTCTTCCTAAAGGGAGGAATGTTGTTCAATGCTTTTGGATCATCTTTTGCATTCAGTGTCGAGCTTGTACCATCCTTGTAGGAGACTCAACATTGAGGAGGGGTTGCATGGTATCTCTTCTTCTTCTCTCTTGTGGGGGGTCTTTTTCCTCTCATGGAGTTTTTCCTTGACATTCTTCATTGAGAGTATTTTGTATTTCATCTTTCTTTTGGAGGAGTTTTATCCCACTAGGTTTTGTCCTTTTCTTCATTTGTGAGAGATTACATTTTCATTTGTACATGGGTACCTAAAATGGCCTTGTAGTTGGGACCCATATTTGTGTCATTTGTATAATAATAAGCTACTCCCTAAGTTGCATTTAAGGGGGGTTTTGGTGTAAAAGGGTGTTTTACCTATCGAGTCATTAATAGGTCCTATTTACATGTTAAGTTTACTTAGGTCCTAGGAGAGAATATTTCTAGAAGGTGTTAACTTGTCATTAGATATTATCTTATCTTTTGAATTTTAACAGGTGCCCTAGGTATTTATGAGAATTTGTCTCATGTAATAGGATTAAGACACTTTTCATAATCTTGTTTAATCCTATGTCTTACCTTGGCTATATAACCAAGTGGTTCTCATTTGTAAATTTCTATTGGATTTAATTCTATTGCAATCTTGAGCATTGCATATTGATCTCTCTTGTGACTTCATGAAGTTCCTAGATCTTGGGTGTCTATAATCTTTAGCAAAATCTTGCATGGTGTAGAGTATTCTATACCAAATGTTACACTAGGCTTATTATAGCATCTATCACTTTAACAAGAGATGGTTCTTGTTGCATTTCTAATATCTGATTGAGAGTAAATTCAAAGGGTTTGTTAGTACCGTACTTTATATGGACTATTTCAACTTCAATGAGGTTTGGTTGCATTTTAGTTGGAAAAGTAATTTCATACCCTTTAGAATTAGTTTGAGGCATTCCATATGGCATATCACTAGCACTTGTAGTAGTGGTACTTGTGGTATTGGGGGGAGTTGTGCTACTAGGATTTTTCTCCATTTTATTTTGGGATCTAATTGTGACCATAAAATTGTAGTTGTCCTAGGAGACATGGATTTTGAAATTGTATGAAGATGTTTTTGTTTTGGATATTTTATTTTCCTCAAATTGAGGTAGTAAAGACGCCATAAGATTCTTTAGACCAATGGTGAATTTTTTTTGAATGAGTGGATGGAGTGAAACCTTGAAGTTTGGAAAAAGTTTGTTTTGGATAAAATATCTTGTATAGGATGTGTTTGAAGATGATCTTTGCTTGTACTAGACCGATGAGTGCAAGAGAAAAGAGTATGATAATGAGATTCACAAACTTTGGGAGTAGATTAATGACTCAAAAGCAAGTCAACTCACAAATTCTTGATACTAATTCAACTAAGCACTTGAAAGAAGATAGTTTTTCAAGTAAAAGCTAAACTAGGAGATGATGATAGAGATTTGAACCAAAAGTAGGATATGTCAACTTCTAGGTTGTTTATTTTGAATAGATTGATTTTCTCTTTGTGAGGGGGTTGGATTGATCCAATGGTAACAACATATGTTTAGACTAATTCAAAGTGAAGTAATGACATGGGATGAAGATGGAAATACATATTTTGGTGTTGTTTTTAAATGATTTGGATAACTACAATTCTATTTTGTATATGTCTATTTTTTGACTCAGATTGTTGGTGAAAATTTGCATTTTTGAGATGTTTGAAGGTTTTGTGTTCTAGATTGAGAGTTAAATGCACCATTAGAAAATCTATCGAAAGCCAGTCAAACACGAAGATGTCTACAAAATCATTGAGATACAAGAAAAGAATTGCACTATTGAAGAGGCTATCATATAGAGGGAAGATGAATGCATATACATTGAGGTGGATTGTTATAAAATTACAAATGAAACTCCATACATTGATGTTGGTCCATTTTTTCTCTTGGGAGATCATGATCATGAAAGGACCATTTTTATTTACTATTTTTCCTTGCTCTTGTCGAAGATGCAAATAAATAACTAGTCATCTAGAGCAAGGAGCCAGTTGATGTGTATGTGTAATTTAAATAATATTTTCAACATGCACTAGGCTTGTTAGGTTTTTATTTTTTTGAACCTTTTCATCTTGTCTCCTTTACCACATCATCTGTTTTGATTGTTGTGCTCCAAATGAATGAATATGGGAGGGATAAATCTATGGAATTTATTATTATGTCTTCACATCATGAAAAGTGGAGGTGTGCACCATGGGTTGATAAGATAACATCCAAAGAAGTTTTTGGGAGGATTTGATTTGAGCTAATTGATAATAAAAATTAATGAACCAAATAGCTTTGTGTCTCTTATACACATGTTGCTACATGGTCTTGAAGTCCCTAATGGGAAAGGTGTAGGTTTAGATGTAGCAAGGTCTAATGAGGAATTTTTGAAATATTTATCCACTTTTTTGAACCTTGAGAATGATCCAAGAGGTAGATATATTTTTTTTCATAGAGAAATTGATTTTTCCCATTAGATGGAATGATAGTTAGAAGGGGGCACCTAAGTTGTAGATCTAGAGGCATGTGATAATGCTACCTTAAAAAAATTGAATGGGTTGTTTTCCTATTCTAGATGGAGAAGAATTGGCATGTGACATGGTCATATCATTTTTTTGAGGAGTATGGTGACAACACATACCACCTCAAGAGCATTTCCAAAGAATTGGTGAGGCTACTAGTCCACAATACTTGGTATTAGAAGTGCTTCTATAAATACTAGTCCTTGTACATATTATGTCTCTTTCTTGTAAATATTGTTGTTTGTGTCTTTGTGCAATTATGATCCATATTTGATCATGATGAAGTGTTTTTTTTCTTAATATCCTTTTGGTCTCCCCTCTTTTTGTTTTCTCCCATAGATGCTTGTGATCCTCACTTTTCCTGAAAGAGGCATATATCCTCATTTAGAGTCACTATTACTATCCAAATTAGTAGTACCCAAATTTACAAAGTGGCTAAGTGCTTGCCCCTTTGGCCTTGTTCTCCCCATCATATATAATTGATCTTAGATTTTTCTTAATGAGTCTCTCTTTGTTAAATTTTATATAGGTGTTGTACACCTCATCCCCCATTATCCTATCAATGTGTTAAAATTACAAAAAACTATGAAATTTCTAAGTCTAGGGAATTTTTGGTCATTTCCCCAAGTTTTCGTCAAACTTTCAATATTTTGACTTTCCCCCTACTTGCATGCCCTTAAGTTGAACCGTGAGAGCTCAAAAATTTGTACTAAGTAATTTTTTGTAGCATTGAAGTTTTTACATTTCCCTTCCTCATGTACCATTTCCATGTCAACAATAATCCTTAAAACCTCAAGCATTTTTCTTAGGTCCTTTGTGTGTTAGAGTTTCAAATATTTGCTTCCTTGTGTACCATCTCCTTATTTTCCCCAACCATAAAAATCCTAGTCTTTACTTTTAATGCTATACTTTCATCCATCCTTTTCCTTGGGTACTCAACATTCCTTACCCTTGACTCCCAACTCTTGATCAAATATTTTCACTAAGTTACCTTATCTAAGTCATATTTGTAGTCTTATACACTACAAAAAATCCTTGTGATTTGCTCAATTTTTTGCTTCCACCCACTGTTTTAATGTATTTTTTGCCAAATTTTTGAAAATGTCAGTGCTATTTATCGGGATAGCGCTATTTTTGGCATTTATTTGCGCCAATTAGGACAAGTTGACACTAATTTTGGTGCTCCTTTGTGCCGACATCAACATCACCTTTAGCGCCGATATTGGATTTGAGTCTGGCACCACCGTTAGCGCCACATTTGGCTTCGAGTTGAGCTTCGAGTTTAGCGCCACTTTTTAGCTTCGACTTTAGCTTCAAGTTTAGCTTCGGGTTTAGTGTCGGTTTGGATACCCCCATGTGAAGAGACTTATTTATATGTCTCATCGACAATGTAAAAAAGTGAAATTTCAACAAGATATGGGCATATTGAGGAGAGAATCACTTATGTCACATCAACAAGGTATATCTACAAGTGCTCGATGAAACACAACTCTTGGATATAACAAAGTAATGTCGATGAGACATTGAGATATCGGTAACACAAATAAGATTGTCTCATCGACACTCCTCAAGTAATGATCAAAAGCATACACCGCTATATCGCTAGTAAGGTGAGCAACACATGCGGTAGAGCGGTATACACTGCAACCCCGCAACAAGAAGCCTTGTGCAAGGCGGTAGTGCAGTAAACAACAGAAGGGAAGGGAAAAACACCGCCATACCACAACAATAATCATGAGTCTCCCCGACATGGCAGAGTTACACCACAATCATTTGAATATAGACCAAAATACTCTAAAACTCTAATAAACATACTCTAAAAATTTCGTTGAAATCTTATTTTCAGCCATAGCCTGCTAGAATGGAGTTTTCATTTTAATAAACATAAAATAAAACCTTTGTTGAAATCTTATTTTTAGGCGTAGCCCGCCAAAATGGAGAAGTGTTTCAGTAAAGAATGACAAAGAATGGTAAGGAGATGTGTGTGATAGGAGGCATAGGATTCATTTTTTTTCTCATTCCTGCTCTGATCAACAAGGGTTACAATGTTCACGCTACTGTTTGTAATCAAGGTATTTAATTGACATATGTTTGCATAATCTCAAATTCCTTCAGATGCTTTTGAAGTATCAATGTATCCTATATAGGGTTTAGGATGACTTCTTTTAATTTAAGAAAATAAATCAAATGCTTTTGAAGTATCAATGTGTCCTATATTGGGTTTAGAATAATTTCTTTTAATTTAAAAAAAAAATGAATGATGTATTTTCCTGTGTTTAGATAATGTGGAGATCTCTTAAATCTACCCTAGCACACTGTCCTCTTTCACACTGTGTTCATTACTCCAGCTGCTAGGGTTTTGCATTTGACATCTTTAATATCTTCATGATAGTGGCTTTTAAATAGATCTCAGTCTTTGCTTTAATCTTTATCATGGTAACCCTTGAGTTCCATAATCCACCTTCAATCTCTTGTAAGAATGTTGTCTTAAGCTAGATTGCATAGTATGCATATAAAGCAATTCCTTCATACCTACCATTGTTCCAAACCACCACTCACTGCCTTCCTTAAAATGCTACCTCCATAAGCACAATAACATGTTTTAAAATCATGGTTGCTAGTGATTGACCATTAAGGTCACTACTTTCATCAAGATACAATGAGTTTTTTGTCTTCAAACTTAAGGCATTATGCAAGATAACATTGTGAATTGTTTGTTGTGTACAATATTATTTTCTTGCACATTTACTGCTTTGCTAACTGCCTTTAAGACTAGATATTGCACCATCCATTGCAATCTCAAACAACTCATTCACTATCACTTGAATATTCCTTTCATGAGCATCATTGTATAAAATCAAACTATGCCCTATAGACTGCCTACTTACAAGTAATAATATTGGGGACTCATTGTTTCGTGGTATTTTGAGTTTTATTTAGAAGGGGTTAATATGTGGCATTTTTATGTGCAAGAAGAATAGATTGTGATGCAATGTTCGGGTATGGACGGTTTAGAAAAAAATGGATTGCTATTGGTGTCATAACCAGGTTGGAGAGTACCTTGAGCCGGTGTGAAACACTTCTAGGTGTTTTCGGTTAGAAGTAGAACCTAACTATAGGAAGTTCTGAATATCCGACAGAGGAAGTTCCTACATTCTAAAGATAAAATCATAAATCTACTTATCCATTTTCTGATCCAACTTGACTTCTTTAATATCCGATAGAGAAAGTTTGTACATTCTAAGATAAAATTATAAATCTGCTTGTCTTTGTGCAATTGCTCGTTTAAACTGTTTCTTTAATAGTTTTAGGGCCACGCCCATGTACATATCTTCTTCTTTTTCTATTTGAACGCTCAGGCTCTGCATTTACTCCAATCTCCATCTAAAATAGTAAACAACATGCATTAATTTATGATTGTACCTTGAGCCAATGTGAAACACTTCCGTGTGTTTTCACTCTGAAGTAGAAGTTGTGTGTAGGAATTTCCAAATATTCGACAAAGGAAGTTCCTACATTTTAAAGATATATTCTATGAAACATTCCTTATTTTCTATGAAACAGTGTATATATTCGTGTACTTGTAAGTATTCTTTTACTGTTATGTCTATTAAAGAAAACAGAGTTTGAATAAAAATGCTTCACCCTTTTTTGTAAGTGAGTATGTAAATTATTGTTTAAGGAAAAATCTTACAGTGTTTACATTTTCAGTTTACTAGTTTTAAATCTTCATTTTCTATATATATAAAATTGTATGTGCTCTTTATCTCTAATGACATAAAACAGTAATGTCATCAAAATCAAGGTTTTCAATTTCAGCACCATCATTGTCCACACTTTTCATATCCTGATCACTTTTAAGTACAATCATCAAAATTTTATTTTTGTTTCTTGTCCCAATTAATCTTGATTCCTTTTAGCACAACATAGTAGGTTGCATGTTAAATTTCAAACATTTTCTTGCATTTTTTTGTATATATTATTTTCTCAATGCATCATTATGTAACAACAATTTCACTTCTAAGATATACAGTAAAAATAAATGAAAGCACATGTTTGCTTTGTCAAGGGAAATGTATGGTGAATACTCTATGTATTTCAGATAAGTGTGCAAGCGAAATAAGACATAACTAATTGAATATGATTTTCTACTATATAATTTATTTTTTATGCGGAGGCCGCAACAACTTATCATGGATTAGTTTTGGCTAAGAAACAAGGTGTTTCTAAACTATGGCTAGAGGGGGACTCTCTTAATGTGATTAATTGCCTCATGATGAAATGTCCTCTTTCATGGTCAATTGCTAATTTTATTAATGACTCAATATCTATTATTAACTCTTTTGAGGAGATCAAAATCACACATGTTTTTCATGAAGCGAACATGATGGTTGATGGGGTTGCCAACATGGGAGTGGCTAAGAGATCTTAATAGGATTCTTTTGAATCGCTACCTCTTAATCTAAAGTGTATTTCTAATGATGACCAGTTGGCTTGTTTCTAGGAGAGATGTTCTCGTGGAAAGGTTTTAAATTATGAATTTAAGTTGGGTTTTACATGTCAACCTTTTGCTCTTTTAGTTTCATTATTATTTCCTTGGTTTCCATAGAAGGAAGGAATGGCAGTTTTGGCAGGGTTATTTAGAATGATAAGCCCACACATATTTGTGGGTGTTTGTTGTATTATTTTGAGTAGCGCCTAGTTCATTTTACTTTTTCATTTCTTCCAGGTGTTATTGGGTTTTCGTTTGTTTCCTGTCACTATGGGTGGTGACTGTTGCAGAATTGAGCCGAGTTCTTGTGAAGAGTTTCAAAAAAATGCTACTGTGTGGGAGGACTTGGAATTGGGGGGGATACTCAATTTATGTAGAGAATTCGAGGCCTGGACCTTGATGTAACAAATTTCTTTGTGAAAGGATGGAATGTGAGGTCTGTGCGTTACTAGGGCATTGAGTTTCGAATTGAAGAGGATTTTATTGCGGAGGTAATTGGTCTTTCAATTGCTGGGAGAAAGTTTTTTAGAGACAGGGGAGTGGCTAAGAAGGCTTTTGCGAATTTATTTAAACATGACGAGAGGAAGAAGGTTAAGGAAATTGAAAGTGGAGGTTATGCTAGGAAGTCCCTAAAGCCGCTTTGGAGGGACCTCGTGTTGGCCATTATGCACTACTTCACCCTTGAAGGTAGATTCTTTGTGGTTTACACTCACCATTTTATGCTCTCAAATCATTTTAGGCATAATGTTTTGGTCTCATTTCCTTTTTACCTATAACATTTTATGCAGAAGAGTATTGAAGACCATAGAAAGAACCCTAAGAAGGTGGTTCTTCATCAAGGGCTTATGTGTTTGATTTTTTCTCATATCAAGCTAAAGTTGATCTTGGTCTCCCCTAAAACTCCTGATAAGAAGGAAGTTAAAAATGATGGGTATCAAACAAGGGACTCTGTTGGTGAATGGGTCGGAAGTTCAAAGGAGGAAGAGTCAAAACATGAGGATATGTTTGTTGATGAAGGAGGCTCTAAGGAAAGGGATGAGGAATTGGAAGAATGGGGTAAGGGCTATAAGACTAATGTGGAGTTGTGGGAGGCTATGGCTAATTCTGTTAGAAAATATTCAAAGGGGAAAACCAAAGGCATGAAGAAAGTTAAAGCTTCCACCAAAAGGAAAATTGAGGTGGTTGCCCCTGGTTCGAATGTGAATCCCGCATTGTCTTCTAGAAAAGAGGGTTTGAAGGGTTTTCATCTTGTGGGTGATGAGGGTTTGAAGGGTTGTCATCCTATGGGTGATGTGGATCCTTCAAATTTTGATTGTGTTCAAAATGATTCATTGGGGAACCCTGTTCCTGGTAAGGATGGTCTGCTAGAGAGCTCCCCAGTGCAAGGGCTCAAGGTGCTGGTTAATTTGGGTGGTCAGTTGAGTGACCCTGTTGATATGGGCAACTCTATGATGGAGGTGAAGTCTAATGAGACTGGCTCCATGGATATGCAGGGGATTGATGCAATTAATTATTTTTAGGATTTTTCTACTGTGGAGAAGGAAGTAAAGAAGGAATGTGTAGAGGCATTAGCTGATTTGGAGAATTTTCCAGATAAGGAGAGGATAAAGGTGGATGTTGTGGATGTTGAGGATTCCCTAGCTGAAGAAGATGATGAATAGAATAGGGATTGTTCTGATGCCCTTGTTGACTTGGAGCAGAAGGGTCAGCCTCTGGTTAACTGGGATGAAATTGACATGAATATGTTTTGTAGAATGGCCAAAGATGGGACGAGAAACCTGCTTTCCTTGGTTAAGTGGTTATTTTCCGAGGTTAAGGAGCTCAATCTTCAGATGAAAAATTGGTAGGATGTTTGTGTTGCTATGCTAAGAGGTAACCAAAAGGAGTGGGAAATAAAAGGCAAAGAGAAATCAATGCATATTAAGCTTGATAAGCTACTGGCCAGTGCTAATCGTTTGGGGGTTTCTCATGAGGAAAGAATTTCCTCTCTGGAAGTTATTGTTAATAAAATGTTAGAGGACAAAGTGGCAAGTCTGGAGGATAAAATAGGAAAGATGTCGGAGGACTTGAAAACAGTGGTCAATATCAACAATAACTCTTTGAAGACCACTATTGTGGGTCTTTTTGTTTTGAATGAGAAAGCACTGAATTGGACCAAAAAACTGCTTGACTTGGGTGATATGGAGGAAAGGATTGAAGAGATTAGTGGCTCTTACCTGGTGGAGAAAGCAAAAGCTTCTACTCCTATGCTGGAGAAGGACATGCAGGCGGGTTCGTGCCTTAGGATGAGGAGCAAGATGAAAAAGAGGGTTGTTGTTGCTTTTGAGGAGCTGAAGGATGTTATCAGTATCCATGAGGAGGTCATCAAGGATAACATGGCCTTGAATAATGTTTTAGATAATTTGCTGTAGCTGGTGCTTCCTCTTTTGGTTCAGCATGTTTGCTAATGTTTTTTTCTTTTGGGTTTACTTTTGGGTTGCTAATGTTCCATCTTATGTCAACTTTTTGGTGTTTTGGGTTGCTGGGCTTAGTGGTTTAATTTCTCTTGTAGCTTGGCATCGTTGTAAATGGTTTCGGGGCCCCTTCAAAACCTATTTTTCCTTATCAAAAATTGATTCAATATGATTTTCTACTGTACAATTATTTTTATGTGTTTTTTACTTTTTGCATGTGGATTACCCTAAGAAAGAGACTACTTATCTTTTCTTAAATGAAGCCTTTACATTTCTTGTCTATGAAAGGAATTTACTGCTTGACAACAGGTTTGTGAACTTCATACAAATTAAGATTGGTGTAAAAGGCCATCCCCGCAAATGTTGTTTGGTCTAGAATTATAATGGCAAATAAAAAAGCTTGCTAGGAGAATAAAATAGGTTTTCAATTGTCCAAGTACGACATAATTTCATTGAAGCATTTCAAAGTTTAGGAAATTGAGATTCATGGAAAAATTAAACACATTTATGAAAATTAATAACATTCAATTTTCATAGTCCATGATAGTTATGTAAAAAATTGCACAGTTTATCCATGATTAATAACATTCGATTTTCACAATCCATGATAGTTACAAAGATAAAAGTATGCAGGGAAGAGGTGGGGATAGGAGTTGCATTTTTTAGAATTGAGGTTCAGAAATATGTTTATATAGGATATATCTCGTATTCACGTATATACATTTTTTTAAAAGTGAATAAAATTATTGTATATATAATTATTATCGAAAATGTAGTATTTTAAATCTATTCAAATTCTATTTTTAAATGTGACTTTCTAGTTTGAGTGGAGTCTATTGATATTTTAGATCTTAACATCTAAGCATCATCACAAAAAATTAAATTATTAGAACTAAATCTTTAATTTAATCTATTAGAGCTAAACTCTTTCTCATCTAAAATTTTGAATATGGTATTATCCATGATCCCAACATGAACGCACTTTGGAAATAAGTGTTTGAATAGAAATACACTTCTTGGTAAAATTTTAGTTTCTATCATGAAAGGGGTAAGTTACTAAGTGCTACAATACCTTAACAATCATAAGTAGGGTGTAAGTTTGAATGCCATTCTATCCAATATTCTCATTATTGTAGATGTATTTATTTAAATATAATTTTAGGATAAGCTTTGATTACAATTTGAATTGTTCAAGTGTTAAATTATTTTTTTCAAAAGTGATCTTCAGCCTTTTTAAAGATTCCTATAGATGACATTTTTCACATGGGAAGAATTTAAATTTATCCTAAAAATTGTAAATAAAAGAAGAGCCAAATATAAGTGCAAAAAATAGAGTATAAAACAGATAAGAAAAACAATGAAGATGTGACACCAGTATTTATCGTGGTTCACAAAAAAATATCAAAATAACTTTAGTGTTTAATCAATGTTGTCTCATCTATTTCCACCCAGTATTTTTACGCCGTCCACGTCCTCTCTCCATGGCCTCCTCTGTGAATAAAATGCTGCCACAAAAGCTTTCACCACACTACCATTGAGAAGGGAGAAGCAACTTGCAGGACCACAGTAAAAACCACTCTACCACATTGAGCTAATGAAGGAGCCCTGGGACGATAGTAGTCACCACACTACCACACGCCAATGGTAGAAGACTTGCAAGACCACAGTAAAATGTACAATGATAGGCGCTCAATTAGGCGCACTTGGTGTCGCCTTAGGTGCCCCAAATTTATTACATTAACGGCCAAAAGTTGACGCTCAAGCTGGCATTAAGGAAGAAATTAGACAACAAAAAAGGGCAAAAAAGGGAAAAACGTTGCGTGAAGGAAGAAATCAAAATAAAAAATTTAAAAATTTCCCACATGAAGGAAGAAATCAAACGACATAAAAGGGAAAAACGCCACGCGAAGGAAGAGAGAAAGGCGCTACCAGTAACTGAAGAGATCATGAAGCCAGGATGCACGAAGGAAGTCCAGTAAGGAGAGTACGCAAGTATTTGAATTTGTTCATAAGATTATATCAAATTTATTAAACGATATTTAAATTATTTTTTCTTCAATCGGTGATAATATTTTTATTTTATTTAATATAAATCAAAATATACAGAGCTCCAAATAAAAAGTTCTTCCAGCACCATCACATCATGTCAGTTAAAACATAATAAAAACCTATAGATCAAAAATCCCTACCACAACCGCCTGAAAACTATCCAACTAACTACTAACCAAACACCAGCTATTTACAGTATCAAAACCAAAAACAAGGCTTAACCCCTTAAGTTTATACATCAACATCTAGCTTAAACATAGTAAACAAGTTTATGCAGAAGTTCCAGAAGCGTTGCCTAGATGCAATTATTTCCGCGAGCGGATTCACCTTCTTTCTCAGACGCAAACCCTTCTTCTCACACAAATCCTCTTTGGTGATGGCTTTGAGTCCCACTATTATCTCCTTAGTCTCCATTAATTCGACACACAGTTTCAAAGCTTTCCACCCCCATTTCACACCCTCTCTCCACACGACTTTGGTTCTTCCTTCTGGCCACCTAATGAAAGGGAAATTTATCTCTGCTACTTCCAGGTCCACACATTCCATGCCTTTGCTCACAAATCATTTTCCTAGAACAACCCTTTCCAGGATACTCTCCATGTTCACTAAGAAATCCCTATGCACCAATGCTTTCATCACTTTCCTTACAACCTCCACCGACTCTTCTAAGTCCAGTCCCCATGCCATGATCAAAGAGTATATATCCATATTAGTCCAATATTTGTGCTTCAAATTTTTGAAGCCATTACCCAAAATGATTTGCATAGATTGCGCCACCTTCACATCCTTGTATAGGAACAAGCCAAACAGTCTCTTCATCATCACTTTGCCATCAAAAGAATCTAATTTCCTCCTCACTTTCAGAGTTAAGTTGGCCTCCATTTCTTCTCTGGTACGTTAGCCACCAGACTACTTCACATCGTCGTCCTAACACTCTCCTTACTCTCACAAACCAAGAAGCATCGAAAGAAATGCAAGAAAAAAATTCATTACATAGAAAATTGCCAGAAAACTTCATTTAATGTCGAACGTACATCCAACACTGGCAAAAAGAGCTAATTCTTCAATAATTTTGAAAAACATTCCTTCAATAATTTGTAAGTATATTTAATATGTTAAATGATATTTTTTTTATTTCCTTGGAAAAAGTAAATGATTGCATTTCTGGCTTTGGCTTCTAATTCATCCCATGTTTTACCCTCCTCCTCTTCTTCTTCTTCTTCTTCGTCCTCCTCTAACTCCACAAGAGATTCATCTTCTGAACCTTCCTCATCTGATTTTGATTCCTCTTCTACATCAGAGGGTTCGTATCCTTAATCTCACTCTTCTGAATTATCAAAATCAGAATCACTAGCTTCCATATTCAAAAATTTCCAACCACCATCTTCAATAAATTTATCTGGATCATTAGTAATTCTCTTCAAAATTGGCTACCAATTCAAGTTCATTCTGCTTTCATAATACTTTATATCCATGAAAACCAAGCTCTCTAAATGTTATATCAAACTCTAGTTCAAAATATTTTAGATGAGGTCGCTCTTATAGCTCTCTTACTCGCTTGACAAATCCTTGAAACTCTAACTTCTTAACATTCAAAAGATAAATGGAGTGTCCTCAACACCCAGTAGAGCTATCCAAAAAAGCTATCTAAAAGCTAACCCAATTTTTTAGTTTAATAATTTAATTATAAAGTTTAAACTTTGAATGTTCATTTTTTTGTGTTATTGGCTTATTGCAGGTTGCAACATTGTTTAATATTTATATTTATAAATTGTCTCTATCATATTAATAGTGTGTCAAAATGGAAAGGAACTTGTTGGAAGTAGTATGCTCTAAATTTCCAATACTTAGTGAATCTAGATCCATAGTTAGTAATGTCTAAACAAAACTTGTCCGAACAGCCATAGAGAAATGGGCAAAGTTAATGGGTAATAATCAATGGGCTACATAGGAGGTTTTCACATTGTCAGTTGATTACCTAAGCCTTCCCCCATTGATTATTACCCATTAACTTTTCCCATTTCCCTATGGCTGCTGGGACAAGTTTTGTTTGGACATTACTAACTATGGATCTAGATTCACTAAGTATTGGCAATTTAGAGCATACTACTTCCAACAAGTTCCTTTCTATTGTGAATGTGATAGAGACAATTTATAGTTATAGTTATACTTAGTATTGGAAGTTTGGAGCTTAACACTTCCACATTTCTTTAATCAATTTGGAGCATAAGACTAAGACTACTCAAATGACATTGTTGCCAGGTAAAAATTTATTAAGGGCATAATAGTAGTATAATTGTGTATGTGTATTTCCTTTAGCTAAAATTTGTGTTTATACTTAAGTGATCGATGTATACTTGTGTATGTGATAAAATTTTCTTCTATTTAATGATATTATTGTGTATTAAAGGCATGTTTAATAAGGGTGAATGAAACAAGTTTTAAATCCTTAAAAATCTTTAAATTTCTAGGGTTTTTTCATTTTGTTGAGTCTACGCCAAGTATGGGCACCGAGTCCTTGAGTCCTTGAGTCAAGTCACCCTAGCCAAGTTTGAGGCAAGTTTGAGTCTCGTTACTATGGTTGTGATACAAAAAAAGTGCTTACACATTGGTTGAATATATCCTCATCAAAATGACCAAAAATAAATTTCAAATTTGTAAGTGCTTACTGTAGAATCATTCTACATCTCACAAATTACCATTGAATTAGGAGAAAACTCAACTCTCTTTCCTGTACCTGTGTGTGTGATTTGATAGATAGATAGGAGATTAGTTGATAATGAGGGTATAAAAAGAACATCTTGAAATGTGTCATCCCCCATATCAACAAACCCTTTCCTACAAACATCAAGTGGAGCATCATCACCCATCAAAATGGAAGGAAAAGAACATGGCTCCATAGATTCAAGTTCATCCTTAGTTGAAGTCATGTGGTGTGAAGCACCCGAATCAAGAACCCATTTGGATGGTGGAGAAGCAACTACTACAAGGGCCTTTCCCTTTCCTTTCCCCTTGTTGTTCTCTTTAGCCTTGTGAGAACCCTCTTCTGAACTCTATTTGATGGAATCAAGAACATTGAGATTATTCTACTCAAGACTGTGTGTCAGATGATCCACTTGTTTCTTCAAACACTTGTGGTCATAATGATTTGGTTTCTTACCATAGGAACATTTGAACTTCTCTCTTTTAGGATTTTCAGCTTTTGAAGATGTCGTCTCTTTACTTTCTTTTGGAGTAGCCAATTTCTAATTCTTTTTCTTTGTGCTATTATTTTGTTTCTTATCCTTATTACTAATTTTTACTCTTTGTTCATTTGTGCCAAGGTTGGTAGCCAAGGCATGAGACTTAGAAGACTCAAGGGTGCCCATTTGAATTAGCTTATCTTGGTCTCGTGTGAGAGAAGTTGCAAAATCATCCAAAGATGGCATCTTGAATTGAGATCCAAGTGCATCCTTAGTAGCATAGAAGGTAGAAACAAATACTGAATATTCAAAACTTAGCTTTGAGAGAATACTTAGAATCAATTGTTCATCTTTCTTATCAATTCCATATTTTTGTAGTTGTAGCCTTAGTGATTTCATTTTGGCGAAGAAATCTTGAATTGTGTTGAATTTTCCTAGATTTAAATTGATTAGTTCATTATCCAACATATGACCCCTCATAGAATCTTGTGTGCCAAAAAGAGATTCTATCTTTTTCCATATTTCATTTGGATTATTCAAAGATTCAATATGAAAGAGTAAATTAGGAGATACAAACACACACAATTCTCCATATGCTCTATCACACTTGTTAAACCACTCAAACTTTTTTTCATCTTTAGTTGGTTCAGTTTCTAGTCCCATTACTCCTCAATGCAAACTAAGTCTCCTTAAGTGAGTATCTATTTGTGATTTCCACTCAAAATAATGGTATGCAGTTAGAGTAGGAAATTTGAAAAAGAAAGTGAACACAAGAATGCCAAGAACACACCCATCCTTTTCACTAGTATTAAAGATCACCCCCAAAATATTATAAGGTTGGCACTTTATAATCTAGTGTGTTTACAAAGCCTTTTCCAAGATACAATGCTCAATAGGCTCAAAATAACCAAAATTACAAATTCTGATACAAAATGAACCTCAGACAAAATCTAGAAAAAATATTTTAGAAGTACAATTAGTCATAGGTTCAATGATTATTTGAGGATAATAATCTAATAGGATTTGAATTTGAAGGGTTGAAGATTGATGAGAATGAAAACAAAGGAGAAGATGAAGGTAGAAGGTTTGTAGATAGTACAAAAGCAATAGATTAATTGAGATTGGGAGAGAGGGCAATACCACAAAATGAGGTATTAGTACCATGAATTGAAGGTTTCTTTGAAGGGGCAACCTCATTAAAAGAAAAGCTCAATTATAAAATATGATTCCAATGTGATATTTTATTTATTAAAACATCAATATAATTTTTTAGAAAAGATGACTTGCAAAATATAATCCATGTGGAATAAATCCACACTTGATGGAATATAACTAAATAATTATAATACAAAACAGTACACAATTAGGATGTGACTTGGGTATTAACATGAGACAAGTATGAAATTAAGTCACTTTACTTTGCACACATAAATATAATCTCAAAATGAACCTCCATATGAGAGTGAAGAAGGCACTTAAAAAGTATACTAAGAGAGGTTTTAAAAATAAAAATAAACATAAGAATAGAATATCACAAATAAAGAGAAAAGAGCCTCATGCAAAGACCACATCATTCATGAATATAATGAAGAAAAACGATACTATAATTAGTACATAAATCATAATTGTATGCTCAAAAGGTGATTTGGTTACCAAAAAAAAGAAGTGCATTTTATTCTAACCATTCCTCTAAAACCACTAACAAAGAAACTTTCCTAATATGGCATTAGAGGATCATGTTTTTTTTCGATTACAAATGATTATAAATATAATTAACACATGTGATCGTAAAGGGAAGAAAAGAGAATCAAGAGAGAAAAACCAAGTTTCAACAAAAACAAATTTGATGAATTTTGTTGGGATGGTATTTTTTTAGACAATGAGGACAATAATGAGGAGGTTGAACCTCCAAATTTTGTTCAATGATAAATGAGATTCACTACACCATATATAGGTATATACCTATATATAAGATTTACTCTTTACCTTTTTCTTTCTTATTATTTTGCATGTTGGAATTTTGATTATGTCTTATTTGTTGTGTGTTATATCCTCATTTTTACCTTCTACATTTGATTCCATGCTTTCCTATTTGTAGTGTAGGAAAAAATTATCCTTTTTCACACTTAATTCGGGAATGAATAATTAATAATAAAATGAGCTTAATGATGACTTAATTTAGTGTTGTAATATGTATTTTACATATTCACACTAAGTTTAGGGCCCTATTTAGTTAAAATGGACTTAATTGTTCCTTATTTTTGGTGTCGTAAGGTGTACCTTTACACTTTCAAACTAATCTAGAGCTTTATTAATTAATTGAGGTTAATTATGCCTTAATTGGGCACTTTAATTCAAATCCAAGCCTAATTAATTATATTCTTTGAGGGATAAAAACCAAAATTCATAAATGCCATAACATAATGTGTTAACATTGAGCAATGTGTGCCCTACGTAAGTGACCTAGGACCTATTCACCATAGGGAGAATGGGTCCTCACTTAGGCCTGGGACCTAGATTCAAACTATGTTTTTGACAGTTTTTCAATGATTTCAAAAGTGTATTGAGATGTCAACTTGTGATATTTGAATTTTGGGAATTAATGTTAAGATAGGTATAAATAAGAGGTAATTTCACTATGTTTTATCCTAGCAAATCTAAGACCTTCAAGAAATCCTAGAAAGCTTTCATGAGCACTTAGTATTTTGAAGAGAGCAATTCAAGAGTATTTTCAAGGCATTCAAGAGTAGATTTGTAGAAGATTATTACAACAATCAAAATTCCATTATCATGTCAAAGTCATAATGCATCATGCATGTTATTTGAGCTAATATGGTGATGTAGAGTTCAATATCTATTGAAGTATTCAATGCCATTGTTTCAAGACAAGTTTCATTATCAAGATTCACATCCATTGAGGCCACTTCATGATAGTTGCAGATCTACGACCCAAGGTTCAAATAAAGGTTTGGTGAGTTGTGACATAGGCATGTTCATACATCATTCCTTCATGTTTCATTGTTTCATTATAAGGTTTAATTACCAAAATGGGGTTTGACCAAGGAAAACCCCCATTCACCTGACAAACAACATTTTTATCTCTTTGATGTGTGATTACATATTTTAGTTGGAAGATCCTTTGAAGAGAAAAATTGAAGAAAGTTGCAAATTTTCCAAAGTTGCAAGAAAAGTTCTCATTTCACGGAAACTCTTCTACATAGTTTATTTTTGATTGTCTGACAGTGAAAATTAGGAATGTGGGAGTGCAATCACAACAAAAGAGAACTTAGAAAGGATTTTTGTAAAGCCCTAGCAAGGAACCATTCACCATAGGGTGAATGAGACCTTAGTGAGCTTCAAAAAGTGACTTTTGGTGATTGGTACACATTATTCTCCCCTTTCCATATCTACCTTTTGATTAGTGTTTCCATAAGTTTTATGTATAGTTTTTCATTTCCATTTTATAGCTTGAATTATGGAGTTTGTTTGATGGTTTTAATGTTTCTCCCCAAAGTGATATTTGACTCATACCCCATCCTTGCATAGAGAGGAAATTTGTTGATTCTTACCTTGATTTGACTCACCTTTCGGTTGATATTCACTTCATTTTTTGGATCCCATTTCCTTGAATGAAATTAGAGAAATAGGTCATTTCTTATCAATCCATTTTTGGGGTTACATCCCCCTAAACCCTACCATATCTTTTTCTATGTTTCATTTTAGTGAACCTGAGTTTGATCATTGCATTTTCTGATTTTGGAGTCCTTTTTCACCCATGATTTAGATCTTGCATTCATTGCATTGCATCTAGGGTTTTTAGGATTGCATATTTGCATTCTTTAAATCTGAAAAATACAAAAAAATTAGTCATTTTGCATATCATCTACATAGCATTGCATCATATTCATTTAGATCTAAAAATTGAAACAAAATTGCATATCAAATTAGGTCTTTTAGGTTGTCATTTTATCACATTTTGCACTTGCATTCAACATTAAATTCACAAAAAATCAAACTATAACTTGTTGTATCAGATCCGAATTTGGAAACCATTGAAATTAACTAAGAAATCTATAATTTTTTTTTTTAAACCCTCATCTAGGACCCATTTTCCCTAGGGTGAATGAGTCCCTGATTAGGGCCATTTCCTGATTTTTTGGGCATTAAATATTCTTTTTTGTATTTCTGTTTGTTGTTTTTGGATCTCTGTTTCTGTTTGCATAATTTATGTTTCTTCAATTTGTTCATATTTAGCTTCATCCGATAAAATTAGTACATTGTGTGATTTCAAAATTGCATTTACAAGATTTTATTTTCAAGTTTTTGCATAGTGTAATAAGAAAATTACCTTCTTTAGAATTTGAAAATTGCATTTACATATTGCATACTAGGTTTGCATTGCATTTTACCCTCTTTCCATTTTGGGTTGACATTAAGTTTGTGAATCTTGTATGAGCTTTACAACTTGGTGTCCTATTAGCAATATTGTTGTGAGACATAGTTTGAGACTTATGTCATCCCATGATACACCATTCGTCATGGATATTGGGTTTTCCAACTCTTTCACTAATAGTTTTGATAATCAACCCTCTATGGATTGTAGCTTGCATACCTAATTTCCAATGACTTCCTTACCTATAAACAATGTGCACAGTGTTGTTCATGTTCCACGAGAAAACATAAGAAGAATAGATGAAGGCATAGAAAAATTGCAAAATCTTATGAGTCTCGATGTGACTCCTACGCTAGCTAACCTAAGAAAGATGCTTAAGAGTGAATAAGGATTTTTTTTTTTGTAGCCTTGGTTGCATCCTTAAAGAGAACTTCAATTATCAATAAAATGATAATATACATACCTCGGTCAACTTTATTAAAGCTTAACCTCATAAGGGACAAACCAAAATTCCCCTTGATATTGCTTTCTCAAAAAATGACATAAACAAACATGCACCTGATGGTCCTCTTTACATAGCTGGAAGAATATATGACAAACCTACTAATGCGATATTAATTAATCTTGTCTATGCAAAGAAAATGATCACTGAAGAATTTTTATTTGTGCATAAACTCTATCAAGATACATATGAAAGATTGAATGCATGGATCAAAATGCATAATGGTTTTTCTTTCCCTATGATTGGCTCGATAAATCTCCCGCTAAAGGTTGGATCAAAAACATTAAATGTCTCATTTACCATCATCCCGACATTGGATCAATTTCATGTGAAGTTAGGTTATCCATGGCTTCGCTCCATGAATGCCGTCCCGTCGATTGTGCATAAATTTTTTAAGTTTCCCTTTGGCAATGAGATTTGCACTATGCACAATACTAGATTTAATCCTATGTCTTCCCTAGGAATTTTCATTGGATTTCTTTTGGCCTAAGCCTATTGAACCTATTAGACCTCATGAGGAATTCAATTCAAATCATATCAAAATTTTAAGGCAAAGCACATAGTAGAATTATCCCTTAGAAATATGGCTCAACCTATGATTGAGTCACACATCCTTGATGAAACAATGATTAAACCAAAAGCCCTTCTAAATATCCAAGATCAGCCTATGAAAAATCCTCGACCCATTTTCTATAAGAGACCATCGGACAATTAGAACAATCCCATTATGCCTCCTAAAGTCAAACAAGTTTACAAAGCCAAAGAGAAAGTGGTTGAGAAACCTCCCATTGTTCCTTATGTTCCTCCCCTAAGGGACGAAAAAGAAACCTATGGTTGACAAACCCCCTCCTACACAATCACAAATTGGAAATAGAATAAAAATAAACTGAAATTCTAGAAATTGTAGGTATAGATGTCGTGCTATTGCTCATATGTTATAAACTAAAGAAGAAAAGAGCAACATAGAAAATCAACATCCAAACTTTCCTAAAGCAATGTATGATGATTCTATACCTTTGCCACAACGTAAACAATAAAATTCTAGGGACATTATCATTCAACCTCCTGTTGTGATTAATTTAGATGATGACATTGATATTGCAAAGATCGATGAACAAGTGCATAATGAGCTAAATTCATTGTTCTCCTCTACCATGAGCTTAAATTAAAATTCTCCTAATAAGAGTGTTGAACTTGGTGTGTGTCCTAGTTCAACACTTGATGTTGTCCCTTTGACTACTTGTCAGCCTTTGGTATATACTGAGCGAGATTGGGATGCAAACGACCTGTTATAGGTTGACTCACATGTGCCTTACTAGTATTTTGAATTGTTTTCTTTTTTTCATGTTCTTTATGTGATTGCATGTGAGTAATGTGATCCCCTATAATGTTTCATTTGATGTATCTCTCTCTTTGTGCATTCCTCTATTTGTATCTAAATTCTTCTATATGTCATAAACATTTTACCTTTTTTGCTTGTCTTGTGTTTTCCTTTTGGGGATGATGCAAGGCATTGAGACATTTAGAACTCTTCCATGTTGACCCTAAAGCTTTTTCTTTGTTTTCACTCTTTTTTGTGTCATTCTTCTAGTTCTCTAATTATTTGGGGAATGATGACATTTTCAAGCTCTATAAAAACATTGTAGCAAAGATATATTAACCCTGAATCCGTAAATCCCTTATGGATTTTTGGGGGCAACCCTCCTTCCTTTTTCATGACGTAGTTTCATTTTAGAAACATATGAATTGCAATAGGGATTTCTAAGTAAGCTTTCATGTCTTAGGATTGAACATTGACTACTTTAAAGCAATTTCTCATAGCAATGGTGTTAGAAATTGCTTTAAAGTGGGAGAATACATTAATAATATCTTTCAACATTTCAAATGTTTCATGGTGCGATTTTCCTTCTTCTTGTGATGTGTCCTTTTCTTGATGGTGTCATTGGGTTTGATGTCCTCTAAGATGAGATATTTCCTAGTGTATGACTTTCCTCTTAGTGGTGATTCACATTGCATTCCCTAAGTTGCAAATATTTTACTCTTGATTTTTCCTTTCTTGGAGACATTAGGCATGATGTTCCCTAAGAAGAAGACCTTACACAAACTAAGAAAAATCCTTTGAATAAAAACCTTTACTAGCATTATTGTTCATAAGTATTTAGCATAATACAACTTGTTAACCTTGTGAAGCTCAAACCCTAATCAAGGCTACCTAACATAATGCACCTTGCTTGCCTATGGAGCCTTGCCTTGTTCATAGGTGCTTAGCATAACGCAGCTTGTTAAGCCCTATGGAGAATGAAACCTTGCCTTATGGTGCCCTATTAAAGTAATAAGAGGGATAGATTTGGTATATCTAGTATGATGAGAGCTAAGACAGAGGCATGGCTTTCACATTGTATAGTCAGAGCTTCTAGACCTACATGACTTTCTCACTAAGCCACTTTATTGGGAGACTCACCTAGTGGGTAGCCTGAAGTTTTGCTACCTTAGAGTGAGCACAAAAAAAATAATCCAGACATGTTTTGCATCAATCGAACAATCTAGGCTTGATCTTCCTGGTCTTTGATGTTGTATGATTGGGTATCTTTGTCATTGTTGCATACATAAGTGTCTTGAATGTCTACTTTAGTGTGAGTTTGACATGGGGTCGTCCTCTCACTAAAGTGGGGGCTAAATGTAGTGTAGGAAAAATGATCCCCTTTTCACACTTAATTTGGGAATGAATAATTAATAATAAAATGAGCTTAATGATGCCTTTATTTAGTGTTGTAATATGTATTTTACATATTCACATTAAGTTTAGGGCCCTATTTAGTTAAAATGGACTTAATTGTGCCTTATTTTTGGTGTTGTAAGGTCTACCTTTACACTTCCACACTAATAGATAGGGATTTTTTAATTAATTGAGGTTAATTATGCCTTAATTGGACCCTTTAATTCAAATCCAATCCTAATTAATTATATTTTTTGAGGGATAAAACCTGACATTCATAAATGCCATAACATATTGTTTAACATTAAACAATTTGTGTCCTAGGTAAGTGACCTAGGACCCATTTTCCATAGGGTGAATGGGTCCTCACTTAGGCCTAGGACCTAAATTCAAACTATTTTTTGGTAGTTTTTCAATGATTTCAAATGTGTATTCAGATGTCAACTTGTGATATTTGAATTTCGAGAATTAATGTTAAGATAGGTATAAATAAGAGGTCATTTCACTATGTTTTATCCTAGAAAATCTAAGGCCTTCAACCAATCCTCGAAAGTTTTCATGAGCACTTAGTATTTTCAAAAGAGAAATTCAAGAGCATTTTCAAGGCATTCAAAGTAGATCTGTAGAAAATTATTGCAACAATCAAAATTCCATTATCATATCAAACTCATATTGCATCATGCATGTTGTTTGAGCTAATATGTGATGTAGAGTTCAAGATCTATTCAAGTATTCAAAGGCATTGTTTCAAGACAAGTTTCATTATCAAGATTCACATCCATCGAGGCCAGTTCATGCTAGCTGCAAATATACAATCCAAGGTTCAAATAAAGGTTTGGTGAGTTGTGACATAGGCTTGTGCATTCATTATTCCTTCATGTTTCATTGTTTCATTATAAGGTTTAATTACCAAAATGGAGTTTGACCAAGGAAAACCCTCATTCACCTAACAAACAACATTTTTCTATCTTTCATGTGTGATTGTAGATTTTAGGTGGAAGATCCTTTGAAGAGAAAAACTGAAGAAAGTTGCAAAGTTGTCAAAGTTGCAAGAAAAGTTTTCATTTCATGGAAACTCTTCTACAAAATTTATTTCTAGTTGTCTGATAGTGAAAATTGGGTATCTAGGAGTGCAAACACAATAGAAGAGAACCCAGAAAGGATTTTTGCAGAGCCCTAGCTAGGAACCATTCACCATAGTTTGAATGAGTCCTTTGTGAGCTTCAAAAAGTAACTTTTGGTGACTAGTACACATTATTCTCTCCTTTCCAGATCTGCCTTTTTATTAATATTTCCATCATTTTTATGTACAATATTTTATTTGCATTTTATAGATTGCATTTGGGTGATCCCACAATACTGGTTTACAATTTTTGGCCAAACTAGACACTGAACTGATTTTTTCTAGCCAAATCTTCACTTTAAGGCACCTATAGCGGCTAAACCATGAGGAATTTGAAGATGATGCAATCTAGTGATTTGTGACATTTTTTTTGTAGATTCTAAATATATATTTTTAAAAAATTTGGAATCAGATTGCACTTCTTTTTCCATCTTTTTCGAAAACTAGTTTTTTCAGTAAACACCATTTTTAAGGAGTGATGCTCACCATATACAACATAACTTTTTTCCCATGAAGGATAAAATTCTAATTTTTTCAAATTTAGATTTGTAACTATGCATCTAGTGCTTTCAATTGGTTTCATAATGTTTTATCAAATATTTTTTCCTTAAACAAGTTTTGAAGTCAAACCAATTATAATTCAGACATAGGTAGACCGTATACAACATAAATTTTTTTGTATTTATTGAAATTCATTTTTTTTTGTTGGATCAAGGACATCAATATCTAGTGCACTAAAAAATTTCAAATTTTTTTTTTGTAAATTTGCTATTTTTCCACATGTACAGAATGAAGAGCTTGATTTTAAGTGAAAAACCTATGTTTAATCAAACTAAGAAAATAAATACATAATAAAACCAAAACATATTAAAATTATATTCGTTGGATAGCTCATTCTGAGGACTACCATCATCCAGTTGGGTCTATGAAATCTCCTCCATTTTCATCCTCAACTTGAGCTTCGAAGGGAAAAATTATAGAGTTTTTTGGTGCCAGCAGGGGAGAAGGGGGGAAAGGGGGGGTTTGAGCGAACCCCCCTTGGAGGTTCGCTCAAACCCCCTTTCCACAACCCTATCCTTTTCTTTTTTTCCTAGGAAATGTTGGACCCATCATATAATGGGTTCGCTCCAAAGGGGGTTCTAGCAAACCCCCTTTGGGTTCGCTCAAACCAAATGTTCGTTCGAACCCCCAAAAACCAATTTTTTTTTGCATGGGGGCATTTTTTACAAATTTCCTTCCTCACTGGAATTGTAAAGAGGAACTTTTCTTATTTATACCTTGATTTGACCCACCTTTCGGTTGATAGTCACTTCATTGTTTGGATCCCATTTCCTTGAATGAAATTAGAGAAATAGGTCCTTTCTTATCAATCCATTTTTGGGGTCTAGTTTGCATTAACTTTGCATTGCATCTAGGGTTTTTAGGATTTCATATTTGCATTCTTTAAATCTTAAAAAATACAAAAAAATAGTCATTTTGCATATCATTTACATAGCATTGCATCGTATTCATTTTCATTTGAAAATTGAAACAAAATTGCATATCAAATTAGATTTTCTAGGTTGTCATTTTATCACATTTTACACTTGCATTTAACATTAAATTCATAAGAAAATCAAACTGTAACTTGTATCACATCAGAATCTAGAAACCACTGAAATCAACTCAGAAATCTGTAATTTTTTTTTTTAAATCCACATTTAGGACCCATTTTCCCTAGGGTGAATGAGTCCTTGATCAGGGTCATTTCTTGAATTTTTGGGCATTATAACATTCATTTCTGCATTTCTGTTTATTGTTTTCAGATCTCTATTTCTTTTTGCAAAATTTTTGTTTCTTCAATTTTATCATATTTAGCTTAATTTGATAAAATTAATGCATTGTATGATTTGTAAATTGCATTTACAAGACTTTATTTTCAGGTTTTTGCATAGTGTAAATAAAAAATTACCTTGTTTAGAAACTAGAAGTTGCATTTACATATTGCATACCAAGTCATTGCATTGCATTTTACCCTCTTTCCATTTTGGGTTGACATTGAGTTTGTGATTCTTATATGAGATTTACAACTTGGTGTCCTATTAGCAATACTATTTTGAGATGTATTTAGAGACTCATGTCATCCCATGATACACCATTCTCTGTGGATCTTGGGTTTTCCAACTCTTTCACTAATAGTGTTGATAATCAAACCTATATGAATCATAGCCTGCATACCTCATTTCCAATGACTTCCATACCTACAACTGATGTGCATGATGTTGTTCATGTACCACAAGAAAACATAAGAAGAATAGATGAAGGCATAGAAAAATTGAAAAATCTTGTGAGTCTTGATGTGGCTCCTATGCTAGCTAACCTAAGAAAGATGCTTAGGAGTGAATACGAAATTAAAATTTTGTATAGCCTCGATTGCATGCTTAAAGAGAACTTCAACTATCAAGAAAATGATAATATACATGTACCTTGGTCAACTTTATTGAAGCTAAACTTCATAAGGGCCAAACCAAAATGCCCCTTGATATTGCTTTCTCACAAAATTACATAATCAAACATGCACCTGATGGTCCTCTTTAGATAGCTAGAAAAATCAATGAAAATCCTACTAATGGGATATTAATTGATCCAGTCTATGTAGAAAATGTGATCATTGAAGAATTTGTTCCCGATTTAGAGTGGCTTGACGGCCGGCCCGGGGGTTCGGTTGTGTATGTGTCCTTTGGCAGTGAGAATTCCATTACCTATGCGGAGATGAATGAGCTGGCGTTGGGTTTGGAGTTGAGCATGAAGCCATTTTTGTGGGTGCTCCAACCCTCGGTCGATGCAGCTGTCGATGCCCTCGCGGAGTTTCTACCCCAAGGGGTTCGTGCCCGAACCAAGCATCGAGGATGAATTTTAATGCAGTGGACGGATCAATTGGCCGTTCTTTCTCACCTGGTGGTAGGGGCTTTTCTCACACACTACGGATGGAACTCGTTGCTGCAGGGCATTACCTGTGGCGTGCCCTTTATCTGTTGGATGATCTCTGCAGAGTAGCCGTATAACACCAAATTTATTGTGGAGAAGCCAAGTGCGGGCTGAGGATTTGTAAGGGGGGACTAGGGATGAAATTCAGAGTTATCAATAGTGTATTGGACGATGAAGTCGAAGCAGAGAAGGCGATGAAGAGAAATGTGATCAAGTGGAAAGAAATGGGCAGGGGTGCCGTAGCTGAGGGTGGATCTTCGGCCAGGAATTTCAATACTCTAGTTGATGGCATTTTGTCTCTACGACAACTCAAGGAGAAACTGATTGCCTTGGGTCAAGATTCTACTACTTAGCAGATATTTTCTTTACTATCAATATTCTGTATGGTCTTAGTTTATGTTAGTTTATTTGTGTTTATAGAATGATGGTGCGTATACCTTACATGCTTGCAGGCAAGGAAAGACATGCTGATAAAACTCATATTTGAAGGATATATGCATATTAGGTTTCCTTTCAATCTTCAACTATTACATATTTTGTAAATTTATAATGGTTCAACAACACTTTCTTTATTTTTTAATTATTGAATTAGGAATATAGAAATCGCTACAAAACACAGTTGCAAAAAATAGCTACAGCAAGCGTATAGGCTGAAAAGCACAAGCCACATCCCAAACATTCCTTCCTCCAATAGGAGTAAAAAAAAACTCAAATCATAGACTAATAAAAATTCTCACAGTCAAAAACATAATAAGAATTTTACAATGGCTGTTTTGGAAAAAAGAAAATCATCTCAAAACAACAGCCCGCAATTTGATAGTAAAACAAATTTTGATGATTGCAGGTCATGGAGGAGAGATCTTTTCCACTCAATACTTTTATAGGTATATAAAAATGGGCCTTTTTTTTTTCTACAATTGAGGCAACAAAATCAAATTAATTTGTTCCAACAAATAAAACAGTTAACTTTAGAGTCACTTTTTGCAGCTAGATTAAGGGAATTAACTACGTGAAATGGTCGGTCAGTCATAGGTTTTTGACAATTCAAAGCTCGAAGTTTCCAGTTTTCCCTAGATGATTGAACCAAGATAGTTGCAGTCACTATGAGAATGAATCATGAACCAATCAACATTAAATGAAAGCTTAGTACTAGAGAGTTGGATCATTGAAGGTGTCATAGATAACCAGTTGGGGAGATTCAAGAGAAAAAGGAGACAATAGGTCCCTCAAGGAGTGCTTAGTATTCATGGTAAGGTCCTCAAAATTTTGAAGTTAAGCACAATGATCATGGAGAGTATTTAAAGAGAGCTTAAAATTGAGGCCTTTAAAGGAGTGGCAATGGGGGATGTAGTTAACCATATGAAGATTCAAGTTGGAACAAATTAGTTGTAGCTCGATGGAGGTGGGATGACGAGTGTTGGAGAACAAAGCCAAACATCTAAATTTCCAAATGCACTTAAAAACTACTTGCTTGCAAGTCCAAGTGATGAGATTATGAGCTTTGGAAGACCCAATGAGAATAGTTTTCCAAGACCATTTGAAAGAGAAAAGAGTAAGGAGAGTGGAGAAGAGGGACAACCATCATCGTTTAGAGTGACGACAAGACCAAAAAGAAAAGCATGTTTAATAGACCCAGTTTTGGTGCAAAGCAAACAAGATGGAGGGGGGCTGGATAAGAGTGGGATGGTTGCCAATGGGGAGTTTCTCATTAAAGGCCCTCCGAGCCAAGAGTTGGGATTAAGCATCAACCTTGGTTTTCTATATTTCTTGACTAAGTTTATTCCATTTAGAGTGACTAAAACAACAATTCTAGAGGGAGTTTAACTGGGGAGAGATGATGAGAGGTGGGAGGAGTTGTTTGTAAATTATCTTGAGAGGGAATGAATTCAGGTTATGAATGGTAGTCCATCTTCAATAATTACAAAAGTAGTCATGATTGTGGATGGAAAAAAGATTGTATAGCTACGTAGAGATAAATTGTTGAATACCCACAATTCTTTGTTAATAAAAGAAGACAGGTTGTACTAAAGTTTTAGAAGCTACCAAGGTTTCTATTTGAATCTTGTCGGATCCCAAAGGTCTCTAAAGGTTTGAATTTCCTTTTTGAATAGATATTTTCCATTGCGCTATTGGAAAATCCCCAAGGGTTTTCTTTCTAGTTGGACAAGTTTGTTCCACCAAATGGAAGACCCAACAAAACTTAGGTCGTATTTGAGAGATTGGTCAATACCAAATTAGTCTTTTGGGAGTGACCTATCGAGCTCTCCAAATAGTGTTAAAAGCAACAAAACCACGGGGTTTAAAGAATGGAGCCATAAGGAGATTATCCTACTCAATTATTGACTTCCAAGGGCCTCCTATAGTAGCAATATGAATGTGACATATAACTAATTGCTTCCATGGAGAATTTATTTCCATGACTCTCACCAGTCATTTGGTTGTGAGAAAAATGCCTTGCGTGAATGGGTCTATAATACCTATCCCACCTTTATCTTTTTCTTCAATACAATGCAAACAAGAAGTAGCAAGGGGACTTTTTTATTGCCCCACTTGGCCCAAATGAAGCTTCTGATTAGTCAGGTAAGTTGTTTGTAATAAGTTTTGGAAGGCAGCCAACAAGATGAAATATACACATGGCTAGCTAGAAGGAGTTGGCAACCTAAATACGTCCAACCATTGAAAGGAAACAATTAGAACAATGCATTTTTTTATTATCATAAACTAGCTCCACATGCCCCTGCGAGAAACTCCAATGCCAAAGGAGATTCCTCTAGGTATTTTTTAATAGATCCATATTTAATTTCTCTCTAATCATTTGGAATATGAGGGTGAGTTTTAGGCCAAGTAATGAAGTGTTGAAATTTGTGCATGACAAGTTTAGAGAATGATATAGTGCAAAAAAGGTCTAAAATATCAAAATTATGGGTTAATTTTGAACCCGAGTTTTGAATGAACAACATACTATCATTAGAAAAATGTGAATTGAGATTTATGGAACTTCATAAGGGGATATTTCTTTGATGAGATTGGAGGAGAGATCATTCTAAAAGAGGTACACTAGAGCATGCACAACAAAGACATAAAGAAGATGAGCAAGTGGGTAGCCTTAGTATATTGACTTTTGCAAAGGAAATTGAGGGGAGAGAGAGCCATTAACCACAACTTTGGCATTGACGTTTGTAAATATCATTTTGATATGATTGCAAATCATGGGGCAAAAACACATCCTCTTTAGAACATTTAGAATGAAAGACCAACAAATATGATCATAAGCTTTGTCAAAATCTAATTTCATGATTAAAGCATCTTGAGTTTCCATTTGTTCCCATTTAGGTGTCTCCCAAGCAAGGAGAAGATTGTCCAAAATGAAGCTACCTATGAGGAAACTAGTCTACTTAAGTCCAACAATTTCTTGGGTGATACGTTTGATCCTCCAAGCCAAATCTTTAGCTATTATCTTATAAGAGGTGTTTAAAAGGGTGATAGGCCTCCAACCATTGACCAATTCTTCATCTTTTCCTTTGGGGATAATTTCAATTATTCCCTAATTAATAGTAGGCCATAAAGAACCCATTTCTATGGCTTAAATGTACATATAGTAAAAATCCTCTCAAATGTGAGGCTATAAAGGTTTGCAAAATTATACCAAAAGGCCATTAACCCCTAGAATTTTCTCCAAAAATATAGTAGAAAGAAGTTGGTCTAGATATTCTATAGAGAGGAGGTGGTCAAGGTAGTGGATACACTTTGGGTCAACTTTACATATAATGCAATAAAAAATTCTCTCTACTAGAAAAGTAAGAAGGGGTGCCCAGTTGAATCATCCATGAAAAGTTTCTTATAACGATCATAGAAAATTTGCATAGTTTTTGAATGGTTAGATTTGATGGTGCATTTAGAGTTATTGATGGTAGAAATATATTATTACTTTTATTTATGTTGAATAAAATGAAAGAAGTTTGATCCTTTATCCTTATATTTAATCCAATGAAGATGAGCTTGTATTTGGGATCTTTTGTTTTTACAAGCTTTAAATTTCTTTAAGATATGTTCATAATGAATCATTGATCATTGGATGGAAATTCTAGAGGGATTGGTGGCAAGGAGTGTCTTTTTCGAAAGTAATTGACCTTCTAGAGGCTTTTCAAGTCTTTTTCATTTGGCATCAACTCTTTGTCCATAATCACAAAGAAAGAGAGTGCAATAGGCGATGATTCTTTCCCACCAATAAATTCAACAATCTTGTTGTGATTTACTCTCATCTTTCCAAATAGCCAAAGGCCCAAAAGGTTGTCAATATAGTCATGTTTAAGGGGGAAGATATTAATCTTGAAAGGAAGGTCAAATGATAAGGATGAAGAGTTGGACAATGAAAGAGTGGTAATAATAGGAAGATGGTTTGAAAGAGTGATTGAAAGGTCCAATCAAATAGGTAGATTGATAGAGGAGGGAAGAATTTAAAAATAAGGGGAGATGTAAAACTCACTCAAGGCGACTCATTTTCCTTAGAGAACTTTCCATACAATTGTGTTAGCTGAATCAATGATATTTTTGCATTTCAATTTTACCAATGATAAGTTCAAAGAGTCCAAGGGTATTTTTGGCTAAAGTCTAAGTTTCAAATTCTTTTTGAGATAGGCTAATAGTGTTGTTCCAACTATGGTTTATTAATTATTAGATACCATATTAAAATCACCACAAGAATCCACTTAGCCAAGGGGAGGCTCAATCATAGCCAATTCAAAATAAGATATTTTTTGCTAGGGAGTTGGGAGCATAGATGGCGAAAAATTCATAAATATTATCTTGATTCATAACAGTGGCCCAAGTGCTTCAATTAGAAGGATTCGTACCAAAATTAACATGTTTAGAAAGCTAGGGGAAAGGACCAAAAAATACCACCCCCTCCTTTTGAAGAATGATTGGTATGCTGAAGAAACCCTACTTCTAGATGGAAGCAAGAGTGGCTTGCAACCAAATATTGCTAATTTTAACTTCTTGCAACATGTTGACATTAGAATGATTAGTTTGGATAGATTTTTTGAATTGATACTTCTAAGTGGGGAAAGTTATACCCTTTAGATTCTAGGATTGGATGCAACACTTCATTGTTGGGTAACAAAGAGAGGATCTTCCTCCATAAGTAGTGAGGTATTGTCTTTATCTTCATATCTAGGTTGAGTTTCAATTTGAGGTTATAATTAGATCTTATGGGAGAAGTAGAGTGATATTGGGCTATCACAAGGGCTTGGGAAGGAGGTGTCAAGGTAAGGTCTAGATAGGGAAGGTTGGTTGGAGGAGGTACATTTTCCTTGTTTCTTGTAAACTCTAAAATTGAAAATTAGGAGAGTTTCTTGAAATGACATAAGTAAGAAGTAGAGGAAAAGTGTGGGGAATAGGAAGGGGTGGAAAGGATATTACCAAAAAAGGAAGAAGGGTGAGGATCATTGGAGGGAAAGGGCTTGAGAAGATTCAAGGAAGGATCTAGAGGCTCATCACTAGTAGAGTTAACAAAAAAAAATGTGTTAGCATGAAAGTTAGAAGGAATTGAGGTGTGAGATTTGTAGCTAGGGAAATCCAAAATTAGATGGCCTTCTTGGTGGTAGTAAAAGAAATTATTTGGATTGTTAAGATATTTATTTTGTTTCTAAAATTCAAATCCTTGATCGACTAGCCTAATGAAATTTTGCAAGGCTTGAGTAAGGTCCGTCTCAACAAAAATCTTGGATTGAACCCACAAGCTGGACTATCTGTCTATGTTTTTTTTGTACCATAACACTTTTCCAAGTTGGGGGGAAATGCCTTGAAGAAATGGTTGGAAGGCTAGGTTAAGGAAAGGGAATTCAACCCACATAGGATACTTGGATCTGGTAATGTCATTTGGGTGGAAGTTGATATCCCACATATGGACATAAAAAAATCATAAATGACCCATGAACGATAATGTAACATAGTTTTGGCATGATTTGGGTCTACAAAGGTATAAGACACATACCCCTACCCAACCTCCTAAAATATCAATGGTCCGACCCTTTTATTCTCAAATTTTTTGGCCCATTTGAAAAAATATTCTATTATGAGGGAATCCCTTTAAGGACAAAGAAAATCATTCTTTCTTCTTTACATATAGAAATGGCATCTAAAATATTATTAGGTAGTGAGAATGAAATTGATTTATCTTCCTTGTCATCCTCTAGTTTGTTTAAGGCTAAGGATTCCTGTGGCACCTTGTTGGATTCAACAACATCAATGTAGGGTGAAATGGATGGTGCTTTAGTAACATTCATGTATGATAATGGAACATGATTTTGACAGTCATTTAGGGCTTGGTATTGCTCCTTTGCTTCAGGTTTTCCTCATTCACATGCATTCTTTTTCATGTTGCTTGCCCTAGGTTTTAGACTTGAGAGTGTTTTGTTGTTGGTATTTTTCCTTGGCTGTTTGAAATAAGACAAAGTTTTTGGATACCAAGGGGGCCACTAGGGTTTTGACAAAGATCTAATATGTTTGCAACATTTTTCCTCTCTTGCAAAATTTCAATCACCAAATGGATGAGCTTGCTTTCCAAAGATTCTTGGTAATGAATGTGTTGGGTTTGTATGCACAAACTTATATTCCCTACATAGCTAAAATAAGAATGTTTTGAATTCCAATTTGTACATATTACTGTAAGATACAAAAGTTGAGTCGAAAGGTGATTGAGAGGTTATAGAATATTATGGTGAATTAGGTTATAGAGTTGAGCTTTAGAGACCACATTATTTCATCATACATGGAAGAATGTAAAGAATGTGAGTTTTGTCTTCAAGTCAAGAATAATATTTGTGAAGTTTTAAGATTCAATTTTGTGAGTTGAGTTGCATATATTGAGAATAAATATTATTTTGTTGTTAACAAAAAATATTCAATTATTTTTTGGATTCTCAATATTTAATGAATATATAGTGGTATATGTATCTTATTTAGAAAATTTGAAATTTATTATTGGATGAAGCATATTTGTTTAGATGTGAGGTATTGATAAGTACATATACAATGTTATAGTTGTTGTCTTATGCTCATTTCTATATTAGGCTAATTAATGTAGGAGCATCTAAGGTGTAAGAGCAATCTTGCATCCAACCAAAATAAGTGTGAAAAATTAAAAGTTCTACAATCAAACTAAAAACTTCACAAATAATTCATTTTTATAATGGAACACATGGTATACTATGTTTTTATCTTGAGATACATCCAAAAATTACTTTTATAAGGTCTTAGAAGTCTCATCTTTACACAAGTTTTATAAAAGTTTGACTTAGACAAATTATAAAGAATTTTTATCCCATTTTATGGCGTTATTTTAGAATTGGAAAAAAATCTATAGAAAATAAGATTTCACACAAAAATAAGGATGAATTTACAATTCATCCTCCACTCTTTAGAGCTAAAATAATCAACCTAGGTATACATTTACTTATAATCATAACACTTTTTCCTATATTGTTTAAAGCTTAGTGAGCTAAGAATTTTCAAATAGGTATGCTTGTTATCAATGCACTTTGTCAATTATTTTTGGTAAGTGCAATTTTTCAATTTTTTTTAATGCATGCCCTTTTTTAATTGTTGTTCCAAATAAAATAACTATATAATAAAATTTTAGTGAAGTGGTAATTAGCAATCATACCTTAAGGGCATGCCATTATTTATAAGGTAGGGCAACTACTACTTAATTATATTGAGATGAGTAATTTATATTTGTAGTAGGGGGAAAAATATTTAATGTTGGGTTGATCTAGTTTATATTAGTATCAAGGAGAGAAGTATATGGTATCTAGTCGAAATTATTTTTATGTCCTTTTTTAAATATTAAAAATAAATATAATGTTAATTAAAAAGAACAATCTTGTTTGTGAGTGTGGTATCTTTAATTGTTGGATTTGAAAGAAATATAGGTGTGCAAAAAAATAACAAAAATAAAGCAGATACATCAAAGCTTAAATAAAAAACAAAGGGCACATTGTAATTGTTGCTATAGTAAAATATTGGTACTAATATGAATGCATATTACAAGAAAATCAAATACAGAGCTCTACAAAGTTCTCCTATACCTCTTATGATCATCATATCAAATTCTTCCATCAACCCTTGTTTTATAGTTAAGAAGGGCAGTTACAAAAATTATAGTGCAAGGCAAGTTAAACATCAAATTGTATGTGGTGGATAAGGATGTCAGTTTGCAAACAAGATAATTCAAAATGATTCAAGCAGTGTTGAAGGATAATTGGCAGAAGTTTCCAGCAAGGTGGTGGAGACAATCGTTGTTTCTCCTAAGCATTATTGCTATCATTTTCCCCCTAACATTTTCTTAGTGTATTAACACCTAAAATATCTATGATCTTAGTAAACATTTCCTTTGAAATTGCTTTGGTAAATATATCTGCAAGTTGATCACTAGTTTTACAAAATGGTAGTTCAATTTGTCCATCTACTACAAGATTTCTAATGAAATGATGGCAGATATCTATATGCTTAGTTCGACTGTGAAAAAATGGATTCTTTGTTATAGCAATAGTAGAATTATTGCCACAATAAATAGTTGTAGGTTTATTTTGTTCTTGTCTCAAATATGTGAGTATTCTCCTCAAAAAAATTGCTTCAAGTTGTAGATGTTGTTGCAATGTACTCTGCTTTTGATGACAATAGTGCAACTATTGATTTTTTCTTTGAACACCAAGAAATTGCACCTGATCCCAAGTTGAATACATATCTTGATACTACATTTCCTATCATCAATAGATCCTTCCCAATCATTGTCAGTATATCCAACCAATATAAAGTTGTGTATTGGTGTATACAAAATGCCAAAGTTGATTGTACCATGAACATACTTGAGTATCCTTTTTATGTGGCACAAAAGTGAATCTTACTTGAATTTTGCATAAATCTTGATACTAGACTGGCTGCATACATGATGTTAGGTCTAGTTGTAGCAAGATACATAAGATTGTTGACTAAACTTCTATACAATTTTCTATCTATCTTTTCAGTATCATCATCTTTGACCAACTTTACATTTACATCCAAAGGTGTATTTATTGGTTTGCAATTCTTCATTATAAACTTATCACTTGCAGATCAATTATATATTTTTCTTGTGAAATAAAAATATCATCATTAAATTATCTGATTTCTATTCCAAGAAAGTAATGCATTAAAACCAAATTAGTCATTTCAAATTCACTCTTCATGGCTTTCTTGAATTCTTCTATCAATACTTCACTACTGCTTATGTAAATGAGATCATCAACATATAAACAAATTATAAGTAAATCACTGGTACCTTTGGATTTGATATAAAGTGTAGGTTCACTTTCACTCCTTTTAAATATTTTCTGATGGAGCTTCTAAAATTCTACAGAATTTTCTCATCTCCCTATGGGTTTAGTCTCCATTTTTTAAACCCTTGTCCCCATGAATGAGTAGGATTTTACTTGCAAAGGTATGCAAATGTTATAATTGTGAGTTGACTTGCTCCCTTAGTCACTGATTTCTTAAGTCACCATTTGAGCCATGCTTGCATGTTGGTTTACTGGCCCCTCTGGCTCGAAGCACTAGTCATCATTTTTTCCATCGACTTTAGTCTTTTCCCTAAGTCGGGTTTTAAATTATCCCGGTGACTTAAGCTTAATTCATTCACCCTTAATGGTCATATCGTCGTCAGCGTAACCAAGTCCTTTCCATTAAATGCTAACATTGTGTGGTGTGCAAGTTTTGAGATTCGATGATCTAGGATGAAATCTTAGTCATACCCTGCCAGATCGTGGATGTTAAGTGCCAACAAGTTAAAAGCAACGAGGCTGGCGAAAAGAGGACGCGTGTCCTTGTACGATCATGGGGCCAAGTCTCCACTACCACACCCTTTGTCTGATGTGTTCAACAGATGGTCGAGATCAGATCTTGGGAATGATCTTCACCATTCCTTGTTGGCTCGCTGGGATAAAGTGAACGTTAGTTAAGACTAGCGAGATCAATGAGATCTCGATACCTATTCTGATCTATACAGTTTGTGAAGAGGGTGGAGCCCGCTGTTAGAGAGACTATCATCTGAGATGGATGAACATCATTGGTTGCAGACACTTCAGCGAAGTACCGCTGGAAGTCGAAGACAGTCAAAATAAGGCCAACCACTTGATTAACCATCCAGGTAGAAGATCAAGGGCCTATATTCAAAATTTATAAAAGGCATGTGACAACCATTTTACTTTGCAACCATTGTGCATTAATGGTCATATTTTTTCAGAGGTGATTGAATTGATCTCTGTGCATGCAAAGATTTAATGGCAGACAATCATGAAGTGATATTTGCAGAATTTCATGCACTTGCAAACAAAATGGTGATAATATGTATGCCAACAAGTTTCCCACTTTGCACGTGTAATTTTTCTCATCCAATATCAATAATCAATAGCATTACCTCGCTCAATAAATAGAGGTGAATGAGTTGCTATTCTTGTCATAGCAACTAAATATAAATGTCCTCAGACTATTGCAAAGAGCGAAGATCAAGAGTGTGCTTGTGATTACAAGATGAGTAGGTTTGGCTCCACATCAATCCCAATGCGAAGATCTTCTAGGCTTCACTCTCAAAAACTTCTTGGTGAAGATCTCAGACACACACAAAGCATTCATGATAATACCAAGGAGAGAGAACCTTCACCAGTGATGATTAGATGTGGCCACAAACTGTGTAACCAGGCTAGGAGCTCAAAAGAGACAAAGATAAAAAGAGATGAAGTTGTCAAGCCTTCCAGTAGAACTCGACAAAAGCTCTAATATGGCTATGGTTCGATTGGTTGAAAAAATTCTCCTATCGACCTAACTGACAGCCCATTAGAGACCGAGACAGAGACTGACTCCAACTACCACCAGTATTTGGTGACTATGGGTCGAGTTGTGTCATTTGAGGTGAGAGTGTTGTCTATCCCTCTCCTGGTAGTTCGAACCTCGAGTGGAAGAGACATTGCTATGGCAGATGAGGACAAGGTCGAGGAAGGTGTCGAAGTCTCTTCCTCGACCCTTGTTATTACTCGGAGCGGTCGTGTATACCGGGGTGTGTGCATTGATGGGAAAGGGTCTATTGCTGTATGAAATGAAGGTGATGGTAAATAAATTTGTGTGCTGATAAATGATTTATAGGTGTTGTTTGCTTCTCTTGTGTGTGTGGCATAATTTTGAGGCGTTGGAAGGTGATAGTGTGCCCCTATGGTGTTACGGGCTTTGGTGTTTGACTCACTTGGTGATGGAAGAAGATTTTGGCGGTATTTTGCTTCTTCTTCTTGGCAGCTATAATGATTTTGGATTTTCCCCATGTCTAACAAAATTCTCATGTGAGGATTTTGCGAAATGCGGTTGAAATGAGGAATGAAATGAAAACTTTGTATTTGAATTGCATTTGAGTTGGTGGCTTGTTCTACTCCCTTACCTTATAAAAGGGAATTCAAAGCTCATTTACAAAGCGAATGAAAATTTTGGTTAGGTTTTGAGTCAGGTGCATATGGGTAGAACACTAGGAATAGAAAAGAAGGAATATAATAGATAGCTTGTTTTGAGTTTTGGAAGAACAAATGCAATTGTCTTAAATTGTTCTATAGATATGACTAATAAATATGAGTAAACACATAATTATTATATATTTTCTCTCCTTGTGTGAATTTGTGTGAATTTTTAATGAAATGTTAAAGATATTTTCATTCTTCTTTTGAACCTTTGTTTGAATGTATGTCTCCTTTTCTGCTTTGATTCAAGCAATCAATTAAAATGCTTAAATGGGGTCTTAAATTTATAGTTATTTGCAAGGGATTTGATAAGTAGTTATGTATAAGAAAGAGTGAGCTCCATGATGCAACTTTATTGTGAGGGTAGTCCATTTCACCAAATTTTAAGGTCATTTATGTGTTACTGGTTCTTGTGAATGTGACTCCATTGCCCAATGTAACAAGGCATTGGTCTATTCCTTAATGATTTGCCTAAAGGGTTAAGCAAACAGTTGTCTAATGACTGACTCAAAGTCAGGATTTAAATTCACTTTAAAATTCATTAATCTTAACACATGTATGTTTCAATTATCATGTTAGATGTTTTTGTTTTGATGAATGGGTAAGTGATTTACTTAAATATTAGCCAATCTTGTGGTAATTGTTGCATAGTTATCCTTCACTCAAATTGATCTGTGAAAATGATGTGTTTTATAAAGCATATTCCCAAACAAACACAATAGAAACACCCTCCTTGGCACCATAGAGCCTAAAGTGCAGAAGATCTCAATCTTTGACTGAATCTTGTTTGTTGGTCAGTCATTTCAGGGGTCTTGAAAATAGGAATTGGCTATCCCTTAGAGATTCCTCAGGTGCATTGGAAAAACCACCAACAAAATGGCGACTCCATTGGGGAATGCACTCAGATGCTCAGCTGCAAATTGCCTTGTCATAAAGTCATTCAAATATCGAAGAGTAAAGCCTTAAGAGTCATTACATAGATTCATATTATTTTCCATTCTGAATTTAGTATGTCTGAGCATCTTTGTTTAGATAATTGATAAGTTCTTGGACTTTGAAATGATTTGAGTGTGATTCTGTTGTTGGAGAAGACCCAGAACAATATTTACCTTTAAAATAACTTCATGCTCTTGAAGTTGATTCCTCTATGCAAGGAGGTGGTGACTCTGTCTGAAGAACCAGTCCAATTGTAGAGAAGATTTCTAGATTTGTAGAATTTTTAGTCAGGAAGAAATGATAACAATTGCTATAAATTTTGAGGTATTTCCATAAATCTAGAAAGCATATTACTCTATTTGAGAGATGTTTATGAGAAATGGTCAAGACTTCAGATCATAAGTGATTGTCTATTAGATGAATTTGCATTAAGACAGGGAATAATAATAGTTCTTTTCATACTTCGTATGTGCAAAGCTTGTAATTATCCGATAAGTATGCCATTCTTTTGAGCCCTACCTTTTAGAAGGTTTCCCTATAGAGCATCCAATTAAGGTATGCAGGGTGAAGAAGTTGTACCATGCCCTCAAAAGGATTTGATTATTGAAAGGTATATTCCATTGGTTTTTAATGGCATTAGAGGTTTCCCCAACTTGATTCCTCAAAATGTTAGGAAATATTTTCCCAAATTCACAGTGAAAAGTTCAAAATCAACCTCTAAACATTTGCAAACATTCATGGATGTTATGGGGAACTATGAGGTGAATCATGAAGATGTTGTCATGAATCTTTTTTTCCAATCCTTGAAGGATGATGCCAGGGATTGGTATTCATATTTGCTAGTAGGTTCCATAGCTTCATGGAATCAATTCATGACAAGCTTTGTTGAACAATTCGGTGAAAGGGTGAATCCAAGTATGGTAAGCAAATTTTTTATGGAAATTCATGTAAATGAAGGGGAGTTAGTTCCTATTTTCAATCTTTGATTTGCAAAGGAAATCAAAGAAATTCCAGAAGATATAAGGCCAAGTGATGCATAATGTTTGATTGTATATCTAGGAGCATTTGACAAGAAGATGAGCTTCTTACTGAGAGACAAGGAGCCCACAACTCTACACTAGGCATATCAAATTGCTATTGAAATTAAGAACAATTTGAGGTACTCAATGCTGAGGGGACATGTGATTGCTAGTAGTAATTCTAGCAATGTTGAAAATTATGAACCAAGTAGATCATAAGGTGAAAGGGTTTTCCTAAAAGGAGATCTCATAGATTTCATAGCCACTTTACTCTCGAGAAATGCAGAATGTGAGCAACCATCATATTCACATCAACCAAGGAAGAGAAGGTCTGATATAACCTTTTCTATCAAGGAGTTACATGAAATAAGGAGACATGCAAATGAGTCTCCATATGACTTATATTCAAGATTCTTGGATGTTTTAATGGAGATACCCGAGAGTTTCAGGCCTATTGATCTACTGTGCATCGATTTTTTTTGTGAGGCATGCATATCAGGATCAAGCCAATGGTCCGAGGATCAGAAGCCTCATGGCCTTGATCAAGTAATAGATTGGATAAATTTTGTGTAAAGAACTTAGCATGGTTGTAAGCTCTTGTCTACTTCCCAAAGTAGGGGTAATAGATGCCATGTTGAAGAAGATCAAAGGATAAGATTTTTAGATCCTAGAGAAGCATTGAAGTCAGAACAATTGACTGTTGAATGTTGTCATTTCTTTAGCCACCTAGAAGAAGATGCATGTAGTAGTGAAGAGGATGAAGAGACATAATGCGAAAACAAGGAGGTGGTGCCTAATTATCTCCCTTGGGATGTCATAAGTTGTGAGAAAACACAAGAAGTACAAGGTGAAACCTCACAAGTTGATTCAACTAGTGGCCATAAGGCACCAATCAATGAGGGGAATACACTTTTTCTCAGTGATATGGTACAAATGAGGAATCAAAATGAGGAGATTGAATTTGGGAAATCTACCATTGAATACGATTCTTCATATGAAGTGGAGATGGAATCCCTTGCTTCTATTAGGGGGTATGTTAATAGCCTTGAAGGTGTCTATTTCCTAGGCAGTGAGAAATTTTCATCATGTGAAGAGTTCTCTGAATATGGGTCAATTATTGCAAACACAAATAATGACGAGGATGTTGAGATTGTTTCTCTTTGTTCCTTAAGTGATTGCACTGATTTTGAGTACATTGATAATCTGAATTGTTGGCATCCTGATTTTAAAGATGATGAGATACATCCAATTAATGTATGGAAAAATATTTTATTTGATGAAGATGACTTGGATAGTGAGGTTGCAAATGAAAATCCCCAATGGTGTAGGAGCAATCCTCTTTTTGAGGATACCTCTAATGAGTATCTGAAAAGTACTAACAATGGATGTGTTGTGGATGGTCCATATAAAGACCAAAGTGATGTTGATGAAGGTCATTTTGTCAATGAAGATGTCATTTCTAACTTGTTGAATTCCCAACTGCATGGGGGTGTGGAGATGTAGAAATCAATAAAGATATCTATCAGTATGTGACTGAACAAATGCTACTTGACAAGTGTGCCTCATATTTCCTAGAACCTGAGTGTGACAACAACTTGCATGGTGCGGAAACTCATGAACATGGTGTCATCTTTGGACATAGTGTGGATATCTGAAAGGATGCACATGATTGCATTGACTCTCCTATGGTGAAGGGTTGTGCACTTGAAAAGAATACTGAAAGGTCAGTTGTTCATCTTCCACAGGATGATTGCATAGATATCCCAACTACATTTTCTTGCATTGATAAGAAGGAATTACTTGATGATTCTACAGAGTATGCAAATATTGCAACATTTTTTTCACCCATGTGAAGGGAAATCCAAAGACATGGGTAACCATGAAAGTAATACAGGGCAGTATGAAGCTGTATGGAGTTCTTTGTGGACACTCCTTATCTGATGGATTTGATTATGGAACTTCTTTCACCTTATGAGGTTAGCACTGGTGGTAAGCATGCTGACAACAAACCTAGTCATTCTTTCTTTCCCAAATTCACTAAGGACTGGCTCAGTTTGAGCCAGAGTGTCTATGAGGCTTTTAAGTTTGATGGACAGATGGAATATGATGGTACACTGTATGACAGTGTGGAGTATGAAGGATTCACCTTCTTGGTTCAATTTGATGAGCTTGTAAATGAGAGGGAAAAATGTGCCAGTGTTGATCATGATGGTGTTGATGACTTGGGACTACATGATGCTCATGTAAACCTATTGCAAGTAAAACAAGCCAAGGTATTTGAAAGAGGAAAGAATTGTCCCTGAATTTTTGGGGCCTAGGGCCTCCATCTTGTGGAAATGATTCACAATGAATATTCTATAAGTAGTGATCATATGCTGGTATGGTTTGTTTGCTTCCTATTGGGTCTGCTTGCCTTGCCCAATTGAGTTCCTTTGTTTTGGTTTTCTGCCCTGGTATGCTTCAATCGAAGACTGTGTCCTCGCCATACCCACTAGGGGTATGCGTCCCCGAGCATGAGCCACTGATGGAGCTTCTAAGATTTTGTAGAATTTTCTCATCTCCCCATGGGTTTAGTCTCCATTTTTTAAACCCTTGTCCCCATGAATGAGTAGGGTTTTACTTGCAAAGGTATGCAAATCTTATAATTGTGAGTTGACCTGCTCCTTCGGTCACTAATTTCTTAAGTCACAATTTGAGCCATGCTTGCACGTTGGCTTATCAGCCCCTCTGGCTCGAAGCATCGATCATCATTTTGTCCATCAAATTTCATCTTTTCCCTAAGTCGGGTCTTAAATTATCCTGGTGACTTAAGCTTAATTCATTCACCCTTAATGGTCATATCACCGTCGACCTAACCAAGTCCATTCCATTAAATGCTAACATTGTGTGGAGTGTAGGTTTTGAGATTCAAGGATCTAGGATGAAATCTTAGCTATACCCTGCTAGATCACAAATGTTAAGTGTCGGTAGGTTAAAAGTAGCGAGGCTAGTGAAAAGAGGAAGTGTATCCTTGTATGATCATGAGGCCCAGTCTCCACTACCACACCCTTTGTCCAATGTGTTCAATAGACTATCGAGATCAGATCTTGGGAACGATCTTCACCATTCCCCATTGGCTTGCTAGGATAAAGTGAATGCTAGTTAAGACTAGCGAGATCAACAAGATCTCGACACTTGTCCTGATCTATACAATTCGAGGGTGGAGCTAGCTTACAGAGAGACTATCATCTGAGATGGATGAACATCATTGGTTACAAACACTTCAATGAAGCACAACTGAAAGTTGAAGATGGTCAAACTAAGGCCAACCACTTGATTAGCCATCTAGGAAGAAGATCAAGGGCCTATATTCAAAATTGATAAAAGGCATGTGACAACTGTTTTACTTTGCAACCATTGTGCATTAAAGGCAAGATTTTTGTAGAAGTGATTGAATTGATCTCCGTGCATGTGAAGATTTAATGGAAGGCAATCATGAAGTGATATTTTCATACTTTCATGCACTTGCAAACGAAACGGTGATAATATGTATGCTAGAGAAAATTTCCCACTTCGCACGCGTGCTTTTTCTCATCCAGTATCGGTAATTGATAGCATTACCTCGCTCAAGAAATAGAGGTGAATGGGTTGCTATTCTTATCATAGCAACTAAATAGCAAGGTCCTCAGACTATTGCAGAGAGTGAAGATCAAGAGTGTTCTTGTGATTACAAGATGAGTAGGTTTGGCTCCACATCGATCCCAGTGTGAAGATCTTCTAGGCTTCACTCTCAGAAGCCTCGCAGTGAAGATCCTAGACATGCACAGAGCATTCATGATGATACCAAGGAGAGAGAACCTTCATTAATGATGATTAGATGTGGCCAAAAACTATGTAACTAGGATGGGAGCTCAAAGGAGATGGAGCTAAAAAGAGATGAAGCTGTCAGGCCTTCCAACAGAACTCAACAAAAGCTCCGATATGGTTGTGGTTCGTTTGGTCGACAAAATTCTCCTATCGACCTAACCGACAACCCATCAGAGATTGGGATGGAGACTGAATCCAACTACCACCAGTATCTGGAGACTATGGGCCGAGTTGTGTCATCTGAGGTGAGAGTGTTGTTTACCCCTCCCCTAGTGATTCACGCCCAAGTGGAAGAGACATTGTTGTGGTGAATGAGGACAAGGTTGAGGAAGGTGTCAAAGTCTCTTCCCTGACCCTTGTTATTAGTCAAAGTGGTCGTGTATACCGGGGTGTGCGCATTGATGGGAAAGGGTCTACTGGTGTATGTAATGAAGGTGATGGTAAATAAATTTGTGTGTTGATAAATGATTTATGGGTGTCATTTGCTTCTCTTGCATGCGTGGCATAATTTTAAGGTGTTGGAAGGTGACAGTGTGCCCTTGTGGCGTTACGGGTTTTGGTGTTTTGACTCACTTGGCGATGGAAGAAGATTTTGGTGGTACTTTGCTTCTTCTTGGTGGCTATAATGATTTTGGCTTTTCCCTGTGTCTAACTGAATTGTCATGTGGGGATTTTGTGAAATGAAGTTGAAATGAGGAATGAAATGAAAAACTTTGTAATTGAACTACATTTGAGTTGGTGGCTTGTTCTTCTCCCTTACCTTATAAAAGGGAATTCAAAGCTCATTTGCAAAGGGGATGAAAATTCTGGTTAGGTTTTGAGTTGGGTGCATATGGGTAGAACACTAGGAATATAAAAGAAGGAATAGAATAGATAGCTTGTTTTGAGTTTTGGAAGAACATATGCAATTGTCTTAAATTGTTCTACATATATGACCGGCAAATATGAGTAAACACATAATTTTGATATATTTTCTCTCCTTGTGTGAATTTGTGTGAATTTTTAATGAAATGTTAAAGATATTTTCATTCTTCTTTTGAACCTTTGTTTGAATGTATGCCTCCTTTTTGCTTTGATTCAAGCAATCAATTAAAATGCTTAAATGGGGTCTTAAATTTATAGTTATTTTCAAGGGATTTGATAAGTAGTTATGTATAAGAAAGAGTGAGCTCCATGATGCAAAGTTATTGTGAGGGTAGTCCATTTCACCAAATTTTAAGGTCATTTTTGTGTTACTGGTTCTTGTGAATGTGACTCCATTTCCCAATGTAACAAGGCACTGGTCTATTCCTTAACGATTTTCCTAAAGGGTTAATCAAACATTTGTCTAATGATCGACTCAAATTCAGGATTTAAATTCACTTTAAATTTCATTAATCTTAACACATGTATGTGTCAATTATCATGTTGGATGTTTTTGTTTTGATGAATGGGTAAGTGGTTTACTTAAAGATTGGCCAATCTTGTGGTAATTGTTGTATAGTTATCCTTCACTAAAACTGATCTATGAAAATGATGTGTTCTATAAAGCATATTCCCAAACAAACACAATAGGAACACCCTCCTTGGCCCCACAGAGCCTAAAGTATAGAAGATCTCAATCTTTGACTTAATCTTGTTAGTTGGCTAGTCATTTCAGGGGTCTTGAATATAGAAATTGGCTATCCCTTAGAGATTCCTCAGGTGCACTGGAAACCACCAACACTTTCTTCTTAAAATAGGCATCAATTCTACTATACCAAGCTCTTGATGCTTGCTTAAGCCCGTAAAGAGCCTTGTTCAATTTGTAAATTTTTTGTTCTTGTCCTAAAACCACATATCTTGGTGGCTACTCTACACACACTTCGTCATTTAAGAAACCATTTAGAAAAGATGATTTAACATCAATTTGATATACTGACCACTTAGATTGTGCTGCTAATTCCAAAACTGTTCTTATAGTATCCAATCTTGCTACATGAGCATAAGTTTCATTGTAGTCTATACCTAGTTGTTTTGTGAAGCCTTTGGCCACCAATCTTGCTTTGTGTCTTTCAATGGATCCATTAGCCTTATACTTGTTTTATAGACCCATTTTGGTCTAACAACATCCTTTTCTAGCAGAAGTTTTGCTAACTCCCATCTTCCATTTATTTTAATTGAATCTACCCCCTCATCCATGGATTTAATCCAAACTTCATGTTTTATTGCATCTTGAAATTGTTGTGGTTCTACTTGAATATGAGATAAAGAAAAAAATTGTAATTGAATCAAGAATAGTTCTTTCATAAATTTGTTTAAGATTTTTTACCTTCCTTGAAGGAGGACTCAAACTCAAAGGAGGTTCTTGTTATCTACTGAAATTGCACCCTAGCTAAGCTACATGATCTAACAAGTTAAGCTGCAGGACCTAGCATTTCAGAAAAAAATATTGGAAGAAATCTAAAGCTGCAGGTAACTTGTAAATAGAGGTCAACCTCCAGAGAAGGCCGACTTCCTCTTGGTACTCACCTAAAACTAATCTAGTGAACCCATTGAGGAAAAGGGGATAAAAATATAACATAAACCAAAAAATATTAACCCCTAATGCCTTAAAAGGTGAAAAACCAAACCTTTTGTGACAAATACTACTACATAACATATACAATGAGCTCAATAAAGCACCTTATTGAGAGACACAACCCACACCTTTTACATGTTCATGTCTAAATATTTTATAAGAAGGTTTTGGTGTTTGTAGAATCATAAGGAAAAACTAAAGACTTTCACAACTAATCATTGATAAACACCATGACACAACTTATAACCTGCACAAACTATGCATTTCTCTATTTAGAGGTGTTAAAAAATGAGGCATACATTCAAGGATTAGAGTATAGATCACAAAAGCATACATCAATCATCCAACTACACACAGGAAACATCGTTGAGAAGGGAAAAATCATTGCATCTTATTGAAATTCAAAGGTAAAATATTGTAGTACATGCCTGTAAATGAGTTACAGAACTTTGTATTTCCTCCAAGGACTCCAAAATGAGTCACTAAACAGAAAATCCTAAGTCATAACTAACTCCAAATGAGTCACATAGGTGATTATATCCATCAACTCTCCATCAAAATCCACCAAAAAGGGATCTAGAAGCTCCATGAGCTCGTATGCCTCCAAAGAGCCTATTTTTAGCAACTAAAAATATTCCAAATGAGCTCACAAATGCTGAAAAGGTCAACTTTGACCATGTCCAACCATAAAAGCACCTAAAAAATTATCCAAGTTGCTCCAAAAGCCTTCAAAATGATGAAAACAACCTCCTCCATTCTCTCCAAATTTTTGCATAATGGTTAAAACAACAGCCTATATCCTTGGCACTTGTTTTCCAACTGCAAATAAATGCTCCTATATGCTAGCAAAGGAATAATTCTTATCAAACTCATGAAGGGGCTTACATAGCATAATCTGCTTAACCTTGCATTTAAAATAACAATATCAATTAAGTGATTTATAGATTATCACTTAACTAAAATGATTTACACTTGAAATTAATGCAAAATAAAAGCAAAAGGCTCTCAACCCCTAAATATTTGAAAGTATTAAAGACTAGTAATTTGAAGGACCCCATGAGATGAAAGGAAAAAAAACCCAAGACATGTGAAAGTAAAAGGCATAAGATAAGGTATTAGCCCACGGGTATGTATTAGCCATATGATTTTAAGTTAAAATGAAAGGTAAAATACCTTTTTCCCATTGGTGAATTAGGGTAAAACCTAAGTGTGAAATATGAAAAATAAAATAAAATGCAATATCATTTTCATTTCACCTTTCGAGCTTTCTAAAAATTTCAACTCCACCACCATAGGGTTTCAATGATAGCACTTTGGGAGGCTTTCATGGAGGATTTATGGAGATTGCAGGGGGTCCCTAACTTGTTTTGATAACAATAACTCCCAGATGCTTTGGTAAGCATTTATATGTTGCTTTTATTTCATTTTCAGAAGAAAACTTGCTCGAGTTTTAGCTATTTTACAAAAATATGAAAACATTTTTCTATTCTTGCTTTTCTCTGTTATTTCCATGCAAGCTCTGTACATTACTCTATATTTTTCATGATAATATAATGGAAAACTCGATTTTCTCCCTGTATTTTACTTTATTTAAAAACAAATATTTCCTTGTAATGGCCATGACCTAGACACTTCTTGTGGATTAAAAGGCACTTTATACTTATGAGTTATTAGAACTCGTGCCTCCATTATTCAATTTGTTGAAAAACTTACTTTAAATTCTATGAACAAAAAACAAAGGGGTTATTTTTCTCTCCTATGTTATTTCAATTTGTAGGCATAGCCATGGCTTGACCCTCATGAGTGCTTGTATTTCACTTTCATTTTGTAGAAAATCTACTCTATTATACAGACAATAGTGAAAACATTTCAATTTTTTGTACTCTTCTTTACTATAGATGATGAAACCTAGAAGTGTTCAAGTTTATATGCAGGTAGAGCTTTCCATTTTCTGCTTTTCCCCTGCCATTTACTGTATCATAACACTGTCACTATGATTCCTCCTTGATTTGCCTCTCATTGGAATATCCTCATGTTGGTTTATATCCTCTATACATCCTGGGCTACACATTTTCGACAAATATCTAGAGTGCTTTTGTGTTTTGTGCTAGAAAAAATAGAGACCTTCAATGGTTTTCATTGCACCTACAGAGGATTTTCTCACTTGCTTAACTTACTGTCAATTTTCAAACTCTGTTACATGAGGTGCCCTATCACTAATCTTCTATGGCATTTATGTGATTTCCCTATATCTCGGTACCAGAGAAGACTCATAGAATTTATGGGTCACTGACCCTATTAAAAATCTTCACATGTTTTTTGCAAATGCAAACAAGCCTGTAACTGTAGCTTCTTTATTTCACTATGAAAATTCATTTTCCCTTTCCTTGCACATAGGACTGTCCATTTTGTCCAAGATGCAAAGCTTCTATCCATTGAAGTATTGCAGTAGCTCCTCAGCCTTCCTAAATCTCCATTAACATAAGGAGTAACTAATGAAGGGTTAACACCTTCCCTTAGAAACATTTGAATGTAATCAAAAGCATAAGTACACAATACTGAAATTATTAATAGCAACAAAGTACCATTATAGCAAGAGTAGCTCACTGCTTGGAGTAACTGTGGCATTTTGGCATTTCCCTGTTGACTATCTCTAAACCCTTGATATGGTTGTAATCCATAGATTGTTGCTATCTTAATGGTTTAGTTGTTCTTGACACTGTGACATCAAACAACTTGTGAATTTTCTCCTTGACTGTCATATGTTGTCTTATAAGATCACTATCTTATTACATCAGAACCTATTCTCTTTTGAATTATGTCACTGTTATGAGATTTCATCACAGTTTTTCTCATGAAAGAAGACCAAACTGTCTTTTAATTATGTGGTTTCATATACTAGGCATCTACATCTTGAATGGCCTTGGTATTTTATTTGATCTAGAATTGATCTTGTATTCACCTTGTTGCATAATACTGATCCCAATGCATACATTGCACTGCCTTATACAATGGCGATTAACAATGCATCTTGGTTACTTTCTTTCATCAATGTGACTGCCTTTAATATGCATTGCTTTTTGGGGCAATATGTTGACATAGTGGTTTAAATTATGTATCTTACTTATCATCCATAGTTGTTATTTTGATAAATCGTTGAAATTGCTCTTGTTGCTTAATGAGCAAGATAACTAACAGATAAACATGTTTATGCTACACTTACATGGAACAGTACATTATATTTGCTTGACTCATAATATTAAATTCATCCTTTGTGATTTACATTGGGCAAGTAAATATCACTTATGATAGTGACAGATACTCACTACCATAATTGTTGTGTGCTTGTTCAAATGATCACAAGGAGATGAATTACCTCTTATACCTCTTTTAGAAACATAGTATGATAGCATGCTAAGATCTACCCTTTTGGGAGCCACATTTTACCCCACATGCTAAAATTTAATGAATCAAAACAACAACAATAATGCTTTTCCTAAATTGGCACATGAAGCAAAACGTTAGAAAAATATATGCATATATCTGATGTGCTTGATGGCCCTATTGTTTCTGTGAACATGTACAATTTGTATACTTATTTAATATACTTGAGGGGAAGTTTGTACATTCATGGGTGCATGTACATGTAGTGTAAGAGACCTTCATTGCTTAGAGCACTGCTCTAACTGTTAGAGTAAAAGGTTTATTACTTAATTATTTTAATTAAGTTACCTTTTATATTTCTCTTAAGATAAACTTAGTTTGCATTTTGTAGGAATTTAATAATTTTAATTATTAAATGCAACCTTTTTAGGTTTCACTTTAGGGTTTTCTTGATCTCCTTCATAAGCATTAATCACTTTGTATTATTCCATTCAGGTAATGCAATCCCTCTTGAAGCTTGCAGAGCACCTTTGCTTTTTTGTCTCCATCTCTTCTTTTTGTGATAGGTTATTTGCATGCAAGTGATGTTCGGGTTCTATGAAGTTGGATTTCTCAACTTCTACATGGTATTAGAGCTCCAGACCTGTTGCTCTCTTATTCGTGTTTTGAAGGATTTTTGGACCTTCGAGGGTTTGGGGTTTGCCTTGTTTGATTCAGGGCCTACTTTTCTATTCGATGTGGTTTGAGACCAAACTAACCTCACAGTTGCACTTAGGAGGCCGTTTCCAAGTTTTTTGATATATAATTTATCCAATTTTGGTGCAGTTGGCTCAGAAGGAAAAAAACATTTGCCCAAGGGCAGTACATACCCTAGGGCACACAAATCGATGCAAAATTTTCAAAAAAATAAAAAATAAAAACAAAAAAAATTCAATTTTTTTGAAAAAAACTGTGCTCGTAGTTAAAAAGCAAGCCATTGCTAGCTAGCCACCGAGCGGCCACCCGCCAGCCACTCTAACTGGTAGAGGCGCCCAGCAGCCATCGGCCCCAGCGCCCCGCCCGAGCTCAACCGAGCGCCGCCCACAAGCTACAAGCCACTGAGTGCCCAACCCTTTGCCTCATAAGCCTTGATCACGAGGGTGACCATGGGTTTTTCCGCCAAGCCCCAGCCCCCTAGTCTGCCTAGGTGACTAGGGGCTTTTTTTTAGCCCTTGAGGGCTCTAAAGGTTCTACTTGAGCATTTTGGAGGTGTTTTCACTAAATCGGGTGTAAAATGGTCATACGAGCTCATATTTAAAAAAAAAATAGGCGTCAAAAAGTTGGTTCTGAGCCCATTCTGATGTTGGAGGTTTGATTTCTTGATTTTTCTATTTTTCTGTCATTTTCACTTGTCAAAGCCAAAACATGTTTTTTGCACTCTTGGGGGCGTAACTTTTGTGTCCGGACTCTTTTTTTGCAAATGAATAGGCATTGGAAAGGTGGTTCTACACTCTTTCCAGATCTGCAATTTATTTGATCATAAAATATACTAGGTACATAGAACATTGTCTGAAGCATATTTTTCTTTTTCTAGCTTTTCAGCTTTAAAAATTGTATTGGGGTTTGGGTTCTTGTGTTGTGGGGGGTGTATTTTTCTTACTTTTTGTAATTTACATCAGAAAACCAGAAAACTCAAACATAAAACAAATTTGAAAACTCATTCATTATGGCAGACTCATCTTCTATTGAGCATCTTACCCCACACAATTATCACACTTGGAAAGCACATATGACCAAACTTCTCATGTCAAAAGAGTTATGGTCATGTTTGGATGATGTTCAACCTTAGTTGGCATGACAATTTGAGATCTTTTAGCATAGAAACAAAATGGATGAGGCCATGGGTTTACTATCCTTGCATATTTTAGATAGTCTTCTATTCCATCTAGAGGGTTGTGCAACTCCTTAAGCTATGGGGTTGAAGTTTGAAACTCTATTTGGAACCATCAATTAGTTTCAAGCACTTCAGATTGAGGTCGAATTGAATTCCTTTGTACTTGATTCATATCCTACCATTGAGGATTTTCTGATGAATTTTAAATCATTGAGGTCATTGTTATAGGGTTGTGGTAAGAACAAAACAGATGAGGAGTGTATTTACCTGATTCTTTCTAAGCTTTGAGGTCCTTTTCAAATATTCTCTTTGATATTTTATTCCATCATGGATGCATTGGGTACACGTTTTACCATGCCTACTTTTGAGGTGTTTTGTGTTTGGTTGACACGAGAGCAGGCCAAGATATCACAGTTGGATGCTCTCACAGGATCTAAGAACCAAGCACTAGTAGCTCAGTCATCTAAAGGGAAAAGGAAGCAGAAACCAAAGCCCAATACAGATTTAGCAGAGAGTGAGAGTTCCTCCAAGCCACCTCCTAAGATTGATTCAAAACCACAGTTCAATTCTAAACAGGGAAAATATTCGAAGTCTAGTGAGTCTTTGTCCGAGACGAAGAAGAAATCAGGTGATCCGTACAGTTTCTATGGCAAGGAAGGACATCTAGTTTCCATGTGTTGGAAATGATTAGAGGCTTTAGAGGAAGCCATGCAGAAGCATAATATCACCTCACCTCAATTTCCTTCCCAACCCACAGGGAAAGGTCATGCTCTTTCTGCACGAGCCTTGCCTTCAAGATCCACTTGGATTCTAGATTTTGGTGCTTCTCACCATATGACACACACCCAGGAGTTTGTCACCTCACTTGCCCCTAGTGGCACTACACATATTGATTTTGGTGACTCAACACACCTTTCAGTTTAGGGTTCAAGTACTGTTTCATTGGATGGTGGTTGTCTTCAGGATGTGCTTCTAGTTCCTGACATTTTGACAAACCTTCTTTTCTTTTATCAGATTTTTCATTCTAGATCTGGTAAGATAGTTGAGTTCTCACCACATGATGTGGTTATTCAAGACCTTCATAATCCTGATTTCATTGTGGCTACTGGGAATGCTAATTCTACATCTCGCTTATATAGATTTGATGGATTTGAGAGCTCAAAAAGTTAAGGTTCCTCTCTTATAGCACATGTAGACTCAGTGAGCAGACTTTGGCATGAGCGTTTTGGCCATGTCAATTACATATATCTACAACAGATGAGTAGTCAAGCACTTATGATTGGGCTTCCTCATATTTCCTATATTGATGGTGTATGTTGAGGTTGTACTCTTCGAAAACATTACCGAGATCCTTTTCCTAAGGGTCGAGCCACACATGCTAAGGCACCCTCGGAGTTGGTACACATTGATCTTATGTCCTTTCTAACTCCTTTTTCAGGGGCCCGATATGTGCTCACTTTTACTGATGGCTTTTCCAAACGTACATGGGTGTAATTTGTTAAGTACAAGTTTGATGTCTTTGATTCATTCGGGACCTTTAAGACATTTGTGGAGAAGCAATATGGACTTTCTATCAGGAGGATATGCACAGATAATGGGGGGAATATGTTAATCAGGATTTTAGGGATTTTTTCACTGAGCATGGTTTACAGCATCATTTTATAGTACCTTACACCCCTTAGCAGAATGGTGTCACTAAGAGAAAGAACATAACCTTACGGTAGATGGGAAATTGTATGATACAGTCTTGAGCTATGAGTTCTTCATTTTGGTCTGAGGCAATCAATTGTGCCAATTATATTAAGAATCAAATGCATCATAAGGCATTACGACATATGACTCTTGAGGAGGCTTGGACCCATGTCAAGCCTGTTGTTTCTTCATTCCAAGTTTTTGGTAGTGAGGCTTGGGAATTTATTCTCGATGCTCAACGAAAATCCATGGAGAGGAAGAGTCGACCACTCATAATTGTTGGCTACTATGAGGATGTTAAGGCATATAGATTGTTTGATCTTGATTCCAGAGAGGTCTTGTTTCAGCGGGATGTCCAATTTGATGAGCGCTATCCTTAGATGGATTCTCCATCACCAACTTCTCCCTCACTCCCTACTCCTCCCTCTTCATCTCTTGAGGATTACTTATCTCTTTAGGATGATGTAGATGATGATCCACCATCTCCACCACCACCAACCACTAAACATTTTCCTAGGTGGGCTCGTGTTACTATTGAGGCAGTTGGTTCTTTGGTAGGTGATCCTTTAGATACTCGTCATACTCGTGCTCAGACATTTGATTCTAGTCTTTTGAGTCATGCCATTTCATATGATCTTTAGAAGTTTTTAGAGGTGAAAGGTCACCTTGAGTGGGATAGGGCCATGGATGAGGAGTATTCTTCTTTGATGACGAATCATACTTGGGATCTTTGTCCTCTTCCCAAGGGAAGAAAGTTGGTTCAGTGCAAGTGGGTGCATCATACCAAGTATGTTGTAGATGGTTCCATTGATAAGTATAAGGCACGTCTGGTTGTGAAGGGGTTTTCTCAGGTGGAGGGTATTGACTACTTTGAGACCTTTGCTCCTGTCACCAAGATGAACTCTATATGCCTTGTACTTTCACTTGCAACTTCATAGGGATGGAAAATGTTTTAGATGGATGTGAAGAGTGTGTTCTTGCATGGAGACCTTCATGAGGAGATCTATATGGAGTAGATTTAGGTATTTTTGCAGGACAGTTCTTTGGTTTGCAAACTTCGACGTTCATTGTATGCTCTCAAAAAACCCCCTCGGGCTTGGTATGAGAAGATGGACTCTTTCTTGCTTTCCTCTCACTTCACCCGCTGTCATTTTGATCCCACAGTGTACATTCAACATCAAGAGGGTTATCTTTTGATTCTTGTGTTATATGTTGATGATCTCATTCTTATAGGTATCTCATCCTCCATGATTCAGAGTGTTCAAAGAGATTTTATGGAGCAATTTAAGATGAAAAATCTCAGTCTTTTGCATTTTTTTATGGGTCTATAGGTTATGCAGTCTTCGTATGGGATTTCCATATTTCAGTAGAAGTATGCACTTGATATGCTTCAACGATTTGGAATGCTTGATTGCAAGATTTCCCCCACTCTATTTCAGTCAGGTGTTGTTTTTTCTTCCACTTGTACTACTCCTTCAGTGGATTCCACCTTATATAGGTAGTTGGTTGGCAGTTTGTTGTATCTGGTACATTCTCGTCCTGATCTTTCTTTTGCATTTGGACTTGTCTCTCAGTTCTCACATGATCCTCATGAGAGCCATTGGAAATTAGCCAAATGTATCTTGAGGTACATTCGGGGCACCACTCATTATGGCATTCACTACACTTCAGGATACCCTCACATTGTTGGCTTCATTGACTCAGATTAGGTTGGTGATGTTAATGATCGGAAGTCTACTTCTGGCTTTGTTTTTTGCCTTGGTTTTGGTCCTATCACATGGTCTTGCAAGAAGCAGTCTGCTATTGCATTATCATCTACAAAGGCTGAGTATCGAGCAATAGTGTTAGCTAGTCAGGAGGTTCTATGGCTTCGACAGTTGATGAAAGAGTTTGGGTTTCCTCCTAATAGTCCCACTATTCTTTGGTGCAACAATCAGAGTGCCATTCACATTTCTCGCAACCTAGTGGAGCATCAATGAACTAAGCACATTGAGATCCACATGCACTTCATCAGGTAGTTGATTTAGGATGGTTCTCTCATCTTGGAGTACATTCCTACAGAGAAGCAGGTTGTAGACATCTTCACTAAACCTTTGGCATCGCTGCGCTATCTTCAGTTGCCCTCGATGCTTGGGGTGAAGGAAGTTGTCCTTGGGGGGTCTCTATGAAGCCAAGTTCCTTCCTTCATGTTTTTTTTAGCATGTTTCTTCATCTCTTTTTAGAGAGGAGTTTTTTCCCACTGGGTTTTCTCCTTTACTCCGCTTTACAAAGATTTGATTGTATTCGGGTACCTAATCAGGCCTAGTTATCAGGACCCTTTTTTCTTTCTAGCTTGTAGTTGCATTGCTTTCATGCATTTAGTTTGTAGCTACTCCCTAAGTTCATCTTAAGGGGGGGTGTTAGAGTAAAAGGTTTATTACTTAATTATTTTAATTAAGTTACCTTTTATATTTCTCTTAAGATTAACTTAATTTGCATTTTGTAGGCATTTAATTATTCTAATTATTAAATGCACCGTTTTTAGGTTTCACTTTAGGGTTTTCTTGATCTCCTTCATAAGGATTGATCACTTTATATTATTTGATTTGGTTAATGCAATCCCTCTTGAAGCTTGTAGAGCACCTTTTCTTTTTTGTCTCCATCTCTTCTTTTTGTGATAGGTTATTTGCATGCAGGTGATTTTCAGGTTCTGTGAAGTTGGATTTCTCAACTTCTACACTAACATCATTGTAATTGCTAGTTGCAAGGACTAGGAGCAGGGAGCTACAGAGGACACAAGAAAACTAAAGGCAAGAGACAAAACAAGACAACAGACAACGAACCAGTCATCAGGAAATGTTTGGCGTCTTCCCTTACATATGCATTATGTTTTCTTTATCCATCAATGTATAAACTTTTCTTCATTGTATTGAATAAGTTAGTCTCACAACTTGTGTGAGACAAGTACGTACTTTTGTATCAAGAAAGATTAGTTTTTTAGAAATATTTGTGCAAATATTTTTCATATTGTATGCACTTGTATAAATGCAATAATCTGTTACTATAATCTTGTAATCTTTCTAATTTTTTTTGTTTATAAAATTGAATGCAATATAGGGAAGATAAAAATGAAATGCACCTCTCTTTCTGTTTGCACACTCTTTAGCTCAATCAACTTGAACAAGTAACAAAAATGGATAACATTTATGATGAAATATGCTATATATTTTCTTGCTAAACATTAAGACCAGTTGCCTAGGCTATTCATTGGGCACAGGGTCACTCAGAAACTCAAAATAGATCTAAAAGAAACTTAACTCAATGTTGGATCTCAACAGAAATGACTCAGAACACCTTGGAAACTTATTGAAAATAAAAGTACAGAAGGGAAACTATCTAATTATGTTGGAAAACACTTAGGGAATGAAAACTAGGGATGAAACCTATTCTATCCTACTCTAACCAGCAAAGAAATTGGTCAAACAAAACCATTTACAGGATGATTGAAATAGCTGCCCTTTCTTCTCAAAATATAATGATTGTCATGCTTAAGGACAATTGAGTAGAAGTGAGACATGGAGAAATGTTCTACAAGATGATGCAATGCCTCTTGAAAGAGGTAAAAAAGTTCACTTACCTCATCAAAATGATCATATGAATTGTTATTCAAAGGATGATAAGTGAGTTGAGCATACTCTTGTCTAGCTGCCAATGCATCCTTGATACTATCTTCAGTTGTACCTCCATGCATGGGTGCAAGATCAACTATTGATACTTTATTGGACTCCATCTAGGCTAAATATCTTATTGGACAACCCCTTGAAAGGACAAAGCTTGAGCTTTCATTGTTAGAGGCTTGCACATTCACTGTTGTTCCATCCATTGGACTAGAAAGAAAACAATCTGAATGCTTAGAAACAACAAAATTATCTTCACCTTGCATAATAACCTACCATATTGACTGCTCCTCCATAGTGAGTGGACAATCCTCTTCCACTAGGGTAGCTAATAACTCATCAAAGTTATCAACTGTTGGAAGGATCCTAAGAACAACCGACTCTAGTTCAAAACCATCATTATCATTCAAAGAAGCACATTCCAAAACAAGCTTTTCTTCTTCAATGAAGGCAAGCAAGTGTTCAAACAATAGATTAGCCTCCTGAGACAGACTTACAACTGGTATATCAGCTTCTAGCTCTTCTGTACATCAGAAAGGAAGCTCATATGACCAGATAAGACATTACAAATTAGATTCAGGAGAATTTTCTTGCTCAAACTTATGAACCTATTGTTGAATTTCTGCATGAGTGCCAAACTCCTCTAACGGATTTGATTCCTTGTCATCCAATTTTGAACAAAATTGTTCAATTATGTCCATGCATTCCTTTTCATAAGGCTCAACATTAGCCTTCTCATTTACAACATGCTCAAAAACATCAAAGCTTTCACCTTGGAGAATAGTGTTAGGTTCATTCTTTTGTTCTTCCTCATGGTCCAAGGCTCCATTTTCTTGTTGATTGTCATCAATCAATAATTTATTGCTTTGTTTGATATCTTCTTATTGTTCTGAAACAACCCTTGTTGTGAATAGACCCGTGACTTCTTCATCATGTTGAATGAATGAAGGTAACTCCTCATTCCAAGTTGTAGGATACACTTCATCGTCAGTTAATTTTACCTTCTCATCCTTATGTCCTATGGGCTCAGTTTCACCATCTTGGAGAGATTTTCTTTGTGTTAACCGATAATGCTCCATAGCTAGATGCAATAGATTTGGATTTCTAGTTTCCTCCATGCTGAGTGACCTATTTTGATCAAGGGTTTGCTCATTCTCAAGTTTGACCTCATATGCAGGTGCATCTTGAATAGAGGCTTTCTATTCTTCATGTAGAGATTTCACTAGAGACTGTTCATGAGCAACAATAGATTCATTGGACATACATGATATCTCTTCTTTAGGATGAAAACTTTTGAAACTTGAAATTTCAATTCTTGGACACTCATTTGGAATGTGAAAAGGCTTAGTAGGCTTGAAACTTGGAATTTTATACTCATAAATTTTCTTTATAGGAAGATCCATCAAATTATGAGCTTGTTTGAAACTAGGAATGGAAAGAGGTGCTTGAGCTTCTAACCTTAGAGTTTGAGCAAGCAAAAACCTCACTTGTTCCTCTTCTGCAGCTATCTGCTTTGCAAGATGCTCCTCATGTTGTCTTCTTTTCCATGCAATCCTTTGCTCCTCATCACACTTAACCTGTTCCTCATAAAATGGATTTGCAAAAGTGATGGGTTGTTGTTTCTCCACCTTTAGAACCTGGGCAAGCATTATCTCCATCTTTTCTTCCCTTGCAACAATCTCTCTTGTAAGGTGTTCTTCATATGACCTTCTTTGAAGTTCCATCTCCTACTCATGAATGTATGCCTGATAGGCCAACTCTTAATTCTTGTCAACCTCCCGTTGTCTTTCAATCTCTAACATCTGCTTATGAAATTCAAAAGCTATATCTTTGATACCCATGTTGTTAACCCTCTGAGATTGAGCATGTGTAAAAGTATGTTGGTTGACACTATGATGATCCTACTGAGACTATTGTTGGACATACATAGGCTAGTGTACAAAATAAGCAGGGGTGGGTGGGTGGATGGAAAATTGAGCTTGTTGTTTATTTGTTGTTGGTGGGTTATTGAGGACAAAACCAACAATATACTTTGCTTGATAAGGCTAGTAAGAGGGCACATATGCAGGAGTTTCATGAAATGGAAGATGAAAAGACATGTTTCCATGAAATAGAGACATACTCCTTCATTCAAGAAGCTTTGAAATCAGAAAAAATTAGGCTTTCTTTTAATAATGTTGAAACATACCAGTACATGTCTACTTGAAATCTATAGATATTCTAGTGGAGTCGCTACGTGTGTTGAAAATTGCCTCCAAAGGTAGAAATTGCTGCTATACACACCAAACAATAGAAAGGTGTAGAATAAGAGAGACTGAAAATTAGTCCTTAGTCCCACCAGGCATGCCAAAAAAATTTATCTACTAAAATAACACCCTAGCTAAGCTGCAGGACCTAACATTTTAGAGAAAAACATTGGAAGACCTCTAAATCTGTGGGTAACTTGTAAATAGAGGTCAACCTCCGGAGAAGGCCAGCTTCCTCTTAGTACTCACCCAAAACTAATCTACTAAACCTATTGAGGAAAAGGGGATAAAAATATAACATAAATAGAAAAATATTAACCCCTAATTCTTTAAAAGGCGAAACACCAAATCTTTTGTGAAAAATACTACTGCATAACATACACAATGAGCTCAATAAAGCACCTTATTGAGAGACACAACCCATACCTTATACATGTTCATGTATAAATGTTTTATAAGAAGGTTTTGGTGTTTGTAGAATCATAAGGAAAAACTGAAGACTTTCACAACTAATAATTGATAAACACCATGACACAACTTATAACCTACACAAACTATGCATGTCTCTGTTTAGAGGTGTTAAAAATGAGACATACATTCAAGGATTAGAGTATAGATCACAAAAACATACATCAATCATCCAACTACACAGAGGAAACTACATTGAGAAGGTCAAAATCATTGCATCTTATTGAAATTAAAAGGTAAAATACTATAGTACATGCTTGTAAATGCGTTACAAAACTCTGTATTTCCTCTAAGGACTCTAAAATGAGTCACTAAAAAAAAAATCCTAAGTCAGAACTAACTCCAAATGAGTCACATAGGTGATTATATCCATCAACTCTCCATCAAGATCCACCAAAAAAGGATCTAGAAGCTCCATGAGCTTGTATGCCTCCAAAAAGCCTATTTTTTAACAACTGAAAATATTCCAAATGAGCTCACAAATGCTGAAAAGGTTAACTTTGACCATTTCCAACCATAAAAGCACCTCAAAAATGCTCCAAGTTGCTCCAAAAGCCTTGAAAATGATAAAAACAGCCTCCTCCATTCTCTCCAAATGTTTGCATAATGGTTAAAACAACATCCTATATCCTTGGCACTTGTTTGCCAATTGCAAATAAATGCTCCTATATGCTAGCAAAGGTATAAGTCTCTACAAACTCATGAAGGGGCTTACATAGCATAATATGCTTAACCTTCATTTAAAATAGAAATATTAATGAAGTGATTTATAGATTATCACTTAACTAAAATGCTTTACACTTGAAATTAATGCAAAATAAAACCAAAAGGCTCTCGACCCTTGAATATTTGAAAGTATTAAAGACAAGTAATAGGAAGGACCTCATGAGAGGAAAGGAAAAAAAACCCAAGACATATGAAAGTAAAAGGCATAAGATAAGGTCTTAGCCCACAGGTATGTATTAGCCATATGATTTTAAGTTAAAATAAAAGGTAAAATACCTTTTGCCCATCGGTGAATTATGGTAAAAACCTAAGTGTGAAATATGAAAAATAAAATAAAATGCAAAAGAATTTTCATTTCACCTTTCAAGCTTTCTGAAAATTTCAACTCCCCAACCATAGGGTTTCGATGATAGCACTTTGGGAGGCTTTCATGGAGGATTTCTTGAGATTGCAAGGGCGCCCCTAACTTGTTTTGATAAAATTAACTTCCAGATACTTTGGTAAGTATTTATATGTTGCTTTTATTTCATTTTCTGAAGAAAAATTTCTCGAGTTTGAGCTATTTTACAAAAATATGAAAACATTTCGCTATTCTTTCTTTTCTCTATTATTTCCATGCAAGCTCTATACATTACTCTACATTTTTCATGATATTATATAATGGAAAACACGATTTTCTCCATGTATTTTACTTCATTTAAAAATAGAGATTTCCTTGTAATGGCCATGACCTAGACACTTCTTGTGGATTAAAATGCACTTTATACTTCTGAGTTATTAGAACCTGTGCCTCCATTATTCAATTTGTTGAAAAACTTACTTTAAATTCTATGAACAGAAAACAAAGGGGTTATTTTTCTCTCCTCTATTATTTCAATTTGTAGGCATAGCCATGGATCGACCCTCATGAGTGCTTGTATTTCACTTTCGTTTTGTAGAAAATCTACTCTATTATACAGACAATAGTGAAAACATTTCAATTTTTTGTACTCCTCTTTACTATAGACAATAAAACCTAGAAGTGTTCAAGTTTATATGTAGGTCGAGCTTTCCATTTTCTGCTTTTCCCCTGCTATTTACTATATCATAACACTGCCACTATGATTCCTCCTTGATCTAACTCTCATTGGAATATCCTCATGTTGCTTTATATCCTCTATACATCCTAGGCTACACATTTTCTACAAATATCTAGAGTGCTTTTGTGTTATGTGCTAGAAAAAATAGAGACCTTCAAGGGTTTTCATTTCACCTGCAGAGGATTTTCTCACTTGCTTAACTTACTGTCAATTTGCAAACTTTGTTACATGAGGTGCCCTATCACTGATCTTGTATGACATTTATGTGACTGCCCTATATCTCGGTACCATAGAGGACTCATACAATTCATTTGTCATTGACCTTATTAAAAGTCTTCACATGTGTTGTGCAAATGCAAATAAGCTTGTAACCGTAGCTTCTTTATTTCACTGTGAAAATTCATTTTCCCTTTCCTTGCACACAGGACTGTCCATTTTGTCTAGGATGTAAATCTTTTTCCCATTGAAGTATTGCAATAGATCCTCAGCCTTCCTCAATCTCTATTAACAGAAGGAGTAACTAATGAAGGTGTAACACCTTCCCTCAGAAACATTTGAATGTACTCAAAATCATAAGTACACAATAGTGAAATTATTAATAGCAATGAAACACCATTATAACAAGAGTAGCTTGCTTCTTGGAGTAACTATGGCATTTTTTCATTTCCCTATTGACTGTCTCTCAACCCTTGATATGGTTGTAATCCATAGATTGCTGCTATCTTAATGGTTTAGTTTTTCTTGACACTGTCACATCAAACAACTTGTGAATTTTCTCCTTGACTGTCATATGTTGTCGTATAAGATCACTATCTTATTACATCAGACCCTATTCTCTTTTGACTTATGTCACTATTATGAGATTTCATCACAGTTTTGCTCATGAAAGAAGACCAAATTGTCTTTTAATTATATGGTTTCATATACTAGGCATCTACCTCTTGAATGGCCTTGGCAGTTTATTTGACCCAAAATTGATCATGTATTCACCTTGTTGCATCATATTGAGCCCAATGCATACAATTCACTGCCTTATATAATGACAATTAACAATGCATCTTTGTTAATTTCTTGCATCAATGTCACTGCCTTTAATATGCATTTCTTTTTGGGGTAGTATGATGACATAGTGGTTTAAATTATGTATCTTACTTATCATCCATAGTTGTTCTCTTGATAAATCCTTGAAATTTCTCTTGTTTCCTAATGAGCAAGATGAGTAACAAATAAACATGTTTATGCTAACTTACATGGAACAGTACATTATATCTGCTTGAACCATAATATTAAACTCGTCGTTTGTGATTTACATTGGGCAAGTATATATCACTTATGACAGTGGCAAACAATCACTACCATAATTGTTGTGTGCTTTCTCAAATGATCACAAGGAGATGAATTACCTCTTATACCTCTTTTAGAAACATAGTGTGACAGCATGTTGAGCTCTACCCTTGTGGGAGCCACATTTTACCCCACATGTTGAAATTTAATGAATCAAAATAGTAACAATGCTTTTTCTAAATATGCACATGAAAAAAAAAGTTAGAAAAATATATTCATATGTCTGATGTGCTTGATGGCCCTATTGTTTTTGTGGACATGTAAAGTTTGTATACTTATTTAAAATGTACTTGAGGGGTAGTTTGTACATTTATGGATGCATGTACATATAGTGTAAGAGACCTTCATTGCTTAGAGCATTGCTCTAACATCATTGTAATTGCCAGATGCAGGGACTAGGAGCAAGGAGCTACAAAGGACACAAGAAAACTCAAGGAAAGAGACAAAACAAGACAACAGACAACGAACCAGTCATTAGGCAATGATTGTCCTCTTCCCTTACATGTGCATTATGTTTTCTTTATCCATAAATGTATAAATTTTTCTTCATTGTATTGAATAAGTTAGTCTCACGACTTGTGTGAGACAAGTATGCACTTTTGTATCAATAAAGATTACCTTTTTAGAAAGATTTGTGAAAATATTTTCCATATTGTATGCACTTGTATAAATGCAATAATTTGTTACTATAATCTTGTAATCTTTCTAATTTTTCTGTTTATACAATTGAATGCAATATAGGGAAGATAAAAATGAAATGTACCTCTCTTTTAGTTTGCAAACAATTTAGCTCAATCAACTTGAACAAGTAACAAAAATGGGTAACAGTTCTGATGATGGAGATGCTTGAGTGAAATTTGATCCACCACTTATGCTAAGAGGCTAAGATGGAACATCTTGTTCTGTTAACACAATTCTTGGTCTTTCTTGTTCTTCATTCCATTTCCATGCATTCTTTTCAGCAAGAATTACATCTCGACTCACTATCAAGCTTTTTGTTGTTGAATTATATCTGTAACCCTTAGTTTCCTCACTATACCCAATAAAAATATATTTTTCACTTTTATTATCAAATTTTTGTCTTTTTTGCTTTACAATATGAGCATAGGCAATACATCCAGATACCTTAAGAGGAGCTACTGTCCATATTTTCTTCCACTCCATGTTTCATAAGGAGTCATATTCTTCACACTTTTGGCTAGACATCTATTTAGCAAGTAAACAAATGTAGCTATAACTTCTGCCCATAAATTATTTAGAAGATCCTTAGCCTTGAGCATGCTTCTAGCCATTTTTACTACTATTGATTCTTCTATTCAACTACTCCATTTTGCTAAGGAGTATACCTTGCAGTCAGTTTCCTGTGAATACCATTTCTTTTGCAAATTATTGAAATTCATTTGAATCAAATTATCCTCTTCTATTTGTACGTAGAGTATTTAAGAAACAACTGCTTTGTTTTTCTACATAAGCTTTAAAACATTGAAATATAGAAAATGCTTTTGAATTTTCTTTAATAAAGTATACCCAATTTTTTTCTACTATAGTCATCAACAAAAAAAAGTACTTATTTTTGTTGAGAGATAAGATTTGCATTGGACCACAAATATCAACATGCACCAATTCAAGAGGTGATTTTTCTCTCCAAAATTTTATGATGGGAAAGGCGTCTCGAAATTGCTTACTGATAATGCAACCTTCACAAACTTGATCATCTCATTCAATAAGGGGTAACCCTTTTACCATTTTCTTTTGATAAAGTAGTTTTAACCCTTGAAAATGGAGGTGTCCATACCTCATATTCCATAGCCATGATTCATTATCTAGGACTACATTCAAAGCTTGAGTTTCCCCATATGCAAGTCCAAGAGGAAAAATTCTATTTTGTAGCATACCAACTTTTGCTACAATTTGATTGCTATCAATTTTATCATAGACAACACATCCATTATTTTGAAAAATAACATAATACCCTTTCTCAATAAGCTATCCAACACTCAATAAATTATGTGTTATTCTTGGAACATATAACACATCATGTATATATTTTTCCATACCTTATTTAGTTCTAACTGCAATTGTTCCTTTACCCATAACTTCAACTTCTTTTTCATCTCCAACAATCTTTTTCCAACAATCTCCTTCATAATGATCAATTTTTTTGCAATAATTACACTGCACTTGTGATTTATAATAATTTTGGTTACCTCTTTCATTATTTTTGTAGTATCTTCTTCTATTATAACCTCTTCCTTGTCCACTATTGCTCTCTTTACTTTCATTGTCTCTTCTTCTGAATTTTCCTGATAGTTCACCAAAATATTTCTCTTTATTTTTTGAAATATTTACCTTCAATTGAAATTCTTGTTCAATAGACTTTTTTGTGGTTCAATTCATCCTTTTCTCATGTGTTTGAAGAGAGCCCATACATTATTTACTGATAACAATGTTAGATCCTTTGATTCTTCAATAGCTATTACAATGGGATCAAATTTTAAAGGAAAACTTCTCAACATTTTTTCTACTATTTTATGATCTGTTAGGGTATCTCCATAAGATTTAATCTTCAATTTATTAAACCCATAACTCGAGTAAAGAAGTCTTGCATAGATTCAAAATCTTTCATAAAACGATTTTCAAAATCTCTTCTAAGCATTTGTAATTTGACATTTTTTACCTTATTTGTTCCTTGGAATACATTTTTCTAAAGATCCCAAGCTTGCTTTGATTTTGTTGTAGCAAAAATTCTTGGAAATATTGTCTCATGTACTGCTTGTTGAATGTTGAAGAGAGTTTTTGCATCCTTCTTCATGTTTTCATTAAGTTGATCTCATTGTGCTTGTGTCCAAGAGGCACACACTTGAGCATTTGTAGGTTCTGAATAGCCATTCTCAACTAAATCCCATAAACCTTGAGGAATAAATAATGTTTTCATTTTGATGCTCCATAAATAATCGTTCTCTCCTTTGAACAAAGGAATATGAGGTTGTGACATATCCAAACTATTACTAATAGCTACCATATTTTAAAAACAATAGAACAAAAAATTATTATACTTATCTCTCCTTTACAATGCCCAAATTTGCTTCTTCAAACAACTATTCTTTCTACAATCTTTACTTTCAAAAAATTAGAACTTTACAAAAGTATCTTTCACTCTGTCATACCTTCTCCTTCACACTCTTGTTGTTTCACACAAAATAAATCCCTGCAACCAAACCTGGCTCTGATACCAATTATTGGATTTGAAAGAAATATAGGTGTGCAAAAAAATAACAAAATAAGCACAGATAAAACAAAGCTTAAACACAAAACAAAGGACACACTGTAATTGTTGTTGTAGCAAAATATTGGTATTAATATGAATGCAGGTTACAAGCAAATCAGATATGGAGCTCTACATAGTTCTCCTATATCTCTTCTAATCATCATATCAAATTCTTACATTAGCCCCTATTTTATAGTTAAGAAGGGCGGTTACAAAACTTGTAGTGCAAGGCAAGTCAAACATCAAATTGTATGTGGTCGATAAGGATGCCAATTTGCAAACAAGATAATCCAAAATGATTCAAGCGATGCTGAAAGACAGTTGGCAGAAGCTTCCAGCAAGGCGGTGGAGACAGTCAGTGTTTCTCCTAAGCATTACCACTATCGTTAATTACTAGAAGATTGAATACTAATACTCTAAACATAATGCATGACAAACCTACCCCTTCTTAAGATCTTAACAATAGTGAAAGACATGTAACAAACAAAGTCTACGTGAATTCATCTTGTCATCTTTAAATAGTAACTGACTATCATCTTCAATAACATCAAAATTTTGACTTCAACAACTTTTCTCCACTACATTAGCTTTTGTAAACTTTGTCAACTTAACATAATCAACATCTACTATTTAACATCAAAATTTCCTACACCTACACAAAGTGTTCTTATAGAACTAGAACTAGACTTGCAAATGAAAGTTTATTATCCAAGTGTATCCTAGTAATTGATGAAAAATAATTTGAAATGATAATACTTTGGAAACAGATACACGCCCACTTTTGAACCATATCATTAAAACTAGATATAAAATTCACTTCTTGATATTATATACATATGTTTGGTCCAATATAAGAGATTCTCAGAATTAAGTGTGCAGACATAAAGGAAATTTAACTAAAATTCACAAACTCAAAAAAAAATCATGTTTAGATTGTTTACAACTCGAAGCTTTAAACTGAATTCTAAGACGGATGGAAATGCATAGTTTATTTTTAATTTCCTAGAAGATGATGACATCGATGCATTCTATTAAATGTCTTGTCAGCTGCGGCAATTCAGGAGCTGAACCTGCCTCCACCCTGTGCGTGTAAATTGCAATCGTCTGTCTCCTCGCAATGGAATGGAAGGACGGACTGGTGTTTAATACTCCCACATGCTTTGTACGAGGACACTAAAGACACTTTATATACGGTATTGTACGCCTATATTGTTGTCTCTTCGGAGACATCCGATAAAATTGGAACGATACAGAGAAGATTAGCATGGCCCCTGCGCAAGGATGACACGCATAAATCGAGAAATGGTCCAAATTTTTTTTATACTCTTTGATTTGATTTGATTTTTTTTATATTCTTTCATTTGATTTGATTTGATTTTTTTTATACTCTTTCATTTGATTTGATTTGATTTTTTTAAACATAGATTTTTTTTTTTTAAAATTGGTATTTGATCAATTTGAGAGAATACGTTCAAGATGATTGTAGTTCATTATTGATATATATATTTATTGAGTTTATTTTTTAGTATATAGTTGAGCAATTTGTGAGGTCAATTGCAAGGCCATTAAGAAAGTGATGCTTTGTGCGTAGGCTACTGATTAAGAGGTCTTAAAGGTAAACTATTAGGTTTTTAAGCAATTGATGTTCTCCCCCATACATAGCTCCTATGGACATGTACCATCGTTGGATTGTTGGCACGAAATGGGTAAATCAAAAGTCAATCTCTCTTCACTCTATGCCTTTCCCTTTATATCCCCTGTCTTATTTCACTCTTCTACTCTATCTCAAAATCTCTCACATTAGTCTCTCTATGTCTCTCTTGATCTCTCTATCTCTCTACCTCTCTACATATCTTTGTATCTCCCTCTCTATTTCTCTTTATCTCTCCATTTCTCTCTATCTCACTATCCCTATCTTCTTCTTCTTCTCTTTTTATCCCTCCGCTCTATATTTCTATCTTTCTCTATATCCCTCCTCTCTTCATCTCTTTCTATCTTTCTCTCCTATCCATTTGTCTCTCATATATATGAGAGATTGTGTGGGAGAGAGATAAAGAGAAAGAGATGAAGAGGGGAGGGATATACGAAGATAAAAGAGGAGAGAGATAAATAGATAGACATGGAGAGAAAGAGAGGTAGAGAGAAGAAGAGAGGGGGAGAGAGATAGAAACACAAAAATAGAGAGAGGGAGTGAGGGAGAGGTAGAGATATCCTTTTCCTTCTTCCTCTCTTTCTCTATATATATCCCTCTCTTTGCTTTATCTCTCTTGGTTCCATGTTGCATGATACAAGTTAGATAAGCTATACAAATTATTAATATATCAAAGATGTCTATTACATAGTTAATCAAATAAGCATTAACATTGGTGTTATTCTTATATTACTAGAGTTTCAATGGAAATTTGTTATCTTATTTAGAATGTTGCTTCAATAATCAAAACTCTACAAAATTTTATAAGTGCAATATATCTATGGTGAAAAGTATTGCACTACATTAATAAATCTTGCCTAACTAGATAAATGCACCCATTAAGCATACAATAAGTGTAAAAAATTTCAAAAATTAAATGCAAGAGTTATGGGTACTTAGTTTGAGAATTGGTGATAAAATATTGTTGATGTCATATTGAATCTGTTCATAGTTGTCTAGAAAATTAGTGTCTTTGGTTCAATTATTAATATATCAAATATGTTTAAATTACATAAATAATCAAATAAGTATTGACATTGGTGGTACTCCTAGATTAGAAGAGTTTGGATGGAAATTTACTATCATATTTAGAATATGTTGCTTCAACAATTAGAAGCTCTATGAGATTTCATAAAAATGTAATATATATGTAGTGAAAATAATTTCACTACATAAATGAATTTTGGCTAATTAAATAAATGCAATCATTAATCATACAATAAGTGAAATAAATATTTAAACACTAAATGTAATAGTTAGGGGTACTTAGTTTGAGAATTGATGATGAAATATTGTTGATGTCATGTTGAATCTATTCACAATTGTCTAGAAAATCACTGCCTCTAATCCAATAGATGTGTTAGATTCTATGTAATCCTCAAAATCATGGGTGGTTAAATCTTAAATGTTATGAGGTAGATCTCGAACAATGTGGACTCAATGTAACATTAAAAATTGAATTAAACTATGTGGAAGTGATATGGCAAAATATGCTTAAAAAACCTACTCAACTTCACTCTCCTAATAGTTGATTGTATCAAGGTGGTGTCTAGGGACACCATTGGCAATATGTTTGACTCACTAGGTGGTAATGTTCTCTTAAGTCAACCCCCTTGGTGGACCAAATCAATGATAATGTGGAGTGTTAAGGACAACATGCACCAACATATAGATGACCTATAGATGTAGTTGTCCTTTAGACATTTGAAGTGTGGTATAGATGTTCTTTTTATTCCTTATGAAACTAAGTACACATTGAATGCCTTCAAATATAACATATTATTCCTTACGAAAATAAGTATGCATTGAGTTCCTTCAAATAACATGATATGGTAACATGCCACAAAAATGTGTGTCATGTTAGCTAATAATGGCTAACAAAGGGGTGGGAAAATTATAATTTGACTCTTTTTTAAATATGTTTGGATGATGTTCATTTTTTGTATATTAAAGCTACAATTTTCTCTAATGTTCTTATGAAAATTGAAGTGTAAGCTAGCAAAGCTACACTTGAAGTGTCACATTTACATGAGATTTTAGATTGCTAGGGTAATCCTCCATGCACTTTTATCAAAGTTCCACCCCCCTCCTCTCCTCCTCATTGAGAGCATTTGTGAGGTCATAACTAGTTTTCTAGAAGAGACCATGGGTCCCAATCCCATGGTTCTTAATCCCCAAGCGGTGATCCCACAAAACTGGTTTACAATTCCATTGAGGAAGGAAAATTGCAAAAATGCTCCCATGAAGAAAATTTCAACCCCCCTTTGAGCGAATCCCTTTTTTGTGACGTGACCATTTTTTGCACGTTTTTTAAAATGAAATCAAAGGGAAAGTCAAGACAAAGAATGAAGCCCCCTTCGAGCAAACTCCCTTCGCTTGAAAGGGTCAAGGGGGGTTCGATTGAAGGGGGATTTGAGCAAACCCCCCCTTTTTTCCCTTCTCCCCCTCTTCTACTAAATTTTTGCAAACTTTTTCCTTTTGAAGCTCAGGTTGAGGATGAAAATGGAGGAAGATTCAGAGACCCAATTGGATGATGGTAGTCCTTAGAACGAGCTATCCATCAAATATAATTTTAATATATTTTGGTTTTATTATGTTTTTTTTTATAGTTTAATTAAACATAGGTTTTTCACTAAAAATCAAACTCCCTGTTCTACACATATAGAAAAATAGTAGATTATAAAAAAAAAATCTAAAAAATATGTTCAGGCTATGTATTGATGTCCTTGATCTAGTAAAAAAAATAAAAATTTTGATACATGATACAAAAGAAGTTATGTTGTTTATGGTCTGCCTATGTCTAAATTGTAATTGGTTTGACCTCAAAACTTGATTAAGAAAAAATAATTTAATAAAACACTATGAAACCAAATGAGCATGCTAGATATTGTAGTTACAAAGCTACATTTGAAAAAAATAGAATTTTATCCTTCATAGAAAAAAAATTATGTTGTTTACAGTGAGCATCACTCTTTAAAAATGATGATTACTGATAAAAACTAGTTTTCGAAGGAGATGGAAAAGGCAATGCAATCTAATTCAAAAAATTAAAAAATATATATATTTAGAATCTACAGAGAAAATGCCACAAATCACTACTTTGCATCATCTTCAAATTCCTCATGGTTTAGCAGCTATAGGTGCTTGAAAGTGAAGATTTAGTTAAAAAAATTCAATTCAATATCCAGTTTGGCCAAAAATTATAAACCAATATTATGGGATCACCCCAAGAAATAGAGAAAATATTTCCTATGACTAGTGTTCTATCTCTCATAACCATCTTTTGCCTCTTCTTATTGATGTGGTTCTCTTGGTTGGCCAAAATTTTGCAAGTTCACTTTCCTAGATCTAGCCATCTCTCTAGTTTTTTGTCAACAACCTTAAGATGACACTATAGAGGAAGAGGGTACTCCCACTAGATAGAAGCCAATTGATAATAGTTAACTTTCAAATAATGTTTTGGGAAAACTTGATGATAAAGACCCTCCTAGTAGTGTTGCATTAACTTCATAGTTTTTATATGTTTGAACTTGTCCCTTTGAACTTTCATCTTTATTTTGGATGTCGTCCTACATAGACTTTGAGGGTGTGCCCTCCTACCACCTATATTTTTTTTAATATTGTATTATAACATTTTTAATTAATTAAGAAAGTTAAATAGAATGTATTAAAAAAAATAAGCTCATAAATAAATCTTCCAACATTTTAGAATATAAGAACAATAGTCCTCAAAAGGGAAAATAAGGAGATTATAGGGATTCAAAATTTAAATATTTGTAAAGGTCTATCTAAGTAGAAGAGAGATTTCTATACAAGGTACTTATAGGATCCTAATCAATTCTCTATTTTTCAAGATTAGTTGTTGCTCTATTTGAATGTTAAATAATACAAAAAAGTTACTTCTTGAAATAGAGAATGAAGGGAAGGGCTTGCTCTAAAAAATTCCTCAACTATCAATTGGAACAAGAACCCCCTTTTAGTGAATTAGTTATTATTTTTAGTCACCTTTTTTTTTTTAGACTGCAGGAATCGGGTAGCACGACCCCCTATAAACTGCAGTGTGCCTGGTAAACTTTTTAACGTGACCGGCGGCGCTGGCGCGACACGCCCTCCGGTACCATGGGACGGGGGGAGACTAGAACTCGTGACCAGCAGAGTCGCAACAGAATTACTTAGCCAACCGAGCTAGGGCCCCCGCCCATTATTTTTAGTCACCTTCAACTATTAGATGTTGCGCAATTATCAAAGATGCTAATGCCACTTCATCACCCACTCCTCTTGTTGGGCCCGAAAATCGTTCCTCCACTTCTTAGAACAAAATTCCACTCACAAGGCCAAGGTTGTCATCATGCAAGTGAAATTAGTTCATCAACATAACATAGAGGGTTAAAGGTCAACTCTATGAGAATGGGTTATCTCTCCTACAATTTAAGCTCAAATTAGAATGAGGAGGGTGTTCCTAGCGGTATACCTTAACATGTATTTGAGTCAAACAAAATGAACAACCAAAAGCAAATATAACCACTCAATTACATTCTTAACCCCAATTTTTTTCACTAGGTCAAGCTAGATTGGTTGCATATAAGCCCTATGTAGCTAATATGACTATGCAAGCATGAGCCACATAAATGTATCTACTAAATATTCATTGAAGGATAATTCCCTAGTTATATCAATAATCATGGGTCCACAAGAAGGAATTATCTACTACTAAATTATTGATTTATGTTTTGATTGTGTTGGGACTCAAATTTTCTCCATTTTCCTTGTTGAGGGTTCCTACCCCACTAGGACCTATTGGTATTTAGGGTGGTTTCAGGAACCCTATCAATGGTTGACCATGTTTCTATTGAAATGATGACAAGAGAGAGCTAAAGGCTCAAACATGGAAATTATTCATTCATCAAAAGCACACAAATGATTTCATTCTATTTCTTTATAAGTCCATTCAACTTATTAACTACCCAAACCACTAACTACCACCTAACTCATAACTAATAACTAACTAAAAAATAATATCTAATAAATTAGCATTAACATGTTGAAAATTATTTACTATTTTATTCTATGTCATATACTATAATTCCTAATAGGTTTCGAAACCTTTAGAAAGATCTAATTTGAATTTGACCTCTTTCTTTCCTCCTTTTGTCGATGGTTACAATCATATCAGGAATCACCACTATGCTTACTCATATATCACCTTTATTGGCCTACAAAGCTTCTTTTCAACATGTAGAAGGCTTTGATGGTATTTGAACATTAAGATCTTTATGGTTTTTCTCTGTGATTGTATCTTACCTACTCATTTGATAGAACTAAGATGCCTTTAATGCATTTTTCACCATCCATAAGTTTACTAGGTGATTTCATCGATGTATTTGGGTGCCAAAAGTTTCAAAGTGCAAAATTTGATTTTAACTACTACCATCACTACAAAATGGTCACCAAACCACAAGAGTTTAATGTTGAGCCCATTTTTCAATATAAGGCACCCATTTTGGGCATGACTCATCCTCCACTATGGATTCAACATTTCTATAGTGTCACAACTTAGGGTTTTACATGGCTAAGTGCTTTTACTGGTTTTCAGTCCCTCATTCTGATTCATTGGATGGTATTGGGATACAAAGTATGGAAAAAGAATAATAGATTAGATCTAAAAGGGAATACATACACATAAAATAATTTCCAAGTCATTTGGAAGGAGGCAAAGACATTGTCAAATTTTTGAAAGAATATTATATTATTATTGTTTAGTTTTATGTTCCCATTAATGTATGGGTAGATTTAGAAAATGCACTAATTTTAGAATGATTTATTCAACATACTTGCTTTTGTGAATCTAACCACTATTAGAGCGACATGACAAGGTTATAAGATTGTTGCATGTCTTGTACCAACTCTTTTTGTGTTTTCATATGAGTTTGAATAATGCATTAATGAATAACTAAGTAGATGAAGCTAACAATAATATATGTTGATGTATCATCATTTGTAGATAATTTATTGTTTATTATTTTATCTTTCCATCTCTCCTTGTCAATTGTGACTCTCTTTCCCTTGGATAGATATCGGTCCCCTTGTTCTTTTTCCAGTCACATAGATCAAAACAAATCATTAAACACTTTATTTTTTTTGGTGATGAGCCTAGTTTTTGGTAGAAACTACAGTCTATTTTCTCATAGATGTCATGGAATTTAATGCTTAAATGTTGATATTTGCATAATGTTTCTCTCAAACCATTGACAATTGATACTATCCTATCCTTGCAAGCTTTAATGACATTTGGCATAAAATGTGGACTATCTATATTAATTTTGCATGTCATTAATGAGTTTTTCTTAGAGTGGTTATAGATGTGCAGTTATTATGTGTACTGACCTTGTCATGAAGATTTATTGAGCTAAGTTAAGGAAGACACCGCTAGCTGGGCATGCTCCATAACGTCTACCTGAGGAATCGCTCCAAGTCAAAGGTAGCCGACAACAAAGATTCTTCATGCAAACTGAATGTAACTACCCTATTGTGGACCATAATGATTGAAAATGCATGGGTGTTACTGTTGTGTTGGGTTTGCGTCTAACTTGCATGTCTGACCAGATTCTGTGCATGTGTAACTGCCATCGATCCACTTTCCTTGCTTTCCATAAATGGCATCCTCTAAGTCTTGGAGTTGACTGTCTTTTTTTAGTCGTAGCATTCTGTTGCAAATTCATATTGTTTATGATATATAATATGATAATTGGGACATGCATCTATTGCTTGATACTCCATTCCAATATCTTTCATAATGCCAAATAAATCTCGGTATGAGCGAGGTAAAATATTTAATGGTGGTAACAAAAATTCACCAATCAATCTACAACAAAAAATAATTTGTTAATATAAAGAATATTAATGGTACATATTTCATCATTTATTTACTAGTGATGAACTAACAACAATTACAATAGATGAAAAAAGATGACATATATGACATACCTTAACATCCGTGAGATTGCTATGTTGGATAAACCATTCATAACCTTCAAGTTCACCAACAACAATACAACAGAGAGAAGAGTTGTTTGGGAGCCTTCATAAAGGGGCTCGTATGCCTTCTCAAGTACATGTAACTCATGAACATCATCAAAGTCATCTCGATCATCATGATTAGCTGTGCCACTAAATGTGTCATGGATCAATGTATTTGTACCATCATCTTCAATTTTTTTTTTTTGGTGTATAATCATCTTCTTCCATAGGATCATTAAATTCATCTTCGATATTCACAATTCCATGTTCCTCCGCTTGCAAAACCACATTCTCCAAGCCGTGATAATCCATATCATGTGCCCCAGGGTGCCCCACCTTTATAATAATGATAGACACATATAAACCATGATCATGATCAAGTGATTTTTTATAGATATAAAAAATGTTAAAACAATATAAACATTTACAAATTCAATCAATACAAACACATATAATGAACAACTTACCAATGGGCGATAATCATGCCCCCCTTCAATGTGACCATGTTGCCTATAATGTTTCTCAGCTATTGTGATTAAAAGTCTTCTCATCTTTAAGCCCTTGCAATTATTGCAAGGACAATAACATTTCCCATCACCCTTTCTTTTCAATCTAGCCCACATTCTAGCAACTGTCTCTTCATTTTGTTCTGGACTAATATTATCTGACATGATTTTTCTTTACCAAGCTTGAATATTTAGATCTTCAAAAAATATCAAACTCACACTCCAATAATTTTTAATCATAGACAAGTAACAAAATCTAATAATTCCAATACTTTACACCCAAAAAAATCGGCATGCAACCACCCCTACAAAAGAGAAGATAGCCTGAAGTTAATGACCCCAAAAAACACTTTAAAATGGTAATTCCATAACTTATTAAATTTTGATTTTACTATGGTTTCCAACCATTAGACTCCTAAAATCAGAATATTGAAATTGCACAACAAAATCTGGAAATGAAATTCTCAAAATGCACAAGTCTAAAAATGAAATTTGATGAGATGTTGCTTTAAAATATGATTTTCAAACCCAGAAGTACAAATTTGACTTCACAAATGAATTATGGAAAAAGACAATGACCACCCTCAACCTGGTGATATCTTCTTGATTTTTTTTTCCCAAGAAAATTGTCCTTAGTTCTCCACAAATTGTCACAAGTAGAGAAAATTCGCAAGTAGAGCAAATTCGCAAGTAGAGAAAATTCAAAAGTATAGAAAAACACTGTCGCAATAAATAGGCATACTCACTTTTATTTATGTCGACCAAAAATTCTTTTTTTAAAAATTTTGAATGTTCGTCGCAATTTTGACGAACATGCGTGTCGAAATTTTGACAAACGTCGCGGATAAAATTTAAAAAATTGAAAATTACACATCAAATCCTGACAATACATCAAATTATACATCTTTCGTTAGACATTTTTGTCGGATTTTGCAGTCAAATGAGTTAGTGTAGAAATGGCTACTTGAGAATTCCTAGTGCACATATTGTGTTGACCCATTTCAAGTTCATGTCCCTGGGTTGACAATTTAAATGCACTTTCATGATGATTGAGATAGCTATTCAGATTAGATGTCCAATCTCGAAGTCATGGTTGTTAAGGTTAGTTATTTAAAATCATTGTAGGAGGCCAACATTTGGTTCATGATATCATTGCATTCATGGAACAGTTCATATCAATTCTTATGTATCATGCAAATCATTCTCACCATGCACTCATTACTAAGGTATTAATCAACTATACAGAGGCAGCAAGGTAGTTAATTTCTCTTGAATCCTAGTGACAAATTTGGGGTTGAACCAATATTTTTGGTTTAAAAACAATTTTATTTTTCTCTTTTTATAAACTAGCCTCCAATAATACCCTCCTAAGTCTAAGATGAGCTCAAATTGTAGGATATGAAACCCACTCTCGTAGAGTAGACCTTAAACCCTTCATTGTTTTTTTGATGAACCATCTTCAATCACTTGATGAAAACCTTGGCCATGTGGGTGGAGTTTAGTTCTTGGAAGTGGAGTAATAGTTTTGGCACATAATAGATTGATAGTGTGAGATTAGTGTATGGCCATAGATAGATGTCTTGTCCATTGAGCAACAAAGTCACAATTCATTAGGACAAGAATAGACTAAAACAAAAGGACTAAGCATTTACATACAAAAATCATGGAAATTATAATAGAACATACTTATTAATCTATAATAGAGCTACATAAATCCATAAATAGCATGAGAAATATCACCAAAAAGCTTGTGATGTTCTCAAAATGCTATCATATTCATCAAACTTAAAATTACATTTGTGCTAGCAAATGCCGAAAAGGAAAAACCCTAGCTACAACCAAGAAATCCTCTTGGATGTATGCATACCATCATGGAGACATTTTATTGCAAGTTCCATTTATAATACTAATCTCCCTTGATTTCATGGGTTTGTACTTGACCCAAACAAACTAGAATAACATCAATGGCTACCTTACAACTTTTTAGCATTTGGAGATCACAACTAAACCAATCTTTCTTAAAAAATGATCAATAATCATTATTTAACACTTTTAGGGCATAAAACTCTAATCAATGCATTGTATCATCATTAAAATCCATGGATGGGGATGAATATTACTCAAAATGGGCATCTCAGATTGATGGAGGACATCTAAATTTACTTTTGGTAACTAGGAAAGTTTCCATTAATGTGAGTTGATGGAGAAGATGGAGGAGAAGTATGTCATTGGACCTTTATAACCTTTAAAATAATCACCTTATACTTTATCCAAACTTTGAATTATTAGGCCTTAATATTCTCAAACTTCTAACAAAATAGAAGTAAAACCACCAAAGTATAGAGCCATCGCCTACCCATCATACCATTAGACTCGTAAGAGAAGCATGAAATTCTCTGATGTATCAATATTAACCTTCAATTCTCATGCTTTGTCAATAATCAAGCTATCAAGCTCCCACTGAATCATGTACTTATCAAATAAAGGGCACACCCACCTCTGATATCCCAACAAAGCACTTTATCATCAAACATTAACCTTTAATGCTCATGTTTTGTTAGATAATTAGGTCATCAGATTCCCACCAAATTATTTACTTAGGACTAAGGACATAGGCATGCCCACCTCTAATATCCTGACAAATAAATTTATTATCAAACACCAATCACCCATTAAACAACCTACTAATGGAATTAGGGGATGTAAAACTTTGATAGTCCAAAATACTTAGAGGAAATTTAGAGTGGATTAGGGAATATGTTAAGGGATAAGTATTTCACAGAAGACATTGTTGGGATGAAAATTCTAATAGGGATGGATGGATGATGGAATTTAAAAGTTTAAAAGATAATTTTTGGGGAATCAAGGAAGGAAGGGATGGTAGGAAGGTAAGAGAAAGCCCAAAAATATGAAATTGATAAATAATTAGGTGAATTTCAAATACTTTGATGGAGTTTTGGATCATTGTCTATGCATGGAAAGAGGTGACTAAAATTGGAATGGCTAAAATTATTACCCTAATTAGATATACAAAGAAATTGATAGAGTATTGGATTGTCGAGGGGTGAAAGAAACTCATACCCCAAGCTAAGGATCGAGGCATCAAGGAATCAGGGGAATAGGTACCAAGGGATAAATGGATGAGGAAGTTTGTTTAGAATAATTTTGGGTGTTGAGGATCAAATATCATTAAGAATGATAGGAAAGTGAGAGAAACCTCAATTGTATGAAAGGTCGGTATAGAGGAGGGGAATCGGCTGCTCCGAGACCCTAGGTCACTGGAGGGTCCAAAGCAACAAGCTATCCTAATCTACCTCAAGCTTTGCAAAGTGATTGGAAATGTTTAATTAGGTTCTAAGGGATGAAAAGGAAGAGCAATCTGGTTGCTACTATCCCTCTACCAACCCAAATGTTTTAGAGAGTCAGGAGAGCCAAATTTTGAGGTTCAAACTGTGACTCAAACCGCTTACTTCCAGAGGAATACAATGTGGAACTTAGAATCCAATGCAATGTGCTAGGGTCTTAGGGATGCATTGGCGTCCATACAAACAAAAGGTGCAAAGTACAGTCTAAAAAACTAGAAAACCTATTGACAACTTGATTGACAAAGTTTTATGCTATGACAGAAATAGGAAGATACATAAGCAATAGTACAACAAGGAGAATACTACTATAACACTAAACTATAATTGATGAAAGAGGGGTTATAAAGGTAGGCCTTTGAACCTACAAGTTGAGGTATTCACTAGCTTTAGTTGAAGAATAACCTGCACACACAAGAACAAGAAAATGTTGGGGTTTTTTATAGAGGACTGCCTTGTTCAGTCCCTTACTTTGGTGTTTGGAATAGGGCTTTATAAATAACCTCTCATGTCTCTTTTATCAATTGGCATTTATCATCTTCTACTTTAAAGTAATTTCTCATAGCATGGTGTTTAGCAATTTCTTTAAAGTGACAAGCATTATACCTCCTACTTGTTGCTTGCTTGATGACATGACCCCGAGTTCAAAGTGCAGTCTTCTTATTTCATGTGATGTGTCTTTTTTTGGTGACATTGGGATTGATGTCCTTCAAGAGCATGAACTTTCTTGGAATATAACATTCCTCTTAGTGGTAATGTTATGGCTTGCATTCCTTAAGGTGTGAATCTTTTATCTCTCAACTAGTCCTCTCTTGATGGTGATATTAGGTGTGATGTTCCATAAAGTGAGACCTTTCATGAACTAACCAAAACCCCTTCGACTATCCTAAACTAATTCTTGGCCACGAAGCATAATACAACTTACTTGTTAGTGGTGCCTTTATTTCATGAGTGACTAGCATAATGCAACTTTCTAGCCTTATGAATCCTATCTTGTGTGACACCTTATCAAAGTTATCAGGCAGTATAACTTCTAGTATGGTTATGGATACACACCTATGTATATCAGACTACACCAGACCATTGTGTTTTTCTCATATTTCCTTAGGGCTCACCTAGTGTATATTGGACTGAAATAGCCCTTGTGAGCATATCTTTGGACAAACAAACTAGGCTTGATCCATATCATTTGGACAAACAGTTGAAGCTTGATCCATTTTCTTCTTTATCTTTGCATTAATTTTGACATTGTATGATGTTGTATCTTGTGTTGTTGCTATATTTGTATGTCTCTTTGTGCCTTTGTTATTTTTCCACGGGATCTTTGATTTTGGGGGCTTGATCATCCTCCTTGATCTTTGTCATCTTATCTTTCTAACAATTGTACAATTAGACCTCTCTTAACTTATTTGTCTACTTTAGTGTGAGTTTGAGCGTAGGCTCATACTCTCACTAAAGTGGGGGCTAAATGTAATGTAGAAAAATATACTCCTTTACATTTTCACACTAGTATTACATCCCCTTAATTAATTGGACTTAATTAAGTTTCTAATTACCTAAATTATGCATTCATAAGCCTTATTATTCCTGTTTTTCAAAAGGGAAACTTATATTAAACAATTGTCATCATTAATTAAAACACCTTGGAAATTGTGTGTCTTGGGTTTAGGTCCCATCACCCATTCACCCAAGGGTGAATGGGTCCTCCTTAAGTGCCAAGACCCAAATTTTAATATATTTTTGGTGACATTTTAATGATTTAAATTCAAGTTTCAAATGCCAGCTTGTGGAATCTATTTTTGAGAAATTAGATAAAAACCTATAAATACATAGTTATTTTATCAATTCAAACTTAAGGCTCACTATTAAGAGTTCACAAGAGCAAATATTATTGTTAAGAGCATTGAAGAGAAGATTTATCAGTCATCTACAAAAGTAATCAAGATCATATCATCATGTCAAGATTCATGTGTGTTCATATCATGTTTTGGAACTAACATTGTGATGTAGCTTTCAAGCATTTAAACATCAAATCAAGCAATCATTTGAGCCAATTCAAGCAAGATCCAATCCTTAGAGAGATGTGATAGACTTTAGTCCTTTAAGGGAATCCATTAAGGGTTTGGTGAGCTATAACATAGGTTTTTTTATTCATCAATTCCCTCCATTTATCATTATCTTTTATCATCAAGGTTTAATTACCAAACCGGGGATTTCCTTGGTCAAACCCCTATTCACCCCCCCAAAAAAGAATCTCTCTTTATATGTGCAGATTTATAGGTGAAGAAATATTGGAGATCACTCAAAAAGAGAAATTTTACAAAGTTGTCAGCAAATTTTTCAAGCCATGGAAACTCACCTAAATATTTTATTTCTAACTTTTCAGCAGTGGAACCTGGAGAAATCATAAGCCTAGATCTGGGATCTAAGGAATATGAAATCAGATTTTGGACCCCTATACAGAGACCCATTTTCCCTAGGGTGGATCTGGCTTTCAACAGTGTTCAAAACCCACTTTTGGTGTGAGGTACATACCATTATGACCTTCTCAGATCTTCTTGAAAGTTATTTTTTTTGTTTGTGCTATCATAATACTTTGGAGTACAATTCTTTAGGTCACATAATTGAGATCATTAAGGCATCTAATTTTATCTCCCAAAAGTGTATTTCAGTCATTTCAGTCGTTAATGTCATAAGAAAAAAACAAATCCTTCCCAATAGGGTTGACTCACCTCAAGGTTGAAAGTCAATCCTATCCTTGGGAGATCTCTTTTTCTAAAGAGATTAGGTAAAATTGAGGGTGTCCTAGATCAACATTCCATTTTGGGTAAAGACACTCTCATTCATTTCTCCACATTTTAGAAAGTATATAAGTAAGGTGAATTTTTGGATATGAGTGTGTATCTGTAGAAGGTGTGCAAAATATGTGAAAGTGATCAAGTGTGGTGATCTGAGTGTGAGATTTAATGCCTATGACTCCTAAATGTAGTGAGCAAAAGGTTTCTACATTTTAGTATGTTGAATGAGTTGTTTGCGCTTCAGTGGAATTGTACCTTTGACATAAGAGAGATGCATTATTAGTAGTTTAAATTGGTAGTGAGCCACCTCTTCTTCTATCTTCTTTCTTCTGGATAGTGAGTTCTTTGTCAATGAGCCCTTCTTTCTTTTGGGTAGTGAGCCTATTGTATTAGGTGTTTCTATTACTTTATATTATGATCTAATCCTCACTGTGGTTTTTCCCTACTTGGGTTTTCCATGTAAATATGGTGTTCTATTATACACGGTATTTTGATGTGTTGCCATTTTTTTACTTTCATGCTAAATCTAATTAAGGGTTTAAGGGCTAATAAAGATCTAAATGTTAAAGAGGGTTTTGATATTTAATGTAAAACTAATTCACCCCCCCTCTCAATTGTCCTATTCATCTAACAAGTTGTAGTGCATCATACATGGCTTGTCTACATATGGAGATATTGTGATAACCACAACACTATTTTTTAAAGAACTTACAACTGTATAGATGTTTAGTGCTTGCAACAAGAATGATTATTGGTGTAGGTGCACTTGTAGAAGAATTGATGAATATGTTGCATGATTTGAGGCTTCAATAATGCCACAAAAGATGACACAAGGAATCATAAGTAGTATGAAGTAAATTTATTTTTGTATGTGCTATTACAAGAAAGATGCTAGTATTGGTGGTTGTATAAGAAAAACACTAATATTAATAGTATAAAGGTTGTAACTATTGATGCATAATATTTATTAGTGCAAAAATTTACAAGGATATTATCCATGAGGGAACATCATACATTATGGTAAGTGTAGCGTGTTGGTGTTAGGTATGCTCAAAATGTAGCCACATGATTCTTCATATTGTATAAGTTAGCTATACAATTTGATATTGGTATTCCCATGAATATTTTTATATATAATAGTTTATGTGAATGTGTCAAGGATAACAAGGTTAAAAAATAATTATAGTGGACACTGGAGCTATATGTACATTGTCGATGTGTGAAAACTTGAGATATTGTAGAAGAAAGGTATGTTGTAGATTGAGACTCTATAAAAGGTTTTCTAAAATCCTTTTTGTATTGAATTAGTGTTGATTCTAAATGATATAATTGTGAATATACTTTAGTGGTGGGTTTTCTTATATAAGGGGTTTCCATGTAATAATTATGTCTTATGTAATATTATGACTACATACTATTCCCTTACTTTCATATATTTTGATCTAGTTAGATTTGGTGCATATTTTGATTAGAGGTAAAAGACGGGTTTTGAAGGGGCTCGAAACCATTTACAAAAAGGAATAGCTGAAGCAAAAAGGGAACAACATTAAACAACCATCAGCCCAAAGTCAGCAAACCACCAGCCAAAAAACAACTAGAAACTGACAAACACCATTACATATTATTCAGAATTTCAACAACTTCCATCTCACTAGCAACAAGCTTCTATCCCTTAACCACAGTATCAGAAGCCTCAATACCAAAGGCCCCAACCTGATTTTTCAATTTATTTCTAGTCCTAACCCCAGGCCCACCAATTTTTACCTCACAGCTCAAAACAAAACCTCTAGCAACATCTTTAATAGCAACATCCTCCACCATCAGCTTACCCTCAACAACCATAACATCAACAGACAAAATTTCCTTTCTCTTTTTAGGGGAGAAGGCCATCGCAAAGTCTGACATAGTCAAGACTTTAGGGGCTTCTCCACTTTTCATAACCACATTCCAAATTTTATCAATTTTCTCCTCAAGGGATAACATTCTTCCCTCCATACTCTGTTTCAGATTGACGGTTTCCTCCACCACAGTATCAACAATGGTATTGAGACCAGCCATTAAATTATCAAGTTGGATTTGGATCAAAGGGTCCTTAGCCTTGCAAGCAATACTTCTAATATGAAAATTGGTCCTATTGATCTCATGAAAGAACCATTTAAACAATTTAAAAAGCACATTGACACTGTCATGGGCCGATCCCAACACATCAGAAAGATCCTCCCTATCAAAATTTTCAATGTGATTACCCATCTAGCAATGTCCTTTTCAAAAGAACTCTCATGGACCTTATCATCAGAAGCATCCTTACCTTTACTAGCAGGGACAGGAGACTTCAACCTACGAATGGAATTGGCAGTTTGCTCTGCAATAACCTTCCTTTTCTGAATCCTATTCGCATCCACTTTATTAGTTCCCACAACCTGTTCACTGCCCATAGCTCTAACCTTCTCCTGCTTCAGCAACCTTAGATTTGGTGCATGTTATTGACTATTAATTAAACACAACATTGAGAATTCATTATTCTAATCTATTGGCCCTCTACTTGATAGGAGTGGAAATGCTCAATAAGAGACAACTATGTGGAATTTAGAAGCATACACAAGGCATGTGATTTGTTTGAAAAAATGTGTTGAAGAGATGTGGTCTCATGGACTAGTATGATTATAGGGTACATGCACAAATAGGTTTAATGAAGTGGCCTTACGAAACTTGTAATAAAATGCAATTGATAAGTGTAAGGCCTAATTACACAACCTTTGTAAGCATCCTCCCAACCTATGCCACAATGAGAGCTCTAGGACAGGATATCAACATTCATTAGAACATAAAATGTTTTTTTTGTTAGAATTGCACATGCCTTGATAGAAACATATGTAAAATGTGGAAGCATACACAATGTGTTTGAACTATTTGACAAGTTTTCTCAAATAAATATAATTGCATGGAACATTGATTTGACAAAATTTACCAACATCCTCCCCACTAGTACGGAAATGAGAGCTTTAGATCAAGGAATGGACTTTCATAAAAAAATTATGTTTGTGATGTGTATTTACCAAATTAAATGGATGAACTCTTCAGTGGTTTAAATCACTTTATTTAATAGCCAAATACACAAAAATTAGCCATCCATGAAGATATGTATTGAGATATTTATACACAAACCTAATATATTCAATAGTCAATTTTGAACGTGAACATCTACTCAAATGATAAGACACCTTCCTCTGTATATTTTTATATATAATTAAATTAATTCTTAATGATTCATATTTTGAATGATTAAATTATAATACATTAATCCATTCATATGACATAGAATGTCTATTTTAAAAAATAAAATTGATTATTCTTTTTAAAAGAATGTTATTGAATATCATATAGAAATGTAAGTATTGATATATTAACAAGATTTACTATACATAAATATATACTATCAACCATATGCTTTTACTAATGTTAACAATATGAATTTGATAAAAATAAACATAAACGGGTGAAAGCCTCCACAAATCTCTCCTCTTCTCCTGTCACAATCATTCCTTTCTCCACTTCGTATGCGCTGTCATCATCTCCAATCCTTTTATTTTCTTCACTCCATAGCACCCTTTCAGTTCAAAGTCTTTGAGAAAAGCTGATTGTGCAAAACTGGGAAGCGCCTCCAACTTAGGGCAGCCACTTATATTAAGCGTTTGAATATTTACCAGACCATCAATACCCCTTATGTTCCTCATCGTTTTACAATCTATCAAGTATAATGTCTTGATTGTAGTTGGTAGGACATCTATCTCTGTTAGATGGTTATTGTAGTAAAGGATGAGAGATTCCAGGTCTGGATAACAATCTTCGAAGATGGAAATCTTGCACACTTCAATTGCATATAGGTATATCCTCTTAAGGTTGTGCAGTAAAGAAATAAACGACCTTGCTCCAAGATTCAATTCACTGGTTGAGCACTTAGATATTACCAGTTCTTGAAGATTAATTAGTTGCCTAATTGATATTGGTAAGGATTTAACTCCTGATTTCGTTATATATAACTCCTTTAAGAGATTAAGACACCCCAGAGAGTCTAGTAGACATTCTAGGTTTTGATAATTATAAATGTCAAGACAAGTCAAGGAAGACAAATCTCCAATAGATGTTAGCAGTATTTTCAACAACTCACTTCTGATGCCCATCTTTTGCAACTTGCTTAGTTGGTCAATGTTCTTTGGTACCTCCCTTATACCACTTAAATAGAGCACTACCAACTAGGTCTGATTTGTGATGTGACGAGGCAACTCTTCCAATTGCCTGCAATAATTGAGGTTCAAATACTCCAGCTGTTTCATGTTTTCGAGGATGCCCGACTCAGTTAACCAACACACTCTAAGCATTGACCACGTAAGGAGAGATGTTGTAGTAGTGCAAGTTCCTTGAAAGGGCCTAGGGACCACTCAGTTAATCAACACACTCTAAGCATTGACCACTTAGGTGGCTTGTGTGGGCCTATTCCCTTCGCCGTCCACTTCCGTTTACAAAGCAAACGTCATTAACTATTTGAAATTCAAACTAGAGTTCCCACTTGAAAGTACAGTGGATACCGGTAAACATTTGATATTCCCCTTTATTGTATTTTATCTTTATTTTGCGTACACGTTTATGCATCTCAGCCATGGTAGAAAAATCTAGCTACTTGGAACAGGGCTTTCATGGAGATTCTGAGGTGTGGGTATTTTTTCAACAGAAGGGCACTTCACTGGCATCTGCTTATATGGTGGCTGCAATGAGGATAATGGAAGCTTTGGAGCAGGGTAATGGGCATCCATCAAAAAGTAATGAAGTGGGGATTTTTTCCAGATATTACTGTTGGAAATGATCTGTTAAACATGTATGCGAAATGTGGAAGCGAGGCACGTGAACTAGAGGGTGTAAATCCAATCTTTGCAATCTTTACTAGCATCCTACCTGCTTGTGCCAAAATTGGAGCTTTGTAATGGGGTGTCCACATCCATCACAGTATAAAGGAAAAGAGGAATTTTGTCAGATGTCGTAGCTGCAACTGCCCTTGTAGACATATATGCAAAGGAGTAAACTCAGAATTTCAAATGGAAAAACAAAAAATCTAACACAATTACATCAGTACCCTATTCGCCCTTCAGATGAGAGATTTTTATATACAAGCACGTTTTCCTCTCAAAATAGGGATATTGTTAACCCTTTGTATTGGCAAAGAAGTTCATTTGACATTATATTTGCAGCATGCCACTCTATTTTCATTTTGTTTTTTTTTTCTTCAAATGTTTAGAGTATATAAATGTAGATTGATATTTATTTTAGTTTTTTATTATTTTAGATTGATGATTTGATGTATTATTTTAGTATATGATTTGTTTATTTTGATGCATTTATTAATCAAAAATTTAGTTTATTAAAATAATTTCTTATTTTCTTATTTAAAATTTTGTTGTTTTTAAATTGAATAACATATTGAACTTCAATAAAATTGTAAATTTACAATTTGTTATTTTCTTTTAAAATCTAAAGTTTCACTTTTCAAATTTTGAAAATCCTTAAATCTAACCATTATTCACTTAGAAAAGTACCAAAATTTTAATTTCATATATGTAGAATGTGTATTTAAAAATATCATCCTGAGACATTTGTACATTATGGAGAGTATCACTATGAAAATAATGTTTTGACAAAGCATTGTAAACATTCTTCTACTTATTTGCATATGCATCATTCAATCACATCATAAATCAATGAAAATTCAATTGTATTTTATCAATTGGCATCCATTATCAAGCTAACACTTCAAAGCACACCCTAACACAAAATAACAATTGGCACATTAGCAAGGTTAATGATATTCATTTTCCTATTTGTTGGAATGTGAAATCCTACAAGTCATCAAATTTTGTGAGTAAACTTTAGCATGTGTGTGGAAGAAGGAAGATCAATCTATGCACATGGACAAGGTTGATGAACACCCAATAGAGGGAGGACTCGAGTAAGAACCATCTTCTAGATTGATGATATCTCACATATCCCATCCAAGTTATACTAGAAAAATAGACCCATTTCTTTTATTTATTTACTTAATCCCAATAAAATTTATTTATAGTTAGGAAAGTTTGTATTGATGGCATAGTAACTTCTTTTAATAAGTCATTCTAAGCTTCTCAGAAGTAACATTTTAGTCCTATTTAGTCCTCGAGTATTGTTGAGCTCAAGAACACATGGGTGGTTTAAGTGTTTGTTTAAAAATCATACTATTTATTAATCATCTATAGTAGTAGATGGTTATGATTAAGTGTTCATGATCAAGTTAGGGGAAAATGAATTTAATTACAAAACAATGGGGAGTTTAGGGGAGGTGAGATGAATGGTTGATGTAATCTTTATTTGACACAAAGAGAGCTTGCCCCTTAAGCATGTGATAGGCCTCAAACTATCTATCTCAATACTAGATATTTTTAGTCATAATTATAAGGAAAACACTTTTCCTTCAAGAAAACAATCTCATATGTTGCACCTTGAAAGGATTTTGACCAACACTCAAATAAATTTATGTAGGCTGTATAAAACTCCAAGACAAACCCATTGTTGATGAGTTACATAAAATCTTCACCGCCCATGAGATGAGGATGGGAGATGCAGAAAAGTCCAAGAAAGAAGTTGCATTGAAAGCAATTAGGAATGAAGAAATGGAAGCATCTACATTTGGTTTAGAGGAGTCTGATTTTGAGAAACCTGACTTCATCAAAATATTGAGAAGAGGCACTGGAAAATATAAAGGATTGTTACCTTTTAAGTGCTTCAACTATGGTAAAATTGGTCATCTTGCTTCTGAATGCCCTCATGATGAAAATAATAAGTCTGAGAAAGAAAATGTTGGTTAAAAGAAGAAGAAGATTATGCACACAAGAAAAGAAAGTGGTTCATCTGATGCTACTAATTGCTCAGATAATAGATATGATTATGACTTGATGGTTAAAGTGTTGGCAAAACAAGGAAAGACAATTGAGAGGGGGGGGGTGAATCAATTTTCACAGAATATTTAAATTTTTTCAAACTTTACTTAACTTAATCTTATATTTGATAAATGAATAGTAAACCATGAACAAACAACACATTAGAAGCACAAAGATCACTGAGATTTTTATGTGGAAACCCTATTAGGGAAAAAACTACGAAGGATGTTAGTCCACAATATTATATCCTGTTAAAAGTATAAGAAAAATAATGGGAATGCACATTTTTTCTACTATCATATATGGAAGCTTTGATAACACCTAAAGAGTAAAAGAGGTTGTAATATTTATTTTCAATGTCATCATCCATTAGACATGCTAACTCAATAAGACATAGGATAGAGGACCAATTGTAGTTGATATGCAATACTATCAACCAAGTTCTCTATGGAGCCTTATATTATTATACATAATAATAGACCGTTCAACAAATAATTGGTGCACCGCTTGAAGGAAAAATCCCAAACAATCCTCATGGGTTACAAGAGTATGCAATGTGGTAATTAGATGTTATCATTGCTAGCATCTACATAATTGAGAAAATAAAATTAGGGTTCATCCAATGGTAAATGAGGGTCCTGATAAATTTCACGGGGTTTCTTACCTAAGTAATGTGAACTATAGGATGAAGTGAATACTAGAGGACTAATTTACTCTAGGGCTATTAATTTTTTTTTTATAATGACTATAAATATACAAGCCATTGGATCAAAACAAGATCAACAACTACCATTCTCTTTGCTAAATTTGCATTATACAATCATAGAAAGCGCCAAAAGAGAACTTATAAAATATAAAATATCATCATAGGGGCATACATCTTCCAATTTGAGGCCAAAAAGTAAACAAATAAATATTAATTAAAATTTGAGTAGTATTAGGGATTCAACCAATATTTTTTGAAGGGAATAAATATGCAAGGGTCTAATTTATTCTAAAAAATAAGCTCACGAAGAAGCTCTTCAAACCTAAACATGACATAGGCTTTATTCCTTAACAATGAGGCTTTGATGGATTCCCAAAAAATTTAATTTATACATTAATGATTGAAGGATCTAAGTCAATTCTTTGACTATGTGACATTACACACTGCACACACGTGAACACAATGACATTACATTGGAATCTTAGGAAACTAGTAATAAGGATTCCCTTCACAAATATAAAAATAACATTACAAAATCATAATTAAATAATTAAAAAAATAAATATAATCCCTCCAAGGGATGACACAAATCTAATCAAATTTTAAATTTATAAAAATCTAAACATTAACTTAAAAAATAATCTAAATTCATTGGTTTTGGATCTTAAATTAAAGTTTGGTGTTTACTAGTAATTTTTTAATACTATTATCATGTGTGTCTTATCTTGCATATGGGTTAGTCAAAAAATAATCAGTTAAAGTTATACTAAGCAATTTTAGAATCAAAATCATGCCTACTCTAAACTACTTATGCTATAAGATATAGTTATAAAAGGTGATATAGTTAATAAAACAATTTATCATAATCCATTTACCATAAAATTAAAATTATTTTAGTTTATGGTATTTATAGTCATAATTCACAAGGCTCTAAGAATTATATCCTAATACTAGTTTAGATATAAAAGGACAAAAAAAAAAAAAAAGAGAAATATTAGGGCATTATATTGGTCCCCCTCTCAGTGAGTTCCCTCTTAAAGTTGGAATTTAAAAATAACAATAGGTATAGAAATTGCATTTCTTGGGTTCTTTCACATGTTTCTAAATTAGTCCTATAGTAGTCCCATAACACCCTAACTTGAGTACAATGTTATAATTTCAAATCCAAACTATGTGCCAATCCAATATTTTTGTTGGTTCTACCTAAAGCTTGATATCTACATCCATTTGTAAGAAACACTATTTAATCACATGATTTAGGTTAGGAAGATACTTTTGCAACCTACACACATAGAAGACATCATGTAGTCTACATAAGTGTGAGGGTACAATAAGTGTGTAGGTCATTAGTCAAGTATTTGTTCAAGAATTTCAAGGGGGCTATATATCTATTATTTTAATATTCCCTTTTAAATTGTGCTCTCATAAATACTTTATCTCCAATGTTAAAAGTGATATGTATTTTATTTTATTTTATGCATATATGAGAAAAAATATCCATATGGGTGATCCCACAATACTGGTTTACAATTTTTGGCCAAACTGGACATTGAACTGATTTTTTCTAACTAAATCTTCACTTTTGGGCACCTATAGCGGCTAAACCGTGAGGAACTTGAAGACGATGCAAATTAGTGATTTGTGACATTTTGTCTGTAAATTCTAAATATTTTTTTTCAAAAAATTTGGAATCAGATTGCACTTCTTTTTCCATCTCCTTCAAAAACTAGTTTTTTCAGTAAACACCATTTTTAAGGAGTGATGCTCACCATATAACACATAATTTTTTTACCATGAAGGATAAAATTCTACTTTTTAGGAATTTATATTTGTAACTATGATATCTAGTCCTTCCAATTGGTTTCATAGTGTTTTATTGAATATTTTTTCCTTAATCAAGTTTTGAAATCAAACCAATTACAATTTAGACATAGGTGGACTGTATAACACAACTTTTTTTGTATGTATCGAAACTCTTTTTTTTTGTTGGATCAAGGACTTTAATATCTGGTGCACTCATATTTTTCTTTTCTTTTTGTATAATCTTTTATTTTTCCACATGTGCATAACAGAGAGCTAGATTTTTGGTGAAAAACATATATTCACAAGAAATAAAAATAAATAAATATAATTATAAAATTAAAATTATTTAAAATTATACTTTTTGGGAAGCTTATAATAAGGACTACATACTTACATAAAATAAATTTTAAATGAATTCATTTGATCCCCCAAAAGTTAAATCAAAAGTGGTTTTTTATCAACATTTTGATAAGTGTAAAGGAGACTTTGTTATAGGTATGGTTTAAAACTAGCGGGGTTCTATCCAAGGGGGTTTTATCTAAGGTAGTTTGATCAAACCCTCTTCAATTGGAATGCTTTAAATGAAATTTTTTAAGGCTTAAATCATTATATTTTCTAAAAATATGTGATTTCAACAAAAAATAGAATCTCCTAGAAATTGTAAACCAACTTTGTGGGATCACCCATATACAACAAATAAAAACCTTTATAACTTGCCTCTATATATTTAATTTTGTTTGATCTTGATAAAGAGGTTGAAGCACCCAAAAACTTGAGAAATCTTCAATGATCTCCGAATTATTTTTTTGATGCACTCTTAGATAAGTTGATGGTATATGGTTTCTCTTTAATTTGACAACATGACTTTGGAATGAAATGATTTATTCAAATAGATTAAGGATGGTTGTTGGCTCACAATTTTCGTTGCACCAAAATATCGGCCTATTAATGCCCGATACAACTGCCAAAGTTAACAGATTCAAATGAGGCGAATAGTCCATGTTACGAATCCTAAGGGGAGTGTTGACCATCTGCTAGCAAACTCCCCCTCAGTGTTACCCGAGGGGATTCGAACCTGGCACGTTTGGCTCTGATACTAATTATTGGATCACATTTTTTGTTGCACCAAAAGATCGACCTATTAATGCTCGACACAACTTCCAAAGTTAACGGATCCACAAGAGGCAGTTAGTCCATGTCACAAATCCCGAGGGGAGCACTGACCATCTGCCAACAATGCTTTCATTTATAAAAGTTGAAGATGGAGAGTTAAGGTTAGGATTTGATTTGATTATTAAAGTATAGGAATGTTGGAGATGTTAGGGTGAATGGAAAGATTCCAAATGGAACCATGTGATTGGAACACACTTATAGAGGAAGAGAATAAAAGAGATTTGAATGGATAGTATTGGTTTACTAAATCTAAGGGATGAGACTGAGTTATCTTGCACATGTGTGAGAAAGACTACAGGAAATAGAGCTTATGAAAAGTGTCCTCTCACACATGTGTGATGGCACACAAGAAAGAGGTATTTTTGATAAGTGTGTACTCTTGCACATTCTTGATAGCACATAGAGAATAGGGATTGTGACAAATTTACTCTTAAACATGTGTGAGAACACATAGGGAAGTGGAATAGAATAGTTTACTCCTCTCACATTTGTTAGAGATCACATGGGGATAAAGAATGGAGACATGTGACTTCTCTCACATGTGTGAGAGATCACATGGGGAAGAGAGACATGACAAGTGTCCTCTCACACATGTGAGAGATCACATGTTTAATGCGGAGGGATGAGATTTTCTAGAACAAATCAATGGATAGGATTTTAGGGATCGGTGGGATTCAATGTGATTAATAAATTAAATGAATTCATAAATATAGAATGATTAATTAGCTTTTGAATATATATTTTTTTGGAACCCATGTGGAAGTAGTGTCTTCAAATAAGGTGGCATTAGTATTGTCAAAATTTTATTTCTTATTCTTCTTTGGAGCATAAAGATGAAATCTTCATTGTTTTAAGATGTATGGAGGAATGAAATTATCTCTATTTCTTTATTAGTAGAAAACAATGGTTATAAGTTGGTTTTTGTGCTTAGGAGCATTAGGAGGAAATGAAGAGGGCTTCATATTATCCTTATTTTTCCTTATTTATTTAATTTTTATTGGTTCTTTGTCTTAAATTCATGTGGTATAATCAATATTTTTGTTCACAAGAAATAACTATTTGATGTTCCTTACTCGTATAGTCATAAAAATATCATTGAGAATGTCCAACATCATTTTCAAATGTGAAGAAACTTGACTCTAAAATGTAATCATAATCATTTAAATCATGTGGATTATATTAAAAATATAATAAGCATCATGAGAAATATGATGTTAGTAACAAGTGATAAAAATGATAAACATGATCATTATAATTACAATCTTATATAAAATATTCAAGATTTTTATCAATATAGTAGGGTAGTGAAAAAGGTCAAAAGATATGCCTCCCAAATGGGGGACACCATCATAGTAATATAAAGTACATATAGACATGTATGTAGAGTATAGAAGCTCCAAATGTCAACCAATAACATTAGATGGAAATCCATCTAATAGGTTGCTCTAATATTATTTATGTGGTTTGCAACCACCTTTAATGTTTTGAATTTCATGATATGATGCCATTGAATGTGCTCAAGATATATGTAGAATAGGAGAAATGCCCTTTGTAATATTGCTATTGTACTTGTGGGGTTAGATTTAGTTGTTCTTTTTGAATATTCTACTTTTTCTTTAGAACCCATATGAAAGTAGCACCTTTTAAAAAAGGTGGCATTGGGATTTTAAAAAGTTTTATTATTATTTGAAGAATAAGGAGGAATTCATCCTTGCTTTGGCACATATGAATGAAAAAAATTATGTTATTCTTTGTTTATTGGTGGATGACAAGAGTTATAAATTGGTTTTTTTTGCTAGAGTATTGGGAAGCAATGAAGAGGGCTTCATTTTCTCTTTATGTACAAATGTCTTGGGATGATATTTTTAAATACACATCCTAGATATATGAAATTAAAATTTTGGCACTTTTGTAAGTGAGTAATGGTTAAATTTAAGGATTTAAGGATTGCCAAAATTTGAGATGTGAAACTTTAGATTTTAAAATAAAATGACAAATTGCAAGTTTACAATTTTATTGACGCTGAATAAATTATTCAATTTAGAAACAAACTAAATTTTCGATTAATAAATGCATCAAAATAATCAATTCATATACTAAAATAATACATTCAAAATCATCAATCTAAAATAATATAAAACTAAAATAAATATCAATCTACATTTATATACTTTGGGGGAGAGGGGCCAATAGTCGTGCGGGTCTAATAGTTGTGCACTCAATTGTGATTATAATACCTTGTCTTACCACATATTTATACTATATATTGTAAATAAATAGTTCAAATGTAAATAAAAAAATAACCAAATGTTGATCAAAAGTGGACCCATACTTGAACACATGAGAACTTCTGAATGTTATATTAAAAAAACATAAATACATTCATGAAGAAGTGAAACAAGTATTTTTTTGTCTCAAATAAAATATCATAACTATCCACTATAAGTGTGTCATTTAAAAAATAAAATACGGATTTAATAAAATAAACAAATATTGTTATCATAGTGAAAAAATATTGTTCTTATGTGTACAACTATTGGGGAAGCAATGTACAAGCATTAGAGTATTTTATATTACTAGTTTGTTCTATCACAAATATAAAAGGTGAGCACAATAAATACCATGTATTTTCCCACTAAATATGAAAGATTTTCAAAAAAAATTAGTGTTCAACTATTGGTCCATTTTTGTTTGATATAAGTTGTATTTGAAATAATTATATGTTATTTTTATAACAACAAAGAGTTATTTTGTGTTCAACTATTGGTCCATATGTGTTGAATATAAAAGCTAGAGACATCAAATATTTATGATTAATAGTAAGTATTTGGTCCATTTAGTAGCATATTAATTTTATTTTAAATAAAAATATGATATTTTACAAGCAACAAATGGTATTTTTTTGTTCAACTATTGGGGGTCCCATGATTAAGATTTGGTTGAATCTTTAAAATGTCAAATTTTAGACACTTCTTAATAGATGTGCTGATGTGGCAAGTTGCATGATGAGTCACACTTCCAAACCTTAGTTATAGATAGATAAGAGGCCAACCCACATTTCAAAAAAAAATTGAAGGTTCTATGATATTCCAGTCAATCACTAAATGTTGACAAAGTTGGCCCACACAACTACTGGCCCCTCTTCCCTAAATATTTGAAAAAAAACAAAACCAAAATGAAAATAGAGTGGCATGCTGCAAATATAATATCAAATGAACTTATTTGCCAATATGAAGGGTTAACGATATCCCTATTTTGAGAGGAAAACGTGGGGTGATCCCACAATAGTGGTTTACAATTTTTGGCCAAACTGGACACTGAAATTTTTATTTTTAACTAAATCTTCACATTTAGACACCTATAGCGGCTAAACCGTGAGGAATTTGAAGATGATGCAAACTAGAGTCTCATTAAATTTTGTCTGTAGATTCTAAAAATATTTTTTTCAAAATTTTTGGAATCAATTGCACTTCTTTTTCCATCTCCCACAAAAACTGGTTTTTTTCAAAAAACAACATTTTTAAAAAGTGACACACCGTATAACGCATATAGCTTTTTTCCATGAAGGATAAAATTACATTCTTTCGAATTTAGATTTGTAACTCTGATATCTAGTGCTTTGCACTTGGCTAGATATTTTTATTGAATATTCTTTCTTTAATCAAGTTTCAAAGTCAAACCAATGACAATTTAGACATAGTGCAACCGTATAACGCGTAACTTTTTTTGTATATATCGAAATTCAATTGTTTTTTTTTTGGATTAAGGACTTCAATGTCTGGTACTCAAATTTTCAATTTTTTTTTGATAATGCTATTTTTCCACATGTGCGAGAATAAGACCTTCATTTTGAGGAAAAACCTATGTTTAATAAAACTAAAAAAACAAATACATAATAAAACCAAAACATATTAAAATTATATTCATTGGATAGCTCGTTTCGAGGACTACCTGACTTCAATTGGGTTTGTGAAGATTCCCCCATTTTCATCCTCAACCTGAGCGTCAAAGCGTAAAAAATTAGGTTTTTTTTGTGAACAAAGTAAAAAATTAGGGAAAAGGGGGGTTCGCTAGAACCAGGGGGGTTCTAGCGAACCAGGGTTCATTCGAACCCTGGTTCATCCGAACCTCCTCAATATGAATTTTCCCTTTTGTTTTTTGGGCGGGAAATGTGGGCCCCGTGATTGATGGGTTCGGTCGAACCCTAGTTCGGTCGAACCCCTTTATGGTTTGGTCGAACTTGTAGGTTCATTCGAACCCTTATAACTAATTTTTTTGCCATGGGCCATTTTTTCTCAGTTTTCCTTCCTCCGTCAAATTGTAAACCACTATTGTGGCTTCACCCCGTGCTTGTATATTAAAATCTCTCATCTGAAGGGCAAATAGGGTACTGATGTAATTGTGTTAGAATTTTTTGTTTTTCCATTTGAAATTCTAAGTTTACTCATTTGCATATATGTCTACAAGGGTAGTTGCAGCTACAACATCTGACAAAATTCTTGTTTTCCTTTATACTGTGATGGATGTGGACACCCCATTACAAAGCTCCGATTTTGGCACAAGCAGGTAGGATGCTGGTAAAGATTGCAGAGATTGAATTTACACCCTCTAGTTCACGTGCCTTGCTTCCACATTTCACATACATGTTTAACAGGTCATTTCCAACAGTAATATCTGGCAAAAATCCCACTTCATTACTTTTTGATGAATGCCCATTACCCTGCTCCAAAGCTTCCATTATCCTCGTTGCAGCCACCATATAAGTAGATGCCAATGAAGTCCCCTTCTGCTGAAAAAATATCCACACCTCAGAATCTCCATGAAAGCCCTATTCTGAGTAGCTGGATTTTTCTACCATGGCTGAGATGCATTAATGTGTACGCAAAATAAAGATAAAATACAATAAAGGGGAATATCAAATGTTTACCGGTATCCACCATACTTTCAAGCAAGAACTCTAGTTTGAATTTCAAATAGTTAACGATGTTTGCTTTGTAAACAGAAGTGGACGGCGAAGGGAATGGGCGCACACCAGCCACCTAAGCGGTCAATGCTTAAAGTGTGTTTGTTAAGCCCAACCCCTTGAAAGAGAGTGGCAACTTCCTCAATTCTAGACAACCAAACAAGTGAAGGTGCTTCATACTTTTCAAATCACTAAAGCTGAGTTGGGTAGTGATGACAACTCTTGACACCACTTTAGCTCTAGGTGCTCCAGCGATTGAAGAAGACAAAATTCTTTGGGTAGACTCCTCACCTTGCTCCCACCTCTCATGGTCCTATCTTTTTCAAATGCCTGAGACATCCTATTGACACTAGAAATCTTTAGAATTTCGAGCAGGAATAAATTAACAACTCTCTTAACTGCATAGGAGCCTGCAACAAATTTTCAATGAGATCAACTGAAAACAAACAATATTAAAAATATTAAAGTAAAGCTTTATAAGATACTTACTTTGTTGTCAGTCTCCCACAATTATTCTAAGTGATGTTTCCTATAGTCATTTTTGTTGAGTTCTTGAAGCCTCAAATTTTTCAATGAATTCAATGAGTGAAGATTTCTCTGCTCAATGTCAAACTAGTGAAGCCATACCAACTCTCTTGACAGATCACCAATCACTTTATTATAATAATTTCCACTAACTTGAAGAAGTTTTAATCCAAGCAAAGAGGGTGCTAGGCTATGAAATCCTCTACTTGTGTTAACTATGAGCTCTCCACCCTAGGAACATCGAGGAATCTGCTCAACCTCGCTTGTTGATTCAACTGTTGTAGCCTTTATTGCTCGAATGACAATTCCCTTTTAAATATAAATAAAAATGAAATAAAAAAATTATGGTACTAATAGTAAACTTTATGGAAATAAGAATGAAACAAATACATGTAGAAAAAGAAAAGTATTAATATTACTTGCACACCATTGTCAACATTAATAGTCTATTGGGAATACCAAAGATGGTAGGGCGATTGATAATTTGTGATTTCTCTTCCCAAATCCTGTAAGTGGTCATGCATTCTTATGCACTCATCATTATCAAGTTCAACAAGACATTTATTCAAGAGACTCCCAACTGTAGAGACCACTCCCAATTGATCCATCCCAAGTTGCAATGGTTGAATCTTTCCTTTCTCTAATGAAGAAATAGGATGCATCCAAAAATGCTTCTTTCTTTTCATTATCTAATGCATCATAACTTTGAGCCTATTTTTTATATCATCAAGTAGTATTCTATTGATCTTTTGCAATCGATTCTCCCAATAATCATTGTTGGATTTATCATATAATTGTTCGCCAAATACTTTGAGAGACAATGACCTAAGCCATGACAAACATTTATAAATTTTTCAACAAGCTTCTCAAATCCATCAAGTGGACACAGTTTCAAGAAAACATGCTAACAAAAAAGCTGATTGGTATGAGATGGATCTAATGCTTTCATTTTATAAATGGACGAGATTCCCCAACATTGAAGTACTTCAAATTTTCTTACATAGTGACTACAATCAAACTACCCCATTCAAGACTATCCTTTTCAGGTACTAGCGCATCCGATTGATCTACATTATCCACATCATCTAGAACAATGAGCACTTGAACGGATCTCAAACGAGAAGCAAGAATACTCTTCCCTTCTTCTATATTGTCAATTGATATACCTTGAAGACCGAGGTCCTCTAGAAGTTTTTTCTGTTTCATATCTAATGCACTTTTGAAAGTAGCATCTCTAACATCTAATAAAAGAGTAGATTTTTCCATAGATGTGTATTTACTATTAGATAACTGTTTAGTCAGAGTGGTTTTACCAGAACCACCCATGCCCCAAATTCCCACGATTTGCATAGCACAATGGCTTTCTGCAGACTGAAATGTTGTTCTTTCAAAGTCTATGACAGCTTCATCTACACCAATTGGATGTTTGGCAACCACAAATGGCACATTTTTTACTGCTTTCAAAACACAATTAACAATATTCTTGACCACCCTCCCATAGTCACTGAACATATCAGCAAAACAAAACAGGACAAACATCGTTTACCATGACGTGTATACAGCAAAATAAGAAAAAAAAGAACCGAATGCAGAAAATGATTGATAAGAAAGAATAAGTGCTGAAGACAAATTATTTACTACTCACTCCTTGTCATTAACGATCTCGCCCGTATTGTAGGAAACTATGTGGACCGCATTCTTCCACTCCTGGATCTTTTCTGAGGTGTATCTACCTTTCTTTTTGTGCTGTGAGAACGCATCAGCATACACTCCTTTTTCATATCGGATGTCACCAGGCTGAACATGGTAGAAAATAGGAATAATTTGGGTACTAGTTTTAAGCATAAATAAAAGCTCTGCCAAACACCAGGGGGATTTTGCATAATTCTGGGAGAATATAGCCAAATTGAGCGAAGCACCGTGCATTGCTTCTTCAATTTCTCTGGGCAAGAAATCTTCCAATTGAAGCTCTTCGCGGGAATCAAGAAAAACCCTCAATCCTATGCCAGTGAGGGTATTATAGAGAGTGGCCGCGAGCGTGTGCTTGACATCGGGGCCACGACGGTTGATAAACACATCGTAGGGCAGCTTTTTCCCTGACATTGAGGATGTATCAGAAGAAGATGGAGATGATACGAGCTCTTGAAAAGCACTTGTAACCGTAGTAAGTAGTAGAAGTAGATGTATATGGCGGGGAATGAGATTGGATTGAATACAGAGAAAGAAAGAAAGAACACCAATTGAAACAGGATGAGAACAGGGTACCCACTGAGGGTGTATCAGATATAGATGGAAATGAAACAATTTCTTGAGATGCATTTGTATACTTATTATCTGGTTGACGCCCAGTGTTACAACTAGGAGTAGAAGTAGAGGTGGACGCCATGAAATCGGGTTTGGGCTTTGACAGGAAGAAACAATAAGAGTTAAACTGGAATGAACGAAGGCTCGTTGTTGAGGAGCTAAAGTGCAAAGTATTTGTAAGATGAACGTAGAGGGGCCTGTATAAGGAATCTTGCTAAGATTATGATGATGGAGAATTATTAGTGTTTGATGATGGATCATGGAGTTTGAACCAAAACGTCACGTTGATGTTAAAAGCCACAAACAGTTTCAAGCCAGAAATCTCAACAATACATTATCATGAAATGTGAAAACTACATGCTATTAATTATTAGTGTTGTTAATTGTTAAACTACAATAATTGAAAGATTCCACTTTATAGAATTTTAACATTTTGTTTGTCATCATTGATGGAAATTCTTAGTGGAGGGGTCTACCTAATAAATTTGTCAGAGTTATGATGATGGACAATTGTGGTGTTGTTCAATTGCAATAATTAAAAACCCCACTTCACCTAATAACATTTTGCTTGTCATTATTTATGATTATTATTAGTGGAGGGGCCTTCATAAGGAATCTTGCCACAATTATGATGGACAATTGTCATGCTTCAATTGCAATAACTAAAGAGCCCACTTCACCTAAAACATTTTGCTCGTCATTATTTATGGTTGTTCTTAGTGAAGGGGACTCCATAAGGAATCTTGCCACAATTATTGATGATGGACAATTTAGTCAAAAAAAATAATATAAATATTTAACATTTTAATGTGGTGAGGAGTAATAACATTATTGATTGTTTGACAATTGAACAGCGTAATATTAATGTCAAGATGTTCTATATAAATCACTTTTATGTCAATATAACATATAAATCAATTTAAAAAATGTTTTTCCTTTTTGATATTGTACAATTAGGTCTATTGCTATATTATTGTATGCCTTAAACACTTCATATATGCTAATTTAAGCTAATTAAATAAATATATATAATTAGAAAGAAAAAATATAATTTATTAAAAAGTTATTCAAGTTAATTTATTAATGTAATTGATAAATATGCATGTAATTATAGTTGGGTACAAAAATCAAAGATTTTAAAGTTAATTTAAGAAATTAAATATAGGATTTAGTTTTTAATTTTTTATAATGAATAAGATTTTTAACTTTTTTAAATCAACTAAAAAGATAATAGTACAATATTCACAACAACAAAAAAGGTGGGTGGTACAAACATACACTGGTAAAGTCTAAACATGTCCAAGTCTAAACAAAAGAACACTTCAAAGGGTCAAGCCTAAACATAATATTAAAAAACTAAAAAACTAAAGCAATTTTACAAGGGGGGTCTCTATCATCAATTTTATCCCAAACATCATAAGGGGTAAGAATATCATCAACTAGCTCCCAAGTAGCGAGCACTCCTCTTCCTCAAGAGTATCCTCCAAAGGTTATTAAGCACACAACAAAGAAATGAATAGCTCAAGCCAAGGAACCTTTGTAGATTTTGGTCAACCAGGAACACCACACTTGTGAGAAGAGGAAAAAGGTGGTCGTAAGGGCTAGGACCAACTACAAGTGATATTATTTCCAAGGGTTGAGAGCCATTTGACTGGGAACTGTATCCTCTTCTAGAAGACCAGTTCTACAATCTCACCAATGTTATTTAGGGTTTGAGGGTTTAAATTTTTAGGGTTTAGGATTTATAGTTTAAGGTTTACGATTTAGGTTTTAGGGCTCTAGTTTTTAGGTCTAGATTCTAGGTTTTAGTTTACTCTATGTACATCCATTATTTTGATGAATATAATTACAAATGGTTCATTTACAAATTATAGAATTCATCCTAATTACAAAAATTAAAGTATAAAAATGTAAACCATGAAATTAAAAACCCTAAATGTTACATTATATAATTAAATTTTAAACCATAATTACAAACAAAAAATGTTAAATATAAAGAAAAAAATGCACAAATACTAACCTGAGGGTCGGTAAGATTGAGTGTGTGGAAGGGAGGAGGTGGGAAGTACAATTCGATGGCATAGATGGCATGCAAAATGGGTACCTATTTTCCTCAGGTCACTCTTTCTAGTTGTGGAAGTTGCAAGTGAAAATGAATCGACAATCATTTAAAAAAATAAATAAATAGCATTTCGAAACGGGTACCCATTTAGATTTAGGCTCAAGATCCTATTTCAAAATGGGTACCCATTTTTCAAAACAGGTACCAATTCCTTTCGACATTTTTTTGGCCTAAATTTTGCCTCTTCATAGACCCAACTCCTTGCTCTTACCCCCTATAAATAGAAGCATCGATAGTGAGATAGTCTATTAGTGGTATTTGAATACAAGTTTAAATATTGAAATTTGAAAGCCATTATGAAATGATAAGGTGGAGAGATCACCAACATATGAGGTAATTCATTGAAAGTGAATAAATTAAATAAAGAATAGAAGTTTTACGCATGAGAAATTCAAGTGTAAAAGCGTGAGGATATTTAAAAGTAAGTATATACTGTAATTTAAGTATTATCATAAAAAGTTTTAAGAGTGAATGTAAAACCTAGAGTTGGAGTTGCTAACTTGTGGAAAATTACCCAGAGAAGCATTGAAAAAGGAAGAATTGATGATGAAGAATCTAGAAGGTAGATTAGATAAATTATAGTAAAAATGAACAAAACATTGAGTAAGAAAGATGAACATAAAAAATGAAAAACAACAAAGAAGGAAGAAGCAAGTGATGCATCAAACGATTTGACATCAAGGATATTGGAAGATAAGTTTCCTTATAGGAAACTAAGGATTATTCATTGATAAGAATTGAAGAAAATTTTTATATATTAAAGAAGAAATATTTGGTATGATAAAGGTTTTTCTTGATATATTAGTAAATATTGAGAAGGATAAAATAAGAAGACCTAAGTCTAGATTAGGTAAAATAAAATAAGAAAAAGAAGAGGAAGATATATATGATTAGATGATTATAATGATCATTATTTTTCTATAGAAATAATAGTGGCAAGAAAAAATATTTGAGAAGTATGATCAGTGAGAAATTCAATGATTTTTTTAGGATAATAGTCTAATAGGACTTAAATATGAAGGCTTGAGAATTGATGAGAATGACAAAAAAGGAGAAGATTAAGGTAGAAGACTTGTGGAGAGTATAAAAGCAATGGTTTAAGTGAGATTAGGAGAGAGTGAAATAACACAAAATGAGGCATTGGTAACATGAATTGAAGGTTCCTTTGAGCGAGAAACCTTGTTAAAAGAAAATATCAATTACAAACTATGATTCCAAGGTCATATTTGATTTATTACAAAATCAACAGAATTTTTTCCTCAGGAGGGACTTAAAAAATATAACCCATGTGGGATAAATCCACACTTAGTAGTGTAATATAAATAAATAGATACAATGCAAGTACAAGGTTAGGATGTGAGGGGTATTAACATGAGCCAATATGCAATTAAGTCACTTTACTTTTGGCACATATTTCAACTCAAAAGGAAACTCTATATGATAGTGGAGAAGGTATTTACAAAGTATACTAAGAGAGGTTTGAAAAAAGTTATAAGAATAGAACATCAAAACCAAAGAGAAAAGAGCCTATGTCATAACCCATTTTTTATTGCATTTAAATTATAATATGGTAAATTAAATTATGGAGGAAATTCAATATACATTGAATGAAAATTTTGATTTTTTTTTTGAAAAGTTTGAAAGAAGTTGATCGTCATTGACTATGTGATCTTTTGAACTATCTTATATTTTATCATGATTGAACGTTACTGATGAACTTTGTAAGTGGAAGTGTGTGAAATTCTAAGATAACAGGTTGAAGGATGAGAACATAGTTGAAGTAGGATTGTTTAGCCGAATCGAACGGTAAGCTTGATGGAATCTGGGTGCACACACCAAAAATGGCATGATGTTTGCATTTGAAATTTTATATAGAAGAACTTATTTACTTGATTTGAATTGATCCAATGATTGAAAAAAAAGGCTTGTGGAATGTTAAACATATGATTTCATATTCAAATTGTATATCTTGATCTTGTGTGTGTGTTTGAATTTGAAACAAAATGATAGTATGATTAAACATATACGTATACATATTCAAAGCATTGATTAAAAGGATAAGAATTTCATTTCTAGAGGCTATTATATGAATAAAACAAAAGTCCATTCTTCTTTAAGTAGTGATATGTGTACATATAAACATATATATATATATATGTGTGTGTGTGTGTGTGTGTGTACACACACACACATACACACACACATATATATAAGAATGTACAAATGTGTGTATATATATATATATGTATATATGGGTAGGGCCACATAAGTGGTTTACAATTTTATGGAGGAATCAAAAATGTATTTTGGGTGCTTGAACAAATTTAAGGGGTTCACTCGAACTAATTGGTTTGAGGGAACCCCATAGTTCGCTCAAACCTATGAACGTGCATTGTTTTTAATATTAAAAAAAGGGTTCAAATGAAAGGGGGTTCACTCGAACCCCAAAATTAGGTCTTTTTAAATAAAATGATTGTTATTGTTAGTTTCAACAGTCATTTTCATGTGCAACAGCGAACCTCCTAGCGAACTCACCACCTTGAGTGACAATGCATCACCCTCCAGTGCGAAGTCCTCCACAGTGCATCATCCTCCAATCTGGTACGAATTTCAAGTTGGTTTTATACTTCCACATTTTGCATGCATGGCTGCAAAGAATTGTATTTGCTTGAAATTTCCTAAACCCTAAATTCAACAAATCCATTTTGTGCATATCCTTTAATCATGGCATTCCATGAGACCAAATTTCTTGCTCGGCTATCAGTCAAATGGTTCACTTGCCTTATCAATGCTTCCACATTTTGCACACTTCCATACCCTATTCCAAAGCTCCCATTTTGGCACAGGTAGGGTGAAGGTTGTGGAATTTGGCTTTACAACTGCTAATTGTAATTGCTTGAAAGTTTCTAAAGCCTTTTCAACAAACCCATTTTCTACATAACCTGCAACCATTTTTTTATCCTTTATGCTTTTATGGATGTCCATACCTTGTTCCAAAGCTCCCATTTTGGCATAGGCAAGGAGGATGTTGGAAAAGGTTGTGAAATTTGGCTTTACACCCACCAATTGCATTTGCTTGAAAGTTTCTAAATCCTTTCAACAAATGCCTCAAAAATATTTTGAATGGATGGTGGCTAATCCTAACCTGGCAGTGAATATTTTGGGTGCATTCCTGTAGTTTATGCGCTATGTACTATGGATGTTGGAAGAGGTTTTTGGGATTTACACTCGTTAATTGCATTTGCTTGAAATTTTCTACAACCTTTTCAACAAACTCTTTTTGTGCCTATCCTTCAATCGTAGCAATCCATAGGACCACATTTTTTAGGCATTAAGTCAAAATAGTTCACTACCTTATCTTTGCTTCTACATCTTGCATACATGTCTATTGAAGCATTTCCAACTACAACATCTAAAAAAATTCCTATATCCTTCATGCTCTTACAATTTTTTTGTTCCAAAGCTCCCATTTTGGCACATGCAAGGAGGATGTTGGAAAAGGTTGTGAAATTTGGCTTTACACCTGCCAATTGTATTTTCTTGAATGTTTCTAAACCCTTTTCAACAAATCCATTTTGTGAATATCCTTCAAACAATTCACTTGCCTTGTCAATTCTTCCACATTTCACATACATGTCTACTAGGGAAAATGCACAAAATTCCTCTATCCTTTATAATATGATGGACATCCATACCCTGTTCAAAAAATTTAAAGCAAAGTATCTAAACACTTCAAAAATCATAATGAAAATTTGAGTAAAATCTATTTGTATTTTAGACAACACTTATTTAAAGTAATACAAAAAAATTTCATGTTGTACATATGTCACTTTTATTTTGATTCTTGTTTCTATTAAATGAATATATGAACATATGTTTACTATTAGAATCATCTCCTTTATGTTGTATTTATTTTAGAGGGATAATTAAGGGTTATTTTCCTCTCCATTCTCATGTTTAAAATTGAATTATTAGTTTGTGTTTAAGGAATATCATAAATATTTCATAGATGATAATAGGGAATTTGTTTGTCTTAAAGGGTTATTAAGTAGGATCATATAAGAAGGCCATAATCATTAGTGTTATCACTAAGTTTCATTTTGTGTTTCTTACTAACTAGAATAATAGCTTATTATTTGATTCAACCAAACCAATTTAATGGGAATCAAGAAAAAAAGTAGACTTTGAAGTAATAGGGATGAAGGAACTCTTTAATACCTTCAACATTTTACTAAATTTAGAATGGTTTGTAACCTATAATGGGACAATTAACTCCTATAAAGAATAAATCTCATTCTTTGACAAAAAAAATTAATACATATACCCCTATACATTGATATGAGTAACGCATACATAAAGAAAATAAAATAAGAAAAAATTGGAGAAGAAGAATTGAAAGCACTATATTCTTTAATAATAATAGTCTAAGACACCATGCATGAGGCTAACTCAAGAGGATAAAACATACTTGATATCAATAGTTACAACATCAATAATGAATATGCTATGGAAGAATGGGTTTGGGATGAGCTAGAAGTAAGATCTAGAAAGATATTAGATGTGAGGAGGATCCAAAACTTAAGAAAAGTTAAAAAAAATCCAATCAAGATATTTCAAATGATGAAAACCCACCACATAGTACAAAAGGAAACTATAAAAAGAGACAACATACTAAATGTCAAAACAATTTAACCACATTTCACATGGAATTTCTCATGTATTAAGCTTCCTTGGTATTCTAGGGTGAGATTTGTTTTAACATGTATATAATACATTGAAAAATTATTTAAGAAATAAAATTTGAGATTATAATCTCTTCAAGATACTTTGTAGCTTGACAAGATGGTGGTACACCCACAAACCTAATATCCCAATTGGGAAGACATTTTTGGTCCTTATAAGAACCAAGTACTTATCAAAAGGAGACTATAAACCCAATCTAAAATATTGTGGCAAGATGAAACTTGAAATAAACCTTCAAATTTACATCAAGGAATGGACAAATAGAAGAGAATATGAGGAAAGTCTATATACCCAACTTTTCTATTGGACATTGTCACCTATTACAAAAAACGGTATATTAACTAAGAAAAGAGAGGAGGAACCAACAATTGGATGATGGGACAAAATAATTTTGTAAAAAATTTACATTCCATGATATTGACAAGCTAATCCACAATGTACTAAAACAAAGCACATTATTGTATCTCTAGTAGAAATAGTCCTTCACAAAGAACATTAGACTATATTTCCAAAGGAGATAAGCATTTGGAACTTGATAAAGTGGATGGATAAGGTTGAAACACCACAATAGAAGTTAAGTGGTGCCTCTAAGAATAAATTATGGAATTCAAAGTAGAAGAAAATTCTCAAAACTTAAAAAATATAAGTTGAAGAAGGGGAAAATTAAATAGCCACTAATAATGCACTAAAAAATAAATATTTCAACATGAACCATTGAGGACTAGAGAATAAAATATAATTTTAGAAAGAACCCTAAGATGGAAAAAAATGGAGATTAATGGGATGACAGATAAGTGATGCAAGTGGACAATTTAAAAAAATATGAAGACCTTTTTTCCTAGAATATTTACTAACCTAAAAGGTATAAAAGAAGAGGTAGGAACCATGCAGATAGAACTAAAAGAAGGATCCAAACCATAAAGGAAAATAAAATATTAGTTACTTAAAACCTCAATGTCAAAACAAGAGTTGAGATAAAATTAGAAAAAATGTTAGTAGGAGGAATGATCAAAAAATTTGAAGATACCCATGGTAGATGAGACCAAAGAAAGAAATCACATTTTCTTCATCTATGATACCCATGATGTTGACCATTGTCTTTTTACTACATATAGACTTATGAAATATCATTCTATCCCTATTCCTCCCACTACTTACCCTTTTCCACTTGTTACTATGGAGCCCACTACCATTCTAGAGGCCTCTTCCATACCTATAGCATTTCATATTCCCACTATAACTAATACACTTTCACCTCCTTTTGATGAGAATTTATTTCAATCCACTATTGGCATTCCTTTTATAATTATATCATCCTTCAAAAACTTTCCCTCTTTATAAAATTTTATGTTAAATTATTTCATAAATAATTTCTTAATCTATGCCATTATTTAACATGATCGTGCTTTCCTACAACCATATAAAATTATAGATTTTTAAAGAAATTCAATGCATAATTTTATAGTTTCAACTTAGGATAGGAAAATTGTATTCTTTGAAACATTAATAAAATTTAATTGAAATTATACCTCTATGTGCTCAAATAATTGTTTTTCCCTTTCTACATCTCCTACAAATGAAAATATCTCAACTATTGATTTAGAACCATCAATAGTTGCATTGATTTTTAGGGCTCATAAATATAATCTTTGTTGGATAGGATCCCTTGAATATTGGCCACCTCCTAGACTATTGCATGTAGTCACTCCTCCACCTCTTCAATAGTTTCCAAAGATGCCAAACATTAAAATTCAAACGTATAATGGAAAAAATGCATCTACAGACATGGGACAGATTATTAAAATTAATGTTCAATCCTCCTTATGTTTCTCTCAAATGTAATTCTTCCTCAATGCCTTTGTCAATTTATTTTCTTAAATAATTTTATAAATGTTCAAGAGACAAACATTGACATGAAAATGCTCTACAACCTCAACAAAATCCCATCCTAGAACCTCTTTAATGTCATTGGTAATATTTCCACCTTATAATAATAAGACCATGTTACCCTAGTAATCTATTATTTCTCCCAATAAATCCATTTAGAAAATCTCTCCAACCAATAAAACGTGGAGTTCAATTTTTATCTAAATAAAAAAGGTAGAGTGGGTAGATGGAAAATAATGAGTGTAGGCAGAGAAGCTAGATATTTTGACATGCATAAATCCTAAGAATCCAATTATATAACCTTTAATTATCATCCCATCATTTGTGTCATTCATCCCACTTTAGGTTATTAATGGAATGAAGGGGAAAAAATCATTTAAGGAGTTACATGCCACATGATTTTATGATCTACATAAATTTTCATATAATTTCCAATTATTAAATCATTCATGCTATAAATCCCTTGATTTGAAAAGAAACATGTTGTCTTGTTTCCTTCATGGTAGCAACATAGTTAGAGAATAATTTTGGTGAATCAAGGATTTCCCATGCCTCATATAGTATGATGTTTTTCTTCTAATTGATCAATTATATTTTCATGATGCTAAATATAGTTTCCATTGAATATCCTTCAATAATGACTAAATTGATTTTACATGACCACCAATGTTAAGTAATGATGATTTCCCTTTATTACTAGTTCTAGGAAATAAATCTTAGATGCAACCTTTATCAAGATTTTTTAAGTCTTTAATGGCACATTTTGTACTAGAGTGCCCTAGGTTTCCCCTCAAAGAACCATTAAAAATAAACTTTCACCTAGTTTCTTATGGAGGAATCCATCTAATATGATCTCTAGAAGGGTGATATTTGAACCTACGAATTATAAATTGATAAATATATTAAAAATTAAATAAGTAAAATGTTTAGAAAATTAAATAAAATAGTGAAAATATTTTGATTATGAAAAACTATGATAGATGTTGAATTCTTTTTTGTTAATGGTATGAAAATATTATTGATGATTAGATGAATTATTTGAACTACTGAATGCTCTATTTGTCATCCCAAGTAGCATTCATTACTAGTGATATTATCTTGCATATACAATTCTAATCTAAGATGCATATTTTATATGTGTGCAACCTATAGTTCAATACATATGTATCATGTGCACACTTGTAGGTTTATTTAGAACTATTTTAGATTATGTTTTGTGTTCAATCAAGTAATGAATGTTTTGATTATGAAAAACTATGATAGATGTTGAATTTTTTTTGTTAATGGTATGAAAATATTATTGATGATTAGACGAATTGTTTGAACTTGTGAATGCTCTATTTGTCATCCCAAGTAGCATTCATTACTAGTGATATTATCTTGCATATAAAAATCTAATCTAAGATGCATATTTTATATGTGTGAAACGTATAGGTTCAATATATATATCATGTGCACAGTTGTAAATTTATTTAGAACTATTTTAGATTTCTATTCCCTAGATCTAGATATATTATTTACCAAGGTCTAATTGCTCCTTTAGGTGTACATACATATCACATGGGAAATGCATCTATTCCACCTCTAGAAACACTATTTGAAAATACTATTAGTGAGATTAGGAGATTGAGAGACTCATTAATAGATGGTACAAACACAGGAATATATTCAAAAGTTTTCATGTCCATATTACAAAGCCTAGAAAAACTAAGAGATGAACTTGGGCATACTAGTGCATATTCCCTTGATAGAGTAGTTGTTATTCTTTCCCACATGTGGGAAGAAGTACATGGTGAGGTTCCCTATAAAAAAATACATGATTTTGTGACCAAAGAAATGATTAAAAAAACTTGTTTTCCATTCTATCAAAATCAATGTAAAGTGAGGGCATAACAGGTCACCAAATGTGTGGATCATGCTATGGCCCCATTGATCTACCTGCAATTTCTTGCAACACATGGTCAATATCCAAACAATGACTAGATTCCATTATATTTTGTTCAACAGTTGTATGCTGAGGTCCATTTGGGCCTCAAAGTCAACTACCTGGACATTCCACCATATGTTGGTTAGGGGCGTGGCATGATTTCTGATAGGCCCACCTATCATCAAGCAGATAGACCAACCTCGATGTTTAGGGAATTGGTTGGTGGTAGGTCTCCTACTCTCACCCCAACTCTAGCCCCCTTAGCGGATTAGGTTGTCATTGCTTCCCAAAAGGAATCAATTGACAATGTAGGTGACATTACAGCTACCACCACTAGGATATCTACTAATCATCTGGGTCAGTATTTGATGTCTAGATGTTCACAATCCACACCATTTGTAGAACAACACCACAACATGGATCATTTTGTAGTGGTGGGCATCCTTACACCCACACAACTTGATGGACTTATAAGAGATATGGTACATAGGACTATGCATTGTTTGGTTGAGAACCTCTTGGAGGCATATGCCTTCATCACATCAGACTATGGGATCACTATAGAGTAGCTTAGAGGTCATTTGGCTTTAGGATTTCATTCACATCTAGGATCCCATCACTCTTAGCCCAACACTAGTGCACATCAGGATCCACCTATATATCATTTGACTATTGCACAAACTATGGGTTTTATGGATTTGTTGAATGGTCTTGGTTCATCATCACTGATGTCATCTCAGCTGCATAGTCCCCTTCACTCATCATTTATGGCACGACATACGACAGATCAAATGGATGTAGATGTTGACTCATCGCTTGAGTTTTTGGTTTATTTCATGGAGACAACCGTTGCAGAGAACTTAGATGTGCATGTATGTGTGCATGTGCATGTTTCAATTCTTTTTTTAATTATTTTTAAATTTTAGTTTTAACTAGATATATATGTACTGATATATATGTATATAAATTGTAGGTAGACATATGTCATGTTACTCCTAGCCTTGGCTCAAATTGTGTAGGTCGACGTGACTTTGTGAATGATTATGTTGCCAATGGACATGTGAGTTTTAAATTTTTATAAATACATGTGTATATGTACATGCATATGTATGCATAGATCTAGATAGATATTTAAAAATACATGTACATTCTTAAATAACTTTCATAAAATTTATAATATATTATATGTATTTGACACATTGTGTACAAAATTTTATCTACAGAGCTCTACACATCCATCAAAACAAGGTTCTCAATCAGATGATCGTTCAACTAGGAGTCGACATTCATATTAGGCCATGCACTAGATTTATGTTCTCTACTACATTTTCTTATATGATGATCTATAGTAGTCGACATTTGATGAATCTAGTACATTTTCTTATATGATATACATACACATTTTCTTATGTTTATATGTTTATTTTCATTCAATTTGTACATGCATGTACCTAGATTTTCTTATATGATATATATACACATTTTCTTATGTTTACATGTTTATTTTCATTCAATCTATGGGAATGTACCTCTTTGATTATAACATGTTTATGTTTATACATTGAATATATCTACATGTACATGTGTTTGCTTATGTTTAAATGTTTATACATTAATAGATACATGTGTATGTATGTACATGTTTACACTCAATAACATGTTTATACAAATTTTAAATCTATAATTAGAGAATTCATGCTTAGGTATATATGATTTATATATGTTAAACACATGTTAAATGTGCATTAAATAAGAGTAAGAGGTCAATGACTAAATTTGTAAATGGAATAATCAATAAATATTTCAATATGAACCATTGAGGACTAGAGAACACAATATAATTTTAGAAGGAACCCTAAGATGGAAAAAATTGGAGATTAATGAGATGAAAGATAAGTGATGCAAGTGGACAATTTAAAAAAATATGAAGACCTTTTTCCAAGAATATTTACTAACCTAAAAGGTATAAAAGAAGAGGTAGGAACCATGCAGATAGAACTAAAAGAAGGATCCAAACCATAAAGGAAAATAAAATATTAACTTAAAACCTCAATGTCAAAACAAGAGTTGAGATAAAATTAGAAAAAATGTTAGTAGGAGGAATGGTCAAAAAATTTGAAGATACCCATGGTAGATGAGACCAAACAAAGAAATCACATTTTCTTCGTCTATGATACCCATGATGTTGACCATTGTATTTTTACTACATATAGACTTATGAAATATCATTCTATACCTATTCCTCCCACTACTTCCCCTTTTCCACTTGTTACTAAGGATCCCACTACCATTCTAGAGGCCTCTTCCATACCTTTAGCATTTCCTATTCCCTCTATAACTAATACACTTTCAATTTCTTTTGATGAGAATATATTCCAATCCATTATTGACATTTCTTTTATAATTATATCATCCTCCAAACACTTTCCCTCTTTATAAAATTTTATGTTAAATTATTTCATAAATAATTTCTCAATCTACACCATTCTTTAATGTGATTGTTCTTTCCAACAACCATATAAAATTATAGATTTTTAAAGAAATTCAATGCATAATTTGCTAGTTTCAACTTAGGATAGGAAAATTTTATTCTTTGAAACATTAAGAAAATTCAAATGAAATTATACCTTTAGGTGCTCAAATCATTGTTCTACTCTCTCTACATCTCCTACAAATGAAAATATATCAACTATTGATTTAGAACCATCAAGGTGTGCTTGGTAAACTAGAATGACCAAGTAAAGTTTCCTCTACTATATATTAGGTTGTTCCCTTACTCTGCAATGAGCATAACTTATCTAAGAGACACTTTATTAAGCACTATGCTATCTCATTGGTTGAGATAATCTTGCACCTTTAGTATCAATCTTGAGGAATCTTACATTTATATCCATGTGCTTATGGTTTTCTTTGGGAAAATATTATCTTTTTGACAAGGAAAAAATTCTAAAATTTCTCTATGTTGTATACCTATACATTAAATAACAACAAATTCCGCAATGAAATAACTTGTTTGATTGCCATTTGATTCATTTAAACTAGGATAGTTATTCCATACACTAGAATGCATTTTAATTTTATATTTTTTCCCATATGCATATAAATACAAGCTTATTTTTCATTATTCCATATCAAATTGCAAGATTAATTCACATTTATATCACTTGGAGAGCAGATTTTGGAGAAGATATTTTTGAACATTTATCAAGGAGGCAGATTTTGGAGAAGAGATTTTAGCATTTTTATCAAGGAGGGCAGATTTTGGAGAAGAGAACTTTGCATTTTTATCAATCAAGGAAAATATTGGAGAAGACAACTTTGCATTTTTATGAATCAAGGAAAATTTTGGAGGAGAATTTACCTTCGATAGAGGATTTGTTTTGATTCATCTTTAACTTGAAGAAGAAAATGGGACAACAAAGAAAAAGAAAAAAATAAGGCTCAACAAAAATTGTCAAAAGAAGAACAAAAGAGGCGCAAACAAAACTTGGAAAATTATCATAGAAAGAAACAAGGTACATGCTTATTTCTTCTTTCTCTCTCTCTCTCTCTCTTAAGTTCAAGAATTGTTGATTTCATTTGTTCAAATCCACTTAAATAGCTCATAGTCTCTCACTTTCTTTGCTTGCATGTAAATTCAAACAACAAGCAGGAAATTCTCAAGCTAAAGTCGAGCCAAATCTAGATATTGGATCAAACGAATCTGCTAAAGAACATATGGACCTTGAAGATAGGGAGGAGGCCCAAGTTCAAACAATGCATGTTGGAGAGGGGTTAGGATCACTTCCTTCTATTGGTATGGATGAGCATATAAAAATAGGTGAAACTTCTCTCACTTTCTTTGCTCCTCTCTACCCTCTACCCTTAACCCTTAACCCTTAAACCCTCTACCCTCTACTCTTAAGTCTTAATCCTCTACCCTCTATGTCTCTCCCACTCCATCCCTCTCTCTCTCTCTCAAGTATCTCCCTCCTACCCCCTCCTCGAGCTCTCTCTCCTCTACCCTTAACCTTAAACCCTAAACCCTTGTACTCTCTACCCTCTATCTCTCTCCCACTCTCTCTCTCTCTCTCTCAATTCTCTCCTTCCTACCTCTCCCTCTCTCAGTCTCTCTCTCTCTCTCACTCCTCCTGTCTCCCTCTACCATTAGCCTCTCCTCTACCCTCAACCCTTAGCCCTTAAACCCATACCCTCTACTCTTAACCCTTAAACCCTAAAACCCTCTACCCTCTACCCTCTACCCTTACACCCTTAAACTGTATACCCTCTACCCTTACACCCTAAAATCGTATACCCTCTACCCTAAACCCTTAACCCTTAAACCCTAAACCCTTAAACCCTCTACCCTCTACTCTTAACCATATACCCTTTATGTCTATCCCACTCCCTCCCTCTCTCTCTCTCAAGTCTCTCCCTCCTACCCCCTCTCCCTCGCTTAGGTCTCTCTCTCTCACTCACTCACTCCCTCTATCTCTCTCCCACTCCTCTCCCTCTCTTTCCCTCTCTCCTTATTAAAAACATAACATGCTCCTATTGGTAATGGAGCCTGATTATCTTCTTGATTCAAAGGTTGTATTTCAATCCCTCTCTATCCATCCATCTATCTCCCTCTCTATCCCTCTCTATATATTTATCTCTTCCATCTCTATATATCCTTCTCTCCTCTCTCTCTTTATCTCTCCCTCTCCTTCTCTCCTCTCCATATCCCTCTCCTTCTCCTTCTCCATCTCCATACCTATCTCTATCTTCCTATCTATCTCTATCTCCTTACCCCTCTTTCTCTCTTTCTCTTCCCCACTCTATCTCTCCCTCTTTATATCCCTACCTATCCCTCTCTATATATTTATCTCTTCCATATCTATATATCCTTCTCTCCTCTCTCTCTTTATCTCCCCCTCTCCTTCTGCTTCTCCATCTCCATCTCTATCTCTATCTTCCTATCTATCTCTATCTCTTACCCCTCTCTCTCTCTCGCTCTTCCCCCTATAACTCTCCATCCCTTTCTATGTCTCTCCCTCTCCCTATATATATTGAGCTCTCTCCCTCTCTCTCTCTCTCCCATCTTCTTCTCTCTCTCCCTCTCTACATATCACTCTCCCTCCCTCCCCCCTCTTCTTTCTCTCCCTCTTCTACCTATCTCTCTGCCTCTCTCCCCATCTTCTCTCTCTTCCTCTTCGACCTATCTCTCTCCTCTCCCCATCTTCTCTACCTCTCCTCTACCTATTTCTCTCCATGTCTCTCCCTATCTCTCTATCTCCCCCCTCTATCTATCTCTCCCCATCTCTCCCTCCCTCACTCCCACCCTATCCCCCTATCTATCTCTCTATCTCTACCTCTCTCTCCCTTTCTCTTCCTATATATCTCTCTATCTCTATTTAAACCAAGCATTTTATATTTAAAATAAATATTTTCTTTTTTATAAATTATAATATATTTCATTTTTATTTTAAATTGTGTTTGTTTATAATTTTATATTTATTTACACAATATATTTTTTAATGTATTTAATTCAAAAGTATATTGATGTTATAACATTTATTGTAATTATTTATAATATATACGTCTATAGTATATTATTTATAATTATTAATAATATATATGATTTATATTATTAACAACTATTATATAGATATATTATATATTATAGAGATTAAAAAGTATATTATTAATATTATATATTATAAAATAACACTATATTTCAAACATGGAGAAAAAATTAAAATTAAAATGGATTCATTGGCAGGGGGTTCGAGCAGATGTCAGCTAAGAGTCTGCTCGAACCAACCCAACGATCAATTTTTTCATTATTTTGAATTGGTTCAATCAAAATTGGGTTCGATCAAACCCCCATTTGATTTAACGTGTTTTGGGGGGTTCGAGCGAACAGTGGTTCACTAGATCCCTCCTTTTCCCCTCTTCTCCCACTTTGGCACTAAAAGTGTCCAAAAAATTTTCCTTCGAAACTCGAGTTGAGGATGAAAATGGAGGAGACTTCACAGACCTAACTAGATGATGGTAGTCCTCAAAATGAGCTATCCAAAAAATATAATTTTAATATGTTTTGGTTTTATTATGTATTTGTTTTTTTTGGTCTTATTAAACATAGGTTTTTCATCAAAAATCAAACTCTTTGTTCTGCACATGTGGAAAAATAGTAGATTATCCAAAAAAATTAAAAAATATGAGTGTACCATATATTGAAGTCCTTGATCCAACAAAAAAAATTGAATTTCGATACATACAAAAAAAGTTACATTGTATACAGTCCGCCTATGTCTGAATTATAATTGGTTTGACTTCAAAACTTGATTAAGGAAAAAATATTCAATAAAACACTACGAAACCAATTGGAAGCACTAGATACTGTAGTTACAAATCTAAATTCAAAAAAAAAAGAATTTTATCCTTCATGGAAAAAAGTTATGTTGTATACGGTGAGCATCACTCCTTAAAAAATGATGTTTACTGGAAAAAAACTAGTTTTTGAAGGAGATGAAAAAATCAATGCACTCTGATTCCAAATTTTTTGAAAAAAACATATTTAGAATCTACAGACAAAATTTCACAAATCACTAGTCTGCATCATCTTCAAATTCCTCACAATTTAGCCACTACAAGTACCCGAAAGTGAAGATTTAGTTAGAAAAAAAAATTTCAGTGTCGAGTTTGGCCAAAAATTGTAAACCAGTATTGTGGGATCACCCATATATATATTCCATATAAAAATCAAATATGGATCAAATTTATTAAATTGTGTATTGCTAATTTTGAATAAAATTGAATGACAATGTATTAGACAAAGTGGCCGGTATTCAAATTTATGGAAAAGTTAATTAAATTCAAATAGCGGGGTAGAAAATGAATTCCCATTATGAAAGAAACAACCCCATATCCATGCGAACAGGTAAGAAGGAAACATATTTCTATTTTGGAAAGGAAGAAATCATTGGCAAAGAATGACAATGTTGACAAGTATCCAGGGAAAAAGTAGGCAAGTGATTCAGCTATGAGGGGGAAATAGAAGAAAATTTGAGGTAAAGCTTTGACCTTGAGGTACAAAAATGTTTTTTGTTTAAAAATATGTTTGATTTCTCAGTTATCTCTATTCAAAATACTTGCAAATCTTCCTCTCAGAATTTTGATTCTATTAGAATCAATGATAAATTAGTAAATGTTTGCAATTTTTTTTGGCTTAGAGCCTCATATTATGTAAGATTGACCTTATTTCTTGAGTTAGGATACCAGGGCCTATCAGCCATCCTTGCATGTTTTATTCTTGTGCATTTTAAACACCCTATCGACTTGTTAGCTAAGCAAGGCTGAGATATGTATGTCATATCATTATTAGCTATTTTCGTAGTTCTTATCATGTGAGTTTATTTTCCATTTTATGGCTATTCGGATTATATCCGAATAGCAGAAGTTGTGTTATTTGAAACGATGTAGAAAAATTGTTGAACATTCCCTTAGGGAATGACACTGTTATTCTTTTCTTAGTAATATCTGATTCTCATGTCGTCTAGGCTAAACAATGGATGTCATACCCTTGGGGTGTAAGGATTAGATTGAAATCTTAAGCAACATAAAATCATTATTGTTGTATAAATAAGTATGCATTGTTCAGTATGAACGATGGAGGAATGAAGATATCGTTCCATTCTTACATTATGTGAATTGATTTGTAGGATTGAAAAACTGCATATTATTTTGCATAGGTTAAATTTTACATGTTGAGCTATATAAGCCATTAAAAGGAATTCTTCAAGATCAAACATTGATATTGTTTATGGTAAAATTGAATAGTCGTTCAACTGTTGTATGTTCTTTGGAATGACAAGTGACTTGAACATTTATTATTTTTCTCGCACTCACCATTTGGAAGCACGAGTTTTTCTAAAACGCTGGAAATAACAAAATTATTTCAAGAATCTTATGTTTATTTTGGTCTTAAATCAACAATCATGTCGATTCAATACATTTATTGCACACATAATTGTTTATCTATTTGAATACTAGAATGATGGAGACTTTGTTCTTTGTATGTAGAACTAGATAGCCTAAACCTATTAATGAAACATTAGACACAATAAATTGTTTTGCTTCAAACATCATTTTGTTATAAACAATATTTGTTTTGCTGCAAACAATATTGTTTTTTTTATAAACAGTATTTGTTTTGCTACAAACATCATTGTTTTGTTATAAACAACATTTATTTTGTTGCAAACAATGTCGTTTGGTTATAAACAACATTTTTTTTGCTGCAAACATCATCGTTTGTTATAAGCAACATTTGTTTTGTTGCAAACAACATCGTTTTGTTATAAACAACATAGTTTTTGTACAAACAACTTTGTTTTGTTACAAACAACATATCAACATGTGGAAATTGTTCAAAAAAAATTGTTCTTAGTTCTTTTACTTCTTGTATTTTTGACAAACATTATGAAAATTTGTACAATACTTTGAATGAAAGCAATTTGATATAATGGTTTTATTTTAGTTGTATGCACAAATTTATAACTTAAGTTGGCACATATATGTGTATGCACATAGACCTTCATCTACGTGCATACAGATACTTGTAACATACCTTCTTTTGTTACTTAATTCATTCTTACTAAATATTGATTTATGTTGAATGTAATCATGTGTCATGTGTATGAAGAGAATGGATAATGTATTGATCAGCTCCATTTGAATCATTTTTCTGATTTTATTTAAGTTGAGGAATTAAGTAGACTGAATTAATTTTCCATAGATATGCACGTGTAAAGAATATTCTCTTGTTTGAATAGAATATCAACACCTAAGTAGACTAGAGCACCTCATGGTAGATGCTAAGTAGACTGAATTACTTTTCCATAGATATGCACGTGTAAAGAATATTCTCTTGTTTGAATAGAATATCAACACCTAAGTAGACTAGAGCACCTCAGGGTAGATGTTGCTAGAGGGTAGATAGTTGCTATGGAATAATTGTGTTGTTGAAAGTTACCTTCCGGGACGAGTTTTGAAATGGAGTTCAGATAGTATAGGTTTTTTCTTTATCCAAAACCTATTGTTTGTTGTTGCAATTTAACTTTTATGCTTGGCCAAGCAATTATCCCATTATGCATGTATGGAATTTTTGATAACATTCTCTACCATTCCTTGCATAGATCTTTCATTTTTTTAAATCATATATAGAGATGCATGTTGATGTTTTTGCATGCACCGATTCCACCTTACAGATTGTCTCTTGCTAAACTTTTTGTGTAGGGTCGGGTATTCTTCAAGGTGGAAGAATTTTGGGGAAGCATAAGCTTCGTGGTTGGGCGGTAAATCACTTCAACCATGTTCTCGTCCACCAGTGGAGGCAAGCTTCAAGAGGAAACCTTGGATGTTTTCATGACTATCATGGTCTATGATGTAACCTTGATGTAAAATTTGTGTATTGTATTGACTTTGTGGCACTATGACCCAAGTCAACTTGGATATTGTAATTGACATTGAAATTGAATATATATATATATTTGACTCATTTTAATTAGACATACATGTTGCTATGATTGAAAATAGCTACTTGGTTATGTCTTTTTAAAATTAAATATTCATAATGTCATTTGCAATAATATAATTAAGTAATAATTAGAATGGGTTATTACAACCTCATGCAAAGACCGTATCACTCATGAACAAAATGAAGAAAAAAAGATAATGAAATTAGTACATAAATAATAATTATTCTATGCTCAAAAGATGGCTTAGGTACCAAAAAGAAGAAGTTGTGGTGCATCAAATTCCAACCATTCCCTAAAGCCACAAACAAATTAACTTGCCTAATTCATGACATTAGTGGATTGTAACGCCCCGCCGTGCGAGCCCCAAAGGAACTAATAAGGACACGACAATTTTTTTTTAAAAGAACATAAGATTGTATTTAAGTATTCCAATATAACAATGTATTAAGTTGCACGACTAATTCCATTGGGGTACACGAGGTGACATTACTATACTAACCCATAACAACAATAATAGATTAAACCATAATTAAACAATTACATAAATCCATTCATTCTCATATCATCATTTAAAATATCCATTAACAGTAACCATATTAATACCATAAGTACATATGACAATAAATGAAATTATAAAGATATAAAGTGTTACATATTTCGACAAATACAATTCAACATAACCAACTATAACAAGTGATCGTTCCCAAATAAATACATGGCCTGAATATACATTACATCCATATGATAGTACAATACAACTATCTAAAAATACATCACAATAACCACATATACAAATTACATCAAGGTCATCCCAACACACATGGAAGACGATACATCAATAATGAATTACATCCGAAGTGTAAACATCCATCTGGAACATAAGAACACTGGATCAACAGCATCTGCAAAACCCTGCAATAAAAGATACATCTGCAACTAAAAAGGGAACCCAATGGGGTGTGAAGCACGTTCCACCCAACCACCCCCGTGTTGGGAGTAGACAAGGAAGGATCCCCAACCAAGTACGTCTAACGATAACATAAGACTAACTCCAAATAGACAACTTAACATCAAAGACCACATAGAAACTAAACAACGATAAAACCAAATTGCATAACAACAAAAACTACTTCTGAACATAACAATAATCCACTTTCCAAAATCACAACTAGTCACAAACACAACATCAGTAAAACTCAAGACATAATATCAAAAACAACTTCCAAAACTAACTAATGACAAATCAACAAATCACTTCCAGAGGACTTCAGTAAATCAACACAAATAGAATGTTAGAGGAGAGTGTCATCGCATGGTTTCACATGGATTATCTAGACAACCTATCACAAGGTGCCGCCTCCATCTCTACATGGATTCTCCAGACAACCAAGTTAAGGTGCCGCCTCCATCTATGATTCTCCTGACAGCCTATCTCAAGGCGCCACTCCATAGGGTTACTCATGCGGAGTTGTTAACCTTTTGTGAAGACAAGACAACGACCTTGCCAACCACGGCCTTCTCGGTCCCCTTTAGCCTATGATAGCACTAACAGGCGGACGAGGCATCACAATTATCTTGTTAATGTTTAAACCCCACCCATGATTTATTTCTTAGGTTATCACTGATTAATCTAACTCTATGTGGGTTACCCTGATAGCCCCTTTGTGCATCGGCCCCCACTTAGAGCCACTCTCTCTAAACACTCAACACAACTATCCAATTACAAAAGACAAGAAGTACAAAACCTATTAAGTGGATCCTCTGCGAGGCACAACCATCTCGCCCAAAATGATATGTACAACATTCACAAGTGGTACGATCCAAGGGTACATTAACATCACAACCAAGGCCAATCATAAGAACAACATCAAATTATAGGATTGAATATAAATAACAGTATCCCCACCTCTGGAAGTTCCTAAACAATAACTTAAATCCCTACAACCGGACAATTTAGCACTAGGGTTTTCCGCAAAGACATAAACCCGAATAAAAGAAATCCCCAATTGGATAAAATGAGTACACTTGAGAGAAGACAACTACCTCAAACAATGCCATGAACAAATTACGTTGAACTATAAAATTCCACCAAATTAATAAATCAATTAGTCGAGGATATTCAATAAAGGAAACACTTACTTTATTTATTTATTTATTTATTTTTTAATTTCCCACTTTTTAACTATTAACATTGTAAATTATGAAAATTATCTACTATTTAATAATCACGATATTTGTAATTTTATCAGCATATATATATATATATAATCTATTTAATTCACAACACGAAAATTAACAAAATCATATTCCTATAAATTTACCCCATGAATATATATATATATAATCAAATAAAATTAATAAATGAAATCTTCGTTCAAAACCTGAACCCACAAATTTTTAAAAAAAATCCAGTAACAAATAAAATAAGACAAACAACCTTAATGGTGCCGCCCCCACCCACTGCCTGTGGTACGAAGTACCACAGTGGGTAGGGCGCAACCCCACTGGGCTGCGTATAGTAGCCCTCGGCTCCTGTGCGTAGCTAGGTGTGGCTGCGTGCGGCGGACAATGGGGTCAGGGTGGTACAGCCTTGGGCCGACCACTGCCCCCAAAATTTAATTAATTTTTTTTTATATAAAATTTTCTTTTATAATTTTTTTATTGTCATATTTTATTTTATTTTATTTGTTTACTTATATATTATAAAATTCAGCAAATAAAACTATGAATATCAAAATACAATGTATGTATGTATATATATATATATATATATTAAATCACAGGCACAGTCCTCAAGGAGAAATAACATAAGTAAATATATATACATTTTATTTTCAATTTGATTTCTTTCTTAACAATTAAATTGGTTAACTTATATAGATATATATAACTATAAATTAAAAACAAAGAAAATAAACAATCAGTCTTAAATCATACACCAATAAATCTGGGTCTGCCAATTTCAATGATAATAATAGGGATGATTTTCATTTTCATAACAATATTTTCTCAACTAAATTGTATTAACTAACTAAGAAGATTTAACTTTAGCTTTTTTAACAGAAAATTTCAACGATTTAACACAACACAATAAAACCCTTATTTCGAACAAAAATATCAATTTAATAGTGACAGACATGATTTTCTTTCCCAACAAATAATTTCTAACTACATAATCCTCTTTCACAAACACAGAGTAATTAATTTTCAAACGAAAACACTTCAGCGAAAGTTTGATTAGAGAACAAAAATAAAAATAAAAATATTAATAACATTTAAAAGAGAAAACTTGGAGTCCTTCGTCTGAAGAAGAATCCCTTCTGTAGCCTCCTCTCGATCTCCTCCTGCAGCTCTCCTTTTGAATCTATCTATCTTCAAAACAATTATTTTCCCCAGAAGTTCCAACAAAAAAAATTCTTTTCTTTTCTTTTCTTTTTTTACAGATCCCAAAAACAACAGAGAAATCTCTCTCTCAATAATAACAAATAATAAAAAAATCAATAAAGCTTTTCAGTTTTCTTTTCACAAAAAACCTTTTTTCTTATTGGTTCTTTTTCTAGCTTTTTAAAAGCACAACCTATCTACAATTTTAATTAAAATAATTTATTTAATCAAGATATTATCCTCATTTGATTTTTTAATTTAATCTTAATAAAAAGATAATATTTAATTATCCTCGTCAATATTAATTTAATTTAATTTCTTGCATTTTAATTAATTAAATACTTTTTTTTTTTAATTACAATATATTTAAATTTAACATTCTTCTAACTCACAATTAAATCAAGTAAAGTCTATGCAACATTAATTAATTATTTTATAAAATAAGATTAATTAATTAAACGCTATCCATAAATAAAATGAATACTCAACAATCAAACTACACAACAAGGACAAAACTTCAGTCATGACACAACAACTCATAACAAAACGACGAACTTGGGATGGGGACACTTCCAAACCTACTCCCTTTTTCAACATTTTACCCATTGGGTAAATTTAATGCTTGCACTATCCTGCCGAAGCAGGCGGAATCGAGACTTATTCTTGCAATCCTGCATCCAAATAAACGTCAAGTAGCACATGTATATGTATATTATTGAGAATATCCTATCGTGAGGAGGAATTGCAGCATAGTAGGGCACTCGTAAACGAGTGATGCTACACTGTCCTCTCACCTAAGCTATACTAACAATTACAATATCAATGACGAACTAACATTTCTAACCAAACTGATCATAAGATAACATGATTACTTAACTACTGCATCATAACTAATTATTAAACCATTGCATTATAAAATAATACTGAATCCAAATAACATCGCCATAGAATCATCACATCGACATATAAAACATTAATGAAAAACCATTTGAATAAACAATAATCCAATCAACACACAGAGTATCATAAATCATACTAATAATGTCACAAGAAGCAAACAACTAAACTACGCATCCGCACACACCAAGTCGGTGAAGCAATCACCATCACAATACAGTATCACACTAACATATAAAAGCAACCAATAGTAGTAAATAGTATCAGACTCATGAGGGTATTGCATGGATCATGTGTTTGTGTCAATTAAAAATGATTATAAAGACGAAACACGTGTGATAGTAAAGGAAATCAAAGAAACTCAAAAGGGAAACACCAAGTTCCAACAAAGACAACATTGAAGAATTTTTTTGGGATGGTAGTTTTCTAGAAAATAAGGAAAATAATGAGGAGGTTGAGCCTCCAAAGTTTTTCAATGACAAATGAGCTTCACTAAAACATATATAGGTAGATACCTATATATTATATATCTTCTTTATCTTTGGTTTTCTTATTGTTTTACATCTTGGAATTTTGATTATGCCTTATTTTTTGTGTTATATCTTCATATTTACCTTTTATATTTGATTCCATGCTTTTCTACCCCCAGTCGAGGGACACTTTTGTCTTCATCTTTTCCTTTCTCTATACATTTGATCATATGCTTGTTCACACTCTTTTAATCTTGTAATTTTTTCCATTTGTCTTTGTCCATATTTTCCACTTGAGTTGCTCATTTACCTACAATTATCCTACTTAGTCATATGCATCCTTATACGTATTTATCATTTGATCTTATTCACTCTTGATTTCTTCCTTTCCACTTTGGTTTATCATGTTTTCTTGTTGCCTCCCATTTTATACTTGTTACAGATTTTTATGCTTTCTATGAAATTTTGTGTATGATCCTCATGTTCATCCACATATTCTATCATGTCTATGTGTGTGGTATTTTCTAAACCTAGAACACATACATATATTTTATATTTAATTCCACTTCAATTCATATCGCATTCTTAGAGTTACCTTTACATATGGACATCATGTCTTCCCCATAACATTTGACCTTCCATAGTTATATTGTTATATTGTACACATCATGTTAAATTCCCCACACCATTTGAGCTTTCATTGCCATATATTTATATTGGGGACATTAGACCTTCCCCTCTTCCATATTAATATTTTTTTTACACACCTACACATTGGGGGTATTGTATCTCCCACCATATCATTTATACCTATATTTCCTTATTACACTTATAGAACTTTACTTGTTTGGATTGGAGGTCAACTTTCCTTCCCCACTCTTTACTATACAATCATTTCTTACCCTTTTATATTAGGGCCATCACACATTCCCCCATCTTACCTTGAGATTGCATTCCTATATTTATGATACCACTAGGGACCTATAACTTTACCTTGACTATTGTGTTCTCATTCTCTTGGACACCACATTGTGTGCATAAAAACATCATAGTTCCCTATGTACTCGCTAAGGTGTATTTGGCCTTTGAGGGCCATGTTGCTACTTTACTATTTCCATATTTTGAGAAAACTTACACCTATAAATTATTCTACATACTATATCATTTTCATTCTTTATCACTTTAGACATGCCACTTATTTATTAATGAGCCAAAAGAAACAATATTTGATTTATAATCATCTTGTAGGAAATAATATTTTTTGTTTAACCAATATTTAGCATAATTTTAAAGCTAGTCTCTCTTGAGGGTTGATAAGAATAAATTTATTTCCTCATGATCCAATAGTCTTCTTAAGGTATTTTTAAACATTGTTAGACCTTGAACCTTGACAACTGAAAAAGAATAATTCAGTGAATTGGAGAGAATAAGCATGCAACCAAGGAGATTAGATTTATAGACTATAAAATAGTTCCATCTTCATAAAATAAATCTAGATCTAATAATTTGACCAAAAAGTGGGCATACTTTGTGTTAAATTCAATATAAAAGTTAGATCCAAATACCTATGCTGCTGTGCAAAAACAATTTTCAACATCTAAATTAGAAATATATTCTTTATCATTCTTAGAGCTTAAGTCACATTTATTTTTGTAAAATAACAATTATAATTATTCTAATTTTCCAAATCTAGTAATCACTGTGTTTAACATAAATTAATTTCTATCTATTTTTTTGTGTTTTTTAAATTGGCCTAAATTAATCTTATGGAAATGTTATTTTCCTTTATAAGAAGATGAAGTGGAATACCTCTTTATCTTGAAAATTAATTCTTTCTATTATTAAATGTAATAATATTTATCTCACGAAATGTTTATTACAAACTATAAAAGTAAAGACAAAATAAGTGTGATAGTGAAACTAACAAACATGCCATTTCCCATTTATTTTTGTACCTATTTTAAGGGAATGTCTTGATACATATGCATATCTACAAATGACATAATCTTTTGTGAATTTTAGCTCATTCTCTTGGCCTTTATCCATTCTTATACACACTTATTTCCATGAATTTAGTTCCCAATTTATCCTTTTATGGACATTCTCCCATGAATTCACCTTACCTATAAATTTCTCACACTTTTCCATGGACCTACTCCAACCTAACCATTATTCATCTTGATTTGAAATTTTACTCACGTGGGGTCTTTTTTTGTTTGTATGGTTGACCTTGTAGTCACATACTTAACCCTTTCCTTTCCAAAATATAAATTCAAAATTTCATTGATCACATTCTTTATCTTCTTGCCTTGATTTGACTAAACACATGTTTTGTGGAATTTGGTGGTATGTTGTAGTAGGCATTTGATGCATTATGTAATGTGGTAAATAGGGTCCCACCTTTTTGCAAGATGGAATAATGGAGATGAGATCCTCCTATTTCGCTAACATTACACTCAATGAAACCCTAGAGATCTCAATCCAATGTAGAAAGGGGAAAGAGACCTTGCAATAGGGTGTCCTAGGGTCTGATTAGAGACTAAAGAGGGGTTCACCACCAAGCTAGGGCTTGGAAAGATAGGAGATAAATGAATCATACAAAGTACCATGCAAAACCTAACTAGATGACCTAGGAAATGAAACTAAAATACAGAATATAAATCTAGAAATGAATAGAGGTGCACCTAGAAGAGTGATGAGGTCAAAACAAGCTAAAAAACCCTGAAAAAACTTGTTGTTTGAAGCCCACTAGGACTCATTCACCAGTCTGGGTGATTTAGTCCCAAACTGGGTTTTTTGTGCCAAAACTATAATCTAATAGTGCTTAATCTGATTCGAGCCTGAAATCTAAAAAATTTCTTGTACTAGGACTTATACGCCACAAGTGGCGTATTAGTCCCACTCTACTTTTTCAGAGGGTTAAGATCTGAATCAGGTCTTCAATCTCTACTCTTCCTTCCACACTTTGTTTCCAGATCTAAAACCTTGGAATTTTAGTGAAGATGACAACCTTATGACAACTTGATGACTTTCTCCAACCTTGGAACCTAATATTCAAATGATATTCAAGCTCCAAGACAACTAGATATGCAATTACGCATCTAGAGAGAGAAAAAATTATTGATTTGTTAGTAAATGGGGGTTTTCCTTGGTCAAACCCCTTTTAGGTAATTGAATGAAATGATGAGATAATGAAATAAGGATATGAAAAATGAAATATGGAACATGAAACATGAATAATTATAGGTCTTGAATGATGTCTTGAAAATCAAAAATCTACAATGAAGTGGCCATGAAGGATGTCGATCTAGATCTTGAAATAAGTTTAGAACAATTCTTAATCTTGGATCTTGAATGCAACATCACAATACTAGCTCAACAATATGCTTGATGCTTGATAACCTTAACACGATGATGGATCTTGAATTGCTACAACAATTGATGAAGACATTTTCCCTTGAATGCTTTAGAAATGCTCTTGTAAAGTCTCTTGACACTCTTGTGAATCATAAACTTGCTATTAGAAATTCTCTCTTGAAAGTCTTAGGTGAAAATGGGTGAAATAAGCTTGTAATTATACTTATTTATGCCAAATCTCCTAAAATTACAACACCACAAGTCAACATCAAATCTAGGAGGACAAAATCCTGCCAAGAGTTTGAATTAAATTTTATTTTGGGCCACATGGGACTCATACGCCACAAGTGGCGTATGAGTCTCATTAGGATTAACTATGGGACACATTTTTCAAAAAAGCTTAGAATGATGCAAAATCAGGATTGGGCCCAAAAACCTAGATGGGACTCATATTCCCAAGGTGGTGTATGAGTCCCAGATCACCAAATGTGGGCCACACAACCTAAAAACACCTGAATTATGATTGGATGTTGGTTTATGTTAGGATTATCCTCAAAAAGATGCATTTAATAAGGATTGTGGATGCAAAATAGGGCCAATTAAGGCATGGATAAGCCCAATTAGTAATGAAAACCATAGATTAGTGTGAAAGTGTGGTACAACACTTTACAACACCCTAAATAAGGCATAATTAAGCTCATTTAGTTTACAAGGGCCCAAAACTTAAAGTGAAGGTGTAAAGAAATACACTTTACAACATCAAATTAAGGAAAAATCAGGTCAATTTAGCTTTAAAAGGTCCTAAATCCAATGTGAATGTGGAAAAAACATTACAACACTAGATCAAGGAAACATTAGGTCCATTCGTTCCCAAATTAAGAGAAATTGTACCATCTCCAAGAAGGGAGTACAATTTACGTTGTTTTTAAATTATTTTATACATCAAAGAATTATCTTTCCTAGAGCATTCTCAAAGTAATAAATAGTGAAAGACTTAGATTTGATGCATTAAAATAAGTATAAAAATTTGAATACATCATCAAAAAGGTCTTTTATTAACATTTTTAGGAGTTGACCTAGGTCAACCCTTCCAATGTAGTTTTAAATATTGCTAGTCTGATATATCAAAAAAGAGTTGAGTGGAAAAGAGTTAATTAAACAAGCATAAGAGCAATAATAGATATTTGCATAGGGTCAAGTCCAAACTGAAAAGATGAATCCATGATCACATACATGACCCACATATATAGAAGTGATACTAAATTGAGCTAAAATTTAATGTATGACCTAAAGTATTACATTAACAAAGAGATCACATTTTTAAAGTAGAGATAAAACATATTCCAAAATATTCATTAATCAACACACTCTTCAATGAAAAAAATTGACTAAAATTATCTATTACATTTACTTAACTAAAATAATAAATACAATTATCAAAATAAATTTAAAATGATCTAAACTAATTTATACTTAATTAAATACATTTACTTAATCAGTAGAACTTTTTTTTAATGCATTTATTTAATTAACCTAAATCCACTTTAAGAAATGTTTATTTCCCTTTAAAAAACCTAAAGTAAAATATCTTTATCTTTAGAAAAGATCTCATTTTTAATTGCAATCAAATGTACATTCTATTAATTAATAAATAAATATAGTCAAATGTTCATTCTATTAATTAATAAATAAATGTAGTAAAATGTACATTATATAAATATAGTCAAATGCACATGGTGATGTCTAAATAGACAGTACGCAAATTGAAATCACAACAGTCATCTAGAGTAGGTAGAGAGTGGACGTAGGCATCTTTCCATAAACATGATATGGGTGATGTCCCATCTAATCTGGAGTCCAAAAACTTTGCATAAAAGAGCTGAAAGATGACATGGTGCATCCCTATCCTCATCTAGTGCTTCTACCATATTTGGGAATTGGACACCCGATGCCACTTATAGAGCTTGTCAATAGACTGGCAATAAGAGAGATCATAGTTTCTTTAGTCCTCGCTTCTCACTAAGTCTCCATTTCCCAAAATAGAATCATTTTGTCCAGCCTGGATATCTGAATACTAGAAATCAACCTCAATGCCAATCCAAATTCCTTTCCCCATCTCTTCGCTTAAAGCCAAACACTACTCTAATTTGCCTTCGAGAATCTTCTACAGTGCATGTTTGATGACAGTGGTGTTGATAAACTACCTCCTCTTTGTATTATCACCGAATTTTTCTTGGGTTGGATGGTCGAAGCCACCACTAAATTTGAAATTCCCAAGATAAACATGGAATTTTCTCCACCATATGTGATGAACCTAGGGGTATACTTGTGGATGATCCTCCCATGCAATTTGGACTACACTGATTTAGGCCGCTACATCATGCTAAGCTAGGAGAACAATCGCACACTTTTCTCCACCTTTGAAATGATGTCTAGGTTGATTGAGGTGTATGCGTCACATCCAAAGAACCTCTCTTTCAAAATCCTCTTACAATATGGTCCCATGGGGGGCTTGGGCTTTATTCATCTACTATAGTTTAGAAAAATGTACTTTACATTGTCACACTATGTTTGCATCCCCTTAATTAATTGGACTTAAGTAAGCTTCTAATTTCCTATATTATGCATTCCTAAACCTTATTATTCTCAATTTTTGAAAGGGGAACCTATATTAAACAAATACTAACATTAATTTAAACACCTTTGAAATTGTGTCCTAGATTTAGGTCCTAGGATCCATTCGCAAATGGGTCCTCCTTAAGTCCTAGGTCCCAATTTTTAATATATTTTGGTAGAATTTTAATGATTCAAATTCAAGTTTCAAATGTCGGTTTATGGAAGCTAATTTTCAGGAAATTAGATAAACACGTATTAGTACATAGTTATTTTATCAATTCAAACTATCTAGCATCAAGGCAACTTTCACTAGAGCAAATATTATTGTCAAGAGAATTGAAGAGAAAAAATATTTTTTGGGAATAGGATTTCATTTAATTGCAATCCTAAACATATTTCATGTATCTCCTAATTCCTTGGAAAGTCTTCCCCAACACTAGGATTAGAAAGAGATTAAATTAGAATGAAATGAGCATGCAAATTGACATTTATGATTATTCCTAATGATAGGAACATGTGGGGACGTCCAAGAAGAGCTCCTACAAGATAGGAGTACATGGGGTGCCCATATGGAAGGTGGAACCCACCTTGATTCAGTTAACTATTTGGAGGATTGATAACACTTCAGTAATGCATGTTTTGATCCTACAAATTAGGGATTGATATTTACATGAGTGGAGTGGCACTATCAGTTCAATTCAGTTCAATTCAATTCAACTTAGTTTAGTTTAGTTTAGTTCAGTTTAGTTCAGTTATGGTTCAATTATCTTCAGTTGCATGTAGTTATTTTGAGTTGAATACTAGTTGACTTGAGTTGACTTGTGTTGCATGACTAATGACTTCAGTTGCATGATAGATAATAGGTGGATACTTTCAGTTAAGTGGGAATGATCAATCATGCATAATGTTTGCATGAATTGGTGGAGAGATATGTTTCACTTAATTAAAATTGACTTGGGTCCCCCTTGGGTTCCCAAGTTGGCATCTTTCAATTAACACCTTTTGCATGAGAAGATATTTACAAGGCTTATTCAAGTGGGCCCATTCTTGGGCGCCAAATTTGAGGTGAAGTTTGCAAGATATTTTCTTGACCAAAGTTCAGTTAAGTGTTCAGTTTGGGGCGCCTAGATTGAGGAAGACTTTGGTTTGACTTCAGATTACATTGTGTAACTCTACTTGCCCAATCTAGGCATAGATTTTTGAGAGGAGCTTTATGATCTTGTATTGTACAACTCTTATGATTTTACATGCTCATATATTATCTATTAATTGCAGAAAGTGTATGAGAGTTCCATGAGAGTTTATTGCAGGTTGTGAAGAAGGATTGTTGAAGGCAAGGAAGCATATAAATCAAGGATTGATACAATAATATTGTAATCTTGTTCTAAGGTTAAATAATACAAGCACTATTGATTCTAGTGAAGTTTTTTCTTGAAAGGGTTTCTCCACGTATATGTTGTGTCACTTCTATCTCCTTGTCTCATTCGTATACAATCTTCTTTCTCTTTCTACAATTGGTAAAATTGATCTAAACAGATTAATCATAAACAAAGAATTGTGAAAAAGAACACTTAATTAGATCTACAATCTCATAGTTTTACAAGTTTTAAGCTACACTATTACCTTCATTTTCAACATTTGGTATCAAAGATAATGGTTGGTTAGGGTTTGGGATGCCTGTCTCTTAAAATTTTGAAGGTTTTTTGGCTGTAGTGGGAGCTTTTACTATTGTGTTATTGCATATTTATAAAAGAAGTGTGTTACAATGAGTTCTACTTCTCATCTAGATATTGAAAGATTCAATGGATCTAGTTATGAGATGTGGAAACTAAAAATGGAGGATCTCCTTGAAGAGAGAGATCATTGGTTAGCTATTTGTAATGAGACAAAGTCATCTACAATGATGCCATATGAGGTTTGGGCTAAGCTTGATAAGAAGGCAAGAGAGACCATAAGGTTATGTCTTGCTGATGTTGTTCTCTTGAATCTTTTAGATGAAGCTACCGCATATAAATTGTTGAAGAGGATAGATGATATCTATCAAACCAAAAGTCTTACTAATAAGTTGTATCTAAAAAGACTGTTGTATTCTTTAAAGATGAAAGATGTTGATTTTGTTGCACATCATTTAAATGCTTTCAATTTGATTCTAAGTTAGCATATGTAGATGTAAAGCTAGAAGATGAAGATAAATGCATTTTGTTACTTTGTTCTTTACCTAAGTCTTGGGAAAATCTAATTGTTGCTATGCGCGGTAGTGGTGTAGATCCTAATATGGACAATATAATTCCTACTCTCCTATTAGAGGAGATAAGGAGGAAGTCTAAAATGCGATCCCAAGATACCTTGTTTGTAAGAGGTAGGCCTAAGGAAAAGGAACCTAAGGAAGATAAGAAAGGAAAGGGTAAGTCCAAAGGATGGTCTAAAACCCCTGGTAAGAGTAAGGTAAAGTGTTGGAATTGTTGGAAATCGAGACATGTAAAGAAGGATTGTAAGAATAATAAAAAGAGTTATGATGCTTTTGCAGAGAAATCCTCGGATGACAGTAATGATGCATTGATCATTTCATGTAAAATTGTTAGAGATGACTCTTGGCTTATTGATTCAAGTTGCTCCTATCATATGACTCCTAACAAGGAGTGGTTCACTAAGTATACTGCATATGATGGAGGGAATTTATTCTTTGGAGATAATACACAACAAAGATTGTGGGCAAAGGAGAGGTAACGTTGTGTTTCAATGATGTTAGGGTTAGGACCCTTAATGATGTTTTACATATTCCAGGACTTGCTAGAAATCTACTTTTTGTATCTAAGTTCAATGATTCTATAATGCATGTGACATTTGATAAAGGTGGTTGCAGATGATGAAAGGGAATATGGTGGTTGCTAAAGGATCTCATAGTGGGACTTTGTTTAAGCCTAATACCTCCAATTTGAATAAATCAACCAATGTAACTGAAGTTGAAAATACATGTATGTTGTGGCACCATAGATTGGGCCACATTGGTGAAAAAGGTCTTAGGACCATTCTTAATAAGAAATTGGTTGACAGTATTCTTGATTATAATATTAGAAAAAATGATTTTTGTGAGCATTATGTGTTTAGAAAGCAATCTAGATCTTCATTTCCTAAAGGAACAAATAAAGCTAAAGGATTATTAGAGATTATTCATTCAGATGTTGTGGGTCCTACGGATATTGACTCTATTGGAAAATCTAGATATTATGTCACATTTATTGATGATGTCTCAAGATACACTTGGATCTATTTTATGAATAACAAATTTTGTGTATTCAATAAGTTTAAAGAATTTAAGGCTTTAGTTGAGAAACAATCAAATCATAAGATAAAAGTGGTGAGATCAGATAATGGTGGTGAATATTGTTCTAAGGAATTTGATGATTATTGTATGTGTGCAAGAATTGGGAGGCAGAAAATTACTCCATATACACCTCAAAAAAATGTAGTAGAAAGGATGAGCCAAACCTTAATGAAATAACTAGGAGTATGTTAAGTAGTGCTAAGTTAGATCAGTGCCTTTGGGTCGAGGCTATAATTACTTCTTGTTATTTAATCAATAGATCTCCTAGTTCATCTATTGAAGATAAAACCCCTTATGAAATGTGGTTAGGTAGAACACCTAGTGTTGCACATTTAAGGATATTTGGTTGTGAGGCTTTTGTTCATGTGCCTAAAGAAAAGTGGTCTAAGTTGGATCCAAAAGCACAAAAATGAATATTCATAGGTTATGGTGAAAATTTAAAAGGTTACAAGCTTTGGAATCCTCTAACCTGAAAAAATACTTTATCTAGAGATGTGATATTCAGGGAATTTAGATTTTATGCAGGAGAAGAACAACCAAAGGAGAAGGATACTTCTCAACCAGTGCATTTTGAGACAAATAATGAGAATCATGAAGATGCACATGCTGAAGAACAATTGGATGGATTGGATGAGGAGAGTTCATAGAGTTATTAGATAGATGCACATGATGAGCATATTGAGGAACAAGAAGAACCTTCTTTGAGAAGATTGACAAGACAACAGAATCCCATTGATAGGTATAGTCCACCTAATTTTTGTTGTATATTTGATTTGATGAGTACTAATGATGAACCTAGATCTTACAGGGAAGCTTTGTCTTTAGATGATAAAAAGCTTTGGTCACAAGCTATGCATGAGGAAATGGTTTCCTTGGATACTTGTGACACATGGGATCTTGAGAACTTTCCCAAAGGAAGAAAGGCCATTGGTTGTAAATGGATCTTTAAAAAGAAAATTAGAGCAGATGGTAATCTCAAAAGGTACAAGGCTAGATTAGTAGCCAAGTGCTACTCTGAAAGAGAGGGAGTTGACTTTAATGAAATCTTCTCTCTTGTTGCTAAATTAACTTCTATTAGATTCTTTTTATCTATTGTTGTTGCTTATATTTTGAGATAGAGCAAATGGATGTGAAAACTTCTTTCTTACATGGGGATCTTGATGAGGAGATTTATATGAGGCAACCTGATGGTTCTGTTGTAAAAGGAAAATAATTATTGGTTTTCATGTTAAAGAGATCTTTATATGGATTGAAACAATCACCTAGAATGTGGTGCCAGAAGTTTGATACTTTTGCATTGAAAATTGGTTATGTTAGGAGTGAGGAATATCATTGTGTTTACATAAAATTTATTGATGATCAACTTTTAATTATTATCTTGTATGTTGATGACATGTTTATTGGTAACAACAAGGTAATGATCAAAGAATTAAGAGCACAACTCTCTAGCACATTTGAGATGAAAGATCTAGGGGCTGCAAAATATATCCTTGGTATGGAGATCAATAGAGATAGAGGTAAAAAAAATCTTTTCTTAAGTCAAAGCAACTATGTTGATACTATTTTGAAATGTTTTAACATGTCGGATAGTAAACCAATTAATATTCCTTTACTAGTTGGAATGAAGTTAAGTTTAGAAATGGGTCCTAAATCTGATTTTGATCATGAGGAAATGTTTGAAATTTCATATGCTAGTGTAGTTGGTAGTTTGATGTATGCAATGGTATATACAAGACCAGATATAGCCCAAGCAGTGGGAGTTCTAAGAAGGTTTATGTCTAACCCCGGTAAAGAACATTGGACTTATGTTAAGAGGGTGTTTAGATATTTACGAGGTACTTCTAATTATTGTTTGGTTTATCATGGTGCTAATGATATTGACATTATACACAAATCATTGGACATACAGGGTTTTGTTGATTCAGATTGGGTAGGAGACCTAGATAGTTGGAGGTTGAAAAGTGGTTATGTATCTACTTTGTTTGGAGTTGTAGTTAGTTGGATGAGTAAAAAGAATCCCATGGTTTCTTTTTCCACCACAGAAGCAGAGTACATGGATACTACACATGCCTCTAAAGAGGAAGTTTGGTTACAAAGACTTGGGAAAGGTATTGGTTTTAATTGCAAGCAAATTATACTTGAATGCGATAGTCACAGTGCTATTTTTTTAGCCAAAAATCCTATGTATCATGCTCATACTAAGCATGTTGATGCTTAGTATCACTTTGTGTGGGAAATGATTGAGAGTGGGAAGGTATTGATTGAGAAAGTTGACACTTTGATTAATGTTGCAAATTATCTTACAAAACCAATTCCTATAGGTAAGTTCTCTTGGTGCAAGAAGGCCATTGGCCTTGAGTTGTGTACTTGATTTATAATAATGATTCCTTATTTAGAATAATTGCAATGTATAATGTCAAGTGGGATAATGTTGGAAATAGGATGCCATTTAATTGCAATGCTAAACATATTTCATGTATCTCCTAATTCCTTGGAAAGTCTTCCCCAACACTAGGATTAGAAAGAGATTAAATTCAAATGAAAATAATGTGTAAATTGACATTTGTGATTATTCCTAAATGATAGGAACGTGTGGGGATGTCCAAGAAGAGCTCCTACAAAATAGGAGCACATGGGCCACCCACAAGGAAGGTGGAACCCACCTTGCTTTAGATAGCTATTTGGAGGATTGATAACACTTTAGTAATGCATGTTTTGATCCTACAAATTATGGATTGATATTTACATGAGTGGAGTGGCACTATCAGTTCAGTTCAGTTCAGTTATGGTTCAATTATCTTTATTTGCATGTAGTTATTTTGAGTTGAATGCTAGTTGACTTGAGTTGAATTGAGTTGCATGACTAATGACTTTAGTTGCATGACAAACAAAGGTGGATACTTTCAGTTAAGTGGGGATGATCAATCATACATAATGTTTGCATGAATTGGTGGAGAGATATGTTTCAATTAACTAAGATTTATTTGGGTCCACCTTGGGCGCCCAAGTTGGCATCTTTTAGTTAACACCTTTTGCATGAGAAGATATTTACAAGGCTCAGTCAGGTGGGCCCATTCTTGGGTGCCAACTTTGAGGTGAAGTTTTCAAGATATTTTCTTGACCAAAGTTTAGTTAAGTGTTCAGTTTCGGGCGCCTAAATTGAGGAAGACTTAGGTTTGACTTCAGATTACATTGTGGAACTCTACTTTCCCAATCTAGGCGTAGATTTTTGAGAGGATATTTATGCTCTTGTATTGTATAATTCTTATGAGTTTACATGCTCATATATTGTCTATTAATTGCATCAAGTGTATGAGAGTTCCATGAGAGTTTATTGCAGGTTGTGAAGAAGGATTGTTGAAGGAAAGGAAGCATATCAATCAAGGATTCATACAGTATTACTGTAATCTTCTTCTAAGGTTAAATAATACAAGCACCGTTGATTCTGGTGGAGTTTTTTCCCTAAAGGATTTCTCCACGTATATGTTGTGTCACTTCTATCTCCTTGTCTCATTCTTCTACAATATTTTTTCTCTTTCTACAATTGGTAAAATTGATCTAAACAGATTAATCATAAACAAAGATTTGTGACAAAGAAAACTTAATTAGATCTACAGTCTCATAGTTTTACAAGTTTTAAGCTACAATATTACCTTCATTTTCAATATTATTAGTCATCTATAGTAGCATTCGATATCCTATCATGATGTCAAATCTTATGTGGATTCATGCATATTTTTTGGAGCTAACATTGTGCTTTACATTTGAAACATTCAAGCATGAAATCAAGTGTCAAATCAAGCATCCAATCAAGCCTTTTAATGAAAGATCCAATCCTTAGAGAGATATGTTAGACTCCAATCCTTTAAGGGAAGCCATTGAGGGTTTGGTGAGTTGTGACAAGTCTTGTTCATTCATCATTCCTTACATTTTATCATTATTTTATTACCAAGATTTAATTACCAAACCAGGGTTTGACCAAGGCAAACCCCTATTCACCAAAAAAAAACAATTTTCCCCTCTCTTTGCGTATGTGCAAATTTGGAGGTGAAGAAGGATTGAAGATTTATCAAAAGAGAAATTTTGCAAAGTTTCCAAAGTTTTCATCAAAGTTGTCAAGCCATGAAAACTAAAATACTTAATTTATTTCCAACTTTCCAATAGTGAAACTAGTAGAAAACATCTTTGATCCATATCCAAAGGACCTTGAAAGTTGTAAAAAAAATCCCTACAAGGAATCATTCACCCAATGGCCCAAGTGTCCTACAATTCTCAGGACAAGCTTTTCTAGGTTAGTATATACCACCCTACAACCCCCAAATATTCCTATAGATGGTTGTTTCCATTTTTGTTATCCTTTAAATATGCATTTCAAGTTTTACACTACATGATTGAGTTGATTAAGTATTTTATTTTTATCTCCACAAAGTGCAATTCAGTCATATCAATTATTTTTTGTCATAAAGGAAACAAAAAATCCTCCTAATTGGGTTTACTCACCTCAAGGTTGAAAGTCAATCCTTTCCTTGGGAGATCTCTTTTCTAATGAAATTAGAGAAAGGGCACCTAGATTCCTACTGTTCTAGTCACTTGGGACATTGGATCCCCTTTTTCTATATTTCATTTTGGTGAACTTGACATGTTAACATTACATACCTTCTAAAATTTTCCATAATTCAAGCCCTAGATCTAGGAGTTGCATTAGTTTACAATGCATTTTATTTAGGGTTTTAAAATTGCAGTGGTGCATGTGGTTTCTAGATTTGTTTTTTGGTTTTTTCCAAAAATCCTTCTTATCATATGTAGTCCTTTTTGGAGCTTATGGGCTCACATTGCATGTATTTATCATCTATAAATTCTGAAATAAAGTGCCTCGGCTTTGTATGTGTAGTATTGGGATTCTTGCACATCATATTGTGCCATTATTGTACTTGCACTATTCTATAAAGTGTCATGGGGTGATGAGCCTAATTTTTGGTTAAATTTTGGGTAGAATTTATAGTTCATCTGCTGGCAGTGTCACGAACTTTAGTAGTTAAGTGTTAATATTTGCATAATGTTTCCCTCAAACCATTGACATTGGGTTTAACCCTATCTCTATAAAGTTTTAATGACATTGGCATATTATGTGGATTATCTATGCTGATTTGTGTATGGTTGATGAATGTTGTTTAAGGTGATTGTGGATGTGCAATTATTATGTGTATTGACATTGCTATGCAGGACACAATTTGTGGATGCTAAGTTGAGAAAAGGAAACCATCAGATGATCATGTAGGGGAATCATTCAAATGAGTTAACTGAAGGATGATGACAATAGATTTTCCATGATAGTCAATTGTAACCGCCTTGTATTTATGGTCTTGAGAAATTTTGGGCATTACTGCAATGTTGAGTCCACGTTGGGCATGCATGTCTGACTAGATTCCTTGTAGATGTAACCACTTTGCCACTTTTTTACTCACTTTCCATAAATGGTATCCTCTCAATTAGTGGGAGTTGACTGCCTTGTTTAGTTGGTTTTATAAATAAGGATTTGATACCTCTTCTAAACTTTCATATTCTGGATTCTAGATGTTAGGTTTGTAGATGTTGGAGGTTCTTAGTTCTTGATTGTTGTTGTTAAGATGATATTGAGGATGTATTAAGCATTATCCACTTTTCAAAACATCCATGTTGTACTTCGTTTATACATTTTTCAATGAATGAGATGATAGTTTGAGTTTAAGCATTTGAGTTTGTATTAGTCTTAGGGGGTACTCATCCAAGGGGGCCCACTTGGTGAGTAACCCATTCTTTAGAGTAATTAGTTTAGTTATTATTTCTTGTTATGTTCTGTACTTAGTTCAAAATCTGGCATCAACTATTCCTGCAGCCACTAGAAGCCCATTATGTGTCTATTCCTACAACCAAAATAGACATAGTAGTTTCCTATTTGTTGCTTAGATCTTTTATTCTTGTTATGCATTTCAGTTCAGCAATTTGATTTATTTCCTTTTTCAATAAATTTACTTTTAGTATTGTGTTTCTTAGCTATAGAGTAGTACTACTTGAGAGTTCCTAGTGCACATACTGTGCTGACCCATTTCAATTTCACATCCACAGGTTGACAATTTAAATGCACCTTCATGATGATTGAGATAGCTATTCAGATTAGATTTCCAATCTCTGAGTCATGGTTGTAAAGGCTTAGTTATTTAAATCATTGTAGGAGGCCAAAATTTTTTGGCGTTGTTATCGGGAATGGTGTCAAGCTAGGAAGTCCTTTAGAGTCATTGATAGGTTCTCTAATAACACTTCTCTTGAGTTGTTCCTAGAATACCCCTTACTTAAACAACTAATGATCTACTATTGTTTTGCTCATTCTTTGTGTGAGTAGTTGATGCTGAGTTAATACTATATGCATAGAAGAATTATCTTGATCCATTTCAATTAGTTCAGCTTCCAAATCCGCCCAGAAACGAAGAAGAAAGATGAACCATTTCCCTTTTCTGACACATATCCTGATTTGACTAAGTTATGAAGGCTCCATTCAAGATCAAAACCAGACTGATAACCCATTTTTTCCCTGAGAATCTATCAAGAAGACATGGGTGATACCTTCTTGTATGAGTTTGACATACTCTGCTAGAGTTATGATGGTACCATTGATGCTCCTGGACTTGAGCTATCTCCTACCACTTTAAAAGAAGCTGCACTAAGATGGTTTGCGAGTCTAGGCATATACACTGGGGAGACTTGGGAGGACATTAAGACAAAGTGCCTTGAAAAATACAAAGAATATTGTTGGGGTAGTGATATAAAAGGAGGTGATGTCTTTAGGATGCAATAGAAGGAAGGAGAGAGCTTGGAAGATTCTAAATTGTTGGCAGACTTCAAGTAGGATATTACAAACAATATAGCTCCTCAACTAGATACACTTAAGGCCAAAGAAAAACATAAGGAGGCAGAAACAACGTTGATAGAATATTTCCTTCATTGTAGAAAAAAGAAGAAGGATTGTAGATGCAAGATGGTAGCTAATATTGACAACAAGTTTCCATCTGAGCTCAAACCAATTCAGACTGAGGAAGATCAAGTCTACTTTGTTGCACAAAGGAAGCCTTGGGTTCCAAGACAAGGTATGCTACCAGATCTACTACCTTTTTTTGGGCCAAACCAGACATCCAGTTGCATGTAGCTATTCTCTCAATCCTAGTAGCCTGCTATAATGTCTCCACCTACTAATTCAAACTCTAATGTGTCCAAACCTACTCAGCTACCAGCTTAGCCCACAACCAACCCAAATAACACACCACAACATTAGCTAGTACATTTTGTTGATTCAAATCAATTTCCTGCATATGTTGTGAGTGTAAATGACATCCTCCAACTCCTTCCACACTCACCATCATTGAGCTACCTGTGGAAGAGGATGAGGAACCTTTGAATGATCCTGTTCGGCCAACTATACCTAAAAATTATGAACCAGTTCCATCCAGGAAGACTACACAAGGGCTACCATTTCCTTAGGGATTGGAAGTTTCCAAGCATAAGGGAGACAAAGAATACAAAACTTTTGACATCCTAGATCAGCTAAAGCATATACGTGTTCAAGCCATAAGAAATGTTCCAATCCATGAAAAAGCTATCAAGGAAGCTTTCCCCAAGAATCCAAGTAGGGAGAAGAAAGACCAGACTACAGTCCATGTGATGGGACAACTCAATGATATCATGTTGGGAAAAATGACTATTCCCACATATAATGACCCAGGCAGTCCTATGGTAGCAGTTATTATCAATGAAATCCAAGTAAAGAGTGCCTTGATTGATTTGGTGGTAGCAATCAATATGAGAGCTAAGGACATCTTGTAACAACTACATGTTGAAAGCATGAGATCCACTCCTATTATCCTAAAGTTTGTTGATAGCTCTACTATTAGGCCTGATGGTATAATAGAGGAACTTGTGTTAATTCTAGACTCTTGGGAGTATCCACCAGATTTCATGACTCTCTCTCCTAAGGCCACCCTAGAAGGATATCTTTTCATTCTCAAAAGGCCATGGTTAGAAATAGTAGACACTTATATTAGGTGTCGGTCAGGTGATGTGATTATTTTTTATGGTAGGTATACTAAAAAGCTTGTTCCTTATCTTCCTGCTCAGTTGACCCATAATGAAGAAGATCCTGCATGGCCACAAGTTGGTGAAGAGGCTGAGAAATTTAACTCAATGGCACAACTCATGATGTTAGATAGAAGTCCTTTCTCATAGCTTCAACATGAAGATGAAGTGTTATTAGTATAATTCAGAACCATCATGAAGTGGAGGAAGCATCATCTTCTACTTCAGTCAAGACACTATTTTTCCTACAACCACTGTTCCTACAATAGTGGACTTACTAAAGTCTCCTCAACATGCATTTGCATGGGACTATCATAATATGAAAGGATAGGATCTTAAGCTCTGCACTCATAGGATCTACATCATAAATGATTGTCAACCAAAGGGGCAGCCTCAATGAAGAATCCACCTTGCATTCAGAGAAATTGTTAAAAAAAATTTGCAAAAATTATTAGATGATGAATTTATCTATCCTAGTTCAGAAAACCAGTGGGTGTCTCCATTAGTGATCATGCCAAAGAAGGGAGGAAGATGGCGAGTTTGTGTTTATTATAGGGAATTTAACGTTGCCATCAAGAAGGATTATTTTCCTTTACGCTTCATTGATCAAGTTTTGGACTCACTTGTTGAAAGACTACAGACAAGGTGGCTAGGACTGTGCAAAGTTGCTAAGGTATTTCCTAATGGAGTTGTTCAGCTCACCACCATTGACCCTATCAGATTCAAGTTACTTTTCAATGGTCATCATCTTAGACTATATCATGAGCCAACTTCTAAAGAAGAGCTCCTACAACAATGCACCCAACATTCAGCTCACAAGCTTCCTACAACCAAAAGTGGTGGACCTAGCATCCCACCTTTCGGCTAAATTAAGGTACGCACTTTCCATACTAAATATTTCCACTTTAGTGGAAATCCATTTCTTCACCCATCCGTCCATTCGTATCACCTTTCTCTCTCTTCCATCATTTCATTCCGCCTCACTTCACTTCGCATCACCTTCATTAATTGCTCAATTATTACTAAAAAATGAAAAATGGTACTTTCCCTCCACAATCTTTGCAACACATCTTTCGCACGTTTTGGTATGTACACAATAATTCTCATCTCTTAATTACCTTTTAAGTGTATTTATTTAATCATGGCACATTACTATAGGTGATTACATAATATGTCATTACTTCTTGTCAAATCACCACTCCCTTCTCACATGTGTGGACACATGTCCAAATTTAGGTTGGGGGGAATAAAAAATGCAAATATACTATCTATACATCAAATCATAATTTAGATACGTCAGAAAATTTTAATGAGCCAATTTGAAAATATAGCTCGCATGTGTGAGGTGATGTTAACTGAGTCACCAATTCTTTCCCTTATTGCTCTCATTTATCACCCCTTTTCTTGCTGTAAATACCCTATCATAGTCTTGAGTTATAAGTAGTAAATGGTAAAAATAGGGAAAAAGAAGGAAATTCAATTGAAACTAGCAGTAAAAATTTAGAAGGAAGGTGTTGGCTTTCAAACAAAAATTGCAGAGGAAGGAAATTTTGCAGAGTAACAGTGATTTCAAACAATGGAAGGTGGCTTAATTCAGAATGAGCCCTCAGTTCATGACATTTTGTTGCAAGATGCATAATGCCTAGCAGAATTTCAATGTTGTGGATGTTTTGATTATTTCATGAAGTTGGATGGTTTTAACGAAGGCATTGCACTCAAATTCGCCCACACATTCTCTGAAGGAAAAGCCACAGTAAAAGGGTTAGAATTTGTGGCAAATGAGGAGAGAATTGCAGAGGTTTCAGGGTTACCTGTTGATGGCAAGAATTACCCTACCTCTAGAGATGTTAGGTCAGCCAGAGTAGAATTCATAGTACATGGCAACCCACCAATTAGAATTGACAAGCAGGGTGCAAAAATAATGTCTCTGCCTAAACTGTGGAAGCAAGCAGTTGTCTACATTATAAGGTATATCACCTATGAAGGGTGTTTGTCAAACCTGCATTTGGTGAATTTCAATCTCTTGAGCCACATGAGGCATGGGAGGAGGATGAATGTTCCCAATGTTCTATACAGTCTTCTCTCCATCATGGCTACCGAAACACAAAAAGGTAGGGACAACTCTATCTCCCACTATTGCTTGATAAAATTGTTGGTTCAGAAATCTTTGCATGATGTATCTGGTATGACCTGGGAAGAGTTTATCAAAGTTGGTCAAAATTATTGTCAGGAAGAGTTTTTCAATGTTGAGCATTTGCCACCTAGGGCTATACCTCAATCCCATAGGTCTAGCAAAAGATTAAGCATAGTTGAAGCCACCCCTAGTATTTCAACTTCTGGTGTTAGTTCTACTATGAATCCTCTTGTAGCAGCAAAAGAAGCCATAAACATTAGTTTCTCTAAAACAAAGCATTCAGAAAAAGAAAGCTCCTCATCTGATTTTGATGATGATGCCCCCCTGCAAACCCTAATGAGAACCAGAGCACGGAGGAAAGAGGCTAAAATGAGAAAAGAAAAAGAAAAATCCCAAACACAACCTATAGAGAAAGAGGTGTCGAGTTCTAGGAAGAGAAAGGTTGACCCTATTCATCTTGCAGCTAAGGGAAAACGTAAGAGCACCCCTAGGAAGTCAAAATTGGTTGGGCCAACTTTTTGTGTGCCTTCACAAGAAAGCCTTGGGCATGGTGAAACATCACATGGGGACACTGAAGCTCCAATGGAACAAGAGCATGTTGAAGAAAAAGAGGAGGATGTATTTGTGAACGCAACAAACATAACATTGGAAAACCTTGCTAATATTGCAGAGGATTTTGAGGATGAGCAGGGGTTCCTATAGCAGAACCAAGAACAAGAGTAGGATTTCCTACAGGCACAACAAGAAGCACAAAAAGAGCAAGAGAAAAACCTGGAACAGGAACACGAGGTCCTGTAGTAAGGAGGGGGCGAATAAATAGTACCCCTACAACCAAAGACAACTAGACAACCCGAGTTCATGCAGATAGTACCATATGGGGAGCAGTCATCGACAAAAATGTTTGTAGGAATTTAGAACCCTCCTGATTTTATGGTTCATGCATCCATTTTAAATTTATGGAAAGAAATAGAAAGGAGGGAGGAAGAATGGAAATGGGAAAAGAAGAAACTAAAAAAGGAAATCCAAGAGAGGGATGAGATTATTGAGGAGAAAAATGAGAAGATTGCAACTTTAAAGAAGAAATTAGATGACATTGTGACCTTGGTGCCACAAATTCTAGAATGCATAGCTCCTCCAAGGGTTTATGCCCTATACTTGAAAGAGAGATATCTCTCTTTCAAGTTGTCAAAAATTGTTTCAGATTTAAACCCCTCCATTGAAACTCCTACCGAATTCTTCAATGCCTTCAGGATTGCTTCCCCTGAGATGAAAATTTTGTTATGTGAACTCTATTTGCACAATTATGTTGTCACACAGGATTATGATTGGAACCCATTGCTATATGTTGGGGATATTCAGCTGCGAGCATTTATGTCTTGGGTCCAAAATGAGATTAATTGGGGTGAGTAGAAAAATTCTTATAAGAAAATGGAATCTAGCATTCCCTTAGCCATAAGGGCTGATTCAAGCCAACCAAGGGATATTTGTAGAGAATGGCTTAGGGTGCTTCTCAGACCAAGCTATGGTAACAAAATCATGCCCTAGATTGAAGTTGTCTACATTGAATACGAGGTCAAAACAAAAACAAAAGAGGAACTTGTAAGAGGATACCTATCCCAATGATGGAATAGTTTAACAAATGAGCTAAAACAAGCCAAGCCCCATTCTATTCACAATTATGATGTAGCATTGAAGAAAATTGATAGGTATATTCAAATTGGTAGAACAGAGGGAAGATTTTGGCTTCCCCTAACTTTCCAGCCACCCATGGTCATGTGGCCAGTACCAAACTACATATTCTACCAATATGGTATTACTTCAGAAAGGAAAAGATGGAACAAATTTGATAGATTGGGAGGATTTTATTGGGATCGAAAATGACATACTACAACAATAGATGTTGGTTAGCTTGCAGTTGCAAACTTTAGAGCTCTGACCAAACAAAAGAACAACCCTTCCCCTACTGGAGGACCAACAAAATGTTAGGTTGGGGGGAATGATGAGCCTAATTTTTTATTAAATTTTGGGTAGAATTTATAGTCCATCTGCTGGCAGTGTCATGAAATTTAGTAGTTAAGTGTTAATATTTGCATAATGTTTGCCTCAAACCATTGACATTGGGTTTAACCCTATCTCTGTGAAGTTTTAATGACATTGGCATATTATGAGGATTATCTATGTTGATTTTGTGTATAGTTGATGAATGTTCTTTAAGGTGATTGTGGATGTACAATTATTATGCATACTGACATTGCTATGTAGGACACAATTTTTGGATGCTAAGTTGAGAAAAGGAAACCGTCAAATGATCATGTAGGGGAATCATTCAAATGAGTTAACTAAAGGACGATGGCAACAAATTCCCCACAACAGTCAATTGTAACCACCTTGTATTTATGGCCTTGAGCAATCTCAGGTGTTACTGTAATGTTGAGTCCACATTGGGCATGCATGTCTGAATGGATTCCCTATAGACGTAACTGCTCTTCCACTCTTTTCCTCGCCTTCCCTAAATGGCGTCCTCTCAGTTAGTGGGAGTTGATTGCCTTGTTTAGTTGGTTGTATAAATAAGGATTTGAATCCTCTTCTGGATTTTCTAGATTCTAGATGTTAGTTTTGGAGATGTTGGAGTTTCTTAGTTCTTGATTGTTGTTGTTAAGATTATATTGAGTATGTATTGAGCATTATCCATTTTTCAATACAGCCATGTTGTGCTCTGTTTATACATTTTTCAACGAATGAGATGATAGTATGAGTTTAAGCATTTGAGTTTGTATTAGTATTATGGGATACTCATCCAAGGGGGCCCACTTGGTGAGTAACCCGTTCTTTAGAGTAATTAGTTTAGTTATTATTTCTTGTTCTGTTCTCTACTTAGTTCAAAATATGGCATCGATTGTTCCTACATCCACTAGAAGCCCATTATGTGTCTATTCCTATAGCCAAAGCAGACAAAGTAGTTTCCTGTTTGTTGCTCATATCTTTTATTCCTGTTATGCATTTAGTTCAACATAGTTGTTGGTTGATGTTCAACAATTTTCTTTATTTCCTTTTTCAAGAAATTTACTTTCAGTATTATGTTTCTTAGCTATAGAGTAGGAATGACTACTTGAGAGTTCCTAGTGCACATATTGTGCTGACCCATTTCAAGTTCACGTCCCTAGGTTGACAATTTAAATTCACCTTCATGATGATTGAGATAGCTATTCAAATTAGACATGTCCAATATTTGAGTGATTATTGTAAAGGCTTAGTTATTTAAATCATTGTAGGAGGCCAATAGGGGGGTTGATGTTTTCCTTTGTTTTCCATCATACCTTTTTTTAGTGAGTGTTCCTTCCACAACAGTAGTGAATCACATTGATTCTTGACTCATGCCTGTGTGCATTTGTTTGCACACCCTTTATACTTTGTTGGTACTTTCATGTTTTCACATTCAAATATTCTTGGTTCTTCTTCATGCAATTCTTTCTGGCATTCAGTTTCAGTGTACCTGTCATGACTCTCCCTTGTCAGCATTATGGAGGGGTTTCTACTATTAGTGATATTGCTTCCTTGGTTTTTTTGGAGTGAGCTATGTATTCAGTATTTGTTCCTATGTACTTTCGGATACAGAGTACATCAGTGGTTGGTTACTTGTATTTTGTTGAGATGGATCACTTACCATATGGACACTCTTGCATTCAGGAGGTGACCTTCTATTTTTACTTGATCATTTCTTTAGAGTATTGGTACTTGTGCCATCTATATCTTTGAGTTCTTGATGTTTGCCTTGGTTTTCCATCAGATTTGACTAGTGTCATTGGAAGCACTCATACAGATTCTTGCCTTCTTGATCTCGATCATCATATGTTTCAGCGGAGGTTCTTCTTTCAACATTTTAGCAGTCATACTACGAAAGTGTTTGCAACTTCTTCATGTTTTAGTGGTGTTTTTCATGTTCATCCCTTCTTCCTATCTTTTGGGACAATTTCTTCTTGGTTGGAGGCTTCTTCAATCCTTCACTTTTCTTTGGAGGATTCTTTAGTCTTTCACTAGTTCCTATTCTTTTTGGGACATTCTTTTTTGGGGGCTTCTTAGTCCTTCACATGTATTTCTCTCTTTTGGAGAAGAGTTTTTCACACAAAGTTTTCTCCTTTTCTCCTATTGTAAGAGATCTTTTACATTTGTACATGGGTACCTCATCCTGGGCCTAGTTGTTGGGACCCATCTTTGCTTTCATGCATTTGTCCTTATTTTTTTAGCTTCTCCCTAAGTTCATCTCAAGGGGGGGGTGTTAGAGTAATAGGTTGTTTACTTAATTAATTTAATCATATTGATTAATTAATTAAGTCACCTTTACTTTATTTCACTTAAGCTAAACTTAGGCATTCTTTATTTTATTATTATTCCTAGGGTTTTGACCTTTAGGGTTTGGATCTCCTTTTATAAGGATTGATATTTTATAATCTAATATAATGCATTTTTGCTTCATGTTTGGAGAGCACCATTCTTGTGTCTGTTGATCTCTTTTGTGTGATAGGTTATTTGTTTGCAAGTGTTGATTGGGATCTATGAGGTTGAATTATCAAATTCCACATGAACCTCCTAAGCCTCAAATTATCCTCTATCCACCCTCACAACAACCAAAATTCCAAAACAAACTTGTGCTTATCCTAGGACCACCTAAACACATGCCACTTCTTCCAAGTGATATCTTGAATTTTGTAAGGAAACATTGAAGTAACAATGTTTTCTAGCAACTGAGTTATACTACTATTTATCACACATATAACACAAGGAATAATAGGCATCCACAAACCATACCTACTTCATTACCATACCTCAACCTCTCTTTCCTAGAACTCCTTGTTTTCCTTTGCAAAATGGAAAGGAGTAATATCTTGTGGAATAACTTAGAAACACTCCTAGTAAGATTTCTTTATGGGATCTTATTCAAGCTTCACCTAGCTATCATAGCATGCTTCAAAATGATTTACAACAAGTTGTTATCCATTCTAGTACGTAACCAAATTATGTAGCAACCCTAATTCAAGGTATGAGCTCGATCAACTTAGAAATTACCTTTCATCAATATGAGTTACCTCCATTGGAAGTGAAAAAACAAAATGAGGCTTTGATGATAGTGGTTTTCAATAATAGGTTCGACATAAGATGTACTCTCATTGATAATGGCTCAACACTCAATGTTTGTAGTATAATATTTTTAGATGAGATTGGAGTGGATAATATTAAAATTCAACCTGATTCTTTATCTATCTGTCGATTTGATAATGTGGGAAAACAATCACTTGGTGTGATAACATTACCTCTTCAAGCTAAAAAGGCTACATTGCAAACTCCTATTCATGTTATGCCTCAAGAGGTCTCATATAATCTTCTCTTAGGAAGGCCTTGGATTCATCAAAGGAATGGAATTCCTTCAACACTTCACCGATTAATGAAATATACATACAAAAACAAGGTCTACACAATCAAAGCTGACCTTAAATCATATCACAATTGTTTGCAAATTGAAACTGGAGTGTAAAATTCTCTTACAACATTGACACCAAATAAAAAAGTGGAATTGATACAAGAATCATAAGAGAATTGTTTTTAATCAATCATGAAACTATTAGATGATGATTGAGGTTCCTTGGATTTCACACCTTCATTCATGGGATAATACAAGATTACACATAAATCAAGAAAAGAGTAACAACCTGACATAATATCAACACAAGTCATCAAAAGCTTGTGAGAACAAAAATTTTAACAGAGAAGAGGAAAACAAAAATTATACATCCACATATGATCAGTGTGGTCATTAGAAACCACCAAATCTAAAAGAAATGAAAAAAAATTATGGATGAGGTTATGAGCTTTTGAAACAACTTGACTATAATGGAAAAGGATGTGGTATAAAAGAACAAGGTATCCGTGTACCTATAGAGCCTACCCCACTAATGGAGAGGATAAAAAAAGGAAAAAATAAAATGTGTTTAGATTCTATTGAAGGTGTCTCAAAGCCTACTTTACTGTGGTGAACTCAAAACATTGTATTTTTTAATAAACCCTCAATGACCTAGGGTCTTGATAGTCTTTAGGGCAATGAACACACACACACACACAGACCTACATAACTCACACACATGATTGATTTGTGAATTTTCCCTTTGTGGACACCTAACCAACAACCTAAAGAAGGTTTTCACCAAGTTTCAGCAATTTTCAATTGCTCAAACAAAATTTATGAATTTTCTTTGCTTGTTGGAAACCCTAGCTCTGTCACAGGGCAACTAGTAGTGTTTTTGTTGTATCTCAATCAAAACATCATGAAATTAAATGAAACAAAATGAATTTGAACCTCCATACAAATCACTAACATTCCATGCATTCATAAACTTGACATTGCTCCATACAAGGTTGTATAAGACTTTTTTTTAACTATTTTTATAGAAAATAATCACAAATTTGAAGGAAAACAAGGTATTTTAACAAAAATCCTTCAACAGCTTCTTGGAGCATTCTTTATCATCGCTTCAACATGAATGAACATCAAGGAAAGTTAAAAATTGAATGTATGTCTTTTCCATCAAAACCTAATTTATTTTTGCCTAAAACTTGCAAAACATGCCTTTTTATAGCCTAGTATTGAAAACAAAATGTGTAAAAAGACCCTACATGGTCTTTCAAGACCTTATTAGACTCAACAAATCCAAAACCAAGGTTGAGGAACAAACCCCAACCTTTCTACAAGCCAAAATCACCTAGGAAATTCAAATTTACATTTTGGTGGGAAAATTAAAATTTGAATTTCTAGGCCTGTTTACACAACCTAGACCATTGGACATGATCCCAATGGACACCTAAGACCTACACTAACTCAACTAGGGTTAACATCAAAATGAGTTTTACAAACATCACCAAAGTGATGCTCCTTCACCATAGTCCCAAGGGAAAAATGAATGAAACTCAGATTCCACCTGAGAGGAGGTATGCAATAGTCTTTCCATGCTTGATGATGTCTGATTCTGTCATCCATGTTGCATCCTCATATGGAAGGTGATTCCATTTTACCAAATACTGAAAGTATTGCTTGCCTATGGTCTTCTTACTCTTTTTGGTGTCAAGAATACACTCTAAATCTATTGGTTTGGTGTGTGGTAGGTCCTTTATCCAATCAACACTTGATATATTTTGTATATCTGCTCGTTCATCAACAATGACATCTCCTTTGTAAGGGTATTATTTAGCAACACTAAAAATTGGTGATCAATATGCATAATCCACTATGTTGGCCTTGTCGTTGTACCAAAAGGTCGACCTGTCAATTCCCGATATAAGCGTCAATTAAGATCCACAGGAGGCGGTTAGACCATGTCACAAACCCAAGTGTTTTTTTGCAAGGAAGACCAAGGGACACACCATCTTGCAACAATACCCCCAACACAAGTGAGGGGTTTGAACCTATGACCAACTCTAATACCAATTGTTGTCCTTACCGTTGCATCAAAAGGTCGACCTGTCAATGCCCAATACAAGTGTCAGTTAAGATCCACAGGAGGGGGTTAGACCATGTCACAAACCCAAGCATTGTGTTGCAAGGAAGACTAAGGGACACACCATCTTGCAACACACTAGGTAATTCTATCTCATAGGAATTTTTGGAACACTTCTTAACAACCCTACAATGACCTATTTTCTTCATCTTCAACTTGGTATATTCACCTTTGGGGAACCTTTTCTTCCTGAGATGTGCTAATACAAGATCTCCAGCCTTAAAAATTTTCCTCTCTTCTTTTCAAATCTGCCTTTTGTTTGTACTTTTCCACACTAGTTTGGAGCTTTTGTTTCACTTGTTGATCTATATCTCTTGCATGGAAATTGCAAACTGTTCACCCTCCGCAATTTACTTTTCCATACCACCGAGGTCTCTTAGTTCAAACACTCCTCTTGGTTCCATGCCATAGACCACCTAAAATGGACTCTTGACAATGCTCCTATTCACTAAGTCATTATAAGAAATTTTTTCTTGTGGTAACACAAGATCCCATTGTTTAGGTTGGTCCTTTGAAAGGAATCCTAGAAGGTTACCTAGGCTCCTATTGACCACCTCAATTTGGCCATTTGTTTGAGGGTGGTAGGCTAAGCTAAAACTAATATTTGTACCAAGCTTCCTTCACAATGTCCTCTATCAAAAAACTATGCTCAATGGAAATCCATGAAGTCAAACAACCTCCTTGAAGAATAAACCTACAACATATGAAGCATCACTTGTAATTTTTCTATGAATGAGGTGAGCCATTTTGGAAAACCTATCAACAACTACATAAACTAAATCAAAATTCCTTTGAGTCTTTGGTAATACCATAACAAATCCCATGCTGATGGATTCCCAAGGCCTATTGAGAATGGGTAAAGGCAGGTATATTCCTGCATTAGTGTTTCTCCCCTTTTCCTTTTGACATATAGTACACCTCTCCACAAATTTTCTTACATCTATTTGCATCCTTGGAAAAAATTAGTTCCTCCTTAGCTATTCTAGTGTATTGTCAAGTCCAAAATGACCTGCCATACTCCCACAATGCTTCTCCTTGATGAGATTTTCCCTCATGGAATATCTTGGCACACAAAGTTGTGCTCCTTTAAACAATAAACCATCTTGTATAAGGTAATCTAACCACTTCCCTCTGCTAGTGCTAATAGGCTTCTTACAAACCTTATAGACTTCTTTGAAATCCTCATCATCCTCATACATCTCCTTGATTACTTCAATCCCAACATTTTTTAACTGAATTTCTTGCAACATTAATGCTCTTCTTCTTAAAGCATCAACCACATTGTTACTCTAACCCTTCTTGTGTTTGATTGTGAAAGTGAAGTTTTGTAGGTACTCAACCCACTTAATGTGCCTTTGATTGATTTTTTCTTGGCTATTTATAAATTGAACTGCATGATTGTTTGTATAGACCACAAACTCCCTAGGTAGAAGGTAGTCTCTCCATTTTCTTAGTTATTGAACCATTTCATACATCTCGAAGCCATATGAAGATTAATTCTTCTTTGCATCATTCATTTTTTCACTAAAATATGTTATTGGCTTATTGTCTTGGCTTAAAATTGATCCTATTGCATGTCCACTAGCATCACATTCTATTTGAAAGACCTTATTGAAGTCAGGTAAGACCAATATAGGCTGCTTAGTCACTCTCTTTTTTAGATATTGGAAACTCTTATCAGCTTGTTCAATCCACACAAACTTCCTTTTCTTATCCCCTTTAATATTTCTATGATAGGTGCACATATATGACTAAAATTTCTAATAAATTTCCTATAAAAACTTGCAAGACCATGGAAACTTCTTACCTCTATGACTTATCTAAGTGTAGGCCACTCCAATATTTCCTTCACTTTTCTTAGATCCATATTTAACATCCCCTTTGATAACACAAAATGAAGGCACAATAGTTCTATCTTCATGAACTCACACTTTTTAAGATTTATCAACAATCTTTCCTCTTGTAGCCTTCTCAACACCAAATTCAAGTGATACAAATTATCTTCTTTGTTATAACTGAAAACCAATATATCATCAAGGTAAACAACAACAAAATTACTAACATATTGCTTGAGGACCTCATTCATGAGCCTTATGAAGGTGCTAGGTGCATTAGAAAGGCCAAATGACATAACAAGCCACTCGTATAGGCCCTCATTTGTTTTGAACATTGTTTTCCACTCATCTCCTTGTCTGATCCTTAGTTGATGGTATCAACTTTTTGGCGAGGGTTAAAGATTCATAATAGTTTTATCTTTTGTTTACCCCTTTTTCTCACCTTTCTTTCCTTTCTCTCACTATTTGGCACAGGAAGTTTTGATATTTAATAAAATACAGCAGGAAATGAAATAATTAGAAAATGCCACTACATATCGAAATGTCAACTAATTTGTGATGAAATGGTAGGAAATGAGCAGGGCAAGTTGTTCGAGCAACTGGATGAAAGATGGGACTAAAATATGTTATATTTATTTAGTTGGCCTGTGGTTATTTTTTAACAATGTTTGTTAAAGTTTGTCATACACTTGTGGCCAATGGCCATTGTTGTTTCACTGAATTTTTGTGTTTTGTTTTATTACCAAACTTAATAGTTTGTTGGTCATAGGCCACAAACAAACTATAATCACTTATCAGTGCATGGTTTAGTATAAATATGTGTATGTTTGAGACTGCATATATACGTTAATATAATATAGAATTACTCTGCTACTGTTCAAGTCTATTTTTCCTTGCACGCATGCGATTGAGCTGAGATGAGAACATATTAATCTCTACATCACTAAATGGTCAAGGAGTAGGGCCCACTCTTTGTACCAATCTGGTGATTTACTTTTAGTTTAGCGTGCGGTAATCTTCTGTATGCAAGTCATTTTGAAAGTGTTTTCTTTTAGCATAAAGTAATAAATCATGTGTTGCTCATGTTTGAAACATTTCCTTTTTGCATATAATTATTCATGTGCAATGTGATTTTGAAGATTCATTTCATCAACTATTATTTGTTAATTGTAAAGCATGTGATTTCATTTAAAGCTTATTTTCTTATCTATGCGTAATCTGACCATTTACAGTTATCTATAATTAGATTTTGACTTCATTATCTAGTTATAGTAATCATTGAGACTCAAGGATTGAAATATTATTTGTGTAGATCGAGATTTAATTATTGGTTGTTTATCAAACAAACTCTATTCTCTGTTAGTACATTTTCAATTATAAACTATCATGTTGTATTCCTATCACAGTTCTTGGTGCACTTCCTATCACAGATTCTGCCAGGAAACAAAAACAATGAAGTTGAACTAGATCTTAGGATAAGAGTTCATTGTGTTAGATAACTATATCCATCCCCACCTAGTTCACTAGTTTCAGCCCTTAGGTAGATTTCCGCGATACCGTTCACAAGCCTACACTCCTGGATTGGCATTAGGGAATAAATCGAGGAAATTGTGAAAGTCCCTAAGATTGATACAAATTTATTCACCAAATTAAGATAGAATTACAAGGATAGTTTCACCCACATTATCAGCCATAGTTTAATCCAATCACTTTTGAGATCTATCTTTGAGAAATAACTTTCCCCACTCAAACAATCCATTAAGTCCTATATTCTTGGAAGTGGAAACCTATATCTAATTGTTATCTTGTTTATTTCCTTGGAGTCAGTATATATTCTCCATTCACCCCATTTCTTAAGTGCCAAAACATTTGGAGTTGTACAAAGACTAAGGCTCTCCCTGATTAATCCTTTGTCAAGCAACTCTTGTACCTGTTTTTCTAATTTCTTCATTTTGTTGGGGTGTCATCTTATAGGCTTCCTTTTTTGGTAGACTAACCCATGGTATAAATTATATATGATGACTAATTTATCTCTTATTGGAGGAAAGGAATTAGGAAGTTCTTCCACAACTATATCTACATAACCCTTCAACATGTCTTGAATTTCCCATGGCAACTCATCAATTCTTGTTTTTGTTATGACAGTCCTAGGTCTAACCATCACTGCAAAACCTACCTCTTCCTCTTCCATTTTCTTTAGAAACTCTTTTTCACCCACTAAGATCACACTTGATCCAAACTTTTTGGCTTTATCTTCATCCTTCAAAGGTGCTAAGGTATAGGTAACTCCATCCTTTTCCAAAACATAGACATTATTTCTACCATCATGCATTGTTTTTCTGTCATATTTCCAAGGCCTACCAAATATTACACATTGGCATGCATCCATATGGATGATATCATATAACACCTTGTCTTTATACCTTCCTATTTGAAACTCTACACAACACTATTAATTGACTAGCACTTGTTGTCCCTTATTCAACCATGAGACTTTATATGGTGTAGGATGAGGTAATCTCTTCAAGTTTAGTTTCTCTACCATCTCAACAACAACTAGATTATCAATACTACCTAAATCTATAACAACTTCACAACACCTACCTTAGCACTTGCAAACAGTCCTGAATAGTGACTTCCTTTGAGGTGGCTCCTTCTCCATTAGAACCTTGATCAATTTCCTTCTCATCAGCAAGGATTCTCCTTTCTCTAGTTCTTCTTGTTGTGGTGAGGAGTTAACACTTTCTTCATCTCCTCCTTGAGCAACTTGAGTTCTTCTTTCATTCCTAAAATTAATAATTGATTACTCTTCTAGACACTCCCAAGCTTGATGACCTGCAAACTTGTTGCACTTGTAGCATTTACTTGTAAAACCATTGAATCCTCCTCTTAGTCCAAATCTTCCCCTGAAGTTAGGCCTTCTTCCTCTAAAACCTCCTCTTGAACTCGGTGCTTGTTCTTGTGATGTGCTTGACTCACCTTGACTTCTTTGTGATTGTTCTCTACCAGCATATGGACCTCTACCTCTGTAAGTCCTTTCTCTACCTCTATTTTTCTTTTCTTGCTTCCTATTCAACTTCTCCTTAGCCTTTAAGGCTAGTTGATAACACTCTTCAAGTTTCTTGGGGATTGTAAGGCTCAAATCATATTGTAAGTTGTACTTCAATCCATTAAGATATCTTGCAACCTTGTCACTATCATCCTCCTTGTGTCCTAATTTGATACTCAAATTGTAAAACTCTTCAGTGTACTCTTTCACTCCCATATCCTTTTGTTTCAAGTTCTACAACTTCCTATATAACTGAGTCATGTTGTTACTAGGAAAGAATTTTCCCTTCAACTTGGCAATCATCCTATCCCAAGAAGTAATCTTGGATTTTCCTTTCTTCCTAAACATAATCCCACCATAGGGATGCATGACCTTTCAACTTGGTCTTGGGAAACTTTACTTGTTGCTCTTCAGGTACATCCTAAAACTCAAAATACTTGTCCAACTCCCTTATCCAATCAAGTATTTCTTCACCATTCAAACTACCTGCATATATTGGAAGCTCCATCTTCACCTTGGTTCCTTCACCCTTGACTTCCTTCAACAATCTTTCCATACACACATCATCAAAATCCCTCTCTTCTTGAGGTTCTTCTTGTGGTGCTTCATCCACCACTTCCTCTTGGTCACTCATATCCCCTTTAACCACTCCTCTTATTTGGTTAGCTTCCACTTTAGTGAGTCTTGCATCCAAACTAACTCTCATTTCCCTCATTTCTCTAGCAAGGGCTTCTCCCAATTGTGTTGCTATTCTCTCTGCCACCCTTTTAGCAGCGTTGAGTCTTGGAGGCATCTTTCTCCTTTTGGATTGTTAACCCTTGTATTGGTTTCCTTTCTTAACCTAGATCTGATACCAATAATGATGCAAAGGATAAACAAAGGACAAAATAAAATGTGTTCAAATTCTATTGAAGGTGTCTCAAACCCTAATTTTTCTGTGGTGAACTCAAAACTATGTATTTTCATTAAACCCTTAATGACCTAGGGTCTTGATAGTCTTTAGGATAGTGAACACACATAGAGACCTGTATAACTAAAACACATGATTGATTTGTGAATTTTCCCTTGGTGGACACCTGACCAACAACCTGAAGAAGGGTTTCACCAAGTATTAGTAATTTTCAACGGCTCAAACAAAAGCTATACATTTTCTTTCCTTGTTGGAAACCCTAGCTCTATAATAGGGCAGCTAGTAGTGTTTTTATTGTATCTCAATCAAAACATCATGAAATTAAATTAAACCAAATGAATTTGAACATCCATAAAAATCACTAACATTCCATCCTTTCAGAGACATGCCATTGCTCCGTACAAGGCTGTACAAGACTTTTTTCAATTGTTTTTGAAAAAAATTATCATAAATTTGAAGGAAAACAAGGTATTTTCACAAAAATCCTTCAATAGCTTCTTGGGGCATTATTTCTCATTTCTTCAAAGTGAATGAACATCAAGAATAGTTACAAATCGAATGTATGTGTTTTTCCATCAAAACCTAATGTCTTTTTTCCTGAAACATACAACCTAGTATTGAAAACAATACATGTAAAAAAACCCTACATGCTCTTTCATGGTCTTTTAATACCTTATTAGACTCAAAAAACCCAAAACCAAGGCTGGGGAACAAACCCCAACCCTTCAACAAACCAAAATCACCTAGGAAATTCAAATTTGTATTTTGGCAAGAAAATCAAAATTTGAATTTCTAGGCCTATTTACACAACCTAGACCATTGGACATGATAAAAATGGACACCTAATACCTACACTAACTCAAATAGGACTCTTAGTAGATCAAAATGAGTCTTACAAACATCATCAAAGTGATGCTCTTGCATGACCCACAAGAACAAACAAGACGTCTTGGTTATTGTCCTTTGAAAGAAACAGAAGTGTCAAAGAAACCTTCACTCAATATCAATGTCATCACACAAAACACTCCTAGGAAAAATATTTCTTCATCTCAAACACATTTCTTAGTGATGATTGGGGTGCATTAGATTTTACACCTTCCTTTAAGGGAGAGTACAAAATCTCACAATCTATAGAGTCTTGTGTATGTATGACACCATGTAGTAAGCACAAAGTATCTCTGTCATAAAAGAAAGGAACATCTTCTACTATTGATCAAGAAAGTACCTTGTTGAGCCTTCTCCAAGCCCTCTTGATATCTCTCCCTCCAAGAACATGAAAGAAGTTCTACAACAAAATCTCATTTTGTGCATATTATTGAGTACATGGTCATTCTACCAATGAATGTACGGCTTTGAGTAATAAAATTCAACATATTAAGGATTATAGTGCTCTTCCTTGTGTTGATGCACCTATTTCCTCTAATTGATACTGATTTTCATCCTATCATGTTGCTCATCACTATGTGCATTGGTAGCTTTATGTGTATTGATCATTACTATTCATGATGGTACAATCTTAGGTGCAACCATATTTTTCTTGACAAAAACATGATGGTCATTAGTGGTTGTATTTTTCTCTACACATGGGGGGCAAGGATAACTAGTTTTTGGGAGGTGTGAATTCTTTTCAAGGATCCCACTTTCTCTCTTTCATCATGTTGTGGTGCCTTATCAAAATTATTAGGGAGTATAACTTTTGGTATGGTTGGTGTATGGGAGCCTATAGACCTAACATGACTTGTCGATCACCACTTTTTTTGTGGGATCACACCTTGTAGACCTAGTGTGTGTTTCTCATATTTGTCTTGGGGGCTCACCTAGTGTATATCGAACTACACTAGCCCTTGTGAGCATATTTTTCATGGCCACCTAGCATAACACAACTTGCTTGCATATAGATCCATGTGTTTCGTAAGTGATTTTACATCCTTATGAGCATATTTAATGGATGTGGCATAATGAAAATTTATAGTCCTTCCATATTTTTCTTTTTGCATCAATTTTGACATTGTATGATTGTATATCTTGTCTTGCTACTTCATATCATGCATATGTGTGTCCTTTTGGGCTTATGTTGGTTTTCCATGGGATCTTGATCTTGGGGGCTTGGCCACCTCCTTGATCCTTGTCATCCTATCCCATAGACATTTGTGCAATTGGACACCTCTTGGCATATATTTGTCTACTTTAGTGTGAGTTTAAGCATAAGTTCATACTCTCACTAAAGTGGAGGCTAAACATTTGTAGTATAGAAAAATGTACTCCATTACATTTTCACACTATGTTTGCATCCACTTAATTAATTGGACTTAATTAAGCTTCTAATTACCTAAATTATGCATTCCTAAGCCTTATTATTCATGTTTTCCAAAAGGGGAACCTATATTAAATAAATGCTAACATTAATGTAAACACCTTGGAAATTGAGTGTCCTAGATTTAGGTCCCAGGGTCCTCCTTAAGTCCTAGACCTCCCAATTTTTAATACGTTTTGGCCACATCTTAATGATTCAAATTCAAGTTTCTAATTTTTGGGAATTTAGATAAACACCTATAAATACATAGTTATTTTATCAATTCAAAATATCTAGTATTAAGGAAACTTTGACAAGAGAAAATATTCTTTTCAAGAGCATTGAAGAGAATATTTATCAATCATCTACAACAACATTCAAGATCCTACCATGATGTTAAAGTTTATGTGGATTCTTGCATTTTTTTGGAGCTAACATTGTGATTTAGGTTTCAAGCATTCAAACATCAAATTAAGTGTCAAATCAAGCATCTAATCAAGACATTACATGCAAGATCCAATCCTTAGAGAGATGTGTTAGACTTCAATCCTCTAAGGGAAGCCATTGAGGGTTTGGTGAGTTGTGACAAGTCTTTTTCATTCAACATTCCTTACATGTTATTAATATTTTATTATCAAGGTTTAATTACCAAACTGGGGTTAGACCAAGGCAAACCCCTATTCACCAAAAATAAATAATTTTTCCCTTTTGTGTATGTGTAGATTTGCAAGTGAAGAAGGATTGAAGATTAATTAAAAGAGAAAATTTTCAAAGTTGTCAAAGTTGTCATCATAGTTGTCAAGCCACAGAAACTCAAATCCCAAATTTATGTCCAACTTTGAACGATAGTGAAACTAGTGGAAAACAACATCTTAGATCCATCTCTAGAGGACCCTAAAAGTTATGTAGAAAATCCCTACAAGGACTCATTCACCCAATGGCCCAAGTTTCCTATAGTTCTCAGGACAAGCTTCTCTGGGTTATTAGATATTACCCTACAACCCCCAAATATGCTTGTAAATGGTTGTTTTCATTTTTGTTATCCTTTAAATCTACAATTTCAAGTTTTACATTGCATGATTGATTTCATTAAGTATTTTATTTTATCTCCCCAAAGTGTATTTCAATCATATTGATCATTTTCTATCATAAAGGAAATAGTAGATCCTCCTAATAGAGTTGACTCACCTCAAGGTTGAGAGTCAATCCTATCCTTGGAAGATCTCTTTTTTCTAATGAAATCAGAGAAAGGACACCTAGATTCTGATTTTTCTAGTCACTTGGGACATTGGATCCCCTTTCCTATATTTCAGCTACTATAGATTTGTTTGACTAATTAATGAATCAGAACCGATGAAAAAGATAACACCCCAAAATTTATCTATGGCACCAAAATAACCTATAGTATTTAACTCACTTAATTTATGAAGAAGAACCTAATAAAAAGAGAACACCCCCAAATTTATCAATAGCACCTAAAAAAGCTACTATAGTTACCTAACTTAATTGAAAAGATAAGACCCCCTAATTTATCTGTGACATTGAAAAAATCGAAAATGGTAGCCCTACTAAATTGGTGAAGTAGAACCTATGAAAAATAGAACACCCCCAAAATTATCCATGGCATGTAAGAAATGTACAATATTTACCCAGCTCTATTGATAAATTAGAACCTATGAAAAAGAGAACACCCCCATATTTATCTATGGCACCAAAAAAACCTACAATATTGACCTCACTGAATTGATGAAGCAAAACATATGAAAAAGAGAACACTCCAAATTTATTTTTGTCACTGAAAAATGCCTACACTATTTACTTGATTGAATCAATTAAGCATAAAAAATGAAAAATAGACCACACTCAAATTTACCCTGGTAGCTAAAAAACCTCACATTTTACTTGATTTAATTTATGAAGCATAACCTATGAATAAGATAACACCCCCAAACTTACGACTAACTTACCCAAAAACCTTATAATATTTTTCTTAGTAGATTGATGATGCAAAACCTATGAAAAAGAGAACACCCTCAAATTTATCTATGCCACCAATGAAACCTAAAATATTTATGACTAAATTAAAAGAGAAAAAAAAAATGAAAAAGAGAACACACCCTAATTTATCTATGGCATCAAAGAAAACCTAAAACATTTACCCCATTGTATTGATGAAGGAGAACATATGAAATAAAGAACACACACCAATTTATCTATGGCACCAAAAAAACCTACAACATTTACTAGACTGAATTGATAATGCAAAACCTATGAAAAAGAGAAAACCCTCAAATTTATCTATGGCGCTAAGAAACCCAACAAATTTTATTAGACCTAATTGTTGAAGCATAACCCATGAAAAAATTTTCACACCCAAATTTATCTGTGACACCGAATTTAACCCAGCAATATTTATTAGACCGAATTGTTGAAGCATAACCCATGAAAAAGATAACACACCAATATTTATCTTTGCAAATGAAAAAAGAAACCATATTTATCTAACTGAAAAGATGAAGTGGAATCTATGAAAGAGAGAACAACCCAAAATTTATCTATGGTACCGAAAAAATAAACAATATAAATATTTCTAAAATGAAAAACATTAGTTCCCTTGCGAAAAAGATAGTGATGCTTGAAGAGAAAATTAATTTCCAGGATTAGTTTCTAGAAACGTTTAGTATGTTTATGAACACAAATTTTATAGTGTTCATAAACACGAAAAACTTCTTACAGAAGCACCCTCCACCTACATTAAACCTTCAAAACACACCACAAGTTTGCAAACAAATATAAATATGGAAAAAAGAAAAATGGTGAGGCCTTAGTGAGCTTTCATCTCACTTGGGTCGAATGGATGGTGTCGAGGGATAGGAGATGTTGTGCGGGACCAATTTTGGAGCCTACAACCATCTTCCTGCAAGAATGGCTACATGCAATGAAGAAATGGTTATTTGTTCTTGAGAAAATGGAGACAACAAATCAAAGAAATAAAATGCACAACAAAAATGTGGGTTCACCTGCATGTTTGTCTTCCCCGCAATGTGTAAATACCCTGCAATGGCGTTGGAGAAAATGGGAGATTGCATGGCCGAGATCCTCAATATAGAGCTATTGAATGCTAAGAAACACTAGCATCTAGTTATAGCAAGATCAATATCTAAGCATAACATGTAGTGGTGGCGAGATTGAAGTTGCAAAGACCTAAAGTGAACACATTTTGGCCCATATGTGAAGAACAATTGAGAAGATGGTAGATTGAAAAGGGAGAATGTTGGCAAGTTGTGCGAGGAACTAGGAGCATTCAATGCATAAGCACTCAGAATTTGTGTGGCATGTCATGGAGGTAGTGGGAGGGGACATGCATTAAACACAATTGTACAGAAGAATTGGAAGGGGTGATGGGCGATTAATGCGAGCAACTAGAGTGAAAGGGTGGAAGACTATAAATTTGTGACATGGAAATTCGATCCATTTTGGACGTGTTGCCACACAGCTTGTGGAGGTGGAATAGTGCACGTATCAGTCATATGGAAAAATACCCATTTTTTGACACCTTGGCCAAATCGCCTACTTCCACGTGTCATATGATTTCAATATTAAAAAAATGGATTTTTAAAATTTTAAAACTAGTTTATTTATTCCACTTGAATTTTCATTTTTTTAATGGTCTACATGGCACTCCACATGGACCTTCAAAGTAGGGTGTACATGTTCTAAACCCTCTCCCCTAATGCTTCTACCATCTTTGGGAATCGAACACCTAATACCACTTGTAGAGCTCGCCAACAGACTGGCGGTAAGAGAGTTCACAATTTCTTTAGTCCTCGCTTTTGGCATTGGCTACCCAGTCATCATGGATGGCTAGTACATCCATGCCTGTCAAAATTGTTCAATGTTGGGAAAATTTTGTAAAGTTGAAATGACAATACTTTGTAGAAGAGAGAGTGGACACATCTTCATAGAAACGTAATTCGGGCGATCTCCTCCTCATCATTTTCCTAGCTTGAGTTTCTTTTCATTCCAGAGAGTAAAACATTTGCATGGCGGGGGTAAAGCAAGGGATGGCTTGTCACCGCCCTCATCTAGTGCTGCTACCATCTCTGGGAATTAGACATCTGATGCCACTTGTAGAACATGCCAATAGATTGACAACAAGAGAGTTCATAGTTTCTTTGGTCCTCGCTTCGTACCAAGTCTCTATTGCCTAAAATAGATTGGTCTCGTTCGTCCTGGATATTTGAATACTAGAACTCGACCTCGACATAGAGCACAATAGCAATGGCAATACCAACCCAAATGCCCTGGCCTCTCTTGTTGCTTAGAGCTAGATGCTACTTTGATCCCCCTTTGAGAATATTCTCCATCACATGTTTGACGAGGGTGGCGTGGATGAACTCCCTCCTCCTTTTACATGCATACTCCCATAAATTCGCCTTATCTATACATTTCTCACACTTGTCCATGGACCTACTCCAACCTAACCATTATTCATCTTGATTTGATGTTTTCTCACTTGGCATCATTTTTTTTTGTTGTATGGTTGATCTTGTAGTCACATACTTAACCCTTTCCTTTCCAACACTCAAATTCAAAATTTCATTGATTACCTTCTTTATCTTCTTGCCTTGAGTCAACTAAACACATGTTTTGTGAAATTTGATGGTTTGTTCTAGTAGGCATTTGATGCATTCATTTTATACATCAAATAATCATTTTTCCTAGAGAATTCACAAAGTTAACAATAGTGAAAGACTTTGATTTAATACATTAAAATAAGTAACAAATTTGAATACATTATCAAAAAGGTATTTTTTTAACATTTTTAGGACTTGACCAAAGACAACCCTTCTAATGTAGTTTTAAATATTGCTAGTCTTATATATTAAAAAGGGGTTGAGTAGAAAATGGTTAACTAAACAATCATAAGAGCAAGAATATGTATTTGCATAGGGTCAGGTCCTAATTCAAAAAAAAATCCATGATCAAAGACCTCACACACACATATAGAATTGATACTAAATTGAGCTGAAATTTAAAGTATGACCTAAAGCATTACATTAACAAAGAGATCATATTTTAAAAACACAAATAAATCATATTCCAAAATCTTCATGAATCAACACATTCTTCAATTAACAAAATTGACAAATTATTTATTACAATTAAATAACTAAAATATAAATATTAAAATAAAATAAAATTGATGTAAACTAATTTATATTTAATTAAATGCATTTATTTAATGAGACAAATTAACCTTTAAGAATTTTTTAATACATTTATTTAGTTAAACTAGTCCACATTTAAAAAATGTTTATTTCCCTTTTAAAAAAGCTGAAGTACAATATCTCTATGTATAGAAAAGATCTAATATTTATTTAATTTCAGTCAAATATACATTCTATTAACTATTAACTAATAAATAAATGCAGTAAAGTGTAAATTCTATAAATACAGTCAAATGCACATGACGTCTAGATAAAGAGGGCAATGTCTATGCAGGTGACATATTGCACCTTTGATAATATTTATTAATTTATTAATTGAAAATAAAACCTGTGTTCACTTTTTTTTAAATTAATTAATAAATACGGTCAAAGGTGCAATCTGTCAACCTGCATAGACAATTCCCGTAAAGAGTGGAGGTAGGTATCTTTTCAGAAATAGACAGTACGCGAATTGAAATCACAGCAGTCCTGTAGTATAGTTAGAGAGTGGACGTAGGTATCTTTCCAGAAACGTGATAAGATTGATGTCCATCTATCCAATTCAGAGGTCAGAAACATTGCACGACGGAGCTGAAGGCATGGCGCATCCTCGCCCTCATCTAGTGCTTCTACCGTCTTTGGGAATCGGACACCTGATGCCAGTTGTAGAGCTCGCCAACAGACTGGCGGCAAGAGAGTTCACAGTTTCTTTGGTCCTCGCTTCTCACCAAGTCTCCGTTGCCCAAAATAGATTGGTCTCGTCTGGCCTGGATACCAGAATACTGGAACTCGACCTCGACGTGGAGCGCAACAGCAACGGCAATAAGAACCCGAATGCCCTGGTCTCTCTCGTTGCTCAGAGCCTGACGCTACTCCCATCCCCCTTCGAGAATCTTCTACAGCGCATGTTTAATGAGGGTGGCATGGACGGACTACCTCCTCCTCTCTGTATAATCACCGACTTTTTCTTGGGATGGACGGTGGAAGTCGCTGCTAAATTCGGCATTCCCAGAATAAACATTGAATGTTCTCCACCATATGCGATGAACCTGCTGGAATCCCTCTGGAAGGTCCTCCCGCGCAACTTGGACCGCACTGATTCGGGCCGCTACATCGTGCCGGGCCAGGCGAACAATCCTACACTTCTCTCCGCCTCCGAAATGACGCCCGAGTTGGTGGAGGCGGACGCCTCACACCCAAAGCACCTCTTTTCCAAAAGCCTGATACCCATAAACCAAAAGGGCAGCTGGGCGACCATCTTGAACACGTTCCAAGAGCTCGAAGGAATTCACATCCACAATTTCCAGAGCCGTTACGCCGGGCCGGTCAAAGCCGTGGGACCGTTGCTCCCGCTACCCGGCACCCGCCGTTTCTCCGATTGTCCCGACTTAGAGTGGCTTGACAACCTGCCCGTGGGTTCGGTCGTCTATGTGTCCTTCGGCAGTGAGAATTCCATTACCTGTGCAGAAATGAATGAGCTGGCGTTGGGTTTGGAGTCGAGCATGAAGCCATTTTTGTGGGTGCTCCGACCCCCGGTCGATGCAGCTGCCGATGCCCTCGCGGAGTTTCTGCCCCAAGGCTTCCGCGCCCGGACCGAGAGTCGGGGGCCGGGCTTAAACATCACACACTAAGCTGACAGCTTAGTGTGTGGGTCCCTTTTAACTGCTACCTCTTCCTCGTTTCCGTGTGAGCCTCCTTTTTACTGCTAACTCTTTTCCGTTGCCGTTTGATGCAAATCTGTTGGTAATTTTTTTAACTGTGCGCTTATAAGGTACAGAGTATTGTGAAAAGCAAAATAAGTACTATGCCCTCAACTTGTTAAGTGTTAACGTTATAACATAATATAAATTATATTATATTTATATTAGATATTATTTGATGTTATTTGATGTTATATTATATTTATATATTATTTATTATTTATAGATTTATTTTATATTTATTAATTAAATTATATTATATAAAATGAAATATGATTTAATATATATTATTGTATAAAATATATATTAGAAATTATGTTGTATTTATTATATTTTATTATATTATATTTATCTATAATATTATATATTATATTTATATATTTATATTATATACTTATCTATTATAGCATATATATTTATATTTATAAATTGTATTTATATATTTATATATTATATATTTTTTACATAATATTATTTATATATACATATTATATAAATATAATACATACAATATTATATATAAATATATTATAAACATAAATAATGGCTCTAGCAAAACTCTGATTTTATTAAAAATATTAAGGTAAATTGTTGGCGGTGAATTTTACTTGGCGGTGAATTTTCCGTCAGTGAATTTTTCATAGCAGTGAATTACTAATGGTGAATTTTCCTTGATGAATTGTTGGAATGAATTTTAGGGATGCCATAAATAATAGATAATAAAATATAATAAATATAATATAATTCTTAGTTATTACAATAAAATTTAATAAAATAATCATTCAATATATATTTGATAATAAAAATAGTTATTATAACATAATACAATATTTTGATCCATAAAACTAAAAATAAATTCAACAAATAATAAATAAAAGCTAAATACAATTAATTAATTCTTCAAATATTTAAAAATACACATTACCATATAACACATTATGCTATTTTAACCCAAAAATATTCCAATTGACAAATGAATAAGCCATCCATTCTCCTATCCAAGGAGACACATATTATCTCAAGAGTAAAGTATTCCATATTTATTTATTTATTTAAAATGTCATTCCCCTCAAATGATGTTAGCTCTTGAAGTAGTCCGCAATACTTATTTGCATTCATATTGGGAGAAACAAACCCGTCACCTTGAGCTCTAATGAAAAACTCCATCAAAAAATCCATCAGCAACATTTTCATTTAGTGTGCACGTATGAGGCATATATATATATAATAATGTATTATTTGTTATATATTATTTATATATTTATTTTATATTCATCTATTCTATATGATATAATAAAATATAAATATAGTAAGTCCCCATAGTAGAGTAGTAGAGTTGGCTTGGGCAGGATTTGCTCCCCATTGGTGACTCCACTCTCGAATTTGATTTAAGAGGTGGGTTGATGGGTCGGGCCGCGGGAACACCCCTCTAGTAGAAAAATATAAATATAGTAGCATATATATATTTTATATAAGTATATAATATAATTATATTATATTTATAAATAAATAGCATATTATATTATATTATATAAAATACAATATTATTTAATATATATTACTGTATAAAATACATATTAGGAATTATATTATATTTTATTATATATTATTTATATGTTTATAATATATTTATATATAATATTGTATAGATTACCTTTATATAATATGTATTATGTAAAAAATATATAATATATAAATATATAAATACAATATAAATATATATACTATAATAGATAAGTATATAATAAAATATAATAAATATAACATTATTCCTAATATATATCTTATACAATAATATATATTAAGTATTACATTTTGTATAATATAATTTAATAATTATAATATATTTTATAAAATATATATGATATTATATTTAAATATATTTTTAATATATTATATATAATAAATAAATAAAAAATAAATATATAAATAATAGATAATATATAAATATAGTATAACTTCAAATAATATCTAGATAATATATAGTATGTTTTAACATTAACACTTGACAAGTTGAGGGCATATTTACTTATTTTGCTTTTCACAATACTCTGTATCAGTTCAAAAAATTACCGACACAGTTACATCAAACGGAAAGAGGTAGCACTAAAAGGAGGCTCACACGGAAACGGGAAAGGGGTGGCAGTAAGAAGGGCCCCACCCACACACTAAGCTGTCAGCTTAGTGTGTGATGTTTAAGCCCAACCAGAGTCGGGGACGAATTGTAATGGGGTGGTCGGATCAATTGGCCGTTCTTTCTCACCCGGCGGTAGGGGCTTTTCTCACACACTGCGGATGGAACTCGTTGCTGGAGGGTATTGCCTGCAGCGTGCCCTTTATCTGCTGGCCGATCTCTGGCGAGCAGTCGTTTAACGCCAAATGTATAGTGGAAGAAGCCAAGTGCGGGCTGAGGATTTGGAAGGGGGCGACCAGGGATGAAATTCGCATAGTTATCAACAGTGTATTGGATGATGAGGACAAAGCGGGGAAGGCGGTAAAGAGAATTGCGATCAAGTGGAAAGAAATGGCCGAGGGTGCCGTATCTGAGGGTGGATCTTCTGCCAAGAATTTCGACAGTTTAGTTGATGACATTTTGTCTCTGCAACACCTCAAGGAGAAACCGATTGCCTTGGGTCAAGATTGTATTATTTAGCTTATGTCAGAACGAATCTTACCCTAGGATTTGAGATATTGATTTTGTCTCCCGATTCAGCCTTTTTGGCTGTTCATGGTAAAAAATTTTGTGCTCTACTTTTTTCAATGAAAAAGAAACATCTGAAACAATAAATTCTGAAACTTTCTGATCGAAGTTCAGAGTATCCAATTAAGATTAAAAAATATGTTTATCTTTGTCTTTTCTATTTTGAAGTTTAATTTATTTTTGTGTATTCTTGAGTTGGTCTAATGTACTCCTGAAATGGTCTAATGATGAAGAATTTGTACTCTTCAAAGAAAGGTCAGAAGTTGAGGTAAGGTATGTATGCCTCATTAGTAGCACATTTAAGTGCCTCTTGTATGGAGTTCGGGGTAGTCTCATATTACTATGAGTCATATGTAGATAAAAAAAACAGATCGCCTGGTATCATGGACTATAAAAGAATCCATTTTCATTTCCATTTCTACCTTGAAGATTAATTTCGATAAATAGACATTATTAGTACTTGACTTATCTTTCATGTATAGATTTTAAGTGCATCGATAATCTTTTGGACAATAGGTCTTTATTAGTGAGTTTTTAATAATGAAAAAATTTGTCAGAAAAAAAAATTATTTACTAAAAGTAAACAAATTTATGTAGTAGTTTGGATTAAAAATTAAAGATATATGTGAGAAAGAGTGTTAGTAATTATTTGTAGCCTTTAATCTTTATTGATTCATTGTTGTAGTAGATTGGTAAATAGTGTTAGGCTACACTTTATCAAATTTTGCCATGTAAACTAGGATGAATTTAGAGATTTTTGAATTAGTTTATTTGTGTTTGCAAAATGAATGCATATATAACATATATACTTGCAGGCTAGGAAAAACATGTCTAGAAGCTCATATTTAAAGGATATATGCATATTAGGGTTGCATTTGATCTTCAAATATATATTTTTTATTATAATATTTATTACATGTTTTAAAATTTTCTAATGGTTCAACAACACTTGTGAAAAGCATTATAGGATGGATGAGCTTGGTTTCCAAAGATACTTGGTCATGAATATGTTAGGTATAATGTTGGGAAATGTACATGTTGTACACCTTGCATAATAATAATTATAAACATTAAAATCATGTATACATTAATTTTCATATTTTCATCTCATGTTAACATTTAACACACTAATCGCCTCCTAATCATTTAAAATAACTAATATTACCTTAAGTCCATTACTTTATCAAAATTAAATTCATTAAATAATATTTATTATTACGTCGAAGGCATTCCCTCTATGAAACGAACGGATTTTCCTTTAACAATCTATGGCATGTAGTGTTGGAGGAGGATGCAAGATGATGAGACTAATCTCATCCCTTCATCACATAAATTAATATTTAGTGCATACCAACGAATTTGATTTACTTTAGTCCCTATGGTTACGGGATTTGGAGGTTTATTTTCAAGCCAATGAAATAATGTCATCATTAAAGGCATGACTAATTTATCAACGCGGTGCAGATTCTTTCATTTCTACAACATCCAAATTTGGTGCGCTTCTATCACTACACTTCTCC
>VDFB02047230.1:188308954-188331411 GCA_007258455.2 Sequoia sempervirens | reverse complement strand
AAATGGGTGAAATAAGCTTGTAATTATACTTATTTATGCCAAATCTCCTAAAATTACAACACCACAAGTCAACATCAAATCTAGGAGGACAAAATCCTGCCAAGAGTTTGAATTAAATTTTATTTTGGGCCACATGGGACTCATACGCCACAAGTGGCGTATGAGTCTCATTAGGATTAACTATGGGACACATTTTTCAAAAAAGCTTAGAATGATGCAAAATCAGGATTGGCGCCCAAAAACCTAGATGGGACTCATATTCCCAAGGTGGTGTATGAGTCCCAGATCACCAAATGTGGGCCACACAACCTAAAAACACCTGAATTATGATTGGATGTTGGTTTATGTTAGGATTATCCTCAAAAAGATGCATTTAATAAGGATTGTGGATGCAAAATAGGGCCAATTAAGGCATGGATAAGCCCAATTAGTAATGAAAACCATAGATTAGTGTGAAAGTGTGGTACAACACTTTACAACACCCTAAATAAGGCATAATTAAGCTCATTTAGTTTACAAGGGCCCAAAACTTAAAGTGAAGGTGTAAAGAAATACACTTTACAACATCAAATTAAGGAAAAATCAGGTCAATTTAGATTTAAAAGGTCCTAAATCCAATGTGAATGTGGAAAAAACATTACAACACTAGATCAAGGAAACATTAGGTCCATTCGTTCCCAAATTAAGAGAAATTGTACCATCTCCAAGAAGGGAGTACAATTTACGTTGTTTTTAAATTATTTTATACATCAAAGAATTATCTTTCCTAGAGCATTCTCAAAGTAATAAATAGTGAAAGACTTAGATTTGATGCATTAAAATAAGTATAAAAATTTGAATACATCATCAAAAAGGTCTTTTATTAACATTTTTAGGAGTTGACCTAGGTCAACCCTTCCAATGTAGTTTTAAATATTGCTAGTCTGATATATCAAAAAAGAGTTTTTAAATATTGCTAGTCTGATATATCAAAAAAGAGTTGAGTGGAAAAGAGTTAATTAAACAAGCATAAGAGCAATAATAGATATTTGCATAGGGTCAAGTCCAAACTGAAAAGATGAATCCATGATCACATACATGACCCACATATATAGAAGTGATACTAAATTGAGCTAAAATTTAATGTATGACCTAAAGTATTACATTAACAAAGAGATCACATTTTTAAAGTAGAGATAAAACATATTCCAAAATATTCATTAATCAACACACTCTTCAATGAAAAAAATTGACTAAAATTATCTATTACATTTACTTAACTAAAATAATAAATACAATTATCAAAATAAATTTAAAATGATCTAAACTAATTTATACTTAATTAAATACATTTACTTAATCAGTAGAACTTTTTTTTAATGCATTTATTTAATTAACCTAAATCCACTTTAAGAAATGTTTATTTCCCTTTAAAAAACCTAAAGTAAAATGTCTTTATCTTTAGAAAATATCTCATTTTTAATTGCAATCAAATGTACATTCTATTAATTAATAAATAAATATAGTCAAATGTTCATTCTATTAATTAATAAATAAATGTAGTAAAATGTACATTATATAAATATAGTCAAATGCACATGGTGATGTCTAAATAGACAGTACGCAAATTGAAATCACAACAGTCATCTAGAGTAGGTAGAGAGTGGACGTAGGCATCTTTCCATAAACATGATATGGGTGATGTCCCATCTAATCTGGAGTCCAAAAACTTTGCATAAAAGAGCTGAAAGATGACATGGTGCATCCCTATCCTCATCTAGTGCTTCTACCATATTTGGTAATTGGACACCCGATGCCACTTATAGAGCTTGTCAATAGACCGGCAATAAGAGAGAACATAGTTTCTTTAGTCCTCTCTTCTCACTAAGTCTCCATTTCCCAAAATAGAATCATTTTTTCCGGCCTGGATATCCGAATACTAGAATTCAACCTCAATTCCAATCCAAATTCCTTTCCCCATCTCTTCACTCAAAGCCAAACACTACTCTGATCTCCCTTCGAGAATCTTCTACAGTGCATGTTTGATGATAGTGGTGTTGATAAACTACCTCCTCCTCTTTGTATTATCACCGAATTTTTCTTGGGTTGGATGGTGGAAGCCACCACTAAATTTGACATTCCCAAGATAAACATGGAATGTTCTCCACCATATGTGATGAACCTAGGGGTATACCTGTGGATGATCCTCCCATGCAATTTGGACTACACTGATTTAGGCCGCTACATCATGCTAAGCCAGGAGAACAATCGCACACTTCTCTCCACCTCTGAAATGATGTCTAGGTTGATTGAGGTGTATGCGTCACATCCAAAGAACCTCTCTTTCAAAATCCTCTTACAATATGGTCCCATGGGGGGCTTGGGCTTTATTAATCTACTATAGTTTAGAAAATGTACTTTACATTGTCACACTATGTTTGCATCCCCTTAATTAATTGGACTTAAGTAAGCTTCTAATTGCCTATATTATGCATTCCTAAACCTTATTATTCTCACTTTTCGAAAGGGGAACCTATATTAAACAAATACTAACATTAATTTAAACACCTTTGAAATTGTGTCCTAGATTTAGGTCCTAGGATCCATTCGCAAATGGGTCCTCCTTAAGTCCTAGGTCCCAATTTTTAATATATTTTGGTAGAATTTTAATGATTCAAATTCAAGTTTCAAATGTCGGTTTATGGAATCTAATTTTTAGGAAATTAGATAAACACCTATTAGTACATAGTTATTTTATCAATTCAAACTATCTAGCATCAAGGCAACTTTCACTAGAGCAAATATTATTGTCAAGAGAATTGAAGAGAAATTTTATTTTTTGGGAATAGGATTCCATTTAATTATAATCCTAAACATATTTCATGTATCTCCTGAGTCCTTGGAAAGTCTTCCCCAACACTAGGATTAGAAAGAGATTAAATTATAATGAAATGAGCATGCAAATTGACATTTGTGATTATTCCTAAATGATAGGAACATGTGGGGATGTCCAAGAAGAGCTCCTACAAGATAGGAGTACATGGGGTGCCCACATGGAAGGTGGAACCCACCTTGATTCAGTTAACTATTTGGAGGATTGATAACACTTCAGTAATGCATGTTTTGATCCTACAAATTAGGGATTGATATTTACATGAGTGGAGTGGCACTATCAGTTCAATTCGGTTCAATTCAATTCAATTCAGTTTAGTTTAGTTTAGTTTAGTTTAGTTCAGTTATGGTTCAATTATCTTCAGTTGCATGTAGTTATTTTGAGTTGAATGCTAGTTGACTTGAGTTGACTTGTGTTGCATGACTAATGACTTCAGTTGCATGATAGATAATAGGTGGATACTTTCAGTTAAGTGGGGATGATCAATCATGCATAATGTTTGCATGAATTGGTAGAGAGATATGTTTCACTTAATTAAAATTGACTTGGGTCCCCCTTGGGTTCCCAAGTTGGCATCTTTCAATTAACACCTTTTGCATGAGAAGATATTTACAAGGCTTAGTCAAGTGGGCCCATTCTTGGGCGCCAAATTTGAGGTGAAGTTTGCAAGATATTTTCTTGACCAAAGTTCAGTTAAGTGTTTAGTTTGGGGCGCCTAGATTGAGGAAGACTTTGGTTTGACTTCAGATTACATTGTGGAACTCTACTTGCCCAATCTAGGCGTAGATTTTTGAGAGGAGCTTTATGATCTTGTATTGTACAACTTTTATGATTTTACATGCTCATATATTATCTATTAATTGCAGAAAGTGTATGAGAGTTCCATGAGAGTTTATTGCAGGTTGTGAAGAAGGATTGTTGAAGGCAAGGAAGCATATAAATCAAGGATTGATACAATAATATTGTAATCTTGTTCTAAGGTTAAATAATACAAGCACTATTGATTCTAGTGAAGTTTTTTCCTGAAAGGGTTTCTCCACGTATATGTTATGTCACTTCTATCTCCTTGTCTCATTCTTATACAATCTTCTTTCTCTTTCTACAATTGGTAAAATTGATCTAAACAGATTAATCATAAACAAAGAATTGTGAAAAGAACACTTAATTAGATCTACAATCTCATAGTTTTACAAGTTTTAAGCTACACTATTACCTTCATTTTCAACATTTGGTATCAAAGATAATGGTTGGTTAGGGTTTGGGATGCCCGTCTCTTAAAATTTTGAAGGTTTTTTGGCTGTAGTGGGAGCTTTTACTATTGTGTTATTGCATATTTGTAAAAGAAGTGTGTTACAATGAGTTCTACTTCTCGTCTAGATATTGAAAGATTCAATGGATCTAGTTATGAGATGTGGAAACTAAAAATGGAGGATCTCCTTGAAGAGAGAGATCAGTGGTTAGCTATTTGTAATGAGACAAAGCCATCTGCAATGATGCCATATGAGGTTTGGGCTAAGCTTGATAAGAAGGCAAGAGAGACCATAAGGTTATGTCTTGCTGATGTTGTTCTCTTGAATCTTTCAGATGAAGCTACCGCATATAAATTATGGAAGAGGATAGGTGATATCTATCAAACCAAAAGTCTTACTAATAAGTTGTATCTAAAAAGACAGTTGTATTCTTTAAAGATGAAAGATGTTGGTTTTGTTGCACATCATTTAAATGCTTTCAATTTGATTCTAAGTTAGTTAGCATCTGTAGATGTAAAGCTAGAATATGAAGATAAATTCATTTTGTTACTTTGTTCTTTACCTAAGTCTTGGGAAAATCTAATTGTTACTATGAGTGGTAGTGGTGTAGATCCTAATATGGACAATATAATTCCTACTCTCCTATTAGAGGAGATAAGGAGGAAGTCTAAAATGGGATCCCAAGATACCTTGTTTGTAAGAGGTAGGCCTAAGGAAAAGGAACCTAAGGAAGACAAGAAAGGAAAGGGTAAGTCCAAAGGATGGTCTAAAACCCCTGGCAAGAGTAAGGTAAAGTGTTGGAATTGTTGGAAATCGAGACATGTAAAGAAGGATTGTAAGAATAATAAAAAGAGTTATGATGCTTTTACAGAGAAATCCTCGGATGACGGTAATGATGCATTGATCATTTCATGTAAAATTGTTAGAGATGACTCTTGGCTTATTGATTCAAGTTGCTCCTATCATATGACTCCTAACAAGGAGTGGTTCACTAAGTATACTGCATATGATGGAGGGAATTTATTCTTTGGAGATAATAGCACAACAAAGATTGTGGGAAAAGGAGAGGTAAAGTTGTGTTTCAATGATGTTAGGGTTAAGACCCTTAATGATGTTTTACATATTCCAGGACTTGCTAGAAATCTACTTTTTGTATCTAAGTTCAATGATTCTATAATGCATGTGACATTTGATAAAGGTGGTTGCAGATGGTGAAAGGGAATATGGTGGTTGCTAAAGGATCTCATAGTGGGACTTTGTTTAAGCCTAATACCTCCAATTTGAATAAATCAACCAATGTAATTGAAGTTGAAAATACATGTATGTTGTGGCACCATAGATTGGGCCACATTGGTGAAAAAGGTCTTAGGACCATTCTTAATAAGAAATTGGTTGACAATATTCTTGATTATAATATTAGAGAAAATGATTTTTGTGAGCATTATGTGTTTAGAAAGCAATCTAGATCTTCATTTCCTAAAGGAACAAATAAAGCTAAAGGATTATTAGAGATTATTCATTTAGATGTTGTGGGTCCTGCGGATATTGACTCTATTGGAAAATATAGATATTATGTCACATTTATTGATGATGTCTCAAGATACACTTGGATCTATTTTATGAATAACAAATTTAGTGTATTCAATAAGTTTAAAGAATTTAAGGCTTTAGTTGAGAAACAATCAAATCATAAGATAAAAGTGGTGAGATCAGATAATGGTGGTGAATATTGTTCTAAGGAATTTGATGATGTGTGCAAGAATTGGGAGGCAGAAAACTACTCCATATACACCTCAAAAAAATGTAGTAGAAAGGATGAGCCAAACCTTAAAGAAAGAACTAGGAGTATGTTAAGTAGTGCTAAGTTAGATCGGTTCCTTTGGGTCGAGGCTATAAGTACTTCTTGTTATTTAATCAATAGATCTCCTAGTTCATCTATTGAAGATAAAACCCCTTATGAAATGTGGTTAGGTAGGACACCTACTATTGCACATTTAAGGATATTTGGTTGTGAGGCTTTTGTTCATGTGCCTAAAGAAAAGTGGTCTAAGTTGGATCCAAAAGCACAAAAATGAATATTCATAGGTTATGGTGAAAATTTAAAAGGTTACAAGCTTTGGAATCCTCTAACCCAAAAAAATACTTTATCTAGAGATGTGATATTTAGGGAATTTAGATTTTATACAGGAGAAGAACAACCAAAGGAGAAGGATACTTCTCGAATAGTGCATTTTGAGACAAATACTGAGAATCATGAAGATGCACATGTTGAAGAACAATTGGATGGATTGGATGAGGAGAGTTCATAGAGTTATGAGATAGATGCACATGATGAGCATATTGAGGAACAAGAAGAACCTTCTTTGAGAAGATTGACAAGACAACAGAATCCCATTGATAGGTATAGTCCACCTGATTTTCGTTGTATATTTGATTTGATGAGTACTAATGATGAACCTAGATCTTACAGGGAAGCTTTGTCTTTAGATGATAAAAATCTTTGGTCACAAGCTATGCATGAGGAAATGGTTTCCTTGGATACTTGTGACACATGGGATCTTGAGAACTTTCCCAAAGGAAGAAAGGCCATTGGTTGTAAATGGATCTTTAAAAAGAAAATTAGAGTAGATGGTAATCTCAAAAGGTACAAGGCTAGATTAGTAGCCAAGGGCTACTCTGAAAGAGAGGGAGTTGACTTTAATGAAATCTTCTCTCTTGTTGCTAAATTAACTTCTATTAGATTCTTTTTATCTATTGTTGTTGCTTATATTTTGAGATAGAGCAAATGGATGTGAAAACTTATTTCTTACATGGGGATCTTGATGAGGAGATTTATATGAGGCAACCTGATGGCTTTGTTGTAAAAGGAAAATAATTATTGGTTTGCATGTTAAAGAGATCTTTATATGGATTGAAACAGTCACCTAGAATGTGGTGTCGGAAGTTTGATACTTTTGCATTGAAAATTGGTTATGTTAGGAGTGAGGAAGATCATTGTGTTTACATAAAATTTATTGATGATCAACTTTTAATTATTATCTTGTATGTTGATGACATGTTGTTTATTGGTAACAACAAGGTAATGATCAAAGAATTGAGAGCACAACTCTCTAGCACATTTGAGATGAAAGATCTAGGGGCTGCAAAATATATCCTTGGTATGGAGATCAACAGAGATAGAGGTAACAAAAATATTTTCTTAAGTCAAAGCAACTATGTTGATACTATTTTGAAATGGTTTAACATGTCGGATTGTAAACCAATTAATATTCCTTTACTAGTTGGAATGAAGTTAAGTTTAGAAATGGGTCCTAAATCTGATTTTGATCATGAGGAAATGTTTGAAATTTCATATGCTAGTGTAGTTGGTAGTTTGATGTATGCAATGGTATATACAAGACCAGATATAGCCCAAGCAGTGGGAGTTCTAAGTAGGTTTATGTCTAACCTTGGTAAAGAACATTGGACTTATGTTAAGAGGGTGTTTAGATATTTACGAGGTACTTCTAATTATTGTTTGGTTTATCATGGTGCTAATGATATTGATATTATACACAAATCATTGGACATACAGGGTTTTGTTGATTCAGATTGGGTAGGAGACCTGGATAGTTGGAGGTTGAAAAGTGGTTATGTGTCTACTTTTTTTGGAGTTGTAGTTAGTTGGATGAGTAAAAGGAATCCCATGGTTTCTTTTTCCACCACAGAAGCAGAGTACATGGATACTACACATGCCTCTAAAGAGGAAGTTTGGTTACAAAGACTTGGGAAAGGTATTGGTTTTAATTGCAAGCAAATTATACTTGAATGCGATAGTCACAGTGCTATTTTTTTAGCCAAAAATCCTATGTATCATGCTATCAATAGTGGTTTACAATTCACGAGAGAAGCGAATTTTTGAAATCACATATTTTTTAGAAAATATGATGATTTAAGCCTTAAAAGTTCCATTTTAAGGATTCCAATTGAAGAGGGTTTGATCAAATCACCTTAGATCAAACCCCCTTGGATAGAACCTCGCTAGTTTTAAACCATACCTATAAATGCGTCTCCTTTACACCTATCAAAATGCTGATAAAAATCACTTTTGATTTAGATTTTGGGGATCAAATGAATTCATTTAAAATTTATTTCAAATGATTATGGTATTCCTCAAAAAAGCTATCCAATGAATATAATTTTAATATGTTTTGGTTTTGTTATGTATTTGTTTTTTAAGTTTTATTAAACATAGGTTTTCATCGAAAATAATTTCTTTTTCATCACATGTGGAAAAATAGAAGATTATCAAAAAAAATTGAAAAATATGAGTGCACTAGATATTGAAGTCCTTGATCCAACAAAAAAAAAATTAAATTTTGATACATACAAAAAAAGTTACGCGTTATAGGTCATGCCTTGTCTGAATTGTAATTTGTTTGACTTTTAAACTTGATTAAGAAAAAATATTCAATAAAAACCATCTAACCAAGTGGAAGGACTAGATATCAGAGTTACAAATCTAAATTTGAAAGAATTAGAATTTTATCCTTCAGGGAAAAAAAGTATATGTTATACGGTGTGTGTCACTTTTAAAAATGTTGTTTTCTAAAAAAATCTATTTTCATGGGAGATGGAAAAAGAAGTGCAATTTGATTCCAAAAATTTTGAAAAAAATATTTTTAGAATCTACAGACAAAATTTGATGAGACTCTTGTTTGCACCATCTTCAAATTCCTCACAGTTTAGCCGCTATAGGTGCCCGAATGTGAAGATTTAGTTAAAAATAATAATTTTAGTGTCTAGTTTGGCCAAAAATTGTAAACCACTATTATGGGATCACCCTATCATGCTCGTACTAAGCATGTTGATGCTTAGTATCACTTTGTGTGGGAAATGATTGAGAGTGGGAAGGTATTGATTGAGAAAGTTGACACTTTGATTAATGTTGCAAATTATCTTACAAAACCAATTCCTATAGGTAAGTTCTCTTGGTGCAAGAAGGCCATTGGCCTTGAGTTGTGTACTTGATTTATAATAATGATTCCTTATTTAGAATAATTGCAATGTATAATGTCAAGTGGGATAATGTTGGAAATAGGATGCCATTTAATTGCAATGCTAAACATATTTCATGTATCTCCTAATTCCTTGGAAAGTCTTCCCCAACACTAGGATTAGAAAGAGATTAAATTCAAATGAAAATAATGTGTAAATTGACATTTGTGATTATTCCTAAATGATAGGAACGTGTGGGGATGTCCAAGAAGAGCTCCTACAAAATAGGAGCACATGGGCCACCCACAAGGAAGGTGGAACCCACCTTGCTTTAGATAGCTATTTGGAGGATTGATAACACTTTAGTAATGCATGTTTTGATCCTACAAATTATGGATTGATATTTACATGAGTGGAGTGGCACTATCAGTTCAGTTCAGTTCAGTTATGGTTCAATTATCTTTATTTGCATGTAGTTATTTTGAGTTGAATGCTAGTTGACTTGAGTTGAATTGAGTTGCATGACTAATGACTTTAGTTGCATGACAAACAAAGGTGGATACTTTCAGTTAAGTGGGGATGATCAATCATACATAATGTTTGCATGAATTGGTGGAGAGATATGTTTCAATTAACTAAGATTTATTTGGGTCCACCTTGGGCGCCCAAGTTGGCATCTTTTAGTTAACACCTTTTGCATGAGAAGATATTTACAAGGCTCAGTCAGGTGGGCCCATTCTTGGGTGCCAACTTTGAGGTGAAGTTTTCAAGATATTTTCTTGACCAAAGTTTAGTTAAGTGTTCAGTTTCGGGCGCCTAAATTGAGGAAGACTTAGGTTTGACTTCAGATTACATTGTGGAACTCTACTTTCCCAATCTAGGCGTAGATTTTTGAGAGGATATTTATGCTCTTGTATTGTATAATTCTTATGAGTTTACATGCTCATATATTGTCTATTAATTGCATCAAGTGTATGAGAGTTCCATGAGAGTTTATTGCAGGTTGTGAAGAAGGATTGTTGAAGGAAAGGAAGCATATCAATCAAGGATTCATACAGTATTACTGTAATCTTCTTCTAAGGTTAAATAATACAAGCACCGTTGATTCTGGTGGAGTTTTTTCCCTAAAGGATTTCTCCACGTATATGTTGTGTCACTTCTATCTCCTTGTCTCATTCTTCTACAATATTTTTTCTCTTTCTACAATTGGTAAAATTGATCTAAACAGATTAATCATAAACAAAGATTTGTGACAAAGAAAACTTAATTAGATCTACAGTCTCATAGTTTTACAAGTTTTAAGCTACAATATTACCTTCATTTTCAATATTATTAGTCATCTATAGTAGCATTCGATATCCTATCATGATGTCAAATCTTATGTGGATTCATGCATATTTTTTGGAGCTAACATTGTGCTTTACATTTGAAACATTCAAGCATGAAATCAAGTGTCAAATCAAGCATCCAATCAAGCCTTTTAATGAAAGATCCAATCCTTAGAGAGATATGTTAGACTCCAATCCTTTAAGGGAAGCCATTGAGGGTTTGGTGAGTTGTGACAAGTCTTGTTCATTCATCATTCCTTACATTTTATCATTATTTTATTACCAAGATTTAATTACCAAACCAGGGTTTGACCAAGGCAAACCCCTATTCACCAAAAAAAAACAATTTTCCCCTCTCTTTGCGTATGTGCAAATTTGGAGGTGAAGAAGGATTGAAGATTTATCAAAAGAGAAATTTTGCAAAGTTTCCAAAGTTTTCATCAAAGTTGTCAAGCCATGAAAACTAAAATACTTAATTTATTTCCAACTTTCCAATAGTGAAACTAGTAGAAAACATCTTTGATCCATATCCAAAGGACCTTGAAAGTTGTAAAAAAAATCCCTACAAGGAATCATTCACCCAATGGCCCAAGTGTCCTACAATTCTCAGGACAAGCTTTTCTAGGTTAGTATATACCACCCTACAACCCCCAAATATTCCTATAGATGGTTGTTTCCATTTTTGTTATCCTTTAAATATGCATTTCAAGTTTTACACTACATGATTGAGTTGATTAAGTATTTTATTTTTATCTCCACAAAGTGCAATTCAGTCATATCAATTATTTTTTGTCATAAAGGAAACAAAAAATCCTCCTAATTGGGTTGACTCACCTCAAGGTTGAAAGTCAATTCTTTCCTTGGGAGATCTCTTTTTCTAATGAAATTAGAGAAAGGGCGCCTAGATTCCTATTGTTCTAGTCACTTGGGACATTGGATCCCCTTTTTCTATATTTCATTTTGGTGAACTTGACATGTTAACATTACATACCTTCTAAAATTTTCCATAATTCAAGCCCTAGATCTAGGAGTTGCATTAATTTACAATGCATTTTATTTAGGGTTTTAAAATTGCAGTGGTGCAGGTGGTTTCTAGATTTGTTTTTTGGTTTTTTCCAAAAATCCTTCTTATCATATGTAGTCCTTTTTGGACCTTATGGGCTCACATTGCATGTATTTATCATCTGTAAATTCTGAAATAAAGTGCCTCAGCTTTGTATGTGTAGTATTGGGATTCTTGCACATCATATTGTGCCATTATTGTACTTGCACTATTCTATAAAGTGTCATGGGGTGATGAGCCTAATTTTGGGTAGAATTTATAGTTCATTTGCTAGCAGTGTCATGAACTTTAGTAGTTAAGTGTTAATATTTGCATAATGTTTCCCTCAAACCATTGACATTGGGTTTAACCCTATCTCTATAAAGTTTTAATGACATTGGCATATTATGTGGATTATCTATGCTGATTTGTGTATGGTTGATGAATGTTCTTTAAGGTGATTGTGGATGTGCAATTATTATGTGTATTGACATTGCTATGCAGGACACAATTTGTGGATGCTAAGTTGAGAAAAGGAAACCATCAGATGATCATGTAGGGGAATCATTCAAATGAGTTAACTGAAGGATGATGACAATAGATTTTCCATGATAGTCAATTGTAACCGCCTTGTATTTATGGTCTTGAGAAATTTTGGGCATTACTGCAATGTTGAGTCCACGTTGGGCATGCATGTCTGACTAGATTCCTTGTAGATGTAACCACTTTGCCACTTTTTTACTCACTTTCCATAAATGGTATCCTCTCAATTAGTGGGAGTTGACTGCCTTGTTTAGTTGGTTTTATAAATAAGGATTTGATACCTCTTCTAAACTTTCATATTCTGGATTCTAGATGTTAGGTTTGTAGATGTTGGAGGTTCTTAGTTCTTGATTGTTGTTGTTAAGATGATATTGAGGATGTATTAAGCATTATCCACTTTTCAAAACATCCATGTTGTACTTCGTTTATACATTTTTCAATGAATGAGATGATAGTTTGAGTTTAAGCATTTGAGTTTGTATTAGTCTTAGGGGGTACTCATCCAAGGGGGCCCACTTGGTGAGTAACCCATTCTTTAGAGTAATTAGTTTAGTTATTATTTCTTGTTATGTTCTGTACTTAGTTCAAAATCTGGCATCAACTATTCCTGCAGCCACTAGAAGCCCATTATGTGTCTATTCCTACAACCAAAATAGACATAGTAGTTTCCTATTTGTTGCTTAGATCTTTTATTCTTGTTATGCATTTCAGTTCAGCAATTTGATTTATTTCCTTTTTCAATAAATTTACTTTTAGTATTGTGTTTCTTAGCTATAGAGTAGTACTACTTGAGAGTTCCTAGTGCACATACTGTGCTGACCCATTTCAATTTCACATCCACAGGTTGACAATTTAAATGCACCTTCATGATGATTGAGATAGCTATTCAGATTAGATTTCCAATCTCTGAGTCATGGTTGTAAAGGCTTAGTTATTTAAATCATTGTAGGAGGCCAAAATTTTTTGGCGTTGTTATCGGGAATGGTGTCAAGCTAGGAAGTCCTTTAGAGTCATTGATAGGTTCTCTAATAACACTTCTCTTGAGTTGTTCCTAGAATACCCCTTACTTAAACAACTAATGATCTACTATTGTTTTGCTCATTCTTTGTGTGAGTAGTTGATGCTGAGTTAATACTATATGCATAGAAGAATTATCTTGATCCATTTCAATTAGTTCAGCTTCCAAATCCGCCCAGAAACGAAGAAGAAAGATGAACCATTTCCCTTTTCTGACACATATCCTGATTTGACTAAGTTATGAAGGCTCCATTCAAGATCAAAACCAGACTGATAACCCATTTTTTCCCTGAGAATCTATCAAGAAGACATGGGTGATACCTTCTTGTATGAGTTTGACATACTCTGCTAGAGTTATGATGGTACCATTGATGCTCCTGGACTTGAGCTATCTCCTACCACTTTAAAAGAAGCTGCACTAAGATGGTTTGCGAGTCTAGGCATATACACTGGGGAGACTTGGGAGGACATTAAGACAAAGTGCCTTGAAAAATACAAAGAATATTGTTGGGGTAGTGATATAAAAGGAGGTGATGTCTTTAGGATGCAATAGAAGGAAGGAGAGAGCTTGGAAGATTCTAAATTGTTGGCAGACTTCAAGTAGGATATTACAAACAATATAGCTCCTCAACTAGATACACTTAAGGCCAAAGAAAAACATAAGGAGGCAGAAACAACGTTGATAGAATATTTCCTTCATTGTAGAAAAAAGAAGAAGGATTGTAGATGCAAGATGGTAGCTAATATTGACAACAAGTTTCCATCTGAGCTCAAACCAATTCAGACTGAGGAAGATCAAGTCTACTTTGTTGCACAAAGGAAGCCTTGGGTTCCAAGACAAGGTATGCTACCAGATCTACTACCTTTTTTTGGGCCAAACCAGACATCCAGTTGCATGTAGCTATTCTCTCAATCCTAGTAGCCTGCTATAATGTCTCCACCTACTAATTCAAACTCTAATGTGTCCAAACCTACTCAGCTACCAGCTTAGCCCACAACCAACCCAAATAACACACCACAACATTAGCTAGTACATTTTGTTGATTCAAATCAATTTCCTGCATATGTTGTGAGTGTAAATGACATCCTCCAACTCCTTCCACACTCACCATCATTGAGCTACCTGTGGAAGAGGATGAGGAACCTTTGAATGATCCTGTTCGGCCAACTATACCTAAAAATTATGAACCAGTTCCATCCAGGAAGACTACACAAGGGCTACCATTTCCTTAGGGATTGGAAGTTTCCAAGCATAAGGGAGACAAAGAATACAAAACTTTTGACATCCTAGATCAGCTAAAGCATATACGTGTTCAAGCCATAAGAAATGTTCCAATCCATGAAAAAGCTATCAAGGAAGCTTTCCCCAAGAATCCAAGTAGGGAGAAGAAAGACCAGACTACAGTCCATGTGATGGGACAACTCAATGATATCATGTTGGGAAAAATGACTATTCCCACATATAATGACCCAGGCAGTCCTATGGTAGCAGTTATTATCAATGAAATCCAAGTAAAGAGTGCCTTGATTGATTTGGTGGTAGCAATCAATATGAGAGCTAAGGACATCTTGTAACAACTACATGTTGAAAGCATGAGATCCACTCCTATTATCCTAAAGTTTGTTGATAGCTCTACTATTAGGCCTGATGGTATAATAGAGGAACTTGTGTTAATTCTAGACTCTTGGGAGTATCCACCAGATTTCATGACTCTCTCTCCTAAGGCCACCCTAGAAGGATATCTTTTCATTCTCAAAAGGCCATGGTTAGAAATAGTAGACACTTATATTAGGTGTCGGTCAGGTGATGTGATTATTTTTTATGGTAGGTATACTAAAAAGCTTGTTCCTTATCTTCCTGCTCAGTTGACCCATAATGAAGAAGATCCTGCATGGCCACAAGTTGGTGAAGAGGCTGAGAAATTTAACTCAATGGCACAACTCATGATGTTAGATAGAAGTCCTTTCTCATAGCTTCAACATGAAGATGAAGTGTTATTAGTATAATTCAGAACCATCATGAAGTGGAGGAAGCATCATCTTCTACTTCAGTCAAGACACTATTTTTCCTACAACCACTGTTCCTACAATAGTGGACTTACTAAAGTCTCCTCAACATGCATTTGCATGGGACTATCATAATATGAAAGGATAGGATCTTAAGCTCTGCACTCATAGGATCTACATCATAAATGATTGTCAACCAAAGGGGCAGCCTCAATGAAGAATCCACCTTGCATTCAGAGAAATTGTTAAAAAAAATTTGCAAAAATTATTAGATGATGAATTTATCTATCCTAGTTCAGAAAACCAGTGGGTGTCTCCATTAGTGATCATGCCAAAGAAGGGAGGAAGATGGCGAGTTTGTGTTTATTATAGGGAATTTAACGTTGCCATCAAGAAGGATTATTTTCCTTTACGCTTCATTGATCAAGTTTTGGACTCACTTGTTGAAAGACTACAGACAAGGTGGCTAGGACTGTGCAAAGTTGCTAAGGTATTTCCTAATGGAGTTGTTCAGCTCACCACCATTGACCCTATCAGATTCAAGTTACTTTTCAATGGTCATCATCTTAGACTATATCATGAGCCAACTTCTAAAGAAGAGCTCCTACAACAATGCACCCAACATTCAGCTCACAAGCTTCCTACAACCAAAAGTGGTGGACCTAGCATCCCACCTTTCGGCTAAATTAAGGTACGCACTTTCCATACTAAATATTTCCACTTTAGTGGAAATCCATTTCTTCACCCATCCGTCCATTCGTATCACCTTTCTCTCTCTTCCATCATTTCATTCCGCCTCACTTCACTTCGCATCACCTTCATTAATTGCTCAATTATTACTAAAAAATGAAAAATGGTACTTTCCCTCCACAATCTTTGCAACACATCTTTCGCACGTTTTGGTATGTACACAATAATTCTCATCTCTTAATTACCTTTTAAGTGTATTTATTTAATCATGGCACATTACTATAGGTGATTACATAATATGTCATTACTTCTTGTCAAATCACCACTCCCTTCTCACATGTGTGGACACATGTCCAAATTTAGGTTGGGGGGAATAAAAAATGCAAATATACTATCTATACATCAAATCATAATTTAGATACGTCAGAAAATTTTAATGAGCCAATTTGAAAATATAGCTCGCATGTGTGAGGTGATGTTAACTGAGTCACCAATTCTTTCCCTTATTGCTCTCATTTATCACCCCTTTTCTTGCTGTAAATACCCTATCATAGTCTTGAGTTATAAGTAGTAAATGGTAAAAATAGGGAAAAAGAAGGAAATTCAATTGAAACTAGCAGTAAAAATTTAGAAGGAAGGTGTTGGCTTTCAAACAAAAATTGCAGAGGAAGGAAATTTTGCAGAGTAACAGTGATTTCAAACAATGGAAGGTGGCTTAATTCAGAATGAGCCCTCAGTTCATGACATTTTGTTGCAAGATGCATAATGCCTAGCAGAATTTCAATGTTGTGGATGTTTTGATTATTTCATGAAGTTGGATGGTTTTAACGAAGGCATTGCACTCAAATTCGCCCACACATTCTCTGAAGGAAAAGCCACAGTAAAAGGGTTAGAATTTGTGGCAAATGAGGAGAGAATTGCAGAGGTTTCAGGGTTACCTGTTGATGGCAAGAATTACCCTACCTCTAGAGATGTTAGGTCAGCCAGAGTAGAATTCATAGTACATGGCAACCCACCAATTAGAATTGACAAGCAGGGTGCAAAAATAATGTCTCTGCCTAAACTGTGGAAGCAAGCAGTTGTCTACATTATAAGGTATATCACCTATGAAGGGTGTTTGTCAAACCTGCATTTGGTGAATTTCAATCTCTTGAGCCACATGAGGCATGGGAGGAGGATGAATGTTCCCAATGTTCTATACAGTCTTCTCTCCATCATGGCTACCGAAACACAAAAAGGTAGGGACAACTCTATCTCCCACTATTGCTTGATAAAATTGTTGGTTCAGAAATCTTTGCATGATGTATCTGGTATGACCTGGGAAGAGTTTATCAAAGTTGGTCAAAATTATTGTCAGGAAGAGTTTTTCAATGTTGAGCATTTGCCACCTAGGGCTATACCTCAATCCCATAGGTCTAGCAAAAGATTAAGCATAGTTGAAGCCACCCCTAGTATTTCAACTTCTGGTGTTAGTTCTACTATGAATCCTCTTGTAGCAGCAAAAGAAGCCATAAACATTAGTTTCTCTAAAACAAAGCATTCAGAAAAAGAAAGCTCCTCATCTGATTTTGATGATGATGCCCCCCTGCAAACCCTAATGAGAACCAGAGCACGGAGGAAAGAGGCTAAAATGAGAAAAGAAAAAGAAAAATCCCAAACACAACCTATAGAGAAAGAGGTGTCGAGTTCTAGGAAGAGAAAGGTTGACCCTATTCATCTTGCAGCTAAGGGAAAACGTAAGAGCACCCCTAGGAAGTCAAAATTGGTTGGGCCAACTTTTTGTGTGCCTTCACAAGAAAGCCTTGGGCATGGTGAAACATCACATGGGGACACTGAAGCTCCAATGGAACAAGAGCATGTTGAAGAAAAAGAGGAGGATGTATTTGTGAACGCAACAAACATAACATTGGAAAACCTTGCTAATATTGCAGAGGATTTTGAGGATGAGCAGGGGTTCCTATAGCAGAACCAAGAACAAGAGTAGGATTTCCTACAGGCACAACAAGAAGCACAAAAAGAGCAAGAGAAAAACCTGGAACAGGAACACGAGGTCCTGTAGTAAGGAGGGGGCGAATAAATAGTACCCCTACAACCAAAGACAACTAGACAACCCGAGTTCATGCAGATAGTACCATATGGGGAGCAGTCATCGACAAAAATGTTTGTAGGAATTTAGAACCCTCCTGATTTTATGGTTCATGCATCCATTTTAAATTTATGGAAAGAAATAGAAAGGAGGGAGGAAGAATGGAAATGGGAAAAGAAGAAACTAAAAAAGGAAATCCAAGAGAGGGATGAGATTATTGAGGAGAAAAATGAGAAGATTGCAACTTTAAAGAAGAAATTAGATGACATTGTGACCTTGGTGCCACAAATTCTAGAATGCATAGCTCCTCCAAGGGTTTATGCCCTATACTTGAAAGAGAGATATCTCTCTTTCAAGTTGTCAAAAATTGTTTCAGATTTAAACCCCTCCATTGAAACTCCTACCGAATTCTTCAATGCCTTCAGGATTGCTTCCCCTGAGATGAAAATTTTGTTATGTGAACTCTATTTGCACAATTATGTTGTCACACAGGATTATGATTGGAACCCATTGCTATATGTTGGGGATATTCAGCTGCGAGCATTTATGTCTTGGGTCCAAAATGAGATTAATTGGGGTGAGTAGAAAAATTCTTATAAGAAAATGGAATCTAGCATTCCCTTAGCCATAAGGGCTGATTCAAGCCAACCAAGGGATATTTGTAGAGAATGGCTTAGGGTGCTTCTCAGACCAAGCTATGGTAACAAAATCATGCCCTAGATTGAAGTTGTCTACATTGAATACGAGGTCAAAACAAAAACAAAAGAGGAACTTGTAAGAGGATACCTATCCCAATGATGGAATAGTTTAACAAATGAGCTAAAACAAGCCAAGCCCCATTCTATTCACAATTATGATGTAGCATTGAAGAAAATTGATAGGTATATTCAAATTGGTAGAACAGAGGGAAGATTTTGGCTTCCCCTAACTTTCCAGCCACCCATGGTCATGTGGCCAGTACCAAACTACATATTCTACCAATATGGTATTACTTCAGAAAGGAAAAGATGGAACAAATTTGATAGATTGGGAGGATTTTATTGGGATCGAAAATGACATACTACAACAATAGATGTTGGTTAGCTTGCAGTTGCAAACTTTAGAGCTCTGACCAAACAAAAGAACAACCCTTCCCCTACTGGAGGACCAACAAAATGTTAGGTTGGGGGGAATGGTGAGCCTAATTTTTTATTAAATTTTGGGTAGAATTTATAGTCCATCTGCTGGCAGTGTCATGAAATTTAGTAGTTAAGTGTTAATATTTGCATAATGTTTGCCTCAAACCATTGACATTGGGTTTAACCCTATCTCTGTGAAGTTTTAATGACATTGGCATATTATGAGGATTATCTATGTTGATTTTGTGTATAGTTGATGAATGTTCTTTAAGGTGATTGTGGATGTACAATTATTATGCATACTGACATTGCTATGTAGGACACAATTTTTGGATGCTAAGTTGAGAAAAGGAAACCATCAAATGATCATGTAGGGGAATCATTCAAATGAGTTAACTAAAGGACGATGACAACAAATTCCCCACAACAGTCAATTGTAACCACCTTGTATTTATGGCCTTGAGCAATCTCAGGTGTTACTGTAATGTTGAGTCCACATTGGGCATGCACACCTGACTAGATTCCCTATAGACGTAACTGCTCTTCCACTCTTTTCCTCGCCTTCCCTAAATGGCGTCCTCTCAGTTAGTGGGAGTTGATTGCCTTGTTTAGTTGGTTGTATAAATAAGGATTTGAATCCTCTTCTAGATTTTTAGATTCTAGATGTTAGTTTTGGAGATGTTGGAGTTTCTTAGTTCTTGATTGTTGTTGTTAAGATTATATTGAGTATGTATTGAGCATTATCCATTTTTCAATACAGCCATGTTGTGCTCTGTTTATACATTTTTCAACGAATGAGATGATAGTATGAGTTTAAGCATTTGAGTTTGTATTAGTATTATGGGATACTCATCCAAGGGGGCCCACTTGGTGAGTAACCCATTCTTTAGAGTAATTATTTTAGTTATTATTTCTTGTTCTGTTCTCTACTTAGTTCGAAATCTGGCATCAATTGTTCCTGCATCCACTAGAAGCCCATTATGTGTCTGTTCCTATAGCCAAAGCAGACAGAGTAGTTTCTTGTTTGTTGCTCATATCTTTTATTCCTGTTATGCATTTCAGGTCAACATAGTTGTTGGTTGATGTTCAACAATTTTCTTTATTTCCTTTTTCAAGAAATTTACTTTCAGTATTATGTTTCTTAGCTATAGAGTAGGAATGACTACTTGAGAGTTCCTAGTGCACATATTGTGCTGACCCATTTCAAGTTCACGTCCCTAGGTTGACAATTTAAATGCACCTTCATGATGATTGAGATAGCTATTCAAATTAGACATGTCCAATCTTTGAGTGATTATTGTAAATGCTTAGTTATTTAAATCATTGTAGGAGGCCAATAGGGGGGTTGATGTTTTCCTTTGTTTTGCATCATACCTTTTTTTAGTGAGTGTTCCTTCCACAACAATAGTGAATCACATTGATTCTTGACTCATGCGTGTGTGCATTTGTTTGCACACCCTTTATACTTTGTTGGTACTTTCATGTTTTCACATTCAGATACTCTTGGTTCTTCTTCATGCAGTTCTTTCTGGCATTCAGTTTCAGTGTACCTGTCATGTCTCTCCCTTGTCAGCATTATGGGGGGGTTTCTACTATTAGTGATATTGCTTCCTTGGTTTTTTTGGAGTGAGCTATGTATTCAGTATTTGTTCCTATGTACTTTCGGATACAGAGTACATCAGTGGCTGGTTACTTGTATTTGTTGAGATGGATCACTTACCATATGGACACTCTTGCATTCAGGAGGCGACCTTCTATTTTTACTTGATCATTTCTTTAGAGTATTGGTACTTGTGCCATCTATATCTTTGAGTTCTTGATGTTTGCCTTGGTTTTCCATCAGATTTGACTAGTGTCATTGGAAGCACTCATACAGATTCTTGCCTTCTTGATCTCGATCATCATATGTTTCAGCGGAGGTTCTTCTTTCAACATTTTAGCAGTCATACTACGAAAGTGTTTGCAACTTCTTCATGTTTTAGTGGTGTTTTTCATGTTCATCCCTTCTTCCTATCTTTTGGGACAATTTCTTCTTGGTTGGAGACTTCTTCAATCCTTCACTTTTCTTTGGAGGATTCTTTAGTCTTTCACTAGTTCCTATTCTTTTTGGGACATTCTTTTTTGGGGGCTTCTTAGTCCTTCACATGTATTTCTCTCTTTTGGAGAAGATTTTTTCCCACGAGGTTTTCTCCTTTTCTCCTATTTTAAGAGATCTTTTACATTTGTACATGGGTACCTCATCCTGGGCCTAGTTGTCGGGACCCATCTTTGCTTTCATGCATTTGTCCTTAGTTTTTTAGCTTCTCCCTAAGTTCATCTCAAGGGGGGGTGTTAGAGTAATAGGTTGTTTACTTAATTAATTTAATCATATTGATTAATTAATTAAGTCACCTTTACTTTATTTCACTTAAGCTAAACTTAGGCATTCTTTATTTTATTGTTATGCCTAGGGTTTTGACCTTTAGGGTTTGGATTTCCTTTTATAAGGATTGATCTTTTATAATCTAATATAATGCATTTTTGCTTCATGTTTGGAGAGCACCATTCTTGTGTCTCTTGATCTCTTTTGTGTGATAGGTTATTTGTTTACAAGTGTTGATTGGGATCTATGAGGTTGAATTATCAAATTCCACATGAACTTCCTAAGCCTCAAATTATCCTCTATCCACCCTCACAACAACCAAAAGTCCAAAACAAACTTGTGCTTATCCTAGGACCACCTAAACACATGCCACTTCTTCCAAGTGATATCTTGAATTTTGTAAGGAAACATTGAAGTAACAATGTTTTCTAGCAACCGAGTTATACTACTATTTATCACACATATAACACAAGGAATAATAGGCATCCACAAACCATACCTACTTCATTACCAGACCTCAACCTCTCTTTCCTAGAACTCCTTGTTTTCCTTTGCACAATGGAAAGGAGTAATATCTTGTGGAATAACTTAGAAACACTCCTAGTAAGATTTCTTTATGGGATCTTATTCAAGCTTCACTTAGCTATCATAGCATGCTTCAAAATGATTTACAACAAGTTGTTATCCATTCTAGTGCGTAACCAAATGATGTAGCAACCCTAATTCAAGGTATGAGCTCGATCAACTTAGAAATTACCTTTCATCAATAATAGTTACCTCCATTGGAAGTGAAAAAACAAAATGAGGCTTTGACGATAGTGGTTTTCAATAATAGGTTCGACATAAGATATACTCTCATTGATAATGGCTCAACACTCAATGTTTGTAGTATAATATTTTTAGATGAGATTGGAGTGGATAATATTAAAATTCAACATGATTCTTTATCTATCTGTCGATTTGATAATGTGGGAAAACAATCACTTGGTGTGATAACATTACCTCTTCAAGCTAAAAAGGCTACATTGCAAACTCCTATTCATGTTATGCCTCAAGAGGTCTCATATAATCTTCTCTTAGGAAGGCCTTGGATTCATCAAATGAATGGAATTCCTTCAACACTTCACCGATTAATGAAATATACATACAAAAACAAGGTCTACAC
>VDFB02047230.1:188284462-188308854 GCA_007258455.2 Sequoia sempervirens | reverse complement strand
TCTATGAAATATTTATGATATTCCTTAAACACAAACTAATAATTCAATTTTAAACATGAGAATGGAGAGGAAAATAATCCTTAATTATCCCTCTAAAAGAAATACAACATAAAGGAGATGATTCTAATAGTAAACATATGTTCATATATTCATTTAATGGAAACAAGAATCAAAATAAAAGTGACATATGTACAACATGAAATTTTTTTGTATTACTTTAAACAAGTGTTGTCTAAAATACAAATAGATTTTACTCAAATTTTCATTATGATTTTTGAAGTGTTTAGATACTTTGCTTTAAATTTTTTGAACAGGGTATGGGTGTCCATCATATTATAAAGGATAGAGGAATTTTGTGCATTTTCCCTAGTAGACATGTATGTGAAATGAGGAAGAATTGACAAGGCAAGTGAATTGTTTGAAGGATATGCACAAAATGGATTTATTGAAAAGGGTTTAGAAACTTTCAAGAAAATACAATTGGTAGGTGTAAAGCCAAATTTCACAACCTTTTCCAACATCCTCCTTGCATGTGCCAAAATGGGAGCTTTGGAACAAAAAAATTGTAAGAGCGTGAAGGATATAGGAATTTTTTCAGATGTTGTAGTTGGAAATGCTTTGATAGACATGTATGCAAGATGTAGAAGCAAAGACAAGGTAGTGAACTGTTTTGACTTAATGCCTAAAAAATGTGGTCCTATGGATTGTTATGATTGAAGGATAGGCACAAAAAGAGTTTGTTGAAAAGGTTGTAGAAACTTTCAAGCAAATCCAATTAACAAGTGTAAATCCCCAAAACCTCTTCCAACATCCATAATGCACAACGCATAAACTACAGGAATGCACCCAAAATATTCACTGCCAGGTTAGGATTAGCCGCCAGTCATTCAAAATATTTTTGAGGCATTTGTTGAAAGGATTTAGAAACTTTCAAGCAAATGCAATTGGTGGGTGTAAAGCCAAATTTCACAACCTTTTCCAACATCCTCCCTGCCTATGCCAAAATGGGAGCTTTGGAACAAGGTATGGACATCCATCAAAGCATAAAGGATAAAACAATGGTTGCAGGTTATGTAGAAAATGGGTTTGTTGAAAAGGCTTTAGAAACTTTCAAGCAATTACAATTAGCAGTTGTAAAGCCAAATTCCACAACCTTCACCCTACCTGTGCCAAAATGGGAGCTTTGGAATAGGGTATGGAAGTGTGCAAAATGTGGAAGCATTGATAAGGCGAGTGAACCATTTGACTAATAGCCAAGCAAGAAATTTGGTCTCATGGAATACCATGATTAAAGGATATGCACAAAATGGATTTGTTGAATTTAGGGTTTAGAAAATTTCAAGCAAATGCAATTCTTTGCAACCATGCATGCGAAATGTGGAAGCATAAAACCAACTTGAAAGTCATACCAAATTGGAGGGTGATGCACTATGGAGGACTTCGCACTGGAGGGTGATGCATTGTCGCTCAAGGTGGTGAGTTCGCTAGGAGGTTCGCTGCTGCACATGAAAATGACTGTTGAAACTAACAATAACAATCATTTTATTTAAAAAGACCTAATTTGGGGGTTTGAGTGAACCCCCTTTCATTCGAACCCCTTTTTTAATATTAAAAATAATGCACGTTCATAGGTTTGAGCGAACTATGGGGTTCCCTCAAACCAATTAGTTCGAGTGAACCCCTTAAATTTGTTCAAGCACCCAAAATACATTTTTGCTTCCTCCATAAAATTGTAAACCACTTATGTGGCCCTACTCATATATATATATACACACATTTGTACATTCTTATATATGTGTGTGTGTATGTGTGTGTGTGTACATACACACACAGACACATATATATGTTTATATGTACACATATCACTATTTAAAGAAGAATGGACTTTTGTTTTATTCATATAATAGCCTCTAGAAATGAAATTCTTATCCTTTTAATCAATGCTTTGAATATGTATACGTATATGTTTAATCATACTATCATTTTGTTTCAAATTCAAACACACACACAAGATCAAGATAGACAATTTGAATATGAAATCATATGTTTAACATTCCACAAGCCTTTTTTTTCAATCATTGGATCAATTCAAATCAAGTAAATAAGTTCTTCTATATGAAATTTCAAATGCAAACATCATGCCATTTTTGGTGTGTGCACCCAGATTCCATCAAGCTTACCGTTTGATTCGGCTAAACAATCCTACTTCAACTATGTTGTCATCCTTCAACCTGTTATCTTAGAATTTCACACACTTCCACTTACAAAGTTCATCAGTAACGTTCAATCATGATAAAATATAAGATAGTTCAAAAGATCACATAGTTAATGACGATCAACTTCTTTCAAACTTTTCAAAAAAAAATCAAAATTTTCATTCAATGTATATTGAATTTCCTCCATAATTCAATTTACCATATTATAATTTAAATGCAATAAAAAATAGGTTATGACATAGGCTCTTTTCTCTTTGGTTTTGATGTTCTATTCTTATAACTTTTTTCAAACCTCTCTTAGTATACTTTGTAAATACCTTCTCCACTATCATATAGAGTTTCCTTTTGAGTTGAAATATGTGCCAAAAGTAAAGTGACTTAATTGCATATTGGCTCATGTTAATACCCCTCAAATCCTAACCTTGTACTTGCATTGTATCTATTTATTTATATTACACTAAGTGTGGATTTATCCCACATGGGTTATATTTTTTAAGCCCCTCCTGAGGAAAAAATTCTGTTGATTTTGTAATAAATCAAATATGACCTTGGAATCATAGTTTGTAATTGATATTTTCTTTTAACAAGGTTTCTCGCTCAAAGGAACCTTCAATTCATGTTACCAATGCCTCATTTTGTGTTATTTCACTCTCTCCTAATTTCACTTAAACCATTGCTTTTATACTCTCCACAAGTCTTCTACCTTCATCTTCTCCTTTTTTGTCATTCTCATCAATTCTCAAGCCTTCATATTTAAGTCCTATTAGACTATTATCCTAAAAAAATCATTGAATTTCTCACTGATCATGCTTCTCAAATATTTTTTCTTGCCATTATTATTTCTATAGAAAAATAATGATCATTATAATAATCTAATCATATATATCTTCCTCTTCTTTTTCTTATTTTATTTTACCTAATCTAGACTTAGGTCTTCTTATTTTATCCTTCTCAATATTTACTAATATATCAAGAAAAACCTTTATCATACCAAATATTTCTTCTTTAATATATAAAATTTTTCTTCAATTCTTATCAATGAATAATCCTTAGTTTCCTATAAAGAAACTTATCTTCCAATATCCTTGATGTCAAATCCTTTGATGCATCACTTGCTTCTTCCTTCTTTGTTGTTTTTCATTTTTTATGTTCATCTTTCTTACTCAATGTTTTGTTCATTTTTACTATAATTTATCTAATCTACCTTCTAGATTCTTCATCATCAATTCTTCCTTTTTCAATGCTTCTCTGGGTAATTTTCCACAAGTTAGCAACTCCAACTCTAGGTTTTACATTCACTCTTAAATTTTTTTATGATAATACTTAAATTACAGTATATACTTACTTTTAAATATCCTCACGCTTTTACACTTGATTTTCTCATGCGTAAAACTTCTATTCTTTATTTAATTTATTCACTTTCAACGAATTACCTCATATGTTGGTGATCTCTCCACCTTATCATTTCATAATGGCTTTCAAATTTCACTATTTAAACTTGTATTCAAATACCACTAATAGACTACCTCACTATCGATGCTTCTATTTATAGGGGGTAAGAGCAAGGAGTTGGGTCTATGAAGAGGCAAAATTTAGGCCAAAAAAATGTCGAAAGGAATTGGTACCCGTTTTGAAAAATGGGTACCCATTTTGAAATAGGATCCCGATCCTAAATCTAAATGGGTACCCGTTTCAAAATGCTATTTATTTATTTTTTTAATTGATTGTCGATTCATTTTCACCTGCAACTTCCACAACTAGAAAGAGTGACCTGAGGAAAATAGGTACCCATTTTGCATGCCATCTATGCCATCAAATTGTACTTCCCACCTCCTCCCTTCCACACACTCAATCTTACCGACCTTCAGGTTAGTATTTGTGCTTTTTTTTTCTTTATATTTAACATTTTTTGTTTGTAATTATGGTTTAAAATTTAATTATATAATGTAACATTTAGGGTTTTTAATTTCATGGTTTACATTTTTATACTTTAATTTTTGTAATTAGGATGAATTCTATAATTTGTAAATGAACCATTTGTAATTATATTCATCAAAATAATGGATGTACATAGAGTAAACTAAAACCTAGAATCTAGACCTAAAAACTAGAGCCCTAAAACCTAAATCGTAAACCCTAAACTGTAAATCCTAAACCCTAAAAATTTAAACCCTTAAACCCTAAATAACATTGGTGAGATTGTAGAACTGGTCTTCTAGAAGAGGGTACGGTTCCCAGTCAAATGGCTCTCAACCCTTGGAAATAATATCACTTGTAGTTGGTCCTAGCCCTTACGACCACCTTTTTCCTCTTCTCACAAGTGTGGTGTTCCTGGTTGACCAAAATCTACAAAGGTTCCTTGGCTTGAGCTATTCATTTCTTTGTTGTGTGCTTAATAACCTTTGGAGGATACTCTTGAGGAAGAGGAGTGCTCGCTAGTTGGGAGCTAGCTGATGATATTCTTACCCCTTATGATGTTTGGGATAAAATTGATGATAGAGAGCCCCTTGTAAAATTGCTTTAGTTTTTTAGTTTTTTAATATTATGTTTAGGCTTGACCCTTTGAAGTGTTCTTTTGTTTAGACTTGGACATGTTTAGACTTTACCAGTGTATGTTTGTACCACCCACCTTTTTTGTTGTTGTGAATATTGTACTATTATCTTTTTAGTTGATTTAAAAAAGTTAAAAATCTTATTCATTATAAAAACTTAAAAACTAAATCCTATATTTAATTTCTTAAATTAACTTTAAAATCTTTGATTTTTGTACCCAACTATAATTACATGTATATTTATCAATTACATTAATAAATTAACTTGAATAACTTTTTAATAAATTATATTTTTTCTTTCTAATTATATATATTTATTTAATTAGCTTAAATTAACATATATGAGGTGTTTAAGGCATACAATAATATAGCAATAGACCTAATTGTACAATATCAAAAAGGAAAAACATTTTTTAAATTGATTTATATGTTATATTGACATAAAAGTGATTTATATAGAACATCTTGACATTAATATTACGCTGTTCAATTGTCAAACAATCAATAATGTTATTACTCCTCACCACATTAAAATGTTAAATATTTATATTATTTTTTTGACTAAATTGTCCATCATCAATAATTGTGGCAAGATTCCTTATGGAGTCCCCTTCACTAAGAATAACCATAAATAATGACGAGCAAAATGTTTTAGGTGAAGTGGGCTCTTTAGTTATTGCAATTGAAGCATGACAATTGTCCATCATAATTGTGGCAAGATTCCTTATGAAGGCCCCTCCACTAATAATAATCATAAATAATGACTAGCAAAATGTTATTAGGTGAAGTGGGGTTTTTAATTATTGCAATTGAACAACACCACAATTGTCCATCATCATAACTTTGAATAAATTTATTAGGTAGACCCCTCCACTAAGAATTTCCATCAATGATGACAAACAAAATGTTAAAATTCTATAAAGTGGAATCTTTCAATTATTGTAGTTTAACAATTAACAACACTAATAATTAATAGCATGTAGTTTTCACATTTCATGATAATGTATTGCTGAGATTTCTCACTTGAAACTGTTTGTGGCTTTTAACATCAACATGACGTTTTGGTTCAAACTCCATGATCCATCATCAAACACTAATAATTCTCCATCATCATAATCTTAGCAAGATTCCTTATATAGGCCCCTCTACGTTCATCTTACAAATACTTTGCACTTTAGCTCCTCAACAACGAGCCTTCGTTCATTCTAGTTTATCTCTTATTGTTTCTTCCTGTCAAAGCCCAAACCCGATTTCATGGCGTCCACCTCTACTTCTAATCCTAGTTGTAACAATGGGCGTCAACCAAATAATAAGTATACAAAGGCTCCACTTAAGTTTCACATGTAAGCTGTCATCTCAACATGTTCCATGTTTCTCCACATGCACCACACATCCAACCACAAAGTCAAAAAATTAAAATTAATTATTATTTTTAATTATGTACAATAATGTAGTTGCTGAGTTTATTTTGATTTTTTATTTGTAATATGATTTGATTCAATATATAAATAAGAATAACTGTTAGGATTTTCTTTGGAATGGATAAAAGGAGTGGCACGGATATTTAATTAATTTTTATTTGTAGATTTTGGGTAAGGTTTTCCATTAAAATTTAATTTGAACTTTTGCTCTTATAATTTTGATTGGAGATTAATAATGTTTTTATTAATAAATTTACTGGAGTCTTTTATATATTTTTTGACAGAAATTTGTTTAATAAAAGGTAGTTAGTATTAAAGATAAAAATAAAATATATTGTATATATTAGTTATCATGCAGCTGTATTAAATTGGGTAATTATAGGTATCATTCTCAAATTGGCCTTTTGAAATTAATAATTTATAATTGATATTATAAGTAATATAAATTATTTTATATAAAGAATTGAGATTATTATAAGTAAAATAAAAGGTAGTTAGTATTAAAGATAAAAATAAAATATATTGTATATATTAGTTATCATGCAGCTGTATTAAATTGGGTAATTATAGGTATCATTCTCAAATTGGCCTTTTGAAATTAATAATTTATAATTGATATTATAAGTAATATAAATTATTTTATATAAAGAATTGAGATTATTATAAGTAAAATAATTATATTATTATGAAGCAAGGTTACCCCAATAATATTTATTTAAGATCTATAAATATATTATAAATAATTGACAAAAATATGTTAAAATAAAGTCTTGAAATTGTTGTTTTCATTTAATAAATATAGTTAATTTAGTTAATAGGTATCAAAGATTTTACCAATTATATATCAAATATTTATAATGATTTAAAACTACAAATATATGACCATAACATATACTTATGAAATATGAATAATTTATTAAATTTTTTTTTTATATATTATATATAGGGGGATCACAAAAAGAGGACCAAAAAACATTACAGCGAAATGTATAGCTCAAGAGAGGCCAAGCCTCACATCAGGAGCACCACGAAAATACATGACAGAGAGAAATGTGGAGGGCAAAAAGGAGAGAACAAGAGATTAGTGTAAGATATCTTCTAGGGTGTCCACCCAGGCAGTCCATCCCATAGACCCCTCCATCCAGACGATGCTTTTCTTCTCCTGGATTTGAGCAAGCATAAGGATCTGGTCCGTACTGGAATTGTTGTTTTCCTTAACCTCTTGGTTCAGCATTTTGCAAGTCTTCTCAAACATCTGCAAGTTGTCCATATGCTCCCTCCAAACATAACCATCCTTCATCTCATAGATGAAGAAAGTGGCATAACCAGTCTTCAGGAACCTTTTGAGCTTTTCTTTTTCAATCAACATGGTATCGCAGACCTGCAAGAAAATTTTAAAGTCAGTGAGTTTTCGAAAAGACTCAGTAAGAACCGTGGGGTTGTTCTGAAACCTTTCTTCATTTCTACATTTCCAAATCTACCATAAAATATTAGAAGAGAGGATTTTCCAAAATAGATTAGTATCTTTTTTAAGCCCATTAATATGCCCAGTAACAATTTCAAGAATACTAAAATTCACAGGGTAGGTGATGCCAAACATGCGCCAAATTTCCTTGGCAAATATGTAATCAAAAAGAATATGCCTGCTAGTTTCGGGTAATCTGCATAGATTACAGTAGTCAGTCGCATAGATATCTTTTCTAATAGGGAGGCGATCAAGCATCAGAAGCCAATTGAAGCATTTTAGCTTCGGTTCAGTTGGGCCCTTCCACAAAATATCAAAGTACTTCTTCCAAGAGGAGACGTTGAGGGATGAGTACCAAACGGAATTGACATGATCAATGATGTCCTCAGAATGCCCAATCACATTGTAGATGTTCTTAGCCTTAATTCTGGATAAAATGGTACCATTCGACCATTTACAGTTTAATAATCTATGAGAGTCCAAATGACAAGTGGTAGGAAGATCTTTGGAGGCCTTAAGAATCATATTATAGGTTTTTTTCTTGGAGGCGGGGATGTCAAACTTTCTTCTAAGGTCATCCCAGCTAATTAATCTGTCTTCCTCAAAGAGATCGGCCAGCTGAGAGATGCCCTTACTAGACCAGTGTCTAGCAGAGCAGCCCTGGGAGAGGGCGAGAGGTTTACCAGATGAGTGTAAGTTCCACCAAATGGATCTTTCACCATATAGCTGATTATCATCATGGAAGACCGTGTTAGTAATATACTTTTTGACATGATCCCAAGCTTTCCAAATGGATCTAAAGATAGCCGATCCTTGAACAAGAATAGGAAAGTTACCAGCAGTAAGATCATGAAAGGGCAGATTCTTCCAAGACTTAGCATTTTTGGGGAATCCCCTTTCAATATTGTTCCTAACAAGGATCTTCCAAGGAGCATTACCATCTAAAGAGTGAAAGATCCACTTGGCGGCAAGGGAAATCCCTTGAAGTTTCAGATCCTTCAAGCCAAGACCCCCAAGGAGCTTATTAACATGGCACCAATCCCACTTAACAGCGTGCATTTTTTTATTGCCTTTACCATCAGACCAGAGAAACTTTTTGACAGCCTTTTGAATTTCCAAAATTTGTTAATTGTTGAACATCCAAGCAGAGGAATAATAGATATTATAGAAGGAAAGAATTTTTTGGCAGACTTGAACTCTGCCGACCAAGGATAAAGCCCTGTTGTGCCACTTATCCAACTTCTTAGTGATTTTATCTTTAACCCAAGACCACATGTCCTTAAGGGAGGGATCAATAGAAAAGGGAATGCCCAGGTACCTCACAATTTTGTGCGGCCTCCCCACAAGAAATCATAGTTTTTGAACCAGTCAGGGGGCTGCTCCTCCCAACCAAGACAAATAGATTTGTGATGGGAAAGATGGGTGCCGGAGATATTGCAGAATAAGTTAAGTTTATTATTCAGAGTCTCAAAGTTGTCAGCACTAGCTTCAAAGAAAATAGCTGTGTCGTCAGCAAATTGGCAGTTTATAAGCTTTTCACTGTTAGGAAGATATATGCCCTTGACAGCAGGAGAGATAGAGTTATCTCTAAGAATGTAGAATAGGGCTTTAGAGGCGATGAAAAAGAGGGCAGTGGCCAAGGGGCAGCCTTGTCTAATAGATCTACCCAGGGGGAAGGAATCAGACAGGGAGCCATTAACTTCAACTTGGGCAAAGGCATCTTTGAGCAACATATTAACAGAATTGCAAAAGACACTAGGAAATCCAAAAGCCTCAAGCATCATGGAGATGAAGCTCCATTCCACCCTGTCATACGCTTTCTCGAAATCCAGAAGAAACATAGCAGAATTTTGCTGAGTAGTTGGCCCAATTCATGGCTTCCCAACTAGTGATCAGATTCTCAAGAATATATCTTCCTTTAATGAAGCCAGTTTGGGTAGAGAAAATAAGATTGGGCAGGATATTCTCAAGTCTCCGAGCCAGGATCTTGGCAAATATTTTATAAGAAACATTGAGGAGAGTGATGGGTCTCCAATTCTTAATGAGAGCTTTGTCCCCATCCTTGGGTATCAGCTTAATAATACCCCTATTGATGGAGCTACCCAGGGAGCCCCTAGCAAGGGCTTCAGAGTAAATATCATGAAGATCTTTGCAGATCCAACTAATATTAGCCTTGTAGAATTCAACCGAGAGGCCGTCAGGTCCAGGGGCCTTGTCATTATTAAGGGAGTTAATGGCTTTTTCAATTTCCTCTAGGGAGATGTCTTTGGACAGCAGGTTAGCATCAGCAGTGGATATCTTGTTAGGGATAAGAGAACGACATTGAATTCTGAGGGAGGAAGCCTTCTCCGAGTCTTCTGAGGCAAACAGGTTTTGATAAAATTTAGCAAAGGCCTCTTTGATGCTGTCAAGGTTAGTTATATCCTGATTATCAACTATAATTCTATCTATAGCTTCATTAGAATGCTTTTGCTTGATGAGGTTAAAGAAGAATTTTGATCCCCGATCCCCAAAATGAAGCCAGTGGGCACGAGATCTAACCTTAGCGCCTCTAGTTTTAATCTGTTGGTGTTGTCTAAGGGCTTCCTTAGCATTGACTACACGAGAGATGAGATCAACGTCCGAGGGATTGACTTGGATGTTAATTTCAGCTTTTTGAAGGTCAGAGGAGAGATTTTCTTCAATGAACCTATAGTCTTTGGCCCTTTTTTGGCCAAGGGTTTTTAACAGATTATGCCAGTCGAGAATGTTCATGTTCCATCTATCCATGTGAGAGCTAGAGGGAAAGTTATTTCTATTAATGAGTCTGATGATATGGATGGCAACCAGAGTATCCTCATCTTTAAGAAGACTAGTGTTAAGGAAGAACTTGTTATTGGAGCTCTTGTTGTGCACAGGGGAATTGTTAATAGTAAAGAAGGAGGAGATAGGGTGGTGATCGGAGAGGGAAGTGGGGGTAACAAGGACGGAGTTTCCCAAGTTATCAGGAAGGACAGAGAAGAAATTCTTATTAACATAGAATCGATCAAGCCTAGAGTAGATTCTAGAAGGACCATGTTGGAAATTACACCAGGTGTGCCATAAGCCAGGGTTCGTGTCTTTAGTTCCAGTCAAGGGGTCAAACAAGTGTTTCGTATTTTTCATTCTATTCCACTGAGTTTTTTCTAGATTTTTCCAAGCAAAAGGGAGGCCTCTAGTTTTAAATTTATTAAATTTCACTCAATTAAGTATAGATATATAATTACTTAAATCAGGGCACATTAAAGATTATAAAATATATTGATACTCTTACTACATCAATGATAATATGATTTTAATGAATAATAATAAGGAAAATTATCTAATAACTAAACCTATTTTATTAATAGATAAAATATTATATTATATATATAATATTATTTAAATTATATTACCCATTATATCATAAATTATCTATATATCTAATATCACATGATAATATGATTAACAATGTAAATAAATCCAATATATAATTTAAACAAAATCATATATAAATGATATTATAATTATAATTATCATAATAGATAAATATATATATTATACTATTATATTTACCTATAATATATTATTATAATAGAAAATAGTTATAATTATTATGACACGTTAATGTGGTAAATATATTATAATAATATATTATTATACCTATATATTAATACTATAATCATATATTAATAAATATATATGATTAACATATAAATATATTGATATCTGTTATTACCTAATTTAATATAGTTGTATGATAATACATTTTTTATAATGATAGTATATTTTATTTTTACCTTTAATAATAACTACTTGTATATAAAAAACTGCAATAAATTTATTAATAAAAATATTATTAATCCCCAATCAAATATATAAGAACAAAAGTTCAAATTTAAAACTTTACCCAAAATATATAAATAAAAATTAATTAAATATCCGTTTACTGTCCATTCCTTAAAAAATCATAATAGTTGTTCTTATTTATATATTGATTCAAATCAGATTAAAAATATAAAAATAAAAATAAATTCAGCAACCAGACTTGCAAAATATACTCGCATTGTACAAAATTAAAAATAATAATAATTGATTTTTTCTTCAAGTGAGTTGACATTTTAGCCGTATTGTGCAGTTAGGTAATGTATGCCGCATGGGAAAGCATGGATGGGCAGCCGTGCATTTGTGAGGGTGGCAGGACAAACACATCGTAACCTCAACGGGAAAACGGAAAAGGAAAAAAGCATTGACCGGTCAGAGCTTAGTGTACTTAAGCCCAGCCGTATACAAATGCATCTCAAGAAATTGTTTCATTTCCATCTATATCTGATACACCCTCAGTGGGTACCCTGTTCTCATCCTGTTTCAATTGGTGTTCTTTCTTTCTTTCTCTGTATTCAATCCAATCTCATTCCCCGCCATATACATCTACTTCTACTACTTACTACGGTTACAAATGCTTTTCAAGAGCTCGTATCATCTCCATCTTCTTCTGATACATCCTCAATGTCAGGGAAAAAGCTGCCCTACGATGTGTTTATCAACCGTCGTGGCCCCGATGTCAAACACACGCTCGCGGCCACTCTCTATAATACCCTCACTGGCATAGGATTGAGGGTTTTTCTTGATTCCCGCGAAGAGCTTCAATTGGAAGATTTCTTGCCCAGAGAAATTGAAGAATCAATGCACGGTGCTTCGCTCAATTTGGCTATATTCTCCCAGAATTATGCAAAATCCCCCTGGTGTTTGGCAGAGCTTTTATTTATGCTTAAAACTGGTACCCAAATTATTCCTATTTTCTACCATGTTCAGCCTGGTGACATCCGATATGAAAAAGGAGTGTATGCTGATGCGTTTTCACAGCACAAAAAGAAAGGTAGATACACCTCAGAAAAGATCCAGGAGTGGAAGAATGCGGTCCACACAGTTTCCTACAATACGGGCGAGATCGTTAATGACAAGGAGTGAGTAGTAAATAATTTGTCTTCAGCACTTATTCTTTTCTTATCAATCATTTTCTGCATTCGGTTCTTTTTTTTTCTTATTTTGCTGTATACACGTCATGGTAAACGATGTTTGTCCTGTTTTGTTTTGCTGATATGTTCAGTGACTATGGGAGGGTGGTCAAGAATATTGTTAATTGTGTTTTGAAAGCAGTAAAAAATGTGCCATTTGTGGTTGCCAAACATCCAATTGGTGTAGATGAAGCTGTCATAGACTTTGAAAGAACAACATTTCAGTATGCAGAAAGCCATTGTGCTATGCAAATCGTGGGAATTTGGGGCATGGGTGGTTCTGGTAAAACCACTCTGACTAAACAGTTATCTAATAGGAAATACACATCTATGGAAAAATCTAGTCTTTTATTAGATGTTAGAGATGCTACTTTCAAAAGTGCATTAGATATGAAACAGAAAAAACTTCTAGAGGACCTCGGTCTTCAAGGTATATCAATTGACAATATAGAAGAAGGGAAGAGTATTCTTGCTTCTCGTTTGAGATCCGTTCAAGTGCTCATTGTTTTAGATGATGTGGATAATGTAGATCAATCAGATGCTCTAGTACCTGAAAAGGATAGTCTTGAATGGGGTAGTTTGATTGTAGTCACTATGTAAGAAAATTTGAAGTACTTCAATGTTGGGGAATCTCGTCCATTTATAAAATGAAAGCATTAGATCCATCTCATACCAATCAGCTTTTTTGTTAGCATGTTTTCTTGAAACTGTGTCCACTTGATGGATTTGAGAAGCTTGTTGAAAAATTTATAAATGTTTGTCATGGCTTAGGTCATTGTCTCTCAAAGTATTTGGCGAACAAAATTTATATGATAAATCCAACAATGATTATTGGGAGAATCGATTGCAAAAGATCAATAGAATACTGCTTGATGATATAAAAAATAGGCTCAAAGTTATGATGCATTAGATAATGAAAAGAAAGAAGCATTTTTGGATGCATCCTATTTCTTCATTAGAGAAAAGAAAGATTCAACCATTGCAACTTGGGATGGATCAATTGGGAGTGGTCTCTACAGTTGGGAGTCTCTTGAATAAATGTCTTGTTGAACTTGATAATGATGAGTGCATAAGAATGCATGACCACTTACAGGATTTGGGAAGAGAAATCACAAATTATCAATCGCCCTACCATCTTTGGTATTCCCAATAGACTATTAATGTTGACAATGGTGTGCAAGTAATATTAATACTTTTCTTTTTCTACATGTATTTGTTTCATTCTTATTTCCATAAAGTTCACTATTAGTACCATAATTTTTTTATTTCATTTTTATTTATATTTAAAAGGGAATTGTCATTCGAGCAATAAAGGCTACAACAGTTGAATCAACAAGCGAGGTTGAGCAGATTCCTCGATGTTCCTAGGGTGGAGAGCTCATAGTTAACACAAGTAGAGGATTTCATAGCCTAGCACCCTCTTTGCTTGGATTAAAACTTCTTCAAGTTAGTGGAAATTATTATAATAAAGTGATTGGTGATCTGTCAAGAGAGTTGGTATGGCTTCACTAGTTTGACATTGAGCAGAGAAATCTTCACTCATTGAATTCATTGAAAATTTTGAGGCTTCAAGAACTCAACAAAAATGACTATAGGAAACATCACTTAGAATAATTGTGGGAGACTGACAACAAAGAAAGTATCTTATAAAGCTTTACTTTAATATTTTTAATATTGTTTGTTTTCAATTGATCTCATTGAAAATTTGTTGCAGGCTCCTATGCAGTTAAGAGAGTTGTTAATTTATTCCTGCTCGAAATTCTAAAGATTTCTAGTGTCAATAGGATGTCTCAGGCATTTGAAAAAGATAGGACCATGAGAGGTGGGAGCAAGGTGAGGAGTCTACCCAAAGAATTTTGTCTTCTTCAATCGCTGGAGCACCTAGAGCTAAAGTGGTGTCAAGAGTTGTCATCACTACCCAACTCAGCTTTAGTGATTTGAAAAGTATGAAGCACCTTCACTTGTTTGGTTGTCTGGAATTGAGGAAGTTGCCACTCTCTTTCAAGGGGTTGGGCTTAACAAACACACTTTAAGCATTGACCGCTTAGGTGGCTGGTGTGCGCCCATTCCCTTCGCCATCCACTTCTGTTTACAAAGCAAACATCGTTAACTATTTGAAATTCAAACTAGAGTTCCTGCTTGAAAGTATGGTGGATACCGGTAAACATTTGATATTCCCCTTTATTGTATTTTATCTTTATTTTGCGTACACATTAATGCATCTCAGCCATGGTAGAAAAATCCAGCTACTCAGAATAGGGCTTTCATGGAGATTCTGAGGTGTGGATATTTTTTCAGCAGAAGGGGACTTCATTGGCATCTACTTATATGGTGGCTGCAACGAGGATAATGGAAGATTTGGAGCAGGGTAATGGGCATCCATCAAAAAGTAATGAAGTGGGGATTTTTGCCAGATATTACTATTGGAAATGACCTGTTAAACATGTATGCGAAATGTGGAAGCAAGGCACATGAACTAGAGGGTGTAAATTCAATCTCTGCAATCTTTACCAGCATCCTACCTGCTTGTGCCAAAATCGGAGCTTTGTAATGGGGTGTCCACATCCATCACAGTATAAAGGAAAAGAGGAATTTTGTCAGATGTTGTAGCTGCAACTACCCTTGTAGACGTATATGCAAATGAGTAAACTTAGAATTTCAAATGGAAAAACAAAAAATTCTAACACAATTACATCAGTACCCTATTCGCCCTTCAGATGAGAGATTTTAATATGCAAGCATGGGGTGAAGCCACAATTGTGGTTTACAATTTGATGGAGGAAGGAAAACTGAGAAAAAATGGCCCATGGCAAAAAAATTAGTTTTAGGGGTTCGAATGAACCTACAAGTTCGGCCAAACCATAAAGGGGTTCGACCGAACTAGGGTTCGACCGAACCCATCAATCACGGGGCCCACATTTCCCGCCCAAAAAACAAAAGGGAAAATTCATATTGAGGGGGTTTGGATGAACCAGGGTTCGAATGAACCCTGGTTCGCTAAAACCCCCCGGTTCTAGTGAACCCCCCTTTTCCCTAATTTTTGACTTTGTTCACAAAAAAAACCTAATTTTTTACGCTTTGACGCTCAGGTTGAGGATGAAAATGGGGGAATATTCACAAACCCAATTGGAGTCAGGTAGTCCTCGAAACGAGCTATCCAATGAATATAATTTTAATATGTTTTGGTTTTATTATGTATTTATTTTTTTAGTTTTATTAAACATAGGTTTTTCGTCGAAAATGAAGGTGTCTATTCTGCACGTGGAAAATAGCAGATTATCAAAAAAAAATTGAAAAATATGAGTGCACCAGATATTGAAGTCCTTAATCCAAAAAAAACAATTGAATTTCGATATATACAAAAAAAGTTACGCGTTATACGGTTGCACTATGTCTAAATTGCCATTGGTTTGACTTCAAAACTTGATTAAAGAAAGAATATTCAATAAAAAATATCTAGCCAAGTGCAAGCACTAGATATCAGAGTTACAATCTAAATTCGAAAGAATTAGAATTTTATCCTTCATGGAAAAAAAGTTATGCGTTATACGTGTGTCACTTTTTAAAAATGTTGTTTTTTGAAAAAAACCAGTTTTTGTGGGAGATGGAAAAAGAAGTGCAATTTGATTCCAAAAATTTTGAAAAAAATATTTTTAGAATCTACAGACAAAATTTAATGAGACTCTAGTTTGCATCATCTTCAAATTCCTCACGGTTTATCCGCTATAGGTGTCTAAATGTGAAGATTTAGTTAAAAATAAAAATTTCAGTGTCTAGTTTGGCCAAAAATTGTAAACCACTATTGTGGGATCACCCCACGTTTTCCTCTCAAAATAGGGATATCATTAACCCTTCATATTGGCAAATAAGTTCATTTGATATTATATTTGCAGCATGCCACTCTATTTTCATTTTGGTTTTGTTTTTTTTCAAATATTTAGGGGAGAGGGGCCAGTAGTTGTGTGGGCCAACTTTGTCAACATTTAGTGATTGACTGGAATATCATAGAACCTTCAATTTTTTTTGAAATGTGGGTTGGCCTCTTATCTATCTATAACTAAGGTTTGGAGGTGTGACTCATCATGCAACTTGCCACATCAGCACATCTATTAAGAAGTGTCTAAAATTTGACATTTTAAAGATTCAACCAAATCTTAATCATGGGACCCCCAATAGTTGAACAAAAAAATACCATTTGTTGCTTGTAAAATATCATATTTTTATTTAAAATAAAATTAATATGCTACTAAATGGACCAAATACTTACTATTAATCATAAATATTTGATGTCTCTAGCTTTTATATTCAACACATATGGACCAATAGTTGAACACAAAATAACTCTTTGTTGTTATAAAAATAACATATAATTATTTCAAATACAACTTATATCAAACAAAAATGGACCAATAGTTGAACACTAATTTTTTTTTTAAATCTTTCATATTTAGTGGGAAAATACATGGTATTTATTGTGATCACCTTTTATATTTGTGATAGAACAAACTAGTAATATAAAATACTCTAATGCTTGTACATTGCTTCCCCAATAGTTGTACACATAAGAACAATATTTTTTCACTATGATAACAATATTTGTTTAAATGAGTGTATTATTTTATTAAATCCGTATTTTATTTTTTAAATGACACACTTATTGTGGATAGTTATGATATTTTATTTGAGACAAAAAAATACTTATTTCACTTCTTCATGAATGTATTTATGTTTTTTTAATATAACATTCAGAAGTTCTCATGTGTTCAAGTATGGGTCCACTTTTGATCAACATTTGGTTATTTTTTTATTTACATTTGAACTATTTATTTACAATATATACTATAAATATGTGGTAAGACAAGGTATTATAATCACAATTGAGTGCACGACTATTAGACCCGCACGACTATTGGCCCCTCTCCCCCAAAGTATATAAATGTAGATTGATATTTATTTTAGTTTTATATTATTTTAGATTGATGATTTTGAATGTATTATTTTAGTATATGAATTGATTATTTTGATGCATTTATTAATCAAAAATTTAGTTTGTTTCTAAATTGAATAATTTATTCAGCGTCAATAAAATTGTAAACTTGCAATTTGTCATTTTATTTTAAAATCTAAAGTTTCACATCTCAAATTTTGACAATCCTTAAATCCTTAAATTTAACCATTACTCACTTACAAAAGTGCCAAAATTTTAATTTCATATATCTAGGATGTGTATTTAAAAATATCATCCCAAGACATTTGTACATAAAGAGAAAATGAAGCCCTCTTTATTGCTTCCCAATACTCTAGCAAAAAAAACCAATTTATAACTCTTGTCATCCACCAATAAACAAAGAATAACATAATTTTTTTCATTCATATGTGCCAAAGCAAGGATGAATTCCTCCTTATTCTTCAAATAATAATAAAACTTTTAAAAATCTCAATGCCACCTTTTTTAAAAGGTGCTACTTTCATATGGGTTCTAAAGAATAAGTAGAATATTCAAAAAGAACAACTAAATCTAACCCCACAAGTACAATAGCAATATTACAAAGGGCATTTCTCCTATTCTACATATATCTTGAGCACATTCAATGGCATCATATCATGAAATTCAAAACATTAAAGGTGGTTGCAAACCACATAAATAATATTAGAGCAACCTATTAGATGGATTTCCATCTAATGTTATTGGTTGACATTTGGAGCTTCTATACTCTACATACATGTCTATATGTACTTTTTATTACTATGATGGTGTCCCCCATTTGGGAGGCATATCTTTTGACCTTTTTCACTACCCTACTATATTGATAAAAATCTTGAATATTTTATATAAGATTGTAATTATAATGATCATGTTTAGCATTTTTATCACATGTTACTAACATCATATTTCTCATGAGGGTGTTGTCATAATAGTGGTTTACAATTCCTGAGAGGAATGAATTTTAGTTGAAATCACATATTTTTAGAAAATATAATGATTTAAGCCTTAAAAAGTTCCATTTTAAGGATTCCAATTGAAGAGGGTTTGATCAAATCACCTTAGATCAAACCCCCTTGGATAGAACCTCGCTAGTTTTAAACCATACCTATAAATGCGTCTCCTTTACACCTATCAAAATGCTGATAAAAAATCACTTTTGATTTAGATTTTGGGGATCAAATGAATTCATTTAAAATTTATTTCAAATGATTATGGTATTCCTCAGAACAAGCTATCTAATGAATATAATTTTAATATGTTTTGGTTTTGTTATGTATTTGTTTTTTAAGTTTTATTAAACATAGGTTTTTCATCAAAATGAATTTCTTTGTTCTTCACATGTGGAAAAATATAAGATTATCAAAAAAAAAAATTGAAAAATATGAGTGCATCAGATATTGAAGTCCTTGATCTAACAAAAAAAATAAAATAAAATTTTGACATATACAAAAAAATTTACACGTTATACGGTCGTGTTGTGTCTAGATTGTAGTTCATTTGACTTTGAAACTTGATTAAGGAAAACATATTCAATAAAAAACTATCTAAACAAGTGAAAGCACTAGATATCAGAGTTACAAATCTAAATTTGAAAGAATTAGAATTTTATCCTTCATGGAAAAAAAGTTATGCGTTATACGGTGTGCGTCACTTTTTTAAAATGTTGTTTTCTGAAAAAAAATCAATTTTCGTGGGAGATGGAAAAAGAAGTGCAATTTGATTCCAAAAATTTTGAAAAATATATTTTTAAAATCTATAGAAAGAATTTGATGAGACTCCAGTTTGCACCATCTTCAAATTCCTCACAATTTAGCCGCTATAGGTGCCCAAATGTGAAGATTCAGTTAAAAATAATAATTTCAGTGTCTAGTTTGGCCAAAAATTGTAAACCACTATTATGGGATCACCCATGATGATTATTATATTTTTAATATAATCCACATGATTTAAATGATTATGATTACATTTTAGAGTCAAGTTTCTTCACATTTGAAAATGATGTTGGACATTCTCAATGATATTTTTATGACGATACGAGTAAGGAACATCAAATAGTTATTTCTTGTGAACAAAAATATTGATTATACCACATGAATTTAAGACAAAGAACCAATAAAAATTAAATAAAAAAGGAAAAATAAGGATAATATGAAGCCCTCTTCATTTCCTCCTAATGCTCCTAAGCACAAAAACCAACTTATAACCATTGTTTTCTACTAATAAAGAAATAGAGATAATTTCATTCCTCCATACATCTTAAAACAATGAAGATTTCATCTTTATGCTCCAAAGAAGAATAAGAAATAAAATTTTGACAATACTAATGCCACCTTATTTGAAGACACTACTTCCACATGGGTTCCAAAAATATATATATTCAAAAGCTAATTAATCATTCTATATTTATGAATTCATTTAATTTATTAATCACATTGAATCCCACCGATCCCTAAAATCCTATCCATTGATTTGTTCTAGAAAATCTCATCCCTCCGCATTAAACATGTGATCTCTCACATGTGTGAGAGGACACTTGTCATGTCTCTCTTCCCCATGTGATCTCTCACACATGTGAGAGAAGTCACATGTCTCCATTCTTTATCCCCATGTGATCTCTAACAAATGTGAGAGGAGTAAACTATTCTATTTCACTTCCCTATGTGTTCTCACACATGTTTAAGAGTAAATTTTTCACAATCCCTATTCTCTATGTGCTATCAAGAATGTGCAAGAGTACACACTTATCAAAAAAACCTCTTTCCTGTGTGCCATCACACATGTGTGAGAGGACACTTTTCATAAGCTCTATTTCCTGTAGTCTTTCTCACACATGTGCAAGATAACTCAATCTCATCCCTTAGATTTAGTAAACCAATACTATCCATTCAAATCTCTTTTATGCTCTTCCTCTATAAGTGTGTTCCAATCACATGGTTCCATTTGGAATCTTTCCATTCACCCTAACATCTCCAACATTCCTATACTTTAATCATCAAATCAAATCCTAACCTTAACTCTCCATCTTCAACTTTTATAAATGAAAGCATTGTTGGCAGATGGTCAGTGCTCCCCTCAGGATTCGTGACATGGACTAACTGCCTCTTGTGGATCCGTTAACTTTGGCAGTTGTGTCGAGCATTAATAGGTCGATCTTTTGGTGCAACGACAAATGTGATCCAATAATTAGTATTAGAGCCAAAGGTGCCAGGTTTGAATCCCCTCGGGTAACACTGAGGGGGAGTTTGCTAGCAGATGGTCAACACTCCCCTTAGGATTCGTAACATGGACTATCCGCCTCATTTGAATCTGTTAACTTTGGCAGTTGTATCGGGCATTAATAGGTCGATCTTTTGGTGCAACGAAAATTGTGAGTCAACAACCATCCTTAATCTATTTGAATAAATCATTTCATTCCAAAGTCATGTTGTCAAATTAAAGAGAAACCATATACCATCAACTTATCTAAGAGTGCATCAACAAAATAATTGGGAGATCATTGAAGATTTCTCAAGTTTTTGGGTGCTTCAACCTCTTTATCAAGATCAAACAAAATTAAATATATAGAGGCAAGTTATAAAGGTTTTTATTTGTTGTATATGGGTGATCCCACAAAGTTGGTTTACAATTTCTGGGAGATTCTATTTTTTGTTGAAATCACATACTTTTAGAAAATATAATGATTTAAGCCTTAAAAAATTTTATTTAAAGCATTCCAATTGAAGAGGGTTTGATCAAACTACCTTAGATAAAACCCCCTTGGATAGAACCCTGCTAGTTTTAAACCATACCTATAACAAAGTCTCCTTTACACTTATCAAAATGATAAAAAACCACTTTTGATTTAACTTTTGGGGATCAAATGAATTCATTTTAAAAATTTATTTTCTTGTAGAGAGTATGTAGTCCTTATTATAAAAGCTTCCCAAAAAGTATAATTTTAAATAATTTTAATTTTATAATTATATTTATTTATTTTTATTTCTTGTGAATATATGTTTTTCACCAAAAATCTAGCTCTCTCTTATGCACATGTGGAAAAATAAAAAATTATAAAAAAAGAAAAGAAAAATATGAGTGCACCATATATTAAAGTCCTTGATCCAACAAAAAAAAGAGTTTCGATACATACAAAAAAAGTTGTGTTATACAGTCCACCTATGTCTAAATTGTAATTGGTTTGATTTCAAAACTTGATTAAGGAAAAAATATTCAATAAAACACTATGAAACCAATTGGAAGCACTAGATATCATAGTTACAAATATAAATTCCTAAAAAGTAGAATTTTATCCTTCATGGTAAAAAAATTATGTGTTATATGGTGAGCATCACTCCTTAAAAATGGTGTTTATTGAAAAAACTAGTTTTTGAAGGAGATAGAAAAAGAAGTGCAATCTGATTCCAAAATTTTTGAAAAAAAAATATTTAGAATTTACAGACAAAATGTCACAAATCACTAATTTGCATCGTCTTCAAGTTCCTCACGGTTTAGCCGCTATAGGTGCCCAAAAGTGAAGATTTAGTTAGAAAAAATCAATTCAGTGTCCAGTTTGGCCAAAAATTGTAAACCAGTATTGTGGGATCACCCATATGGATATTTTTTCTCATATATGCATAAAATAAAATAAAATACATATCACTTTTAACATTGGAGATAAAGTATTTATGAGAGCACAATTTAAAAGGGAATATTAAAATAATAGATATATAGCCCCCTTGAAATTCTTGAACAAATACTTGACTAATGACCTACACACTTATTGTACCCTCACACTTATGTAGACTACATGATGTCTTCTATGTGTGTAGGTTGCAAAAGTATCTTCCTAACCTAAATCATGTGATTAAATAGTGTTTCTTACAAATGGATGTAGATATCAAGCTTTAGGTAGAACCAACAAAAATATTGGATTGGCACATAGTTTGGATTTGAAATTATAACATTGTACTCAAGTTAGGGTGTTATGGGACTACTATAGGACTAATTTAGAAACATGTGAAAGAACCCAAGAAATGCAATTTCTATACCTATTGTTATTTTTAAATTCCAACTTTAAGAGGGAACTCACTGAGAGGGGGACCAATATAATGCCCTAATATTTCTCTTTTTTTTTTTTTTTGTCCTTTTATATCTAAACTAGTATTAGGATATAATTCTTAGAGCCTTGTGAATTATGACTATAAATACCATAAACTAAAATAATTTTAATTTTATGGTAAATGGATTATGATAAATTGTTTTATTAACTATATCACCTTTTATAACTATATCTTATAGCATAAGTAGTTTAGAGTAGGCATGATTTTGATTCTAAAATTGCTTAGTATAACTTTAACTGATTATTTTTTGACTAACCCATATGCAAGATAAGACACACATGATAATAGTATTAAAAAATTACTAGTAAACACCAAACTTTAATTTAAGATCCAAAACCAATGAATTTAGATTATTTTTTAAGTTAATGTTTAGATTTTTATAAATTTAAAATTTGATTAGATTTGTGTCATCCCTTGGAGGGATTATATTTATTTTTTTAATTATTTAATTATGATTTTGTAATGTTATTTTTATATTTGTGAAGGGAATCCTTATTACTAGTTTCCTAAGATTCCAATGTAATGTCATTGTGTTCACGTGTGTGCAGTGTGTAATGTCACATAGTCAAAGAATTGACTTAGATCCTTCAATCATTAATGTATAAATTAAATTTTTTGGGAATCCATCAAAGCCTCATTGTTAAGGAATAAAGCCTATGTCATGTTTAGGTTTGAAGAGCTTCTTCGTGAGCTTATTTTTTAGAATAAATTAGACCCTTGCATATTTATTCCCTTCAAAAAATATTGGTTGAATCCCTAATACTACTCAAATTTTAATTAATATTTATTTGTTTACTTTTTGGCCTCAAATTGGAAGATGTATGCCCCTATGATGATATTTTATATTTTATAAGTTCTCTTTTGGCGCTTTCTATGATTGTATAATGCAAATTTAGCAAAGAGAATGGTAGTTGTTGATCTTGTTTTGATCCAATGGCTTGTATATTTATAGTCATTATAAAAAAAAAATTAATAGCCCTAGAGTAAATTAGTCCTCTAGTATTCACTTCATCCTATAGTTCACATTACTTAGGTAAGAAACCCCGTGAAATTTATCAGGACCCTCATTTACCATTGGATGAACCCTAATTTTATTTTCTCAATTATGTAGATGCTAGCAATGATAACATCTAATTACCACATTGCATACTCTTGTAACCCATGAGGATTGTTTGGGATTTTTCCTTCAAGCGGTGCACCAATTATTTGTTGAACGGTCTATTATTATGTATAATAATATAAGGCTCCATAGAGAACTTGGTTGATAGTATTGCATATCAACTACAATTGGTCCTCTATCCTATGTCTTATTGAGTTAGCATGTCTAATGGATGATGACATTGAAAATAAATATTACAACCTCTTTTACTCTTTAGGTGTTATCAAAGCTTCCATATATGATAGTAGAAAAAATGTGCATTCCCATTATTTTTCTTATACTTTTAACAGGATATAATATTGTGGACTAACATCCTTCGTAGTTTTTTCCCTAATAGGGTTTCCACATAAAAATCTCAGTGATCTTTGTGCTTCTAATGTGTTGTTTGTTCATGGTTTACTATTCATTTATCAAATATAAGATTAAGTTAAGTAAAGTTTGAAAAAATTTAAATATTCTGTGAAAATTGATTCACCCC
>VDFB02047230.1:188194664-188284362 GCA_007258455.2 Sequoia sempervirens | reverse complement strand
TTCTCCTATTCATCATCTAGAAAATGAAATAAAAAGATTAGTCAAAGCAAGCAATTTGATAAAGGTTTTCCAAATATTCAAATAAATGTATTTTCAAAAGATCTAGGGTTTGATGAGGTGACATCAAACCACAAAAGGAAGGGCGCTCATATTCAAAACGTTGAAATGTCAAAGTTTCAGAGCTTCATCTAAGGGTTTGCCAAAGGTCATTAGAATAGAGGAAAACTTAGAGGGCTTGCCAAAGGTCGTTAGAACAAAGTAAAGCATCATCAAAATCATTTAAAGCCATCTTCTAGATAAGTCTATTTTAAGCCGTTGTCACCATTTTGAAAGAAAAGAGCATATTTTGAAAGAGGATAGCATATTTTGAAAGTTTATTTACAGCCCATGCTAAGCTACCTCTATTTTAACCCTGCTTGCTATTTTGAGAGAACTTTATTTTTAGCCTAATGTGCTAATTTTAATAATCTATCTTGAAATCTCTTGCCATGCAAGAGATGTGACTTCAAGTGTTAGTTTGTAATAATTTCAATCAATAATTTCACTAAAGATTGTTAAGGTAAATTTTGTAATAAAGATTATATTTCGTGCAACCAACTTTCTTTTAGAGTAGAAATAGCAATTAACTTATTTAATTTATTTCTGTACATTGCTTTGCAAACCTTACAAATAAATGTTATTTGCAATTAAATTTCTAATGGTAATTTTCATCTTACTTGTTGCCAATGAGTATTGTTGATCCAAAATTCGTCAATTTGTTCCATATAACTGGTATGTTTGTTACTTCTAAATCACTATTGAGATGTTTTGTTATGTGTGCTAAGGTAGATAGGGAGTTGAAAGTTCTGTATTGCATGTATGCTCAACGTTGACAATTGTGGCTTTGTACCGATCCTTCAATTCAATTTATCAAAACATTCATGTGCTTGTGTTTTAACCTGTTCAATCTTTTGATGTACTTGCACTACTCAATCTCTACATTTAGCTAAACAACACAAGCATGTAGTCATAGGATTTATTTTGAATAAATTTACCTCATGTTGAAGTGTGTCTCAACTTTTTGCCCTCAATAATTCCAAAAGGATACACATTTAGTTTTATTCAACATGATAACGAACCATCCTATAAAACATTGTAAATATTGTTAATAGTAAATATAAATGTCTAGATTAACTAGTTTTATTTATAGTGAGCTTTCCCTTTTAATTTGAAAAGCAGTTCTACCACATTGCATTGAAAGATGTGAATTAAAATGCTAACACTATGCACATAAATGCAAAAACAAATCTTGTATCCATAGTGCTGGAAGTAATTTTTTTAAAGCCATAAAGAAATATAACAAATTACTACTCGTTGTGATGTAAACCTTAGATGCAACATACAAAGCAAGTATTGCATTAAATCATCAAGAATCATATCCGTGATGTAACTTCAATCAACAATTCTATACGAAATGAAAGGCATCAAAACATGCAAGAAGCATCTTTTTGTAGTCCACATTAGCATTCATTCCAAAACATAAATATTTCCAATAATCACTGCCCCGGCCACCATAGTGTTGCACTATGTTCTTGGATCAGAATATATGGGGCATTGGCCAGAAATTTCATCAACTACATGAAAGCAATATTTGAAATGTGAAATGTTCCAACACAAAATAAAATCTCATAAAAGCATATATTAAGAATTGAATTCTGAAAATGCAGGTTTTCCTTTGTGACTGAAATTATAATTCCTCCATATAGAAGTGAAATTTTTGATACAGAAAACATTGCCTTCCACAAATATAATTTTTTTTTTAGGTAGCTTCCAGTGAAACTGAGTCCTACTTTAATTGTTTGAGCCTTTCATGGTGCTTATACGTTGTAGTAAGAATTTCTGGATTCACAACATATAGATTCTACTTTACCATCAAAATCATGGATCAATGGAATAGCATAAGACAAAATAACATGTTAAAATGAAAGATACAAATGTGAAAAAAATTATTGAAACAAAATAGCCATATTAAGAATGATGTACTCACCTAACTCCTAAGTACAAACCGAATTGATCTATTTCCATTGGATCTGTTAAAATCACATGCTGAATATACACACCGTTGAGGTCTCCAAATTCAATGCTCATATCTCTCACAGTTATAGACATTTCCTCTAGCCATTCAAAACAACAGGATCCTTGTATCCACTCAACAATCTCTCAACATACTTCCCAAGGATATCTACCTCTAGGTTGACTTTATTGCCAACTTTCTTCCCAGGAATCACTACCTTCTGTTGGGTGTAAGCTACCAGCATAAAATTAAAGCAATCTTCATCATCAAAAACATCAACAACAGTTAAACTTGTGCCATCCACAGTTATAAACCCCTTTGGAACAATGTACTTCAGCAATGCAGGGATGGTCTTGACCTTAATCCACAGAGAGTCACCTTCTTCTTCCATAGATACAATTTCCCCAGTCCCATCAACATGGCCCTGAACAAAGTGGCCACCCATTCTGGAATTTGGTTGCAGTGCACATTCTAGATTGACATCGGACCCTACACCAGCTTCTCCTAAAAGCAAGAAAGAAGAAAGAAATTACAGACTTCAAGCTTCTATAATCAAGATTCAATACTATTGAGAGAGAAGGTCCTTTTGAATAAAAATTGTATAAAGTCAAAGAAGTGCAAGAGGCACTAAATCTTAAATCCGACAATAATATAATCATGCAGTATGCTAGGGTCAAAATCTTTATCTCTGATCATAATACAAGCACGTTGTATGCTAGGGTTAATATTCCCTACCTATTGTTTTTACATGTGGTTACAAGCATAAGTAGCTATTGCTTGTAATCCATATCCATTACCTATCCTGATGATGGTCCATCTTGTTTTACACAATTTTCATTTAGAAACTCTTCTCCTAAGTTAAAAAAATTGTATTCAATGGGTTTCAGGAATACATCCAGGTACAATGGCCAAGTGTTAAAGACAAGAGTACCCTAAAAGAAAATCTAAATCTAACTCTGTAGGAATATAATAAAGCTCCAGGGATTGAATGGAATGTGTTAGAGTGACAAAAGCATTGAAGCTTCCATAATGAAGCCCCATGTTCCTAGGAGGTATCATAGATTGTTGAAACTAGACTTCTTTTTTTTCTTAAAAAATAAAAGATACACAATCGAGCAAGTGCACTACCAGAGCCAAATCCTTGTGCAGGACTAACAAGAGTCAAAGATAAAAGAAGTGTTACTGTGTTAAAAAGCAGTAGCTGTGAAACCCAAAAACCAGAAATACTAGAGGCAACATATGTCCTTGAGAATTAAAACCATATGATGCCCTCTCCAGTAGAGTGTTTTATCAATAAGCTCCTTTCTTATTAATTGGGGAAGAGGTGGGCATAGGATTGCCTTCTTCCTCCTCTTATCTATTTTCAGTTAGTACTAGCCCATAGGTTGCAATTGGGTGGATCACTGCCTGTGCTGGATTGGTGTTCCAGATACATGCTTGTCTTGAACAATTTTGATAGAACCTTGTGTAGCCTCAACAGCTTCCACATTGTCTATCTGGGCTTGAAGTTGAGCAATTAAGCTTGCTGGTGATTAGAGGACAGCTGCAATCGACTGTTATTGGAGAGGAGATTCAGTTGCTAGCAAGGCAGGTTTGAAGGGTTTGGGACATCTCATTCACCTTACTTTCAAGTTGGGAGAAGGCTTATTCTCTGGCTTGATCTTTGGCATTTACATAGGGATTTAGGGCATTATTGGCCACCATTGTTTATACTTCTTTCATTGTAGTATCAAGAGATTGAAGAAAGATGGCCATTATGTTTTCACTCTTGTCAATTTGTGAAGTGCAATTAGAGGTGACCAAGCTTCTCTGGAGGATTTCAAGCGACATTCAGAGACCAAATCTTTAGCTTTGGGATTTATTAGCCAAGTGGGGGGGATAACATCCCATGACCTATCAAGAACTAAGGAGGGGTTAAAGTGATGAATGTGAAGGATTGGAGGAGTTGGCGGAGGGAAGTGTAATGGATTGGGAGTTTTTGTTGGTAGTCGGGGATCAAAGATCATGAAGGTGTGATACTTTAATATGGGGCTTCCACTCTGGAGGACTAATGGGTTGCCTGTTAGAATAAAGGAAAGGATTGTTATTAAACAGAATTTGCATTTGATGTGGGGATTGTCCTATGTGTACATGGCTTCACTGCTGAAAAACATGAGACTAGTTGAGTGAGTGCTTTGAGGCATTACAATTGCGAGCTGAAGCAGAGCAGCAGTGTAAGGTTCCCACTATTGCTGTATCTCTTCCTCCATTCCCCTTGATTTATGCTTCCTCCCTGGGACCCCAGTTTCCTAATGTAGCTGAGGTATGGCTATGAACACCGGTTTTCATTGATGATGATTACCCTGTTCCTTGTTGTGTTAGGGAGCAGAGCAGACAATGGTGCTTGGAGCATTGGTTTTATTCCTTATACTACAGCTCCTCCTTGAACGCAGACGGTGAGGATCAGGTTGGCTTTAGTGTTTGGCCATTAATACTTTGAAAGGACAGCTAGCTTATGTAGTTGCATGAGGAATTTGAGACTTAAAGGCGAACCTTGGCTGATTGAACTCTTGAGTATTTTGGGATTTTGGTTGAAATTTAAGCTTTGGCACTGATAGGGAGGACATTATTTACTTTGAATGTGATTTGTGTGCCTTCTATACTGCTCTAAATGTACTTTTCAAAGATAAAGACTTCTTTAGAGCCTTGGAACACCTGCATCCAGTCACCATGGGAGGGGTGCGGTGCGGTGGCCATGTCAACAAGGGACAGTTTCATTGATTGGTAAAGGAAAGAAATATAGAAAATCCAATGTGAATAATAATGGTAAGAGTTGAAAAGAAGAGCAAAAAAAAGGTGCCTTGTTGGCATGTCCCGACTGGGGCATGGAGGAGCATCAAATGAATCCATGTAAATGGCAGTCAAATTGAAGGAAATTGAGATGTCAGTGGGTAGGGCTTAAAGTGTAAAGAAGGCGTGATGGGAGAAACCATTTGTTGATCCAAGGTATTGCAAGATGTCAAAAGAGGCTGAGGAGAGATAAGGGTAGGTTGAAAGGGGCTGGAGTTCCTATGCCTAGGGAGTAGGATAGGGGTGTTAGAAGGAAGGGAAGGCTTATTTAGACAATAGATAAAAGTGGCACAAATGCTGACAAGGAAAGATTGGTTAGGAAGGATGAGGGGAATGACAATTAGTGGGAGGGGGGAGGAATGTAGGTAACTTTTCAAAAATTAAGTTGCTTTTAGAATGATTTGGAAAAATTAAGTTGCTTTTAGAATGACTTGGCCTGTCTTGGGGAGATTGAATGGATCATACTTACTATGCTTGATTCTTGCCATCCTTGGTTAAATTTTGGATATCCCTGTATCTACAAGCTTTGTTTTCTGATTCCACTACTTTGGGAAGTTGTGTAAGCAAATTATGAGAGGATTGAATAATATCTTGTCCGTTGGGCTTTGGAATGCTGAATTGGCCAAAGCATGGACCATTTTGTCGTTAGCCCACTTGACATGGAATACACCTATTTGTGAAGGATTAAAATTATTAAAGATTTGAGAGTTTTTGTGAGTCCATTCCATTCAATTTGCAGATTCCAGTGAGCAAACATTGATGGAATGTTTTCTTGGCGTGTTTGAAGAGTTACTGTAGGGCATTGATCACCAGAAGAGAATCACCTTTGTTAAATTTTCAGACCAAGGTTAACAGATTCTGCAGTGAGAAATTAAACCCTATACACAAAGTTGCTTAAAACTTAAGCTCCAATCAAAACAGCAGATCTGAGTAAAGTGGGTCAATGATTGTCAGGAAGCCACTGTCCCCAAAAATACTAATGGGAAAAGAGTGCAATAAATGCACATATGCAGATTTATGTTGAAAGGATGTGGAGGAGTATACAAAACAAATTGATGCAGAAGAAATGTGGATATAGAAACAGTTGTCTTAAACATTATGCTAGCCCAAAAAACTTCTTTTGGGTGCACGAAAGTCTTTTACGCATCTTGTAATCTCATTGGTGGCAGCGCATAGTCTAACAGACAAGGAACTTTCCTACTCCCTGAAGAAAATACAATATGAAGGCGGTTGTGCAGGAAAGGGCAATGCAATTTCATCATGACCTGCAGATGGTTTTAAATTGACTAAGGGCTGCACAGAAAAGCAACCTGGAGTTTGAAGTCCAGCTTGGAATTCCACTTCCTCAGGGGAATAAAAAGACCACTCCGCAATGTTTTGTAACTAGTGAGTGATGAGGAATTTGAAACGATAGAAGTAGGTATCCTAGAAAAAAATTTCCTAAAATAACTTTTACGATAGCTGAAATTTTGGCAACTACTCCTTTCAGAAACCTGTTATACAAACTAGATCATCTATTTTTCTGGGTTCTCATGATATTCATCTCAGTGATAGGAGGGGAGAAAGAAAAAAGAGCCTTGAAAAGAGAGGACATAAACTAAAGAATTATTATCTTTCTTTTGATGCACCTAGTAGTCTAAATGCATTTTCAGTTCTTCAAAAGTATGCTCAGTGGCATGAACTCTTCTTCTGACAATCAGTATTGCATTTTCTCAAGCTTATTTTTGTTGGTCTTTAAATTATGCTTGCTAGGGTGTGAGTGAAAATGAAAATGGATTTGATAGAATAACATTAACCAGTGCTTAAATCTTAATTCAGAAAAAAAATTTGCACACAAGCCAAGATAGCAGAATCAAATATATGGAAGCTGAAAGGATGATATAGGAAAGGCAGGGTACAGTCCCAAACTCCCAAATAAATTCGGTAAAGATATACAATGGGTTGTGGCAACTGAACCCAATGTTATTTCCAACAAATTGATAAATAAATTTAAAACAGATAGAAGAGCATACCTAGGGAAGTTTTTCTGAGGGTTTCTGGGGACAAACCCACTGTAAATGAGTGTGAATTGAACCTTGTCACAGTCAGACATGTACCATTCACAGCAATGCTATCCCCAAGCTTAACATCTCCGACAACAATATTGGATTCTATTGTCATCTCAAAACCCTCTTTATCTGCAGTCCCTATCTCCTTAACCTTTCCAATCTCTTCAACTATTCCAGTAAACATGCACCTGATACCTGCTTTCTTTGGTGCACTTGTTCTATAATATTGCTTGGACCTGATTTTTTCGCATCCATGGAACCAACTGCTGTTGAGTCTACAATATTTGGGTATTGACAACGATGAAATCTGAATGCATTGGTGTTCAGTAGAAGTGCCAAAGCTCATTAGAGAATGACGTGTTTGTGAGGAGGATATATAGGTGGACTTGATGGTCTGTATGGAAAAGCTCAGAGAGCCCATGCAGGCCATTTCTGATCTAATGCCGAATATCTAACTCGGCAACGAACCTCGGAAAAATGTCAAAACGTTAGAAGCCCGCCGGTTAAAACATGACCAATTGCGTTGCAGCATTCACAGCTCTAGTCTCTTTAACAGCTTTTCTTATTTTGGTCAAACATTTGACCTTTTTCATAAAACAACACTTAAAAATGATAATAAATTTCCATGCTACATGAATTCGTTTGTGGATTTGATTGTGTTAAAGCTTTTTTCATCGACATTTTGACCACATTCGTGCTCCCTCATGCTCTCTACCATCCTGATGATGGACCACAGGGTGTGATCCGAAAAGATTTAACACAATCAAATCCAAAAACAAATTCATGTAGCACGTATAGTTTGTTGCTCTCTAAACAATTTTTTTCAATCTTAAACTATATTTTACTATTTTAAAATTCATTAGATGCATAATTTGACTTGTAATATTTTATATAATTGTATGTGTGATATTTATTTTTTGAGTTGATGGGAGATTTTATTTTATGTAAAATCATTTTGCTAGCTAATATAAGAGCATAATCTACTTATGTTGAGAGTGGGGTATCCGTTCTATCAAAATGGGGTGAGAGTTAAGGACCAAGGGGTATCAATTCTACCAAATTCACATAGGGACAATGCAACACCATTCCTTGTATATCATACTTCTAAGGGTTTGACCCTTGGTAAATGGTGTTATAAAGGAACATATCATTACCCTCACCAATTGTGTTCAACCAACTAAATCACAACCCTTTGATTATATATGATATTTTAAATTATTAATAATTTACAAATCATTATTGTAAGAGAATAAAATTTATTTTTATTAAGAAATAAATTATTAAAAAAATAAAATTAGAATATACCTTATATAATATATATTAATTTCTCCCATTAAAGCGATTGGAGGTTTTTAGTCCTTGATCAAACGAAAGGAGATTAAATGGCAACCACCATAGTATGGGTGGTTCAAACTTAATTTCAATGGAATTTCTAGAGGAAATCCTAGCATCTTCTGTGTTGGATGCTTAATTTGTGATTGGATTGGGAAGGTTATTTGTAGAGTCTCTAAGTGACTCACAAAAGGAACAAATTACATACTCTTATTCTTGGTTTGTAAATGTGCTTGAAACTCAACCATTCCAAACTCGAGATTGAGGGGGATTCGACCCTAGAAATTAATGCAATAAGCAAAAAGAATTGACAAGGCTGGAAACTTAATGCATTGTTAGATGTGGCCCTTATCTGTCGAAACTAGATGAATATATTGATAATCATGTATATCGTGAGGCTTGAAGGCGAATACACTCACCAACCTTGTTTCCTCCTAGTTGTGTGGGGCTAATAGATATTTTGTCCAATGCCAAATTTTGTTCATATGTCGCATAGGTAAATGGTTCCAATTTTTCACTGCCTCTTGGTTACATGGGGCTAAAGTGGGGAATTGTCCAAAACAAAAAAAAATAGTATCTTTTGTTTCTGATCAATATACGAGAGCAACCCCTAAGATTGCAGTGAATCTACCATATATATATATATATGTATTTGTAAACTCTAAATTTTGAAAGAAACAATATTGTGAAATTTTCATGCTTTCAACATTTCAATCTTTGATAATATTTGACATCGCATGATTGTAGACCAAGTGGGTTCTTTTTATACTAGTCCTTTATGTATTGGTATGAAAATACAACTCATTAAAGATCTCATACGTTGTAATAGATTGCATATTGAATAGATTAAGCTTAGATCCTTTGAAATGCTTAACCAACCAACGACATCTTATTTCTATTTTGGATTTGAAGATAAATTATGCTATATTCACCTACACAAAACTTGGGATATGTTATACAATATAATATTTGAATATTTGTATGATGTTAAATATTTTTCTAATAAGTTTGAAGGTTTTAAAATATGAATTCCTTGTTCATTTGGATTTTTTTAAGCAAATTTAATATATTTTCTTCCTCAATATGTAAAGATAATAAGGTTTATTGTATCTCCTTGTAGAGTGTGTTGAGGTCACCAAGATACAATAAATGTCCCCTCATAGGAGAGAAGAAGAGAGACTATGCAACAACCCCACAATGTATAATATATTGCATTGATGGTAGATGCTCGATAAGGGATGTTAAAAATGATCCAAGAATGTTGAACAACATTTCTCCCCTTAGGAAGAAATAAAGAAAAATGTGAATGCAAAAGATCCTCCCATTCCAATATGGAATATAAGGGAAGAAAACATAGAAAGTATGTATTTAAAAACTACTCAAATATCATCTTGCTAGTGTCAAAATATGTCACAAAAAAATCAAGAGCTCCAAGCCTAATCATCTCTTTGCTTGGATTGATAATTTTAGTCATAGAATCTCCAGTTTGATATTTTTTTCTTGAACAATTTCCACTTTCTTACTTAGTTCAACCCATTTATTATCACACTTAGAACTACATTTTCCTTCAATACCTTCATTAGGAGTGTCATGATTATCTTGAGTTTCTTCAAAATAAACAGAAAGAGAATCTCCATCAACTGAATGTAAATGCTCAAAAATATTGAAATTATGATGAGTACTAATTTCATCATCTAAGTGTTGAAGATTAGGAAATAAATTTACAATGAAAATATGTAGATAATGTTAGAATTAGGTGTTGTACACCTTGCATAATATTTGTAATGTTTTATTTATTATTATGTGTGTGGTGCACCTAGGGGTTTTCTAGGTGAATGTGCATCACAAGGAGTTATAATGTTGGGGCCACTTTGTTGTATGTAACATTGGGACATGTAATTGTCAAATGTAATTATTTAATATTGGGGAATAATAATAAAATAATAAAGTACCCAATATTAAATGTGGGGTCACATGATTGTAAGTTCATGGTTTTGGGCACATGGTTTATGTAATACCACTTGGTGGTTTTGTGGGAGCTTGTTTCTATAAAAGCAACCACAAATTGGTGTTGAGGTTGGACAGTTTGTTGGGTGAGTTGAGCTTGTGCATGTGTGAGGGTTTGAAGCATGCATGGGATGTGTGGATTCATGCTTGGTCACATGGAATGCATAGATAGCTTGTGCCAGAAGTGTTCATGGAGTCTCTGCAGATGTATTGTAATGGGTTTTCATTGCTGAATAATACATGGAGTGTGGATGCTTTTGGAGGCTGGGTTTTTCCCTCTTGAGGGTTTTCCTAGGGTATATCTTGTGTCATCTTTGATGGGTATGTTGTCTATTCTCTTGCATGTGGATTCTGAATACTTAGATGCATAGATTTCATTATGGGTTATGTGGAAATTGTCATTCTGTGGCTGCAAAGTTTCCTTACAGATAATTTCATGCATTCAAATAAATAGATAGTAATAAATCATAAATGTAAAAAGATTACAATAAAGATGCAAACCATAACTCAAGAATTATGTGGAGAAACCCTTGTGGGAAAAAACTTCATGCCTAAAGAGATCTAAGACTTATATTAATCCTTCAAATGAGTTACATCAATACAACTTCTCCCTCTGAGTCATTGCAATACTTCATTTCTTCAACAACCTATAACTTAACTTGTTTTCCATTCAACTCAAGCACTAAATATATAGGCATGAGAGAAAACACAAATTAAGAATGGTTTCTAAAACCATTTAAGCATAAATCACAAAAATAAGAAACTTCCTCTTCCAACTTGTGATTTTATCCATTTATTTAGTAATGTGTACATGCAACTAAAAATTATTCTTTATCTTTTTTCGAGCTCACATTTAACTTCCCCGTTTTCATGCTATTTTTAATTTGACATCTAAAATCACTTTGCAAGTTGTCACAGTTGCATTTAACAACTTTCATAAAAACTAAAAGATAATTACAAATTACCAATTAATATTAAAAAAAAAAGCAAGGTTGAGATATTTTCTCAACATTCCCCCACTTTTCAAACACCTTGAAAAAAACATAAAGGGAAACATAATCAGAAAAAATAGTTCATCTACAAATCTACAAAATCGCAAGTTTTGATTAACCATATAAAAATCGCAAAACCACTATGTTTACAAACACACACGTAAATCCATATCCACTTATCATCTAGAAGACCCACAAATCTATAAAACACTTGAATAGTTAAGCCAAAAGAATGGAATATCATGAATATGCATTACTATAGACTTTTAATGAAAAATCTAGAAAACCCTCAAATCCAACCAACATGAAACTGATACATGCAAGTATAGCCAACCAAAGGAAGAAGAGGTCTGGGAACTCCAAGCCCATTTGTAGGCCAACTCCACAACCACAATCTTGTAAAAGCATATAGAGGAGCTAGGTTGTTCTAGAAGCTTATAGATCATCTAATGATCAACTCCATAGCCTCAATGCATTCAAGTTTAATGAAATAGTGTCTTCCAATGCCAGTGACTAAAACCAAACACCCAATATAAGCACATCAAACCATAGTCATAACAACACAAGTTTCTTCATATGACTAGGGATCCAAGCACAGACAACCAACATGAATACTCTGTTGCACATGACCACATAATGTAAGAACACCGCCATGCATGAGGATTTAAAAATATTGTCAAATAAGAGATCTAGATCAATATTATTATAAATCAAAACACATGATCAACTCCAAAATACTCCATCTTTAACTTCTAAAGCTCATACCTAGTATTGTTGAACTTTTCAATGTCCAACTAAGATGAGCTAGCCATGGTCTCTTATCACATTGAATCTAAAACTAGAAGAAATCACAACACACTCTCACTGTAGCAAAAAACCTAATCAAACACTCCAAGAAAGGCATCCCCATCTCTAATTAATCCAAATTAGCTCTAATACCAAATGTTGAAGATCAAGATAAAACTTTACAATGAAAATATGTAGATAATTTCATGCATTCAAATAAATAGATAGTAATAAATAATAGATATAAAAATATTACAATAAAGATGCACACCATAACTCAATAATTACATGGAGAAACCCTTGTGGAAAAAAACTCCACAACCAAAGAGATCCAAGACTTGTATTAATCCTTCAAATGAGTTACATCAATACAACTTCTCCCTCTGAATCACTGCAATACTTCATTGCTTCAACAACCTATAACTTAACTTGTTTTCCATTCAACTCAAGCACTAAATATATAGGCATGGGAGAAAACACAAATCAAGAATGGTTTCTAAAACCATTTAGGCATAAATCACAACAATAAGAAATTTCCTCTTCCAACTTGTGATTTTATCCATTTTTTAAGTAATGTGTAAATGCAACTAAAAAATCTTCTTTATCTTTTTCCAAGCTCACATTTAACTTCTCGTTTTTCATGCTCTTTCTAATTTGACAATTAAAACACTTTGCAAGTTGTCATAGTTGCATTTAGTAACTTTCATGACAACTAAAAAATAATTACAAATTGTCAATTAATAATTAAAAAACAAAACAAGGTTGAGATATTTTCTCAACACTAAGAAGGTAAGATCAACACCAACAAACCCAATTTAAAAATCTATAGAAACCTCTTGAGTAATAAAATTTATCTTTTCTCTACTCCAAATTATTTTTTTCCTCATTACCTCACTAGACATTACTAATAGTTGCAATCCTGGCTAACTTCTTATTCATGAACCCTTAATTTTATCACTCTTAGGATTTGAAAGTTCAAATAGAGCTTCATTCTTATTAGGGTTCATATTTTCCATATTATGATGGGATTTTTGAATAGGAGTGAAACTAGAGTTCTTCAAGAGCTTTTTCTTAAGGCTTCTTCTCAATTTTATCTTTGGCATTTGGTGGGATTGGGTAGGAATCTTTAGAAAAATTGGTTTTCTTTAAAGGTAAGGTAATTTCTTGAATATTATGAATTATATCTTGTGTAGGGGCATAATAGAGGTTAAAATAATAGAGATAGTGAATTAAACCATGGTGGAAGGGAGGTTTATCTTCATTTATAATGGAGGGCTCTAACAAGGATAAAATAAAGAAAGGGTAGTTGATAATATGTTGGTACCTAAGATGATCAAGTCAAGGGAAGTGATAAGAATACACACAGCCAAACCTTCCTTCAAGATAAATATTTGATCAAATACCAACCTACCTCTTCCTATGGTGAAGGGAGATCTTCCCATTTGTAGCCATTTTGAGAAGTGGTTGAATTCTCTCCCTCTCCAAAAAAATAGTTGAACTCTCTCTTTACTTTGTCCAAGCCACTTAACTTTATGACTCTTGCAAATGACTCCAGTGGCTCAACTAATCATTTATTTAGAAGTTGTGAACTTGATTCCTCCCACAAAAACATTCCATTCCTTCCAAGAAAGAGTGAATTGGTGAGATAACACTTTGTCATGACCTTGCATTTCTTGAAAATGTGATGCTATTCCACCAAAAAAATCTCTAAAGAATCATCTTACTCTACAATTTAACACATGAAGAAAGTTCAATTCAAACCCATTCTCCCTCCATGATATTAGTAAGAAGCTTTTCTTAATCCAAACTACTAAAAATTATGATTCAAATCTGTCAAATTTGAAGTACTAAAAAAACATAAGAGAAAAATATTATTATTGCATAGAATGCTCTAAGAAAGGTAGGGTATCAACTCATTATCACTAAATTGAGTGTCGTAAGATAAATAATATTATTATTCCTTATGTGAGCTCTCTTTAGAGTTGAGAAAAAAAATGATTCTCTCATGTAAAGGAGAGTAATATTTAATGAGTGATAAAGAGGACCTTTGGAAGCATTATTACTACAACACCTTTATATCCCTTTATTATAACTATTACTTTGAAGTGGAAAATGGAATTGAGATCAAACAAGGGTTAGCAATCAATAAAACCCAAAATAAAGAAGATCAAATCCCACTTACAAAATGAAATTGAGTGCATACATGGTTAGAAATCAACATAAACAATGAAAATTAAATCAAAACAAGAAAACCAACCAATGTACAAACCTTGCATTCTATTTTAATGGTGATGGGATGTTGGAGTGCTCGATCAAGAAGCTCTCATGATTGCAAAAGCATGACAATTGATGACCTAAATGATGATAATTGCTCAAATGCTCAATGATAATTGCTATGCTCAAGTGCTCAAGAATTTAAAGTGTTAAACAAATGATCTAGGTATCTAATAATGAAGGAGGGATGTTTCTTTTATAGATTTTTATGTTTGTCATCAATGGTTGAGATTAATCCTTAAAGACCCATGAATTTGAGTGAATCAAGGAAGATGAGGGAGCAAAATCAATTTGAACTCAAAATATCTCCACAATTTTAAGAGAATTGGTTGAGGATATTTGAAATGAAGGGTGAAGATTAGATCAAGAAATGAAGGGATGAGAATGAATGAGAGGATTGAGATATTTTAGGATATTTTAAAAAAGAATATTCCATGGGAATATGCCTTTGAGAGGGAAAATTAAGACAATGAAATAATTCAAGATTATTTAATTATGGAAGATTGGAATATTCTTTATTAAAAAGGAATATTCTAAATGAATAGGATGGGAATTAGATAATTAAATAATTCAAGATTATTTAATCATAGGATATTAGAGGAAAATTAGATTTATGGATAATTAAATAATTAAAATTATTCAATTAGGGGAGAGAATAGGAAAATTAGTGAAATAGGATGAATTAATTAAATAATTTGATATTACTTAATTAATAAAGGGAATAGGTGAAAATAATAGAAAATTATGTTAAAAGGGGAATTAGTAATGCAAGTGATAAAAATGATGTATATGCAAGCTCAAGGATGAATATGTTGAAAATGCAATATTAATGATGTGTGATACAAATTAGGTAATTTTACATGTCTACATTTTTCCTTTCTTTGAAGCGAGGTACCTGTTGTGTTGCTTCAAAGAATTTATTGTTCAAAATTAAAATTTTTGAAAATTTTGATGCCCCATTGTGCCCTAGCGAGTGACGAAAGGACGATAGGACACTAGGTTTCGCCCTCGAGAGATTGGCTAGAAGAAATATTTTTTGGGTCAAGCTCATGACAAGAGTTCAAGACCAATTCAAATGAGAAGAGGACAAAAAACTAGGTCCTAGGGGTTCCAAAAAATATTTAGGATAGACAAGGATCAAAAGATGACCTAGGAGGGAAATCGCAAGAAAAACCCTAGGGTTTGGGGGTATAGATAGGAAATTAGGCTCAAATTATCCTCATTTACCTAACGCACCACATCGAGAAAATCTAGTTCATTAGCACTAGTGGCCAATCGGTACAGGACTTGTGGTATGTACTACTTAATATTTTTTTGCATAGAGATTGAGGAATTTAAATTCTTAGCTAAAGGTAGGCTAACAAATGCAGTGATCTAAGGATTTTCGCAATTGTGCACGATAAGGTCACATTTGCATTCACAAAAGATCGTATTTTCCAAAGGAGGCCACATGTGCAAAACTTGATTGTGTATGCCAAAGGCTAGCGTGTATGCATTGTTGTGGTTGCAAAAGGTGACTGTGTTTGATTTTAATAAATGTGAATAGCACTTTAATGTATTTTCTCAAAAGCACACATTTGACTATTCATATAGTGACATGTTTGCATAAACTGGCATGTTTGCTTAGTTAGTTGGAAAACTTACGATTTTTTAGCTAATTTTTATATTTTTGACATCATTGGTGGTATGCTTATATGCAATGCTTCATCTTCTAAATGCTAGAGAGAAGAGGTGAAGGATTTTGGACAAGCTAGCTCACATTGGTGACTTTGAGATCCAGTTCCTTGTTGGACTACACAATATAGTCTTCATGCCAGAGATTAGAGTGCACAAAGCCATGATGACTATGCTTGTGGAGTAATGGAGGTCGGATACAACCACATTCCATCTTCCCACATGAGGTACAATGATGCTCAAGGATGTATGGCACATCCTCCAAATTCCCATTGACAGAGCTTTAGTGTAGTATGATGTGGATCGGGGAGCAACACTGATGGCAAGATTGCTTGGAGAGGATCAGCGTGTCATTACCGACAGACAGATCAACCTATAGCCCTAGTTCAGAGAGGTTCATTAGATTACTATCATTCTTGTTGGATTGATCATGTGGCCTTTGATTCCTGATAAGTGATCTTGCTAGTTTCCAATTGGATGGGGAGTTGTTACAAAGAGCATTATCATTCAAATTACTATATGTGCATGGGGATCCTACGTATTAGCACATTTGTATCATGATATGTAATAGGCTTGTTATAGAGGGGCCACCAACATCTCAATAGGTGTCACTTTGTTACATGTTTGGGCCTGGGAGAGGATTGCTATCACATGACCAGAGGGGATCAGAGAGAGGGATGATGGAGATCCCTATTCATACAAAAATACTTTGATTTTCTAACATACAAGTAACTAAGATGACTGCACTATTGGCGAGACATTTTTGATGATATGACTCAATTTATATGGAGACCATAGATCAAATGCAACGTATAGAGAGACAACCATCTCCATATGACCTTTTGTAGACAAACCTATTGGCGAGCTCACTAACTTGTCAATGTGGTAAGCTTGTCAAGGTAGTGGGATGTTTGAAAAAATGCCTCATAGAAATGGGTCTCATGGATGCACCATGAGACCCAATTTCTATGAGGCATTTTTACAAACAACCCACTACCTTGTCAATTCTACCGCATTGACAAGCTAGTGATAGTGAGCTCACTACCTTGTGAATGTGGTAAGCTTGTCAAGGTAGTGGGTTGTTTGAAAAAATGCCTCATACAAATGGTTTCTCACAGTGGGACCCCATTTCTATGAGGCATTTTTTCAAACAACCCACTACCTTGACAAGCTAGTGAGCTCACTACCTTGTAATGGGGACCTTGGAATCAGGTATGACATATATCAAAACACAAAAGGGGGGGATTTTCATGAGTGTTATGGTTGCAATTTCCTTAGTAGACACATGTGAAATGTGGATGCATAGACAAGGAACATGAACTATTTGACAAAATGCCTCCACCAAGATGAATAAACAAGTGTAATAAGAACACAAATAAAATGGAAAGCTATTTTTTTTTAAGTATTTCTACCTTGAAAGAATTTATTGAATGTGACTTTGCTATGTATCCATTTTCTAACATATGACCTGCCAATATAATGTCCACAAATAAACGTGTATGCAAAATGTGGTAGCATAGAAAAATCTCACATGAATCTTTTGATGGAATGCCTTAAAGAATTGTGGTCTCATGAAATGCCATGATTGCAAGATAAGCAAAAAGTGGATTTTTTAAAAGAAATTACAAACTTTCAAGAAGATACAATTGGCTTGAGTATAAATACAAATTCCACAACTTTTGTCAACATCCTACCTTTGGAACAAGGTATCCAGGCATCAATCAAATCATTGAAAGAAAGGGGGATTGTTTGAAAAAATGTTTTGGTAGACATGTATGGAAAATTTGGTAGCATAGACAAGGTAAGTAGCTATTTGAAAAAATGCCTCAAAGAAATGTGGTCTCATGGTGATACAAATAACCAATGTGTGATGTTAAATTTTGACAATTCAATCACAATTAACATTGCAACACTACAAAAATTGAGCTTGAATTGAGATATATCAAATTCGATGTGAAAACTCTGTTATTTCCTCCTTCCTAAGTTGGCAAACCATAAAAAGGTGGTGGAAATTTCATGCAAAGGTGGTAGAATGTGAAAACTTTGCATGTGCACTTCTCAACAACATCAAAAAGCTTCTTTTTGTCAAAACACATGCATAAACAAGAGAATAACAAAGCATTTGGACCTAGATCATGGGTGTGCTAACTTTTTTACCATTTTTAGAGAAAGCCAAACCACACTCACGTTATAACGTGTGCATAATTTTTCTTGCTATACAAAAAAACTATATCTCAACTTCTTCAAAAGACACTCATGTTATGAAAATGTTGATTTTTATAAAGGTTTCCTCTCTCTCTCTTTAGCCATCCATCCCTCCTTAGCCATCTAGGTCTCTCACTTAACACTAAACCCTCTCCCAAAACCCTCAACCATAGACACTATTCCTTAAACCCTAATCCCTCAACTTAAACCCTTATCTCTCTCAAGTATCTCCCTCTCACTCCCTCTATCTCTCTCTCATCCCTCTATCTCACACTCCATATCTCTCAACTATCTCCCTCCCACCTCTCTCTCTCTCTCTCTCTCTCTCTCTCACACACACACACACACACACACACACTCCCTCTCTCACTCCCTCCCTCTCCCACTCCCTCTCTCTCGCACTCCCTCTCTCTCCCTATCTCTCAATTCTCTCCCTTCCACTTGCCTCTCTCTCTCAGGCCTCTCCCTCTGACACCCTACCTAGATAACTCTCTCCCTCTCCCTCTATCCCTCCCACCATACCTAGATAAGTCCCTCTCACTCCAACCCCCCTCTCCCACTCCCTCTCTCTCTCTCTCAAGTCTTTCCCTCCCACACCCTCTCTCTCTATCCCTCTATCTCTCTCCCAATCTCTCTCTATTACACCCTCTCTCTATCACACTCCCTCTCCCTTTGGCATCGTACCCTAGAAAACTCTCTCTCTTACTCATTCTATCTCTCTCTCACCCTCTCTCTCACTCCCTCTCTCTCTCCTACTCTCCCTCTCTCTCCCTATCTCTCAGTTCTCTCCCTTTGGCACCCTACCTAGATAACTCTCTCTCTCTCCCTCTCTCTCATGTCTCTCTCTCCCTATCTCTCAGTTCTCTCCCTCTAGCACCCTCACCTAGATAACTCTCTCTCTCTCTCTCTCTCTCTCTCTCTCTCTCTCTCTCTCTCTCTCTCTCTCTCTCTCCACCCCCCTCTCCCTCTCCCTCTATCCCTCCCACCCTACCTAGATAAGTCCTTCCCACTCCAACCCCTTCTCTCCCACTCCCTCTCTCTCTGGTCTCTCCCACCCACCCCCTCCCTCTCTCTCTCTCTCTCTCTCTCTCTCTCTCTCTCTCTCTCTCTCTCTCTCTCTCTCTCTCTCTCTCTCTCTCTCTCTCTCTCTCTCTCTCTCTCTCTCTCTCGCTATCCCTCTCTCCCTCCTTCTCTCCCTCCCACCCTACCTAGAAAACTCTCTCTCTCTCTCTTACAATTCTCCCTCCCTCTAAATATATACATACATACATACATTTACATACACACTTACATATATACATACGTACATACAATGTTACATACATACATACATAAATACATACATTGATATATACATACATACATATAGGCATACATACATACAAACATACATACTTACATACAAGCATGCATACATACATACATACATACATACATGTCATATGAGCATACATGCATACAAATATATATACATACATTTAGTAGACTAGAATTGCATACATGCTCATGTTATGTCTTGCTTAGGAAACTCAAGCACAAACACAAAAAAAATGTCAAAACTATGAAATAACTGAGCACGTTATAATGCGCTTGTGTTATTTCTTTCTTTGGGAATCCCTAATCCTTAGGCTTGGTATTTGCTTTGGAATACCAACCCAAAGGCTTGGAGTACCTTCCCAATGTCCAAAGACATGTTTTTTCAAATTCTACAATATTTCACATAATTGTGTTTGTGTTAAGCATTAGGTTTGTACATGTTTCAAGGTCGAAAAAATCAAACACTTGGGTAATGTTAGGCTCTCTCTTAGCTATCTAATGATGTAATTTTTTCACATTTGAAAATGTTAAGCCTTTTATCTTTAATTTATTTTGTTTGTGTGTCTGTTTTTTGGCAAAAACCAGTGTTTGGTATTTTTTTCTTTATAAATTAACCGTTCATTGAAAAATTACATTTTTAGAAACTAGGATCCGTTCTACACATATTAAAAAGAATGATTTTCAATTAGTTTTCAAAATTTATAGGGGTAGCATAGCCAAAATTATGTTTTTCAGGAAGTGTCCACTTTGAAAATTAGTAAAAAATTTAATATTCATTAAAAAATTATCAAAAAAATCAGGTATAATCTATATGTTGTTAGCTAATTTCTCACTGAAGCAATTTTAAAAATACCAAAAAAAATTAACCTTTTGAGGGAGCCACAAAAGTCGTTATGTTATGCTTTTTGACGAAAACAACACCAATTTATGTGGCTCCCTCTTTTGAACCCCTTAATCTCTACCATTTTAAAAAAATAGTAGTTGAGAAAGTAGACTCGGAGCACTACAATCATTGTTTTTGTTTCGTCTAAATTTTTTGAGTGTAACTATCCTCAGTTTCACATCCAAGGTTAGTATTTCCTGATTTCAGGGAAAAAAAAGTGGCCACTTAAGACCCCTTTTTGGCCCCCCATCTTTTTGCACTTACCCACCTACTAAGCGAGTTGAGCTTGCCCTAATGCAGTTTGTGCTTCTATTTCACACTATATTTTTTGGAGGTGGTTAATAATATCTAGTTGTTGATCTAATTCTCTTTCCCTATGCTCAATTTTTGATTGAGCAACTTGATCAACATCATGAATAGAGTCTCTACTTCTTTTTTAGTTCTTGGAGATGAAGTAGGAGAGTTGTTATGTCTATTTCTCCTTATATTTATCATATGTGAAGGTAGAGGTAAATTCCTATATATATTTAATGTATGTAGATTTTGAGCTGCATCTTTATTCCTTTCATTAGCATTTGTCTATTTTCTAAATCTACCAAAATCATGGCTAAAGATTCTCCTACTAGTTTTTATCAAAGTAACAATTGAATCGTCTCATGTGTATTCATTATACTCCTGGATTCTCATCCTTCCATTTCTCTCATTTCCTTCTTTTATCAAAGGAAGTAGTCTCAAGCATTTCCTGACCTTTAGATCACTGATATCTTCCCTTTCTTTTATCTTATGAGGTTAACTTTTAGATCTTCCTTAATAGAGTTGCCACTCCTGAAAAGGAAAAAATAATCTAGATCAACAAATTTTGATTCTACTAAGTAGTAATACTTTCCTAGCTGTAGTATGGTTATTGATTAGCCTAGTTCTTCAAGTTGAGTCTTTATTTAACTATCCTCAACAATAACACCATTTTGTTGGGTCCCACAATTGCTACTCCACTTCCTAGAACCAAATATCACTCACAAGGCTAGGGTTTTCATCATACAAGTGAAATCATCTCATAAACAAATCATGGAATGTTGACTTCTATGAATATATTTTAATTATAAGATACCATACAATTTAAATATCCCTTTTGTAGTCATGAAAGTGACATTGAAATTAATAGGACAACAATAAACCCTTGGCACTATCTTGATCATCATTTACCCAAGAATGCACTTATGAATGTCAAATGTCCTTGAGATCGATCATTAAACCTTATGGAATTCTTAGAGTTTCAAGAAATTAAATAAATTATATTCATATGGATTCATGGCCAAGATAGGGATGTTATAAATAGGTGAAATAGGGGTATCCACTTATCTTTTGGCTATCCTAAACCACTTTTTGCAACCCTATCACCATCCTCATCTATGTTATCAATATCCAAAATGTTTTTCATGAGATCCTTATGTTTCATTGACCCATGATGAAGATTATTATATTCAAGGAGATAAAAGGGATCATTTTTAGCATCCAAAATCATAAAGAATGCTACCATTAAGGTTCAACAATCCTAAAATCAATCATAGTATAGTATGAATGTCATAATAAAACATAGGTTGGTTATCCTATGTCAAAGACTACACGAGGTTTATTAGAATATAAAGAGTTGAATCGCAATATGCTATACAAATCATATCACAAAATGATCTAAGGAATTATATAAAATCTACATAATCTTCATGCTAGAACAATTAATAAAAGCTTGTGATTTACAATAAGAAAATTTATCATAAATAAACATAAGAGGCTATCCTAGTATGGATACCTCTATACACAATGGTAAAAATATCTTATAAATGGAAATATCATTAGACATGGTCTTAGTAAAAGGAAATCATATCAATCAAGAGCTAAAACATGTCATAAGAGGCATTGGGAGAGTCAATACTATCACACTCCTACATGACTTACATGAAAGGGTAAACACTAACTACAAGGGTTACTTTATGTTTAAGATCTAGAATGTTTGTTAACATTATCTTTAGGTAAAATGTATTTGAGTATGTGTCCATATTTTTTAATTAAAATGAATGCAATACATTATATTTCAATTATTTTATAATAATGTAAGGTTTACCAACAAACTTGGAATGAAACACAACCATCACTATACCTTTTTTTTGTCTCTACTAGTGTCTTGATGGCCTTAAGGCCCCACTATATAGTGAGTTGGCAATGTGTCAATATTTGATACATAGTGGCCCAATAAATGATGTAGGCACTATGTATCTTATTCCCCAATTGATTTTCTACTATTTTGGATTTAGATTAAGTGAGTCCCAATTGCTAGATGTGTAGAATTTTAGGCAATATATTGAGAGTCGACACATGGACTTTGAGATTGGCTTGTAGTCAAAGTCGTAATATTTTTGTGTGTATTAAAGGTGTTAATGGAGGATAACTCTTATCTTGTGGAAACATGTCACCATAAGACTGAAATGGCATTACTAAATTTTTTATGCACATTATTTAGTGTATTGTTTCCTCTACTGTCAAATCCAACATAGTTTCACCCTATGATCAATGCTCCATGCAAGAATGAACTTGAAACAAAAGGGACTTAGAGTAATAAAATTAAGAATCTAGCATAATGTTTAATATATGTCCATGGGCATCGATAAGGAATTTTGAGTGGATCCATCTATTGTTCACCTATCTTACTATACAACATGTATCCTCAATTTATATGAACCATAATAACAAATGTGTTTACCATTATTGTAATAAATAAACCCCAATTTTAAGACATGCATGTATTACATTACATATTGGTTGATAGTGAAAAGAAACATTCTCGATATATTTGGCATTCTCTAAAGGTGCACAAATATCCAAAGTGTAAGGTGTAGATTTATTCGATAGGTTTTGGAGTGCATGCACACCCAATAGAATATTTTGACAAGAAACTTGTGTTTCTTTCATCGGGATATATTTTGATATAAAACTATTTTGTAATTTGATTCCCCTTAACCCAATGAGCTAGCCAACTACCCAATGCCTTTTGTCCTACTTGCCACCTTGCCATTGTTGATCTAAAGTAGCACAAACACTAATCATTAGATGTGCTCAAGCTTTAACAAAAAGAGAGGTCATGTGTCAACTAGATAGGGTAGAATAGCCTTATTAAATGGTGTGCAACATGTAAATAAAGTCTAAACTCACTGATCTACATGATGCCTTGGTCGATACTCCATGACAATGGAGTTGGAATTAAACAAATCTTAGACATTGAGATATGCAATATTTAGTGAAGTTAAATGACTATGTTATTGAAATGTGGGATTACTTTGTAATAAGGGACTTTATTTTATAAGTCAAATATTTAAACCAAGTCTAAAGGGATATAATATAAACATTTGTCAATCTAGATGTAAAAAATCAATTTTATTGTGCTTCAAAACAAAGAAAATGATAAGACCTCAAATCATATAGCCTATCATACTTAGAGAGAAAAATATACATTCTTATTTGTTAAATAATGCACACTTTTCTCTATAATATACTTTTCAAACATTATACCATGAAATTTTTTAAATAGATTGTTCAATTCTATTAATCTCACAATCAACAATTAAATACTCTTTAAAAACTAAATAAATACAATAATAGCCTCTTATTTAGTTATTACTTTTGAGGTACATTAAAGATTATAGAGGAAAAGATTTCTGATACAAATCAATCTCTTACTCCGGAAAGAAAACCAAAGTTACGAAGCTCAATATTAGAAAAATTATTGGCTGTTCCTCTGCAGCGTATTGGTAGACCTTAAAATTAGGTACCATGCGTACAAGAGTTCGAACTCAGCCAGGGAGGGCTGCAAAAGATATTACTAAAACAGGCGGTACTCTCTAGTACCCCATCCTTTTTAAAATAAATAAATATAAGAATTGTCTTAAACATTTTTAGTCAAACTATTGCACAAACTGAGCCTCCATACCACTTAAGTGACCTCTGTCGATCTTACCAATCAGAAGCTTCCCAACAAATAGTCTTACATAATATGTAGGTAATGGTATATTGCAGCTCAACTGACCACCTCTTATCTCTTTGCCATGTAAGACTACAAACCTTATGTGTCAGGACCCAAATTTTGTCACAGATATATGAATTTATTCTCACAATTCAGCCCTCCCTCCAAATTTTAGTGTAAGTTGCTAAGGTATTCTCTGTAGTGCTAATAGTTTCTGGCCATCCTAGCTCGAGAAGTGTTAATAGTGTAAGTTTCTAAGGTATTCTCTATTTTGTAAAGTTTATGAGGTATTCTCTGTAGCGCTAACAGTTTCTATCCATGCCTAGATTGAGAAAGGGTTAATGGGAACAGGAAAAAGGAGGTGGGTGTTGTAGAGCAGGATTGAGTGGGATTCTTGCAACTAGAGACTGACTTAGTATAGGTCTGAATCCCACTGTGTTTGAAGTCAGGAATATGAGTGGAACAAAAGATTTGCATCATGAAAACCACAGAACCCTCGTCCTGGCTATCAATTCATTGATTTTCCATGGCCAAGCCATGTTACAACCTTTTTCACCCAATTACTCCCAGGTTATGGATTATTTTACCAGTTATGCAAACAATTTTGGACTGCTGGATTCCATTCTGTCTAATGCAAAAGTGATGGAGATTCGATATATTGGCAAAGAGAGTGTTGCATTGCATCTACCAACAGATTCTCCACGGAGGTACGTACACTAGTAATCTTTTGAGGGTTCTGTTTGTCTCATTATCTCTACTTAGGGTACCTAATTCCTAATAATGAAAAATGTACAGGTGACCAAACGGGAGGTTGCAGTTCAAAGTGAATGGCAACAATGGAATTGCAGAACAGAAGAGGATTTGATGTTAAATGGAGTATTTTTTAGTGCGTCAGGTGTGGGAGAATCCTCAAGTTATTTAAAAGCTTCTAGGAGAGAGGATCTGATAGTTGAGCAACCTAACTTTGCGCTTCTCAAAATCCTAATCTTGAAACACAGCCTTTGTCGCTTGTGGATTATCTCACCGGAGCTGCAGGTGTTCTCACCTGCTGACAAAACAGAGACCCAGTTCAATCAATCACTTCTGCTTTTTAATCATAAGAGCTTCCATTCTTACCCCACAATCCAGCATATGCAACACTTTCATTTCCAATCTATCGAATCTCTACCACTTTTGTATTAAACAGAATACAATCCAGCAGCCCAAAAATGTGTTGCATAGGAGTGATTGGGTAAAGGGTAGTAACATGGCTTGGCCATGCAAAATCAATGAATTGGTAAGCAGGACGCGGGTAATGACGTTTTCTTGATGCAAATGTTGTGTCCCACACCCATATTACTTGTTTAACTTCAAACACAGTGGGATTTAGACCTGTACTGAGTAAGTATTTAGTTGCAAGAATCCCACTCAATCCTGCTCCCACAACACCAACCTTTTTTTCCCTATACTGAGTAAGTATTTAGTTGCAAGAATCCCACTCAATCCTGCTCCCACAACACCAACCTTTTTTTCCCTATATCCATTAACCCCTTCTCGATCCAGGCAGAAACTGTTAGCGCAACAGAGAAAACCTTAGAAACTTACAAAACAGAAAGAGCTCAGGCAAAAAGAAAGATATTAAGCATATTATGTAAGTATGCAATTTTCAGTGACTTCATGAAAATGAGAATTGTGCTGTGTTTTGTCTATATTCTATTGCACCTAGAAATACCTTTCAGTCGACCTTAATTATGAGGAGCTGGGCAATTTTCTTTAACATAAACATGTTAGAGACCCTATTAAATACAGATTTTAAAACGGGCATTTCATTTCCGTTATATACTTTTATGACCAAGATGGGGCTTGCTCATGTTAACGTAATTAAAATATTTCTAAAACTGACTCTTTATTGCTGCAATAAAGATAGATTGGGATCGAATCGATGATCACAATATTTTTGTTTATTATTTATACAAAATACATGATAGAGATATGACACATATAAAATTGACCTATTAATATTTCAAACTAACACACATCATACATGGCATCTGGCAAATTCATGTCAGCAATTTACCATGGGAAAATTCACTGCCATGACAAATTCACCTCTAGAAAAATTCACCACCAGCAATTCACGGAAAATTAACAATTTTTAATATATATTGTTGTATAATTGGTTTATTAGAATAAAATAAAATATATTGAAAAATGTTTTCATTTTTATTATCATAAATCAAATTTTTTAATTGTATATTTCCACACGGTGAATTGCTGGTGGTGAATTTTCCTTGAGGTGAATTTGTCATGGTGGGGAATTTTCTGTAGTGAATTGTTGGCGGTGAATTTTCTTAGAGCCATCATACACATTACTCATTGAAAAGATTTTAAACCCTTTTTGTAATATTAAGCCCATAAATGGAAAAGATACACTTTAATTATCCTATATACACATGACACTTTAAAACATAAACATATTAATTGCCTCAACTACACATGAAACGACAACCCATAATAGAATAGTGTTTTTATGATATAAAGTCATTTATAAAGGAAATGAATTGCCAAGTGTCTCATCAAACAAAAGATATGCCCAATATCTCCTCTTTAACTTAATTTTATCAAGAGATATCTACCCAAATACTAGTCACTTCCTCCATGAATACCTACAAGCAACACACTTGAAGGTGTAAGGCTCACCAATCAAGCCATCAAAATAAGAGGACAAAAATTTATGACTTCAAACCAAACAAGCATTCAATTAGATCAATCAACTAGCAAACTTATTAACCGAATTCAAAATTGTAAACATTCATCGAATCCATCTATTCATCTCAAATGAATCAATCCACATAAATCAAATTCACCCAATCAAATGAAAGTCCATGGATCAACAACATGTCTTCTCATATTTTCCTACCAATACATCCATTTTCCTAGTTCAATTTTCCTACAACCCTTCAAAAAATTCTTACACAATTCAAATTGTGCATTGTTATCTACTCAAACATATTTCAAATTGCACACTATTATCTACTCAAACATAGTTCAAATTCCATTATATTATCTAGGGTGATCCCACAATAGTGGTTTACAATTTTTGGCCAAATTGGACACTGAAATAATTTTTTTTACCTAAATCTTCACATTTGGGCACCTATAGCAGCTAAACAGTGAGGAATTTGAAGATGATGCAAACTATATTTTCATGAAATTTTGTCTATATATTCTAAATATATTTTTTTCAAATTTTTTAGAATCAGATTGTACTTTTTTTCCATCTCCCTCCAAAACTAGATTTTTTCAAAAAACAACATTTTTAAAAAGTGACGCTCACCGTATAAAGCATAACTTTTTTTCCATGAAGGATAAAATTCTAATTCTTTCGAATTTAGATTCATAACTTTTATATCTAGTGCTTCCACTTGGTTAGATAGTTTTTTATTGAATATTTTTCTTTAATCAAGTTTTTGAATTCAAACCAATTATAATTCAGACATAGCGACCGTATAACAATAACTTTTTTGTATGTATCAAAATTCAATTTTTTTCTTTGTTGGATCAAGGACTTCAATATATGGTGCACTAATATTTTTATTTTATTTTTTAATAATCTACTATTTTTCCACATGTAGAAAAGAGCTTGATTTTTGAAAAACCTACATTCACGAAATAAAAAATAAATATAATAATAAAATTAAATTTATTTAAAATTATACTTTTTGGGAAGCTTATAATAAGGACTACATACTTACAAAAAATAATTTTTTAATGAATTCATTTTATCTCCCAAAAGGTAAATCAAAAGTGGTTTTTTATCAGCATTTTGATAGGTGTAAAGGAGACTCCGTTATAGGTATGGTTTAAAACTAGCAGGGTTCTATCCAAGGGGGATTGATTTAAGGTTGTTTTATTAAACCCTCTTCAATTGTAATTCTTTAAATGGAACCTTTTAAGGCTTAAATCATTAGATTTTCTAAAAATATGTGAATTCAACAAAAATCAGTTCCTCCCATAAATTGTAAACCAGCTTTGTGGGATCACCCTCTACTCAATCAACTATAAGTTCAAACTACACTGTAAATGTTTATCTTCTTTATATGCTTAGTAAATTTATGACTTCAAACCAAACAAGAATTCAACCAAATCATTTTCAAGTTTTATGTTGATTATAAGCAAACAAGTTTTATGTTAAGTGTTTCAAATATGTCTTTCATTTTTCAATGACATTTCATTCTCAAATGACAAACATAAATCAAAAAAATCTATTTAAATTCTAAATCCTACATCACAAAACATGATACACAAATATTATACTATTAGACAAGACAACTGAGAGGGGAGTGAATCAATTGTAGCAATGTTAACAATCAAAACCCTCAACATAAGTTAGATATACAAGCATTCATATAACCTTTGCACTAGAAGTGTGATTAATCATTAAGAGTAGAAACATAAACTAGAAGCAACAAAACCATACACACAAGAACACTAGATTTACATGGAAAACTCAATGAGGTAAAAACCACGATGATGATTAGCTCACAATATAAAGAATTCTAAAATTGAATACAAAGGCTCACTACTAGAAATGCTCACTTTCAAGACAAGACACACTGTCCAATGAGGGCTCACTGCCAGAGAATTACAAAGAAGATAGAAGAGAGTTGTTAAAAAGAGAAAACTATCTTAGTGTCGGCTCACTGCCTTCAGGAACTCAACACTTCAAAATTCACATTGATCTACTTAAAATCACATCGCACATCACTATCTCGCATCTATCTTGTCTTTCACAAATGTATCTCAACACATGCTTATACCATATTCAACCTTGAAACCCCCCCAAGGTCAGCCATACACAATTTGTAGTTACAAAGTCAAATTAGGTTGATACAAAAGCATTCCCACAGTGGAAGAGAATGAGAGAGACCCAAACACATTCTTAATGAGGACCTAAATGATTTCTAATACACCTCAACATGCTTCTATGAACTTCACAAGTAGTGCTTAACATAAGGTCAGCCAACACCCATGCAAACACATAAAACAATTAAGTACACACATCCTTAACTTAGTCCAATATTTTTGAACAACAAACTTCACTTGAACATGATCTGGAGTATGCAATTTGAACACATGTATATATTCATCCAAAATATTTGCAACAAACTTCACTTGAAAAGCATGATCATTTGGTACATTTGAATAACCCTATCAGCCACTATAATACACTATCTAGCTAAAAAACTCATCAACAACAACACCAAATTTCAAATCCTCTTGAACCAAGAAGGAGAACAACCTTATCAACATATTCTCAGAGTTGCAAGTCCTGAAACCAAAATGTGGAGAAATACATAGCAAATACATTTCTCCTAGACCACAACTAGACACACCGAAATGCACAGATCACACACTGGTGAAAATATCTCGCACTATACGATGATCTAGAAGCCCAAATTCTAGATATAGAAACTACCAATAGCTATGATAAATACCTCATATCCACACAAGCATAGCATCAACTTGAAAGAAACTTGAAGCACATCCTAGACTACACACTAAATACCTGCATAACATTGTTTTCACTATTTATCAAATTTTCTCAAAAGCACTTGGAGACCAAGTACCAAAGACATCAATTCAACACATTACTTCACTCTAACACCCTTCTAGACATAGAAACATAAGGATAATTTCATGTACTCACAACACTTCTTCAACATCTCAACTATACATGCACAAACTGCAAACCTTCTTTATTACAATTTTCTCAATATGCTCGACATATGCAGTCAATAACCAGCTTCCATACACATAGTTGGCATCAATGACAACAAAAACCAGTTGATATCAATGACAACACCTTCATACTTGAAACATATATAATATAAAATGTAGCCACTACAACTAATATAGTAATAATATACTACTATTTGTAGGTTCAAAGGAGAAAGATACATATCATCTTTACTGGCCAAACCTATTTAAACTATAAACACTACATCACAAAACATGACAAACAAAATATTATACAAGAAAAATTGTAACTACTATAGCTAATATAGTAATAAGATGATACTATCCATAGGTTCAAAGGAGAAAGATTCATATCATCTTCTATGGCCAAACCTATTTAAACTCTAAACCCTACATCACAAAACATGATAGAAAAATATTACACAAGACAAACTATAACTAGTATAAGTTCATATTACCTTCTCTCAAACAAAAATCATGAAATTCAAATTATAAAATAATCTTTTATTCAACCATCATTGTGATCTACCAAACTATTGTTACAAATTGGTACTTCAATGGTAATCATAATGGTATAACAAAAAAAAAAATTATTTGTGATTTAGATAAAAAAAATCAATCCTACCTATGTTCAAACCAATTAAACTAAATATTGATCTTTGTTGTTCACTTGAATGGATATGCTTAACTATCCACCTCACTATAGTTGTGATAAAGTAAACAAAAAATTCTTCTTGTCACATAGAAGTCCACTTGGACCTTGGAAGTTAGGTTGCACCACTTTGCAAGCCTATATCTATTACTTCATAGGTAACCAAAAACTTGGGTCTTTCTCTCACATTGCACTTCATGTGGACCTCACAAGATAGGGTGCCCCACTGTGGGACTACAATAATATTTGTAATTTATTTTTTAAAAGTAATTTCTTCACTTTTGTCCTTTATATGGCTATAAATGGAAGGTGAGGTTGTCATACATTGCTTCATCTCTATTATTTTGGATTTTTTTTTTTTAATTCATCTACTATATACTTGGTTTATTTTAGTTCTTTGTTATTATTATAATATTCAAAGGTACCTTATTTGTTTGTATAATATTTAGTTTAATGCTTAAGGCTCTTTCTTTCTCTAACTTTATACTAAAAATATCCATAAGATTCTAAATTTTAAAACTAATATTGAAGGGTGTTTGTTCCACAATCTAATTTATTGAATGTGGCTCAATAGGAGTCACTTTTATTTTCTAACAATCAATGGGTGGCTTCTATATCTCTATAGATGAAGGAGAAAGCTAACATGCAAACCTAGAATGACACAAAGAGATTGAGGATAACACTATCTCCACAAAAGAGAGGAATATGCTTTCCAACAAAGGAAGAAACTCAAGATGTTAATTAAGTCACTCTACAATAATTTGAAGTATTTGTTCAAGTGAATGCAGTTGCTAGAACCAAGAAGATTGTAGTGTGGTGGGAGTGGACTAAAGAGGACATGGATTCAACTCTTTAATATGTTGAGGACAATGGGAGCTCAATAAGGAGTGAAGCAAAGAAATGGGGAATCCCTACCACCACACTCACCAACTAGTTAGTTGGTATTACATCAACTTCAAAGAAAGGTCCTCCTACAATCCTGATTATAGAAGAAGATGCATTAATTATTGAATGGTGTAAAGAGATGGTTGCAGTGAGCCACAGGCTTGGGATTATGAATCCCAAGGCAAAAGTTGCACAAATCTACCAAACACAACCCAACCTATTTAAGGATGGGTTGCTTGGTAAGTGTTTAAAAATACATCATCCTAAACTCACATTGAGGATAGTGGAAGTCCTTGCTAGAGATAACACACTAAACCTCAAGTTTGCAATGTTGTATACATTCTATATAAAATTTTCAAAAGCTTATGTTTCCAATTTATATGTTCCTCAAATAATATGAAATTGTGATGAAATTGGCATTGATGAAGGTAGAAATGGAGTGATGCAAGTGTTGTCAAAAAGAGGTAGCCGAAGTGTTTCCTACATCATACCAAAGAGTAGGAGTGGATTACCATTTACTGTTGTGTGAATGTTGTTCAAAGAATGCCATGTTTCTATCTATTCAAGGTTAAAAAGCAATTGAAACATTATATTGATGGCTATGAATCAAGTGTTTGCATGGCTACACAACCCCATGCATGGATGAATAAAGAACTATAATTTCTAAACTGGTTGCATCACTTTTCAAGATCATTTCTAGGTGGTATCAGTAGCCAATTCAAATTTGTTGAATTTTAATGGTTGTGAAATCCATGTTGTTGTAACAATAATTGAAGAGGCAAGGTTATTAGGGATTGACTTGCTAACACTAGCAACTCAATTAACATAAACTATAGTCACTAGATGTGAGTTTATTTCTACATCAAATTCTATTTTAAATCTAAAAGAGAAACGTGGCTAGCCAAGTTTCCTGATATTAAAATTAAGAGGGTAGAACTAGCACTACTTGGTAGGAAGGTTTTCAAAAAATCATTTATTGTTGCAAACATCATAACAATATTCAATACAATGGGTATATGGCCACTTTATCCTAATGCACTTATGGATGACACATGTATTCTAGTGACGTATTTTAGTTTAGCATACATGATGACATTTTCTTAATGCAAAAAATTATAATTATTTCAAGAGTTAATATTTCAAAAGTAGAAGTGGCAAAAAACTTGCTTACAGTAGGGGAATTACATCCTATGACACCTAAACTAGTGGTACAAGAATGCAATTATGCACCTAAAAGTACTTCTTTGGAGGCTAAAAATTGTGTTTCAATGGAAGAGACTTAGCTTAGCATGAGTAAAAAGAAGATGGACTTGTAGTCTTCCATCTTAACCAAGACAACCATCATGGTTACTAGAGGGTGTTATAAATTTGGAGAATTGACTTGCATTCCAAACAACAAGAAGACACACTTTCCTTCCCATCTCCCCTACCTAGATTGAATGTGTTTGAAATGGTACACCACTATGCTAATTTAGGAGGTTGGGATGATGAAGATAATGTTTTAGAGTTAAGAGAAATTCAAGATAATGGGATAATTATTCAGGAAATTTAACATATCACTAATGTAGAATTGAACTAGTCATTAGGTTCCCAAACCAACTCAGACATCACCAAATTCCTCAAACTACATGTTCACATTGTGAAGGAGAGACCAACAAATGTAGAGAGAAATGAAATTTATTTGAGCCAATAATTTCAACTCCTAATAGTAGATGATTACATGAACCTTATAATGGAACATGAGAAAAATAAGACATAAATTGAAGAGCTCAAAGTGAGAAAGAAAGAACAAATAGAGGAGATAAAGATAACATGAATCATCATAAGAGAAATAAACAAACAAGAAAATATAGATAGATACCTTCAAGGACAAGCAAGATAATGGCATAAAATATTAGAAAGGTAGGAAAGGGAATAGATAATGGTACAAGAGAGGATCCTAAGGGACCAACAAAGAAGGGAAAATAAATTTGATTTGGTGAGGAGGAATTTAGATAGACAAAGGTGTTTAAGAAATTAACTAAACCCTTTTACTTAAACAACATGCATTGTTTATGGATATGATGAGCATCCATGTCCCTCACAATTCTTATGGAGTGGATTCTATAGGTATGAAATATCCCATGTAACTAGCAGTCCAATTTTAGTTTTGACCCCATCTTTACTAGCACTCCAATTCTAGGTATGACCACATCTCATGTAAGTAGCACTCCAATTCCACTAAGGGAGGATAACATGAGTGGCATAACTTCACCAAGTAACCAAGAAACACCACACTCTATGAAATCTAGAACCCTAAACACCCTTGACCACCTTTTTTAAATTAAAACCTATTTTATCGCTTTAAGATCCATTAAAAAAGGGTTAGAAACCTTATCATGATTCTCTCCTAGGAAATTAGGATTTCTAGGGTTCGGATCAATGTGTACCACTTTGCAAATAAGGGTGAAAAATTAAGAGTTCTCCAATCAAGCTAAAAACTATAACACAAATATTCCAAAATAAAGTTTATGATGTGATGGCACATTGTAATGATCTTTTAAAATAGTGTGGGATGAGATGATGTCTTTTTTTTTAGAAACGAGCTTAGACTCATGGGCATGATGCCATGTAGTATTACATGAAATCAATTAGTTGTTTTTCCTACATTGTTTCTATTTGCACATCATAGTTATATTGGAATCATTTCATATATGGATGTTCCTTCATGGTTGTTATGAGTATATCATAATTAGACTACAATCACTTGCATATGGAGATGTACTACATGGTTGTATGAGTACATAGTAATTGAGTAGAATCATTTGAAAATATAGGAGAATCACATAATTTATATGGCTACCTATAAGGGTATGGATGATCGCATATGATAGTGCCTAGCCATGTCGACCTCTAGCCAAGTTATGCATGTGACTTTTGCATGCCTTCTCTATAAAGTGTAAGGTAATGAACCATGTGGGGAATTTTAATGAATTCAAATTATTATTATCACTTCTAAAATATGTTTTGTTAAATTAATGGGCAACTACAAAATCTAATACAATAATACCTACCCAAATTATTTTGTATGTCTTTAAAGAGGGTGTCTAAATTTTTAATTCACAACATATTATTACTATAAGTGCAACAACCAATGATGAAAGCATACATTAAATAGTAAATAAAGAATAATCTTTTTTATTTTTTGCTTTGCATTGTAATAAATTATATGATGTTTTATTGGGAATTAATTGTATTGTTGGAAGAGGGATATGCCAATGGAATAAAAAACCTATGGAGTGATACATACTTTAAGGGATGAGGGTTGACATCAAGGAAAGTAACAAAGGTAGGAAAGCTAGGAAGGTTGTACATCATAGATTTCAAAGCGAAAAAGAAGCACAAAGTAGGAACAAGCAACTAGGGAGGTTTATAAGGGACTAAGAGAAGCTTGAATAAGAGTGAATGAGATGAAGGGTATAAGAAATAATAGGGTGGAGGAATGTTAGGTTAACCAAAATGTATCTTAAATTTAGAGCTACTTCTAGGGATAAATGATTTTTCACCAAATTACAATATATATTCATCTATATTTTTACTTTCCCTTATTTTTATATCTATACATATAAATCATGCTTGAAACAATCTAGACAAGTATCATACATATATGTTTTATCCCAAAGAGACTAGCTATTAGAAAGTAAAAGAGGGGAAGAAAGTGCAACCGTAGTTCAATGGTTGGAGTAGAAAAAGGCTAACAAAAATGTTAGAAAATTAAACCATCAATATGCAAGTAACCTAGAGCACATTCTTGACAAAAAATTGGCACAATGTAGTGGAAACTACCATAGTGTGGTCACAATTATAACATAACAATAGTCACCTTGTATAGGAATGAAAATAGGATAAATGAGCTCTTGACTCAATAAAATTAGATCATGATAAATACTATCATTCCATGACGGTGAACAATACAAACTAGTTGTGACCTTTGAGTGTAGGAACACTTTATTTTTATAGTTTTGACACATTGGAATTCTAGTAATTGTGATAAGGGAATTTGCATACCCTTATCACACTTTTGTGTCCATTTAGCCCCTTTCCCAAGTGTTTTTTTGTACTATTTGACCCATTTTTTGCTACCCCATGTCACCCCCAGCCATTTCCCAATGTTCTATCTTTCCTAACCCCTATTGTGTGTCCATCCAATTTTTAGTTTTTAGTTTTATTTTTTCTTGGTCATATTTGTCCTATCCTTCATGATATCTCACCCTCATCTTGGCCACCTTTTTTAAGTAATTCAATTTAATAATTTAATGAGAAACTACCCATCAAACCTAGAACCCTAAACACCTTTGACCACCTAAAAAAATATTCAAATCCATTTTATCACACTTAGATCCATTGAAAAAGGGTAGGGAACCTTATCATGATCATCTCCCAGGAAATTAGGATTTCTAGGGTTTAGATCTTGATGCCTACCACAAGTTACAAATAAGGGTGAAAATTAACCTTGAAACCATATGTTTGGAAAAACATACAAGCTAATTTTAACCTTGAAATTAAATGTTTGTAAAAAAATTAAAATAAAGAGGTTTGATAATGTTTAGGAGGTCTTCTTTTCAAGTGAACCCACAAGCCACACTATAGTAGTTTTAATGGTCTAGATCTTTAGAAAACAAACCTTCAAGATAGTGACAATACATTCAAGGAAATAAAATCCACAAGACAAAAGATGCTAGAAAAAATAATTAAAATTAATGCTAGAGAAATAATGAAATAGAATCAAAATCAATATATAGGAAACAAACATCAAAGACCAAGGCACATATGCTCTAGGAGAAGTGCAAAAATTCTAGTGAAAGACACAAATAATAGGAAAGTTTAGTTGTACTAGTCCAATTAGTTGCATTGTTGGAAAAGGGATATGATAATGGAACAACAAATCTATGGAGTGAGACAAGATTTAAGGATGAGGGTAGACAACAAGGAAAGTATTGAAGGTAGGAAAACTAGGAAGGTGGTACATCATAGATTTCAAGGCAAAAAAGAAGCACAAAGTAGGAACAAACAAATACCTGGAGGTTTACAAGGGACTAAAAGAAGCTTGACTAAGAGTGAATGAGATGAAAGAAGAGATATCTATAAGAAATAATAGGGTGTAGGAATGCTAGGTTCACCAAAAAATATCTTAAATTTAGAGCTACTTCTAGGGAGAAATTATTTTTCACCAAATTGAATGTATATTCATCTAGAATTTTACTTTCCTTCATTCATTATATTTATACACATAAGTCATGCTACAATAGCCTAGACAAGTATCATAGAGATATGTTTTATCCCAAAGAAACTAGCTATGAGAATGTAAAAGAGGGGAAGAAAGTGCAACCATGGTTTGATGGTTGGAGTAGAAAAGGGTAACAAAAATGTTAGAAAAATAAAACAACAATATGCAAGTAACCTAGAGCACATTCTTGACAAAAAATTGGCACAATGTAGTGGGGGCTACTACAATATAGTCACAATTATACCACCACAATAGTCACCTCATGTAGGAATGAAAAAAGTGAATAGGAATAGGAGAAGTGAGCTCTAGGCTCAATAAAATTAGATCATGGTAGACATTATCCTTCTATGATGGTGAAAGGTACAAACTAATTGTGACATAAACCCTCTCAACAGATATAGATTTCACCCTCATTAAACAATTAGAGCAAATGAATAAACAACACAAATAATCCTTTGCTTGACAGACTTAAAACTTCACACCATAAGTCATTAATGATGCTTGCACTTCAGTCTATTCACAATAAATGAAAATGTGCAAATAGTAAATGCACAATGTCCTTGTTAAAACGCCACGCGTCAACAGAAACACTAGGTGCGAAGACACAACTATATCAAAGAACATTACAAAGTCATGAAATATTTCCAATAGCAACAAAACATTAAGAATTGGTTAAATTAATAAGAACAATTAAATTAATTAAAAAAACACAAAACCGCGAGAAAAATGGCAACAACCAATGAGAAAATTGCGAAGAAAAGGCCAAAATTGCCTTTTAATAAAATAATCCCGAAAACATTAGCATGGGGAATAATAAACATTACCAGCGTGATTTCCAAGGAATGCATTAATAGGAACATGAGCATGGGGAAAACATTAGTCTCCCGCCTATAAGACATGGACTAATAATAAATATAATGTTAATAAAAAAAGAGCAATCTTCTTTGTGAGGGTGGGCATCTTTAATCACTAGAAGATTGAAAACTAATACTCTAAACATAATGCATGACATGTGGGAATCTCAACAATAGTGAAAGACATGTAACAAACAAAATGTACATGAATTTAGTTTGAAATGAATCTTACCTCTTCAATCAACATTTGACAATTAGAACATTGATCGTCGTCTACAAATAGTAATTGACTATCATCTTCAACAACAACTAAATACTGACTTAACTTAATCAACATTCTACCATGTAACATCAAAATATCCTACACCTTCAAACTAAAATAAGATTTGAAAATGAAATTTGATTATCCAAGTGTATCAAAATATCCTACACACCCATTTTTGAACCATATCATTCAAAAGTTAGAAGTAGATATATAATTTACACCTTGATTTTATGAATATAGATTTTCATAATTAGATTTAAGTAAGTGTGCACACATTTGATGAATCCCTGAACTAGAACTTAGATGACTTGAAAGGCGAACTTGAAACTATAATTAACCTGGTCAAGAAAATCGTGTTTGGATTGTTTACAACTGATTCTTAGAGAGGATGCAAATGCATAGTCTGTTTTTATATGATGGATGATGGCATCGATGCATTCCTATAGTGAAATGTAGTCTTCCAATAATAAATGTAGTTTCCTCGCTTTTATTGAGAATGCGATGGAGGAACAGAAGCTCGGCAATTGAGGCTATCGGTAAATTTCAATACCAGATCGACCCTGTGCGTGTAAATTGCAATCGTCTGTCTCCTCGCGAGCCGTGCAATGGACTGGAAGGACGGACTGGTGTTGCCTGCGCTACGGTCTACTTACTCCCACATGCTTTGTACGAGGACATTTAAGACACTTTATATACGGTAGGGTACGGCTTTAGTAGTGTCTCTTCGGAGACATCCGATAAAATTGGAACGATACAGAGAAGATTAGCATGGCCCCTGCGCAAGGATGACACGCATAAATCGAGAAATGGTCCAAATTTTTTTTATACCTTTTCATATCTTTTTTTTAACATAGTATTTTTTTTTTTTATATTTTAAACATATAGTAAATAAATATTGGCTAATTAAATAATAATAATAAAAAAATGCAAAAGTTAGGGGTACTTAGTTCGAGAACTGGTGATAAAATATCGTTGATGTCATGTTCAATATGTTTTTTTATACCTTTTCATATCTTTTTTTTAACATAGTATTTTTTTTTTTTATATTTTAAACATATAGTAAATAAATATTGGCTAATTAAATAATAATAATAATAAAATGCAAAAGTTAGGGGTACTTAGTTCGAGAACTGGTGATAAAATATCGTTGATGTCATGTTCAATATGTTCACAGTTGTCTAGAAAATTAATGTCTTTCGTCCAATTATTAATTTATATTAGATATGTCTATTACCTAGTTAATCAAATAAGCATTGACATTGGTGGTACTCCTCTATTATAAGAGTTTGAATGACAATTCGCTATCTTATTTAGAATATGTTGCTTCAGCAATTAGAAGCTCTATGGAATTTCATAAAAATGTAATATATTTGTAGTGGAAAAAATTGCACTAAAAATAAATCTTGGCTAATTAAATAAACACAATCATTAATCATACAATAAGTGTAATAAATATTCAAAGATTAAATGCAAGAGTAGGGATACTTAGTTCGAGAATTGGTGATTAAATATTGTCCATATCATGTTGCATCTATTCACAATTGTCTAGAAAATTAGTGCCTTTGGTCCAATGGATATGTAAGATTAGATTTGCAATCCCCAAAATTCTGGGTGGTTAAATACTAAATGTTGTGAGGTAGATCTTGAACAATGTCGAATCAATCTAACTTAAAAAATTGAATCCTATTATGTGGAAGTGATATGACAAAATTTTCTTCAAAAAACCTACTCGCCTTCACTTTCCAAAAAGTTGATTGTATCAAGATGGTGTCAGCAACAGTGTCAACTCATTAGGTGATCATGTTCTCCTAAGTCAACCCTTTGGTGGACTAGTTCAACAATAATGAGGAGTCTTAAACACAACATGCACCAATCTCTAGATGACCTATATGTAGATGTAGTTGTCCTTCAAAAATTTGAAGGGTGGCCTAGATGTTCTTTCTATTCTTAAATCCAACATATTCTTCCTTATGAAACTAAGTACACACTAAATGCATTTAAGTACCATGATGTGGTAACATGTCACACAAATATGTGTTATGTTAGAGCTTATAATGGCTAGTAGAAAGGGGGTGGGAATATTGGAATTTGACTTTAGTTTTTTAATTTTGGATCTCCAACTCTTTCTTTTAAGATGTTTGGATGATGTTCATTTTTATTTGTATATTAAAAATATGATTTTATCTAATGTTATTTTTCAAATTGAAGTGCAAGCTAGCAAAGTTGCACTTGAAGTGGGGCATTTGCATGAGATTTTAGATCAGTAGGGTAAGTCTCCATGCACTTTTATCAGAATCCCACCTCCATCCTATTTTCCTCCTCGAGAGCATTGGTGAGGTCCCATATAGTTTTCCAAAAGAGACCATGGGTCCCATTCCCATGGCTCTCAACTCCCCAGGAAATAGAGATAATAAATTGCATATGACTAGTGTCATCTCTCATAACCATCTTTTGCCTCTTCTCATGGATGTGGTTCTCTTTGTTGGCTAGGCTTTAATAGTTCACATTCTTAGAGCTAGCCATCTCTCCAGTTTGTTGCCAAAAACCTTAAGATGACACTCTTGAGGAATAGGGTGCTCTCACTAGATTGGAGTTGATTCGTGATAATTATCTTTCTAATAATGTTTGGGGAAAACTCAATTATAAAGACCATCCTCCTAGTATTTTTGAATTAGCCTCTTAGTTTTTATATGTTTGAGCTCGGCCCTTTGAAATTTCATCTTTATTTTGCATGTCATCCTACATAGACTTCGATGGTGTGCCTTTCTACCACCTATCTTATTCTTTAATATTGTGCTATAATATTTTTAGTCAATTCAAAAAGTTAAATAGGATGTATTCACAAAATCTCAAATAAATCTACTAATATTTTAGAATATAAGAACAATAGTCCTAAAAAGGGAAATAAGGAGATTATAGGGATTCAAAATTTAAATATTTGAATCAAGCAAAATGAACAAGCAAAAACAAGTACAACCAAAGAAAAATACAATCTTAACCCCAAATTTTGTCACTCGATCACGATAGATTGGTTGCATTTAACCACTATATAGGTGATATGACTCTACAAGAATGACACACATAGGATATATCTAGAAAATATTTATTGAATGATAATTCCTCGGTTATATCAACAATCGCGAGTACACATAAAGGACTTACCTACTAATAAACTATTGATTTATGTTTTGATTGTAATGGGACTCAAATTTGCCTCCTTTTCCTTGTCAGGGGTTCCTACCCCACTAGGAACTATCAAAATTTAGGGTGGTTCCAGGATTCTTGTTGGTGATCAACCACTATTATGGAACCTTTGGAAAGCTCCAATTTGAGTTTGACCTCTTTTATTTCCTCCTTTTGTTGGTGGCTCTGACCATATCAAGAACCACCACTATGCTTTCTCATTCATCCTCTTTATTGGCTTGCAAAGCTTATTTTTAACATGCAGGAGGTTTTGATTTCATTTGAACATCCAAATCTTTATGGTTTTTCTTTGTAATTCTCTCTCGCTTGCTCCTCTGATTGAATTAAGATTCATTTAATATATTTTTCACCATCCATGGGTTTCCTAGGTAATTTCATGAATGTGTTTGGGTGCCAAAAGTTTCAACATGCAAATTTCAATTTCAACTACCACCATCATTGCAAAATGATCACCCTATTGGGATTAAGGTGTCTTAACCTTAGATTTCTAACATTGACTTATTTGATGTAATTTAATGTATTTATTTGTATTATTTAAATGCCTATGGTGTCATGTCACTAATTGGGATCCACCGACTGGATGGCATCATCATTGGAGGTGATTGGATGACACGTCATCATACCAAGTGGACATAGGCATCCCACTTTGGAATCTATGCCATATGACAGATTCTATGGCATGTCATAAGGCATCTTTGAATGCATGGGTGAAAGTTGGCACCCAAGTTGGGTTATGGCAGGATGTAAGAGAATCAACTATTTTTAGTTAGCTATGATAGATTCTCTTACATCTGTAAGTGTTGTCAGCTATGAAAAATTCTATGATAGTTGTAAGATGTGTAAGGCATCTATCATAATCTATTTTTAGCATATTCTAGGCACCCAATATTGGAAGAATAATATTTGCATGTTTGACACTTGTCGGGGGTGTGAGGGAATGTTGTACATGTGTCCAAATGCATGTCTAAGGCGTTGGAAATTGTGCCATGTGGACTTGGATGCCCCTCACCTTCTAGATGCTTCTTGGAGCTTATATCACTCTATTTATTGAGTGCCTTGTTGTAGAATGCATAGTTTGTTTCCAGGTAACGAAGTGCTGCCAGTATCACTCCAGAAAAGGTGTTTGTGTTGAAGAAGCTTGTACTTGGTGATATCTTGTAACCATTATTTGAAGTAATAGAGAAAGTAATGTGCTTTTGGAGTGCAGGGTTTTTTACCCGAAATGGTTTTCCTCACATATATTTGGTGTCCTTGTTTTATGCATTCTTGTTGTTCTATTTCCATTATTCTATGTATGTACTTCTCTTATTGTAACAATAAAAGGTGTTAAAAGATTTTTTTTAACTCTCCTCTGATTAGATTAGTATCAAAAGTTGTTTCTACTCATCTGGATTCCTTTCAGTTGGTATCAAAGCCTGGTCAGCCTTGGTTCTTTTGTTGGGTAGAAGGGTTTTTTGAGCTAATCTCTATTTCAATGGGAGTTTTGTAGAAGTGTGTATTTCATAACCTTGTAGGAAAGAGATGGAAAGCACATTTGGGAGGATTGAGATGGAAAAATTTAACGGTGGTAATTTTGAGTTGTGGAGGCTCAAAATGGAAGATATGTTAGTAGACTGAGACTTATGGCTTGCAATTTCTGGAACCAAACCGTTAGGTATGAAACAAGAGGATTAGGATCTCATGGATAGGAAAGCTAAGGGTCTTTTTAAACTCTGTTTGGCTGATTCCATTCTCTTGAATGTCCATGAAGAGAAAACTTATGCTTCTCTACGAAAGAAGCTCGATGATGTCTATTAGGCTAAATCCCTGGTAAACAAGCTTTTCCTGAGAAAGAAGATGTATTCTCTAAAAATGGAAGATGGAGGATCCGTTACAAATTGCCTAAACTATTTTTGCATGTTGGTTGCACAAATGGGTTCCATTGGAGACAAAATAGATGAACAAGACTGTTGCATGCTCCTTTTTGTTTTTGTTGTTGGACTCTTGGGATCACCTGGTAATGGCTATTGGAAGCACTACTTCCACCTTCAAGATGGTTGAGGTTGTTGCCTCATTACTATTTGAGGAGATGTGAAGGAAGTCTTTTGAGATGGCCAAGGAAGCCCTTGTAGTCCATGGAAGAAAAAATGAGAGAAACAAAAAGAAAGACAACAAATATAAGTCAAAGTCTCTAGGGAGATCAAAGTCTCCTGGTAAGAATTCCAAGGAATTTTTTTGGAATTGTGGTGAAACTGGTCACATTTGGAAAGACTGCACGAAGGAGAAGAAGAAGAAAAACAAGTCTTTCTCTAATTATGAATATGAGAAATCATCCCAAGATGATGGAGAAGCATTTATTTCGGCCTTGGCAGCCCATGCATCAGACAATGTGTGGTTGATAGATTGGGGTGCATCCTTTCACATGACTTCTCATAGAGATTAATTCTCAAAGTATGAGGAGTTTGATGGTGGAGAGGTGTACCTGGATGATGACTCTCACCTGAAGATTGTTGGTTGTGGAAGAGTCAAAATCAGATTTCCTGATGGAAGAGTGAAAGGGATTGATGGTGTCTTGCATATCTCAGGTTTGGCACAAAACCTTCTTTTTGTAAGTAAACCAAATGATTCAGGAGTGCAAGTTATTTTCTCTTTTGGAGGATGCAAGATGACAAGAGGAGCTATGGTTTTGGCTAAGGTAGTTCGTATTGGTACTTTGTTTCAGCTTGATACATGCACTAAAAAGTGCAATAGTTCTTCTGATGTATCAAAGAAGAGACCTTTGGATTCTTCATCCTCACCATCAGATTGTGTAGAGAAGAAGCATGTTGTAGCTACATCCGATGGTCCTGCATTTTGGGTACCTAAGGGTGCTTATTCTATGGAAATGAAGCTTCCTGTAGAGAAGAAAATTTTATGGCACCAATGACTTGGTCACACTAGTGAGGAGGGTCTTAGAACCCTAAAAAATAAGAGCCTTGTTGAAGGCCTTGATGATTGTAATCTTGAGTTTAAATTTTGTGAACATTGTGTATATGGAACACCATGTTTCTTTTTACTCTAGTTCTCATAAGTCTTATGGGGTCTTGGACTATGTACATTTAGATGTTTTTGGTCATGTAAATGTTCCTAGAAGATGATTCCATCGATGCATTCCAATAGGTAGTGAAATGTAGTCTTGTCAAACTGTGCAAGTTCCCAATAATAAATGGTGTTATGAGTTGAATTTGTTTTATTTGGAATGTGGAAATTCAACTTTAAATATTTTAATACCACCTCAACCTCAACCTTCCTCCATCCTCTATGTGTAAATTGCAATCATTTGTCTCCTCACCAAGTTAGCCATGCAATGGAAGAACATACTGGTTTTGCCTGAGCTACAATCTCCTTACTCCCACATGCTTTGTATGTGGACATTTAAATCACTTTATATATGCTATCATATGCCATATTAAGTATCTCTTCAGAGACATCTGATAAAATTGGAATGATACAAAGAAGATTAGCATGGCCCCTACACAAGGATGACACACATAAACCAAGAAATGGTCCAATTTTTTGTATATTATACCCCTTTCATTTCATTTTTTAAAACATATAGTAAATCAATTGATTTTTAAGTCTTATTTAGAAATATTTTTAGTTCCTTATTGATATGTAATGAATCATATTTGTCACGTTTATCTTTTTTTAGTATATAGTTGAACAATTTGTAAGGTAAATTGTGAGGTCATTAATAAATTGATGTTTTGTGTGTAGGCTACCAATTAAGCAGTCTTAAAGGTGAATTATTAGGTCCTTAAGAAACTATGTTCTCCCCCAAACATAACTCCTATGGACACATACCATCTTTGGATTGTTCTTTTCTTTATCCCTCCTATCTTTATCTCTTTCTCTTTTGCACTCTCTCTTATATGTGAGACAGTGTGTGGGAAGGGAGAAGAAGAGAGGGAAAGAGAGATAAAGACAAAGGGATAGAGAGAGGTAGAGATATATCTCCCCTTCTTCCTCTATATATATCCCTCTCTCTCTTCGCTATATCTCTATTGGTTCTGTAAACACTGAAAAATGTCCTAATCAATGTCATACACTCGAATTGGATTTATTAACATCATTTCCTCTTTATCCATCCTCTTTTTGCTTAATTAAGTCAATTAGCCTAGCTAATTAATTAATTTCATCATTTTCGTCTATTTGGATTAATTAATTAAATTGGGTTAATTCACCTTTTCATAGTAACACTTTATCTCATTAAATTAAATAAATCAAAATATTTAGTTTAATCTCCTAAGTCATCTTATTGAATTAAATAACCCTATCTTATTTAATTAAATATTATTTCATCATCCCTCCCCTATTTATTAAATCATCTAATTTAATATATATCATCTAATTCCTCTAATCCCCTAATTGCATAAATTAAACCTTGTTTAATTAGTAATTAAACTAATTATTCCTCTAATCAAAGGAATATTCCCATGAAATATTCTTTATCCTTTTTGCACAATTAAAACTTTGTTTTAATTTGTAAAATCCTCTTTTTCCTCACCTAATGGAATATTCTAAGGAATACTCCCTCTCATCCAATCAACTCACTTAGCTTCAAAAGCAGGTTAACCCTCTTACCTTTCTAGCAAGTTACCTTTGCTAACCTATGTGAGCAGGTCAAAAGTGTGTTTGTTTGAGGTAATTGTGAGCTTTTGATTAATCTTCAGCTTGTATTCTCATCCATTGATGAGAATCCATGATCCATGTCTCATATTCTCCATCCTAAACCGTTGATTAAGCTTTTTGATCTCAACCACCCATTCCTCATTTGCTCTCCTATAAATAGATCACTATTTGGAGACAGATGGATCCATCTTTTATTGCAAAGTCATGCTGTTGAATTTACTCACATCCATACTCTCAATTTGTACACATTTAGTTTATTTTCAATTTGTTTTAGTTGCATAATAGCTTCAAGCTTTCATTAATGGCTTCCATGCATTCATCTTAGTTTGTAAATTAAATAAGGGTTTTCATCTTTTAGCATCATTTTAGCTTAAATTAGCTTAGATTAGCTTAGAAGTTGCATAATTAGATCATTTATATCATAGACTCATGGTAACTTAGCTTGCATTATGTTTATTTGATGCATAATTTAGGTTTTTCATACACCAAACATCATGGTTTCATTGATTCTCTTCCATAGAATTGACTAAAACAAGCTCACCATCACGGGATTGGGAAAGGGTCATCGGTCCACATAAAACATGACACCAATTCCACAACAAGATAAATTTTAATGGATTAGAGTAGATGTTTTCTTTAAAGCTTTCATAAGATTAGCATTTTAGGTTTTTTGATAAAATGTTTACTTTCAATTTTTATTGATTGATATTGTTGAGATTCAAGTATTGGTTGCTCCATTATGCTTTGATTCTTCATGGATCAAGCATAATTCAACACATAACCGGTATCTTCGAATTGACATTTTGGTGCTAGTAGGAGGGAAAACTGATCATTTAGTTGTTTTTTAGCTCAAAATCCATGTTTTTGTTGTTTTGTAGGTTGTAGTAACGCCTAAACCACAAACATTGATGCTATCTCAATAGCATCACCATATAGTGATGCCCAAGTAATTTGATACATAAATGCATATTTAATTGGCTGACCCTGATTTAAATATAGCGACGCATATTTAAATTTGAACTATCATGGAACAAAAACGACGATGCTCACCCCTAGCAGAACAATGCTTTCAAACTTCAAATTGTGACGCCCATCAATACAATGACGTGATCATGCTCTCTATCCTTTTTGTAGAGTAACACTCAAATTCACCAAGGCGATGCCCAAATTTCAAATTGTGACGCCATCATGTACAATGATGCTCAACTAGGGTAAGAAACTTTTCGCTTATTTTTTGACATGTGACTTAATTTATTTTGATTATCTGATCACTAATCGATGACTAACTATTTTTTCATTGTTAGACTAATAGGGTTTTGCAAGTTTTAAGGCATGAAGCAAAATTGAAGAACTTCTCTTCTATCTAAACATTCTATAATTGTAACTAGTGTTTAACGCTTTGGGGTGATTATAACCCAATTTCATGCTTTATTACTTTCAATTTTTAGGCAATGCACTAGTTTTCCATTGGGTTTAAAATAAACATTCAAAGTTGGCTAAAAATGAATTCTCACATCACATCTTCCAATTGGGCTTAAAATTGAACAAGGAAAACTCATCTTTCAATTGGTGCTTAAAATTAACACATTATTGCTTTGAAGGATAAAATTGAAAACTAATTGTTTTGTTTTGTGGTTTTCAACTTTTCTAGTGAATGCGTATGCAATTCTCTCATGCCATTTGGTGATCTTGAGAAACAAAAAAATTTTCTATCACGTTGTAAAATCACCTCCACACTTGAAATTTGGGTTTAAAATTGAACAACCATGCTAGTGTGAGAAAAGGCATAGCATGTGTTATGTCTTTGTGCATGCAAACAAAGATGATCAGACTATGCATGTACTTACTCGACCCTTTAGAGGGCTTTCATTGGTGGGAAAAATTACTCACCCCAAGGGAATGACCCAAGTGGTAACGAGCATAAGCTAGGCTCTTCCGAACCACTATATAAATTTGTGATTGCTAGGAAAGTTTGCAATCAATGGAGTGATGCATGATAGCTCTCCCCTAGTATCTTATGATACGTAAATCCCTTGTTCTAAGGGTTGGGATACCTCTTGAGGGAGTTTATCATAGTGTCCTCTAAGCTAGATGCCCTTATTACGAACCTTTGTGTAGTAGCCAAAAGTCCCTAATATTTGTTGATGTCAGGAGATCAGACCTCCGAAGCTGTCCCACGTATTTGTGGTTCTTTGTAGAGATGAAAAGTTTGTCATGGGAGATTCATGAGAACTAAATCTTGGTTGACCCATAGAAGTGAGTGCCATGGAGGGGATCCAGTGTGGTCAAGCTTCTAATCATTTTCTTTGAATAAGTGCAGCTGGAGAAATCCAAGTGGAAATACAACAAATATAGCCATTTCTATCCTAGGGTTGTAATGCTTGTGAGTCAGTTTAACACTTTGCTTGGTTTCAAAATGTTCCAAAAATAAACACTTTGGTTTAAATATGGACTTCTTGAGTTAGCCTCGATATTACTGCTTGTCCTAAGGATTTATCCTAGCGATTTATAAATATCCTGACATTAATCTGAAACCCATATTTACCAAAGACAACATAGGAAATTGTGGATTTAATCACTTTATTTTTATGAAGTGGACATTATGAAAGTTATGATGTTTTTGACATAAACATCTAGTTTGAAAACATAGTCGAAAGACAAGTGTTTATGGTAAAATTAATTCATTTAAGGATAAATTGACAAATGAACCCCATATTACTATTTGGAGACCAATTACTCCCATTGAACAACCTGATCTTCCAGGTGTTATAATTTAGCCAAATTTTGAATTCATAAATGATGAACAAACAAATCTCATTAGCAGTTTGAGGACCTTCACTTTTGAACACAATGAAACAAACTCATAGTGGAGAAATGCAGCAAACATTTTAGACAAAGAAGAGGAACACACTAATATTGAGGCTGGAAGGCCCCTTTTACCACCACCTGCATGGCAATAAATATCTCCTCTTCTTCTATAATCTTAAATTGTTTCCCCATGATCTCAAGAAAAATCAGGATTCCTAAACCAAAGTCTACAAAACCTCATTTTAGACTTAGGAATCTCACTCTAAAATCCCTTAAGAAACAACTTTGAGCAGTTCACAAAAAACAAAAACAAATTGGTAGTAAACTTCTATAGACATGCTTCAAGGTATAGTTCAGAATTGTTTGCATTCTTTTGGAGTCAAAATCTCGGTCTTTTTCATGACACCCAACTCCTCTAAATGATTCACAAAACAATTAAACTTCATAGAGGAAAGTCTCCAGCACTCCATTTCAGACATAGGAATTGTTAAACAAAGTACAATCAAAAGTTGGCATCCACATTCTATTGCAATCATTACACTTTGTTCATAAACTTTTATGCATGAGCTAAGAGAGCCCAAACAGGTTTGAACATTCCCCTCTACCCTCTCATTTTCTAGGATTTGAGCATTTTAGAGGTCTAGCATCATTCTCACTACCATGGTTTTTTCAAAACAAAAGGTTCACTTTAGGTCAACATTGGGTCCAACATTTCATTCACCCCTTCATCACATTTAATTTTCCATCTCATCTATCTTTGCAAAATTTCGAATACACTAACACTTTGGGACTTAAAACACCAAACCAACTTGCTACCTTAGCTACTTTGTATAAGAAATGTATCCTTTTCTATGCACTTGGTTGAGATAGTTATCATCTTTGAAATAGTTCATCTTGAAGGTCATGAGTCTACCCTAAAGATTTCTAATTTCATTAACAACCTTTACCCCAACATCACAACTTCAAACTTAAGTCAAAAGTGTTGTCCCAAAATAGTTGCAAAGATTACCTCCCACATCACCCATCTTTTCATCCCACATTGTCATCATTGCTCCCAAAAGACTTAGAACATCCCTTTTACCTAGGTTTGAGTCAACTAGAGAGTTTAAACATTAAAAAACTCAACACAACTCTCCAATAGCTGACCCCAAATTTATGCTAAGGATGAGATCACAACACAAGAAAATCATGGAAAAAGACAAAGTTACATTTACCTCAAGTGATCCAAATCCTTTAGAGTTTGATCCTAGAAGTCATGTTACACCATCACAACAACCATCATCTCGTTCAGGACCATACGAAATTGAAGACGTCACCAACAACCTGTTTGAGCTAACAAGAGAAGAAATTTTAAAACATCAACTTTTTGAAAGTGTAGCTCCTATATCTTTGATATTTGTAGCACAAAGTTTTACATAGGATTTCACAACTCCATCACAAGGGCCAAGTCGAACTTACATACCTAGTCTTGGAACTAGCCTTGCTAAAGATTTTGGTCACACCTTACCATTCAAAAGTTATACACTCGTGGGTACTCTTGAAACAAATTCTCCACCTCCCACTTCCATTTGGACACCTACCTTTGGTGCTCCTCCCATTCTCGAAGGTCCAAACTAGATACAAAATCCACTTGAACTTCACTATTCTACCACCACTTCAAAATTTCGGGGACATCCTTCTTCATCCACACCTATGAGTATCACAAGTGTACCTACCATCATGCATAGCAATACAGACCAAAAAACTCAAAGCAGCACACAAGGGCATGTCAATACTATATCACAGAATCAACCCTCAATGCAACTAGGGACATCTTTATCCAACCCTTTGGTGGGTTCATCCATTCCATCTACCATTACCAAATCATCTCCTCTTAATCCACCACAAAGCAATCACATGGTTATGAGTTCTATCAATCTTCCGAGTACCTTGATCACAAATCCTTTGTTTACATCTTTTACACAAGGTACTCCTCCAAACATAGGACAAGGGAATCTTTTTAATCAATGGACTCAAGGTCCTAGTGTGTCATTTCCATTGCAAAATTTAATGAAATCATCCTTTCTAATAGCTCCCTTTTCTATACCAAATCAATCAGGGCCTCAAACATACATTCCTCCCCCTCAATCCACTATCGTACAAGGAATGTTAAACCATGGGAATCCTCCACCTTTCACTACCAATCCACTAACCACTCAAAACATCAATGTTCCTAATCCATCACAGATATCTCAACAACCTCTCGATCCCACATTGCAAGCACATGCCCTAGCTCTACAACAAGCACAAAAAACTTACCAACAAGTCGTACAACAAAAAGCACAAAAAGTAGCCTTCGCACAACAACAAGAAGCACAATAAACAACCTTAGCACAACACAAACATTAAGCTCAACAAGCAGCCTTAGCACAACAACAACAACAACAAGCGGCCATTTCCCAACAAGCTGAACAAGCAAATTTAGTAGCACAACAAGTTGTGCAACAACAATAAGAACAACAAGCAACTTTACTAGCATAGCAACAAAAATAGGCCCAACAACAAGCCTTAGTGGCACAACAACAACAAGCTCAACAACAAGCCTTACTAGCTTAACATTATGCTCAACAACAACAAGGATCCTATTTTCCTCATACAAACATCATCAATCCAAACACATCAGGAACATACTCATCATGTTCATAGAACCTCACACCTTCATATACCCCATATAACTCATCTCTCATCCCACCATATGTTCCTCCACCCAATCCGCAAGATGAACTCGCATCACAAATGAAAGCACTCTCACAAGAAATGTAGGACCTTTGTATGGGCAAGGCAAAGAAACCTCATACACAAAACTTTTGTCCTTACCCATTTGATCAAAACATAGCAATGGTACCATTCCCTCCTAGTTTTGAAATCCCTAAATTTGACAAATACAGAGGGAGAGGAAGTCTTGTTGATCATATCAAATAATTCAACATCATGTGCATGGAAGTGGCTTACAATGATTCATATCTTATTCGCCTCTTTCCTCGAAGTCTAACAGGTATTGCTATGGAATGGTTCTCTCGTTTGCCTCCTGGTATAAAATTTTTTCAAGAAATCACTGACAAATTCATCGATCACTTCTCCTTCAATTTTGACATGGATGTTAGTCTAGAAGAGTTATACACTCTCAAAAAAAATCCACGAGAAACCTTCACAAATTTCTTACAACGATGGAGAAAAAGAGCTAGTAAAAGAAAATGGCCTCTTCCCGACAAATAAGTAGGAACCATCATAAACAACCTTGATCCGAATTTATCATTCCACTTAAAAATGCAATGCATCACATCCTATGATGAGCTTGTTCCAAGAGAACTTAACATTGAAAGAGCCCTAGTCTCACAAGGAAATACTCAAGCTTAAAAAGCAACCATCCTTCAACCAATTCAAATGAGAAACCTCGCATATGGGAGAAAAATAAAAACGTAACAAACAATGGTGTTGTAGATGCTAAGGTCATACTAAGTGCTCCTAGACCCAATTACAATCAAGTTGCTAACATCCAACCAATAGTGCAAAAAATGGTACCACCTCAAAACAATCATATCAATAACACCAACATACAACCAAGGCCAACTGGTAACAAGAACAACTATCCTAAATGCAAGTACAAACAATTATCAGAACCCATCAAGATAATTATGAAATAATTGGTAAAGTCAAATTTGATCACGCTTCCTAACTTTGAACACTACCAAGAACCCCAAGAAAAGCCATCTTGGTACAACGAACATGATATTTGTGACTTTCATAAAATCAAAGGACATAAGACAACAAATTGCATGAAGCTCAAGAATATCATCCAAGGTCTCATAGAGAATGATACCATATCTATTGAGGTACCATTTGGAAACCAGGATCTCAAGATATACAAGACCCCTATGCCTGATCATAACAAAGCTAGCAACCATGGAAAAGCTAAGGATTACACCAATGTTCAACATACATATTCCAATGTAGTTGCTTCCTATGATAGTGTTATCATTGTTGTCACCATTAAAGGAGCTAGTACAAAATGTGGAGTCGCCACAAGACGTGGAAAAATAACCATTCAATGAGCCATCCCAACTCAATCTAGGACACAACCTACTTTTCTTGCATCTAATCCTAGAAAGTACAATCTTGTAGATTATCTAAATAGATCACCGCTCAAATATCAATTTTGGAACTTTTGAGATTATCTTCTGCTCACAGAGAAATACTAGACAAATCCTTGTCTGAATCCTCTGTTCCTGAGAACATTGATACTGATTAGTTTCAAGCTATGGTAGGGAATATCGCTAGCCATATTCTCACCTTCTCCGAACATGATTTACTATCACAACCATGCTTTACACCTTGAGGTTGTCATTCATAAAAGAAAGGTCAAAAGAGTTTTGGTAGATGGAGATGTTTTACACCTTGAGGTTGTCATTCATAATAAACAAGGTCAAAAGAGTTTTGGTCGATGGAGGTGTTGGTCTAAACATTTGTACCCTGCAGTTGATCAAGCATCTAGGCTACTCAGAAGATACTATTGAGAAGACTAAGAGTACCATCATCCGAGCATATGACGATCAAGAATAGGTGTCGCAAGGAATCATTATGCTCCCTATCCAAGTGGGGCCTCTTATTGTAGAAACTACATGCTGAGCACTTGATCTTGATCTTCCCTATAACATTCTAGTTGGTAGAACTGGATCCATGCTTTGAAATCTATAGGCTCAACCTATCATCAATGCATGAAGTTTCCTTTTGAGGGGGGATAAATCACTATCCATGGAGATCTTGAGCCTTGAGGGAAAATTTTACAAAATCCCACAAATACCCAAAAATTATGAAGGACCTACACCATCAAGCTCATTTGTTGACCCATCATCTTTAGCCTCTACCTCAACATCCCAAGTACCAATTGTGAAAATCATACCTAATGTCAAAGCCGTAATCCAAGATGATGGTTGTGGAAGCTACAAAATATTGAAAGACACCTTTGTCTTAGGAGAGTTACTTATTTCTCCTCAAAACCATGGGAAACCCACATCTAGCACCAAAGAACTAGAAATAATCAAGATGGTAGTTACTACCTTCACCAAGTGGAGAGACCTGAATCAAGAAGACATTAATGAGAAATATATCTCAAAAATTCTCTATCAAGATGAAATAAATGTTCTTGCCCTTCCTATGAAAGATGACAACAAAGGTCTACAACTAATGCAAAATTGGGGATATAACAAGAATGAGAATCTAGGAAAAAATGATGATGGTTTACTAGAACCCATCATTCCTAAGAAATGATTAAAAAATCTTGGCCTAGCTTGTACTACTAGCAAGGTCACACTTATGGCAGAGGTATTTGTGCTGAACAAGTTGAGGCTTACTCTGGGTCACCTACATCACATGATACTACCTTAGATGAATTTCCCCTTGATGTCACTGATCTATTTGAGAACAACATCCTCTTCATGATATCCATAGCATCCTTTATCTCAAATAACCAACCAACTAAAATGCATTTGGTATACTTGCAACTCATTGACATGGACCAACAAGGACCATTGATTCTAAATTTATTTGAAAATGATCAAGTGATCTCATAATTCATGGGACTCTGAGATAACTTATCATGGGTAGATCACAAAGTAGGCTTTGACATAGAGCTTGATATAGGGGCATACTATGGGGAGACAACTGAATCCTTCAGTCGCAAAATAAATGAAATGCAATTAACTTGTAGATCCTTGAGTGAAAACCACCTAGTGGCGCTCTCTGCTCCCAAAATAGTAAAAGCAAAGGACGCATCCGATGGTAAAAACCTCCCTGAGGCACCCAAGGATGAAGGATTCAATCTCCCCCTTAGCGCAATGCATCCAGAGAAGTCAGTAATACTAGAAAAAAATGCTACACCAGTCAATGTGGAAACAAAGGAAGAGCCTAATATCACCTTCTACGATTGAATCCAAAAAAAATGTGTGTTCGAGGTCACATCAGGGAAACTTCTTGGCTTCATTGTTTCACAATGAGGGATAGAAATTGATATAGCAAAGGTAAAAGCCATCCTAGACATGGAACCACCACAAACATTGAAACAAATGAGAGGATTACAAAGAAGGTTGCAGTCCATCAGAAGGTTCATAGCTTAGCTATCAGATAAGACTCACCCTTTTTCACACCTTCATCATAAAGGGATAACTTACAAATGGGATGAAAAATGTTATAAATCTTTCAAAAAAATCAAGGATTATCTACTAGAACCTCCTATGCTCATGCCACTAATACCAAACAAGCCACTAATTCTATAAATCTCAGCAACATCAGCAACACTAGGAGTTCTTTCAACGTGCAACATCATGAAAATGGAAAGGAAAGAGACATATACTATATCAACATAACCTTGGTAGGCTATGAAATGAATTATTCACCCATTGAGAAAGCATTCCTAGCGGTAGTTTTTTCTTCAAAAAAATTTAGGCATTACATGTTGTCACATCAAATCAAGCTCATCGCAAAGATTAATCCATTAAAATATCTATTATCCAAAGCAACTCTCACAAGACAAATGGCCAAATGGGTAATGATCTTGATAGAGTTTAACATAGATTATGTGGAGTGCAAGGCAATCAAAGGATAAGTGATCAAGGACCAGCTAGGAGAAGCACCCATCTATGATGAGAACCCTTTAATATCAGATTTCCCTGACGAATCAGTGTTCCTTATTAATCTAACAAATTAGTGGAAGATGTACTTTGATGGCTCATTCACTCAGCATGGATCAAGAGAAGGAATTTTTTTTCATCACCCCCCAAGGTGATTGCATCCCAAAATCTTACAGGATATCATTCCCATGTACTAATAACACTGCTAGGTATGAAGCTTTGATCACAAATCTCAAGATAGCATTTTAGTGGCAGATACAAGAGATAAAAGTCTATGGAGACTCACAGTTGGTTATCAACCAAGTCAATTATGACTACCACACCAAAGATGACAAGCTCACTCCTTACAAAAATTTGGTGAAGAATCTCAAAGATATTTTTATAGACATAACTTTTGAGTAGATCCCTTGCATGAACAATACAGTAGTAGACGCCATGGCAACAATTGGACCACTACTAGACATGTCGAACAAAATTCTTCAATGTGAATTCTTGGTAGAACAACTTCTCGTACTAACTTTCAAAATCCTTGAATCTAAATTCACATGGTCATTATGGGTCCTAGATCCCCTTGGTACCATGACATATTTACTTACCTTAATAGAGGAACCCTTCCATCAGACATCACCCTAAGCCTTTAAAAGACCTTTGTCAAAAAGGCATCCTGATTCGTGATCCTAGGTGATACCCTTTACTGTCGAAGCATCGAAGGGACATTATTATGATGTATTAACCAAGAGGAAGCCTTAACTTCCTTAACAAAAGTGCATGATGGCATATGTGGGTCCCATTCTAGCGGTATGACATTAGCTAAGAAACTATTGAGGACAAGGTACTATTAGCCAACCATGGAGAAAGAAGCTCATTAGTATGTGCAAAAATGCATCTAGTGTTAACAACATGGGGATTTGATTCACACTCCAGCTCAAGAATTGCAACCAATGATCACACCATGACCTTTTTCACAATGGGGACTTGACCTTATAGGAAAAATCACTCCAACTTCATCCAATGGCCATAAGTTTATCATAACCGCCATTGAGTACTTTACTAAGTGGGTTGAAGCCATTCCTAAGACCTACATAACTAGAAAGAAAATAGCCAAGTTTATCCTGAATTACCTGATTTTTTGTTATGGTTTAACACAAACCCTCATCTTAGACAATGGAACCCCATTCAAGAATCAAGATGTGAAAGATTTGTGTCAAAAATTCAATATCCAACACTGATTCTCTACACTAGACTATCCCCAAGGTAATGGCCATGTAGAAGCAACAAACACAACAATCCTTAAAATCCTAAAGAAAATAATTAATGACGTTGGTCATGGCTAGAATTTGTAGCTAAATCCCGCTCTTTGGGATTATCAAACCAATATCCACACACCTACATGAGTAACCCCTTTCTCCCTGGTCTATGGATCAAAAGCCATCTTGCCTATTGAGGTTGAGCTCCCATCATTGCAAGTGTCAGTAAAGAATATGATAACTGAAGAAGAGTACAAAGTATCTTCAATGAATGAGTTAGAATTCTTGGATGAACTTCATCTTGATGCCCTTAATCACTTGCAAGTGTAACAAAACCGACTGAAACAAACCTATAACAAGAGAATCAAATGTTGGTCATTCCAAGTAGGTGATATTGTCTTAAAGCAAAATCAGAAGAACCTCCTAGATCAAGACAACAAAGGAAAGTTTGAGCCTAACTGGTTGGGTCCCTTTGTCATCACAACAAGCTACGGATCAGGAGCATACCAACTATCAACGCCTGAAGGTGAACCCTTGCAAGATCCAATCAATAGATTGCATCTCAAAAAGTTTTATGCCGAAACATGAAGGGTATAAATTAGAAAATACAAAAAATGATCAAAATCCAAAAAAAATGAGAAAAAAGGATTAAAAAAGCAAAGAAAAAAATCGCCCTCTAGCGAAAACCACTTCGGTGGCACTTTGGGGAAGTTCCTTGGTGAAAACCTGGCAAACATGTGCCTTGCATAAATAAGGTATCTCCATCTATTTTTTGGCTCTTTTGACCTATCATTCTTTGCATCACCATTCATCCCCCATTCACGTCCTTATCATGGCTTGTCACTATAAGGTATGATGAACCCTTTAGCACTAATTGACATATCATCAAGGTTAGTATGTCCTGCCTTTATCAAAGTAGGCTAACATATCACAATGGGGGCATTTCATTATGTGTCACAATCGAGTTCTTATATATCTTGAGGTCATGGGACATCCTATCAGAAAATACAAAAACATTCATAAAATATTATCTAGACAATCCAAAAACATTTGCAAAATCATGTACAATGAAAATCCAAAAAACATTTATAAAATTGTAAAGGAAAAATTTAAAACATTTGGAAAAAATCAAAATCCCTAAAAAGGTTGAACATTGAAAAATCCAAAAAAAAATGTCTCTAGTTGAACTACATCATCTTTGAGCTTTAACATAGGCAAGGCCATCACTGATGTGCCCCCAAGACACCCTAGGTCAGTCCTTTAGCAATATGTTGCAATTAGTTGTTGTCTCTTTCCTATTCATATCCATGTCCTATAAATGGATCAAGTTAGTCGAACTACGTGGTCTTTGTGTGTATAATGTAGGCAAGGCTAATCTATGATCAACCCTCAAGGCCCCTAAGATAGGTCCTTAGGTTAGGTTCTTGGTCAAAATTCTGAAAAATCTCTCAAAAATCCAAAAACATCCAAATATCTTGAAAATACAAAAACATCCAAATATTTAGTAAATCCAAAAACATCCAAATATCTCAAAAAATCCTAAACATCCAAATAACTTTCAAAAACCAAAAACATCCAAATATTTCAAAAAACACAAAAACATTTGAAAATTGAAAACACAAAAACAATAGAAAATGTTCAAAAGACCTAAAAAGCCTCAAATATTCAAAAAACCCTAAACAACCTCAGAAAAATAGAAAAAACATAAACATTCATATAAAATTTCAAAAGACCAAAAACAACCTCAAAACATTTCAAAATACCAAAAGCAGCCTCAAAATATTCTAAGAAAATCCAAAAAAACCCATCCATCCCATCTCGCTTTCACCCGTAATAAAATTTCACCTATAATAAACAATTGCCACCTTCACCCTTTGGCGAAACAAGCATAAAACAAACATAGCAAGTCATAAAGTGCGAACCCAGAAAGTCAATATCTATAGTCTAAATCATAGGTAAATACGTTAGTGAAGTTTATAGAAAAAGCTCATCTTAGTATCATCATCCCAACATCAAACAACCCTCTGATCAACATGTCCTAGGATGTATCCTTCCTGCGATGGAAATCAGCATCAGACATCACTTTAGCTAAACTTAAACTAGGCAAAAGCTATAGATAACATTGTTTTTTTGTCTTTGATATTTTCTTATGATTTATCTTAATGACCCATTCTGAGAACCTCTCAATGATGTCTATCTAAAACAATTTAGAGAGAAAGGAATGGGGCATCAATCATTATCTTTCATTTTTTATGCTTGTGGATACTCTTGTAAAATAATCTTGGTGCATGTACTTGCTTAGTTTTGCGTAGGAAGGTCATTTGGAGTATGTTGTTGACTATTGTTTATGCTTTGGTCCAATATATTTTAAGCTATTAACTTTCATTCCAATGATGTTTTTGTATGTCAAGGTGTGATCAAGAATGATCCTATTTGTTTATTGAGTCAAAGTCCATTACACTAGATACAACGTCATCCTGGTTATCAATACCTTGATGCATCATATTTATATGTTATATCAAACAATAAGGAACGACAGAAAATCCTAATCCCAAAGTGTGAGCATCCCATCTCGCATTTCATATTGTATTCTTTTGCATTGTCACATCACCATCTCTAATAAAGTCTTGATGGATCAAGGACTTGTTGGATCTTTTGAAGCAATCATCATCAACAATGGTTATTCATTCTTCATTCTTCTATCTTCTCTTTGCGCTAACCTGGTATCATGACACACACAAACACCATTAATGCATCCACCTTGCATCCACAAACCATCTACATACATTTTGTGTTATCATTTGAGTTGTGATGAATAATATAGATTTGTTATTTTAAGCATCTTAAATCATTGCATATCATAAGCATTTGCATTCATCCATCCATAACATGCATAGAAAATATACAAAAAGAAATGCATCCACATCATGTGCATCCATAAACATTTGCACATCATAATCATCCATCCATAGCATCACATATCACATAGGCATAAAGATAAAATGCATCCATACATGATCACATATAAGCATCCATATCATACATCATCCATACATGAAATAAAGTGAACACATCATCACATAAATCATCCATATCATATATATATCAAAAAATGTGTCATGGTACAAAATATGGATTAGTGTATGTACATCAATCATAAGTACAATATCCATGAGGCTATCAAAAAGGATCCCATAAATGTATATTAGTATAAAAAATGGGGAAAAATAAAAAAAGTGTCTATACATCAAAAAGGAGCTAGCCTTGGTGACTGCTACCCTCTCTAGCCTGCCGCTCAGGCTGATGCTTTGCTCGGGGGCGTGCATCACTCCACTGTGAAAAATTAGGTTGTCTCAATGTTGTAGGAACATGTCCATGTGATAATGTTTCCTATAATACACAACATCTATAATAGCCTATCTAGACAACCACACTAAAATTGTCTAACGTGGGTGGATGTCATAAGGCTCTCAATCTGTTGACGTTGAGCCACCTCTTGAATGTGGGTGGTGATGGTGGTGACACTAGCTGCTGCTGCACCACTGGAGGTTGCTGAGGAGGCTACTATCCCACTGGAGGAGCCCCCAGAACATGTCCATCTTGGCCATCCTAGCCTCCCTTTCCTCTACCCCTAACTACTCTACCTTGTAGCCTCCCTCTAGAAGGAGCCCCTATAGGATCTGTTAGTCACCTTGAAGGGATGAACCATGCATCATATGCAGGAGTAATTTGTGTAATGGGATGGCCTTGATCATATACCCAAGGCATGACAACCAATTGGCAGAAACTCTCAATGTCCTTTGGTGCTGGAATCATGGGTCCCCATGTCAGAACCTAGCTAGCCACTCTAGCAAAAATGGATGTGTAGCCATCATTGAGCCTGTACTAGACATCACCAAACTATTTGGCCACTCTGTTTGGAAGGTATCGTTCAATCATCATATGCTCACAACCCTGCATATATTAGGTTTGTGTGTAAAATAGAGCTGTTATATATCATTGAACCATGGTGGCATCTAAAGCCATGGTTGCCACCAAAACATGGTCATGTCATCTATCCCCCTGTCACCAGTATGGGAGCCCAATCTATCATGTGTGCCTACGCATGATGGAACCCTGATATCTCCAAATGACCAAATCATTTGGCTCCACGTCCGCCATCTGCATAATCGGTCAAAGCACTACAATATGCTCCCATGTTGAGATATGGAGAAGTATCACACCTACACCGAGGGATCTCCCATCATAATAGATGAAATCATGTAAATCATGGTATAAAGAGGCCAAAATCACAGGCCTCCAAGCAAAAAATAGTCCTCCGATACAACAACCTCTGCCAAACCAAGCCCCAAGCTAGACTGAAAAATCGATCGCGTCTATCTAGAGCCACCAAACTTGAAATGATGGCTGCAACAATCAATTTGAAGGTCAACACCTAACCTCTGTATGTCTCCAGATCTATATAAGAGGTGACCAATACAATCTAGTCCATCTCCATCACCTCTAAGCAATCATCGAATCTAGCATTAGGATCGTAAATCATAGGATCACCGTGGATAGGCAACCACAATATCTGCCACACATCCTCCAAGGTCACTGTCACCTCTCCCGTCAGAAGGTGGAAAGAAGAAGTCTCACTGTGCCATCTCTTGCACAATGCTGTCATCATGGCCAAATGTGTACTGATCACTGATGTGTACATAATACATACCATAACTCAATCTCTCCCAGGCGCTCCTAGCGCAACTCTAAAAGATCACCCAGTCTCTCCAGTACTGTGGGTTTATGCTCTCTCAACATTAATGGTTGGATGATATCTTTCACTCACGAAGCCCACAACATTAAGAAATCATAAAAAAATAAAGTTATTTGGAATTTCTAGCTCGGAAATCACAAATGCGTCGATATTTACAAATGCGTTGCTATATTCAAAAGTCAAATAGCGACGCCCAATGCATTGAAAAACTCAATTTGACAAATGCATCACCATATAAGATGGCATCACTATTTAGAATTTGGCATGACCTAACCCTAATTTTTAAATCAGCAAGTGCCTCACTAGATAAGTTCGTGTCGCCATTTACAATTTGAAACCCTAATTTCAAATTAGAAAAAGTGTCAGCATATACATATGCATCGCTATCTATCTTTTGAGCATCACCGATTGAAGTTTGGGTGTTGCTATATAGTGACACCCCCAAATTCTAAATTTTAACACCTAATAAATGCATTGAAATTTCAAATTTCAAATCAAGTTTTGAATCACATACCTATAGTCCTACGCTTGGAAGCTGCTGGAACTCACGAACTCGCTTAGAGATGTATCAGGGAAGCTCATGACACACCATTTCGTTGAAGGGTTAGAGCTCAATTTGCAAGAATTTCTAAAGTGTGAATGCATAAATGAATTGAAAATGACCCCTCTTAGCCTATTTAAGCTAGAAAATTAGGGTTTTTTGCCCTAATTTAACCTTTTTAATGGGGTTCATTATCATTTTCACCAAATTTTCCAATTTGGACCTAATTTTGCATCGTTTTTCACATTTTTGGCATTATTCTTGCATCCCATAACCTTTTTGGACTCTTGGAGCAGCTTTTCAACCTTTATTGAGAAATCAACCCAAAATTCAAATTTTTTGCCTAATTTCTTGAGGGCGCAAGGAGCCAATTTTATCCTTCAGTTGGGGCATCTAAAAAATGAGATTTTTTTTTTTTTTTTGATTTGGACAACATTTTTAATCTAAAAAGTGTTGTTCTTTGAACCAAAGCAACATGTACCTCGCTTCAAAGAGGGGAAAAATGTAGACACTAAAATATTCCTAATCAATATCACACACTTGAATCAGATTTATTAACATCATTTCCTCTTTATCCAACCTCTTTTAGCTTAATTAATTCAATTAGCCTAGCTAATTAATTAATTTCATCATTTTCGTTTATTTGGCCTAATTAATTAAATTGGGTTAATTCACCTCTTTTTGCACTAACCTTTCATCTCATTAAATTAAATAAATCAAAATATTTAATTTAATCTCCTAAGTCATCTTATTTAATTAAATAACCCTAACTTATTTAATTAAATATCATTTCATCATCCCTCACTTATTTATTAAATCATCTATTTTAATAAATATCATCTAACTCCTCTAATCCCCTAATTGCATAAATTAAATTTTGTTTAATTAGCAATTAAACTAATTATTCTTCTAATCAAAGGAATATTCCCATGGAATATTCTTTATCCTTTTTGCACAATTAAAACTTTGTATCCTCTTTTTCCTCACCCTAATAGAATATTCTAAGGAATATTCCCTCTCCTCCAATCAACTCACTTAACTTCAAAAAAAAGTTAACCCTCTTACCTTTCCAGCAAGTTACCTTTGACCTATGTGAGTGGGTCAAAAGCGTGTTTGTTTGAGGTAATTGTGAGCCTTTGATTAATCTTCATCTTGCATTCTCATCCGTTGATGAGAATCCATGATCCATGCCTCTCATCTTTTTCATCTTAAACCATTGATTAAGCTTTTTGATCTCAACCACCCATTCCTCATTTGCTCTCCTATAAATAGATCACTATTTGGAGACAAATGGATCCATCTTTTATTGCAAAGTCATGTTGTTGAATTTAATCACATCCATACTCTCAATTTTCACACATTTAGTTTATTTTCAATTTGTTTTAGTTGCATAATAGCTTCAATTTTTCATTAATGGCTTATGTGCATCCATCTTAGTTTGTAAAATAAATTAGAGTTTTCATCTTTTAGCATCATTTTAGCTTAGAAATTGTATAATTAGATGACTTATATCATAGAATCATGGTAATTTAGCTTGCATTATGTTTATTTTGTGCATAATTTAGGTTTTTCATACACCAAGCATCATGGTTTCGTCAATTCTCTTCCATAGAATCCACTGAATCAAGCTCACCATCACAGGATTGGGAAAGGGTCGTCAGTCCACAACAATTCGACACCAATTCCACAACAAGATAAATTTTAATGGATTAGAGTAGATGTTTTCTTTAAAGATTTCATAAGATTAGCATGATAGGTTTTTTGATAAAATGTTTACTTTCAATTTTGATTGATTGATCTTGTTGAGATTTGAGCATTGGTTGCTCCATTATGCTTCAATTCTTCATGGATCAAGCATAATTCGACACATAACCAGTATCCTCGCATCGACAGGTTCTATGTTGCACGATAATGGTTAGATAAGTTATAAAAAAAAATTAATATATCAAAAATGTCTATCACATATTTAGTTAGATAAGCATTGACATTGGTGCATGCACTCTTATATTAAAAGAGTTTGAATGGAATTTTTTTTATCTTATTTAGAATATGTTGCTTCAACAATTAGAACTCTACAAAACTTCATAAAAATGCAATATATTTGTGGTGAAACTAATTGCACCACATAAATAAATATTGGCTAAATAAATACAATCATTGAAAATACTATAAGTGCAAATTTTTTTTAAAAATGCAAAATTTAGGGGTAGTTAGTTCGAGAACTGGTGATAAAATATCATTCATTTCATGTTCAATATGTTCAGAGTTGTCTAGAAAATTAGTGTCTTTAGTCCAATTATTAATTTATATCAGATATGTATATTACCTAGTTAATCAAATAAGCATTGACATTGGTGGTACTCATATATTATAAGAGTTTGAATGAAAATTCACCATCTTATTTAGAATATGTTGCTTCAGCAACTAGAAGCTCTATGAAATTTCATAAAAATGTAATATATATGTAGTGAAAAAAATTGCACTATGGAAATAAATCTTGGCTAATAAAATAAACACAATCATTAATCATACATTAAGTATAATAAATATTCAAAGATTAAATGCAAGAGTTAGGGATACTTAGTTCAAGAATTGATGATTAAATATTGTCCATGTCATGTTGAATCTATTCACAATTGTCTAGAAAATTAGTGCCTTTGGTCTGATGGATGTATTAGATTCTTTGCAATCCCCAAAATTTTGGGTGGTTAAATACTAAATGTTGTGAGGTAGATCTTGAGCAATGTCAAATCAATCCAACATAAAAATTGAATCCTATTATGTGGAAGTGATATGACAAAATTTTCTTCAAAAAACCTACTCATCTTCACTTTCCTAAAAGTTGATTGTATTTGTGAGACAAGAGATGTCAATGAGGGTTGATTACGCTTGATTCATGATGAATCAAAGCATAATTTCGCCAAACAAACCTACATCTACAAACAAGATCATTCAAATTAGAAATCTAAACTAAGATTTTTACAGAAATTGAAAGCTACAAACTAAGAAAACAGTTAAATTCCTAATCTAACCCATTTGAAACTTATCCTATTTGGAATTGGTGTTGTTTCCCAATCCCATGATCAATGAGCCTGTTTCAGTCAATTCTATGGAAGAAAATCAATGAAACCATTGTGATTGATGTATGAAAACCTAGTTTATGCTAAAAATAAACATGATGCAAGCTAAGTTACCTTGATTTTATGCTAAAAATGTACTGATTAGGCTATTGCTAAGCTAATTTAATCTAATTCTAAGCTAAAAGATGAAAACCCTAATTTATAAACAAACTAAGATGGATGCATGGAATCCATTAATGGATGCTCTAAGCTATTATGCAATTAAAATAAACTAAGATAAGCTAAAAAGCGAGTAAATATGAGTGTGAGTGCATATGAGATTGAACAACATAAGTTTGAAATTGAAAGATGGATTAGATTCAACAACATCAGTTTGCTCTGAAAAAGATGGATCCATTTGTCTCCAAATAGTGACCTATTTATAGGAAAGCAAATGAGGAATGAAGGGTTGAGATCAAAAAGATTAATCAACAGTCCAAGATGAAGGAGATGAAAGGCATGCATAATGGATTCTCATCAACGGATGAGAATGCATGATGAGATTTTAATCAAGGGTTCACACTTGCCTCAAACAAACACACTTTTGACCTACTCGCACATGTCAAAGGTGACTTGTTCAAAAGGTTGAAGGTTAAAACTTGCTTAAGAAGTCGAGTGAAAATATCCCTTTTTCAAATGATGGAGGAATATGAATATTATTTCGAAATATTCTCATGGGTGAGGAAAAAGGAAATTGCAAATTAAAACAAAGTTTAAATTGTGCAAAAAGGGGGATAAGGAATATTCCATTTTTGCTTAGAGGAAAGTTAGTTTAATTGGTAATTCAATAAGATTTAATCATGCAATTAGGGGATTAGAAGAATTAAAGTGTTTATTCATTAAATTAAATGATTTAATGAATGGGGGAGAGATGAAATGATATTTAATTAAATAACTTAGGGTTATTTAATTAAATAAGATGACTTAGGGAATTAAATTAATTTTTTTGATTTATTTAATTTAATTGGATGAAATGTTAGTGTGAATGGGGATGAGTTAACCTTCAATTATATTAATTAGTCCAATAGATAAAAATGATGCAATTAATTAAATTGCTAGGCTAATTTAATTAATTAGGTGGAAAAAGGATGGATTAAAGAGGAAAAGATGATAATAAACTTGTTTCAAGTGTATGATATTGATTAGGACATTTTTCAGTGTCTACAATATCAAGATGGTGTCTAGGGACACCATTGGCAACATTGTCAACTCATTAGGTGATCATGTTCTCCTAACTTAACACCTTTGGTGGACCAATTCAACAATAATGAGGAGTCTTAAACACAACATGCACCAATCTATAGATGACCTATATGTAGATGTAGTTGTCCTTCAAAAAATTGAAGGGTGGTCTAGATGTTCTTTCTATTCCTAAATCCAGCATATTCTTCCTTATGAAACTAAGTACACATTGAATGTATTTAAGTACCATGATATAGTAACATGTCACACAAATGTGTGTTATGTTAGAGTTTATAATGGCTAGTAGAAAGGGGGCGGGAATATTGGAATTTGACTTTAATTTTTTAATTTTGGATCTGCAACTCTTTCTTTTAAGATGTTTGGACGATGTTCATTTTTATTTTTATATTAAAAATATGATTTTATCTAATGTTATTTTTCAAATTGAAGTGCAAGCTATAAAATTTACACTTGAAGTGGGCCATTTACATGAGATTTTAGATCACTAGGGTAAGTCTACATGCACTTTTGTCAAAATCCCACCTCCCTCCTATCTTCCTCCTCAAGAGCATTGGTAAGGTCCCATATAGTTTTCCAAAAGAGCCCACGGTTCTCATTCCCATGACTCTCAACCCCCAGGAAATAGAGATAAAATATTGCATATGACTAATGTCATCTCTCAGAACCATCTTTTTCCTCTCCTCATGGATGTGGTTCTCTTTGTTGGCTAGAATTTAATAGTTCATTTTCTTATAGCTATCCATCTCTCTAGTTTGTTGCCAAAAACCTTAAGATGGCACTCTTGAGGAAGAGGGTGCTCTCACTAGATTGGAGTTGATTCGTGATAATTATCTTTCTAATAATGTTTGGGGAAAACTCAATTATAAAGACCCTCCTCCTAGTATTTTTGAATTAACCTCTTAGTTTTTATATGTTTGAGCTTGGCCCTTTGAAATTTCATCTTTATTTTGGATGTCATCCTACATAGACTTTGATTGTATGCCTTTCTACCACCTATCTTTTTCTTTAATATTGTGCTATAATATTTTTAGTCGATTCACAAAGTTAAATAGAATGTATTCACAAAAAAATAACCTCATAAATAAATCTACTAATATTTTAGAATATAAGAACAATAGTCCTAAAAAGGGAATAAGGAGATTATAGGGATTCAAAATTTAAATATTTGTAAAGGTCTACCTAAGGAGAAGAGAGAGTATCATACAAGGTGGTTATAGGATCCTGATTAATTCTATTATTTTATAGATAAGTTTTTACTCTATTTGAATGTCTTAAATATTGCAAGAAAGCTACTTATTGAAATAGATAATGGAGGGAAAGTCTTCCTCTAAAAAACTATTAAACTACCAATTGGAAGAAGAAACCCCTTTTAGTGAATTAGTCATTGTTTTTGAGTAATCTTCAATTATTAAATGTTGCACAATTATAAAATATGCTAATGCTATTCCATAAAACATACAATTCATAAGCATTGACAACATACATCAAATACAACAAGAAAGAATAAACATTTACAATGTTGAGTATACACAACCATGCCATTGATTATATCTACTCATAGAATTAAAATGATAAATAAATCATAGCTTAGATATCATGTACCAACTTCATAAGCAAATTAGGCCTATAAATATCATAATTAGGATTACCCAAATGTTAAATACCTTTTAAGATGATAAGAAAATACTTCTCAAATAATGAGATACATACATTATAATAAAATGAATCTCATACCAAACTTATATTAAAATGAATCTCATACCAAACTTGGATGACTCAAGTCTAAATAGTTGAGTCTAGTTACATACAATTATTCACTCTAATCTAAGATCACAAGATCCCACTTTCAAATGAACTTAATAAAATTATACAAACATATCAAGGCTTCAACATATGATTCACCAATTGGGTATTCATGATTGAACAAAAAGAAGGATAAAGAGATATTAGGGTAATATGAGGAATATCAATACTTTTAATATGATCAAGATTGTTCTTTACTATTCATCAACACTACTCATTTCATTTCAATGTAGGTTAGTAAGAAAGGAAACCACTCAAAAACGAAATTATAATTCATCCATTAACACATTACTAAAATAATCATTTACATAAAATGGTCATAGCACATAAAAGACATGACACCATCATATTAATAATCATACATGTTGCAATCATAATCAACAGTGATACATAAGGGTTATGGAAATAAATGACCAATAACACTCAAGGGAGTGGTGATAGCCACCAACACTATCAATGAGTGTGATGATCTAATACTCATGCAAGAGAATCATATAAATGTATTAGTTACAATGAACTAATGAGCTATAGGTGTAGACACATAAAATCATCCTAGCATCATTGCATACTAATATTTAATCTCCACTATTTAATTAAATTATTGTATTATTTAATTAATATAATATATTACTAATTAATGGTATAATTATATTATTTTAATTAACATAGTTCACCGCCACCTAATTAAATAAATATTATTTAATTATTCTAACCCAATCACATCTAATTAAATAATTTTTATTTCTAAAAATAAATAACCAACTAATTCCCTTTCCCTCCCATTTTTGGTTGTAACCAATTATTTATGGATATTTATATTTTTAGTCAAATATCTCATCCCTTCATTTAAAATAAACTTATTCATGATCATCCATCTTCTCCTTGATCCAAGAAATTTCTTCTCATCTATTCTCAACTATTGATCTTCTAGATAGATCCTCACTGTCCATCCTCCTTGCAAAACAATTATAAACTAGCACATTATCCTATGTAAATGCAATCAATCATATTTATTAGGTACATGATGCAAAAACTTCAAGCAACCAAATCTCATTCAAAAAATCTACTTGCAATGATGGATTTTGGTTAACTTATCTTGTTTTAACATTTCAATTTTCATTATGCTTAATCAATGGTGAACATTATAATAGGATTTTCAACCTTTTTTTGTATTTGCTTTATTGTTGATTTAGTGTTCATAAAAGGAATAGTCTACTAGAGATGAACATAGAGCGTCATTAGGATGGTTTTGAATCTGGATGGATGTTGGATAATTATGACACCAATATAATTGGGTCTTCTCAATAACAAATATCCAATTAACTTTATATCAATAATTGCTATCCTAATACAATGCTTCACATGGGAAAATTTTGAATGATAACTATGTTGGTGTAATTATTAATCTAATTACACTTAATTACTTTCTTATTAAGCTCACTTATGCCTTTTTTAGGTTTTGTTTATCCTTGCACATAAAGAAAGGCATTTTTTTATTCACTCCATAATCATTTTTCTTGATGTAATAGAAAATTTACTTTGTAGCTCTCATCTATGGAAGGTTTTCTTGGTTTTGTTGTTTTATCTTTTCTCTTGTGGTTGCTCCATTTCTTCAATGTGGTATTAGAGCATAGATTCAACAAAATCCTTCTCAATTTTTAAGGGTCTTCTCCATTACGTATTACAAAAGGCCTTCTAGAGAAAAACATATTTTCTTGTTGAGTCCATAAGGAGTCAATGCTAGGAATGACTATTTAAACATTGAGAAAGGAGATCAAGAAATTTTGAGTTTTTTTGTTGCAGATCTATGTAGAAATCCATTGAAGTGTACATAAATGTATGGTTGGTCCCTTCCAATTATCAACTTTGTAAAATTCTCAAATCTATTTCATTGATTGACAAAATTTGTGTTCAAATTTTTTTCCTCGAGTTAAAACTTTTGATTTATGGATTTATTAGGGATCAAGCATTTTTTGGGATTTAGGGTCACTTTTTTTTTTTTTCACACAAGGTTAATACCATGTCATCTACTCACCACTTTCCACTCCCTTAGGTGGCATAATATGCAGTTGCCACCCCCAAGGGTGCCTAGGTCCATGGCTATTGCACCACTGTAAACATTTCAACACCCTCCAAACCTTGGCACTGCCTTAAAAAATTTACTAGTGGTTGTTTTATGCATCATGATTGGGGATTTTCATTACCTTCTCTCCTTTTCTTGGGTTGTGCTACCAAGATATTAGTTACTTGGGCCACTCCACTAGGCTCTCATTCACTCAGGTTATGCCACTAGGCTCTTCCTTTCTTGGTCATTTCAATGTTGCTAGGAAACCAAAACCCCCATTACAACCCATGGTCACATGGGTAACTAGGGTTGAATGATGAAGACACTAACCCCTAGTACTCTAGTGTCTAGTCATGTGGGTGAAGGAGCTCTTAATCAAAGGCTCCTTTTTTTCCCTACAAACTCTTTGGAGAACCTTCACAAAAGAGGGTATATCTTCTTCATACAAGATTCAAGTTTTTGAAAATCATATCATCAAAAAACTAATTTAGAGGGATTTATAGTGATGCTAATATTTTTTTTCCAAATTCCACCAGTGGAAAATTTTATTGATTGTTGAAGTTATATCTAGCTGTTTGTACTTCTAGGCTCATAAATTGAGCATACAAAATCATTTTTTTTAAATGAATAAGTTTTATAAATTTGATTCCATGATCTACACAAACATCAAACTTATCTTTTAAATTCCTTTCCAAGCAAACAAAAAAATAGTCTTAATTCAACCCTTTCTTTTTTATTTTTCATTGTGAAAATTACAAAGAGAGTCTATTTTTTAGTTGTGGGGGTGTTTCATTTTTCTCTCTAAAACATATTAAGGACTTAGACACATACAAAAACCAAAAAGCATTTCCTTTTTGAAAAGTAAAAAAATCACACACAATGGTAAAAACCTCTTTTATTGAATGTCTTATAACACATAATTACCATTCTTGAAAATATTTAATTACTAGATTTCATATTTACAAGGGTTTATGGTCTATATTGGATGAAACATAAATATAATTGACTCATTAGTTTGAGATATTTCATCATAAGAACAAGATGGATGAGGCAATGAGACTTATTTCACTGCATGTTTCAAATAGTCTACTATAAATCATATTGATTATTGCCCTAATCCTAGGAAGATGTGTGTAATAATCTAAGTTATTTCTTTATTATGGATTTTCAAATCTAAGAATAATGGTAATCATGTTTCACAAATTTCATAAAAAGCATTACAAACAACTAGCTAGTCAACACTTCCAATGCATTAAAAATGCCAAAAACTATTGTCACTTATATAAATCATATAATTATAAGTTTTACATGAATAGGGACTATTATAAAAGTAAAAAACTCAATAGGAAAAAAATAATATTTTTGAAAGGGATAAATGCTACTTCCTCCCTCCCCCTTCTTCACACTAACAGTTTGTGGATGACATCATCCTTTTGGAGTTGCTTCTATTGTAGAAGCTAAACATGGGAACAACCTTCTTGATTATCATGCTAAAGTGCCAGATTAGTATATCAACTACAACAAAAGTATGTTTTTATTTTTTCAATGTTGATCTCCCTTTGAAAGTATGTTTTTATTTTGTCAATGTTGATTTCCCTTTGAAAGAAAGGATTATGATAATTCTTGGATTTCAAATTGCTTACCTCCCTGCTACCTATTTGGCTCTCTTGTTATCCACGAAAATGCTCCGTAATAATTATTTTCTCAATATTGTGGAGAATCTAAAACACAAGTTAGTAGATGGAAAGGGAAGCTGCTTAGTCAAGTTGATAAACTTTAATTATTGAAAGACTTTATTCAAAATATCTTGGTTTTCTATCTCTCTTTGTTTAAAATCCTAGCTCATATGGTGGATAGAATTGAGAAAATACAAAAGAATTTCCTATTGTCTAAAATGGAGAATAAAGTAAGGGTTTCCCTTGTTATATGGAAAAAGGTGTGTAATCCCAAAAGGCAGGGTGAGCTAGGTATTAGAAGGTTGCAAGAGTTCAACAAGGCTCTAATTGTGAAAGTGGCTAGAACTTTATCAATTGTGCCAATGATTGGGGCTCCATCCTCAAAGCTAAGTATCTGGATAAATTGGACCACTATTGTTTCTTGAACTCCCCTGACATCCCCCATTATTCGGTTGTTTGGAACAACCTTCTAAAAATTAGAAACATAGTTAAACATGGCCTTCTTTGGAATGTGGGGGATGAAAAAATAATAATTTCTATCATGACTTTTGGCTTGAGGGTTTGTCACTCTCCTCTCTCCAAAGTTTGGAAAACATCAAAGAGTTGATTATAAGATAAAATGAAGAAAAAATCCATAGCTATATTGATTAGAGTAGCCTAAATCCTAAATGGAAGAATTTTGGGGAACATCTGGCTGACAGAAAGATTCTCAAAAGTGAAAGACAAGAAAATAAGCAAGAATAAGTGGAGTGACTTAGGTAGTGTATAGGAGACTATAGGTTTTTCTATGTCAATAAAGTTCCGTATTACATCTGGGCGGTTACCCCTTCAGGATTCTTCTTGGTCAGATCAACTTACTCCCTATTAAGTCACGACATTGAGGAAAACTATTTTAATTGGTCTATGGTTTGGAACAATAGATTGATTCCTAGGATGAATTATTTATGGTGGGTTATAACCCACAGAAAATACTCTCCATAGACAATATAAAAAAAGAGGATTTTAGATGGAAAATAGATGCACCCTATGTTGTAAGGAGGGGGAAAAAATTGATCATATTCTCTTGCATTTTGAATTTTCAAAAGATGTTTGGTGATGCAAGAGCATCCAACGATGTAGAGAAATCTTGCATCACCCAAAAAAAAAAATTCATTATTTTCTATAGTTGTTTTGAGTCCCATGGTGACACTTAAGGGGTATAAGACTGATAGGTGTCAAAAATAGTGAAAAATAGGCACTTACTTTTTTAGTAAGTCAGCCTAAACGGGCTCATATGGACATGAAAATTTACCCCAGGGAGCAGAGCTGAAAAAACATTTCCAGTCATAAAAGAATCACCTCAATACCCTACACGGTTTGGGAGAAATTAAAGTTTTCATCCTAGGAAATTTCTCCAATGCAACTTCAAATTCAGATATAAAACTTTAGAGGCCCTAAAATAGCTCAAAAAGTGGTCGAACCAACCAACAATGGATTCACTTGTTGTAGAGCTTGTCGAGAGCTTTTCAATGATATGCAATTATAGCAAATCAGCCACCCGGATCAAAAGTTATGGCCTTGCAAAGTTGGTCCTTTGAAAGTGAATTTCATAAAAATTTCTTCCAAGCCAGAAATCAATTGGTGGGACTTTTGGTGCCAAAAAAAGGGGAAATTTGAACTTTCTAGAACATTCTAGGGCAGTTATTGAGGAAAATAAAAAGGGTTAAGTGGGGGTTGTAGAAGGTGGCTCCATTAGTGAAGATTATGGCTATGAATAGTAGATTTTAGTTTTAGAGTTGATTTTTTTGTAATGAATCAAGCCCATGAGACTGTAGCATGTAATTTTTGAATCTGTAATTTCATTTTCTGAAAATAATTGAAAGTGAGTCATTTTTTTGTCTTGCATCTTTTGTGTTGGTATCTGTTGTGATTTTTGTGGGTTTTGGGCGGTGTGGCCCTCATCAAGTGGTATCAGAGCAGGAGTTCTTGATCCTATAATAGAATGCCAAATGTGAGGCAATTGCAGCATGACCTGTGAGTGTGGGTTGAGTTCAAGATGACTCCAAGACTTGCCCAATATGGTAGAGGTAGAGGTCGAGGTGGTGGAGGAAGAGATCTGCCTAGGGATGAAATTAGAGCCCTTAGAAGGCAATTAGAAACCTTGCAACAAGAGGTTCAAAGAAGAGATGTGCAACGAGATAGAGATGACAATGAAGATGAAACAAAAGAGGAAATGGAAGAGGAAGAGTAGGATGGATCCTAGAGAAAGAATATTGTTGTGAGCGATCTCAAGCATTGGGAAGAGACCTAAAATGGAGGTTTCAACTTTTAGTGGAAAGTTGAATCCTGAAGAATTGATTAATTAGATCAATGACATGGAGGAATTTTTTGAGTTTGAGGAGATTGAAGATCCTCACAGAGTGAGGTTTACAAAGACAAAATTGAAAGGTCACACCAGTATATGGTGGAAAGAGATCCATTTAGAAAGAGGAAACTAAGGGAAAGATAAAATTTCTAGATGGGACAAAATGGTGTCAAAATTGAAGAAACAATTTATTCCAATTGATTACGAATTGGAGTTGCTCAAGAAGATGTAGAGCTTGAGGAAAGGGACAATGACGGTGAAAGAATACACAGAGGAATTTCACAAGGTCCTGATTCAAATAGGACATTATAAGGTGAATAAAGAGAAAGCTTCTTGTTATATTAATAGGTTGAAGCCAAGAATACATGAAGAATTGGCACTGGTAAGAATGACCACCATTGAGGATGCTTATTAGTTTTCTCTAAAGGTTGAAGAACGATTGAACAAGAGGTTTGAGAACAAACAATGAGGTGGAGGCTGTGGAGGAAAGATCAATGGACGATCATATGGAGGTCGAAATGAAGATCAAAAGAAGGGTGAAGTCTCTAGTAGCAACCAAAGCCAAAAGGGAGACAACACCTACCATCCTTGTGATCAGAATAATGGAGACCAAAGAGGAAGAGGAAGATTTAGATGAGGACTAGGAAGAGGAGAATTTCATGGAACTTATTTCTAGTGTGGAGAAGGACATAGAGCCTATGAGTTTCCTCAACATTAAGGAAGGACAAATCAAAGACCTGAGGGTTATGCATGAGTTGCACATGTAGATGAAGATGCTAAGTATTCAAATTTTGAAGAAGCATAAAGAGGAGATATTCTTGTTATTAGAAGAGCCTTGCTGAATGAGGAGAAGGAACCAACTCAAAGGAAGAATTTATTTCGCACCAGGTGTAAGTGTGAAGGTAAAGTTTGTAATGTTATTATTGATGGAGGTAGTACTGATAACCTTGTTTTAGAATAAATGGTTAGTAAGTTTTTGTTGGAGAGAATAAGGCATCCGAACCCATACTGGATTGCTTAGTTGTAAAAGGACCATAAAGCCTTGGTAAATGAACAATTTATGGTAAAGTTCAAGATTGGAAATGATGCAGGAGCATCCAGTGGTGTAAGGGCAATCTTGCATCACCCAAAAATAGTTAAATTTCAAGTTTCTTGATTTTTAGATGTTTTTACATTTTTGGATACCCTTTTGTCATAATGAAATTCCCAATTTATGGTTTTTATTTTCTATTCCCGGATCAAAAGTTATGGCCTCGGGAAGTTGGCACACTTTCTAGAAGATACAATTGCAAATGCTCTTTTGAAATTTGAACTTCATGTTCTAAATTTTGGCACCAAACCACCTAAACTTAAATTTGAATGTTGTTTTGGCTCCAAACTAAAGAGGAGCTCTATTTATGGGTGGGTTTCTAATTTTTGGGTAACTTTTTGGGGACAAGCTCGCATATTGCAAAATGGTGATTCTGTAGCTTTTTGTAACTTGCATGTGTTGTAGAACTTGAGAATTTGAGATCTTCTGCATGTAAGAAGCTCCATTTTCTGAATAATAAAATTATTCTCTTGTTTGTGGGTTATTTTCTAAGTCTTGGGCTATGCCCTCTTCAAGTGGTATAAGAGCGGGTTTTCTTGAGTGTGTGGATAGATCGCCGATCGTGAGACAATTCACACTAGGACCGTGGTTGTGGGTCGAAGTCAAGAAAGATGCCTCCAAGAGCGATGCCTAGTAGGCATGGTGGTGCCAGAGGTGGTCGAGGTGGCAGAAATGCTAGTGGAAGAGATGCACTAGCAACTCTCCAAAGACAAATTGATGCTTTACAAGAGCAGTTGAGAAGAGGGTTAAACCTGAGGGAGGAAAGTAACGATGAAGGAGAGGAAGAAGGTTCAAATGTAGAAGAGGAAGAAAAAGCAATTGATCAAGACCAAATGTGGCTAATAAGGGCCATTTCAAAGATCAAGAAAAGATCGAGAGTAGAAGTCCCCAGTTATTCTGGAAGTCTGAACCCGAAAGAGTTGATCGACTGGATCAACGAGCTAGAAGAATATTTTGAATATGAGGAAATAGAGGACCCAGATCGGGTTAAGTTTGCAAAAATGAAGCTGAAGGGCCATGCCAGTATTTAGTGGAAAGAGGTCAAGTTGGAAAGAAATCAAAGAGGAAAAGGAAATATCACCAGATGGGATCTCATGGTAGAGAAACTGAAGAAGCAGTTCATACCAGTGGACTACAAGTTAAATCTGTTGAAGAAATTGCAAGGGTTGAAGCAAGGAAGCAGATCTATGAAAGAATATACTGAAGATTTTCACAAGATAATCATCAGAATGGGTCACACAGAGGCCAATAAGGAGAAGGTAGCCCGATATCTTAATAGGTTACAACTGAGCATTCAAGAGGAGTTAAGCCTAGTCAGAATGACCACCATTGAGGATGTGTATTAGTTCGCTTTGAAGGTGGAAGAGAAGTTGAACAAAAGATTTGATGGCAAACAAAAAGGACAAGGAGGTCAAAGTGGAAGGGGTAGTGGAAGATCTTCAGGAAGCCGAAATGATGATGAAAATAAAAGTGAAGATGTGGGTACTAGCCGAAGCCAAAGGAATGACAACTTCTACCACCCTCGTGATCAAAATAGTGGTGATCAAAGAGGTAAAGGATGAGGGAGATATGGACAAGGATTTGGAAGAGGTGGTTTCAAAGGAACGTGTTTCCAGTGTGGTGAAGAAGGGCATCGAGCCTATGAATGTCCACAACACCATGGAAGGGCAGACAAAAGGCCAAAAGGTCGTGGAAGGGTTGCACATGCAGATGAGGAGGCCCAATCTGAACATTCAGATGATGCTGAAAGGGGAGAAGCCCTAGTGATTAGGAGAGCCTGGTGACTAAGGAAAATGAACCATAACAGAGGAAGAATCTATTTCGCACAAGGTGCAAGTGTGAAGGAAAATGTTGTGATGTCATTATTGATGGTGGGCGATGATCTGGTATCGAGAGAGATGGTCACAAAGTTGAAGCTGAAGAGGGAAAGGCACCCACATTCGTATTGATTGCCTGGTTGCAAAAGACCGCAAAGTTTTGGTTAATGAGCAATGCCTAGTAAAGTTCAAGATCGGGAGCTACCATGATGAGGTACTCTATGATATCATCCCCATGGATGCATGTCACATGTTGTTGGGGAGGCCGTGGCAGTTGGATAGGCGAGCTATACATGATGGCCATGCAAACACTTATTCCTTGACAAAGGATGGGGTTCGTCACAAGTTGAAACCCCTGAAGGAGAGAAAAGGTATGCAGTAGTGCTAGAATTTGTTATGTAGATGGAAGAAAATTTTTAGAAGGTATGAAGCATGAGCGTGTGTGTTATGCATTGATTCCTAGAGTGAGTAAGGAGGATAGTGAGAAGGTTCCAAAGAAGTTTCTGGGATGTTGGATGAGTTTTAGGATATTGTTTCTGATAATGTACGAGGGTTTACCACCAATAAGGAAGATCAGTCATCAGATTGACTTGATTCCTGGAGCCAGTTTGCCAAATAAGGCAGCTCATAGAATGACTCCAGCAGAAAATGAGGAGTTGAACAAACAAGTTCAAGAGTTGTTGAGAAAGGGTTTGATATAGGAGAGTTTGAGTCCATGTGCCTGCAATTACTAGCACCAAAGAAGGATGGGGAGTGGAAGATGTGTATAGATTTCCCCGCTAAGGATGGATGACTTGGTGGATGTTTGAGTGGAGCTCAAGACTTCACAAAGATTGATCTCAAGAGTGGATATCACCGATCCGGATTCAAGAGGGAGATGAATGGAAGACTTCCTTCAAGACCAAAGAGGGCCTGTACAAGTGGTTAGTCATTCCTTTTGGGCTAACCAATGCACGAGCACATTCATGCGACTCATGAACAGGTACTAAAAATTTCGGGAAGTTTTGTTATTGTGTATTTAGATGATATTTTATTTTTATTAAGACGTTGGATGAGCATCCGATGCATATTTGGAGAGCCTTTGAGAAGTTAAGAGAAGAGAAACTTGATTAATTTGAAGAAGTGTAGTTTTGTGAAGAGGGAGTTAGTGTACTTGGGGTTTGTTGTCTCAGCAGAAGGTCTCAAGATGGACCCAGAGAAGGTGAAGGCTATTCTGGAATGGCCTACCCCAAGAACTACTACCAAGGTGAGATCTTTCCATGGTTTGGCTAGTTTTTATAGAAAGTTCATTAGAAACTTCAGTAGTATTTGTGGACCCCACTGAAACAATGAGAGGGGATAGAAAAGAATTCAAGTGGAGCATTGGAGCGCAAAGAGTTTTGAACTATTGAAGTAGAAGGTAACAGAGCAACCTATTCTAGCCCTCCCGTGATTTCAACAAGGTGTTTCGTGGATTGTGATGCCAAGTTTGTGCCATGGGAGCATCGAGCCAAGAAGGTAAGCCCATTGCCTATTTTAGTGAAAAGTTAAATGATGCCAAGAGAAATTATTCGTATATGATCAAGAATTTTATGCAATAGTTCAAGCATTAAAGAAATGGAGACATTATTTATTGTCAAGGAATTTGTTCTATATATTGATCATCAGCCTTGCATCCTAAATAGTCAGGAAAATTAAATTAGAGGCATATGAAATGGGTAGAGTTTTTGCAGAGTTATACCTTTGTTTTGAAACATAGGAGTGGGAAGTCAAATAGGGTTGCAGATGCCTTAAGTAGGAGGCATAAATTGATGACAAAGATTTAGATTGAAGTGGTTGGGTTTAATGAACTCAAGACACTGTATGCAGAAGATCCTAATTTTTCAGAGGCTTGGAAAGCTTGCAAGGAACCTGTTACAGTGGACAGGACAAGGTGGCTGGATTTCATAATCCAGGATGGCATGTTATTTAAGGGAAGTCAATTGTGTATCCCGAGGAGTTCCATGAGGGAGAACCTGATAAAGGAGAAGCATAATGGAGGAATGGCAAGATATTTTGGTCGGGATAAGACCATTGCCATTATCAGTGAGCATTATTATTGGCCTCAGTTGTCATAGGATGTAAAGAAGTTTGTACAAAGCTGCAGGGTATGTCAGATGGCTAAAGGAGTGAGCTAGAATACAGGCTTATATCAAGCCTTACCTGTACCAGAGAGGCCATGGGAGGATATAAGTATGGACTTTGTTCTTGGTTTGCCAAGGACACAATGAGGGAATAATTCAGTCTTTGTGGTGGTTGATAGGTTTTTGAAAATGGCACATTTCATTCCATGTCAGAAGACCCATGATGCAAGTCCACATTGTTGACTTGTTCTTCAAAGAGGTGGTGAGGCTACATGGTCTGCCAAAGAGTATTGTTTCAGATTGTGACACCAAATTTGTGGGGTACTTTTGGAGGACCTTGTGGAAGAAGTTGAAGACAGAGTTGAAGTTCAATTCTACACACCATCCACAAATAGATGGGAAAACAAAGGTTATTAACAGGAGTTTGGGTAACCTACTGAGATGTTTGGTAGGAGATAAACCCAAGGGATGGGACTTGATCTTACCCCAGGCAAAATTTTCTTACAACAATTCTGTCAACAGAAGCACTGGTAAATCACCGTTCTAGATTGTGTATGGAGGTAGCCCCAGAACAGCTCCAGAATTGAGGAAGATAGACCAAGAGAAGAAAATAAGAGCTGAAGCTGAAGATTTTGTAGAACAGATCAAGGATACACATGAGAAGGTAAGAGAAAATATTAACAAGATGAATATGCAGTATAAGGCTAAGGCAGATCAGAAGAGGACGTATAAGGAGTTTCAGATTGGTGATGAAGTGATGGTCCACTTGAGGAAAGAAAGGTTTCCAATGGGAACACATAACAAATTGAAGATTAAGAAGTTCGGTCCCTGTAAAATTTTGAAGAGGTATGATTCAGGGAATGCATATGAGGTAGAGTTGCTGGATGGATTCAACATTTTCCCTGTGTTCAACATTTCAGATTTGATAGAGTATCATGAAGGTGGTGTAGAGGAAGTACCAATGATGGAACAGTGTGGCATTCCAACACTTACTTCATAAAAGGAGGAGATTGAAGAAATCCTGGATAGTCGTGTGGGAAGGAGTACCAGGAATAGGTAGTATGAAGAATATATGGTGAAATGGAAAGGAAGGCCTGTTGAAGATTCATCCTGGTTGCCTAAGGCAGAGATGGACCATTTGGGTTTTTCCTCCACCATCTGAGACGTGACGGGGTCACTTCTCAAATTACCTTGTGTGTCTAATGCAAGAGCATCCAGTGGTGTAAGGGCAATCTTGCATCACCCAAAAATAGTTAAATTTCAAGTTTCTCAATTTTTAGATTTTTTTATATTTTTGGATACCCTTTTCGTCATAATGAAATTCTCAATTTACGGTTTTTATTTTCTATTCATGGGTGGAAAGATATTGCAATTTTAGTTTCCCAGATTTACACCTTAAAATCTTCCAAGTTAGATTTGAAGCACTTAGAATTCTTGGAACAGCCCTGAAACTTGCCAAAATCAGCATAGCATATTTTGAGTGTGTTATTAACTTCGTGACCTTTCCAACGGTTCAAACGGTTAGCAAATTGGAGTCCCGGATCAAAAGTTATGGCCCTGGGAAGTTGGCGCACTTTCTAGAAGATACAATTGCAAATGCTCTTTTGAAATTTGAACTTCATGTTGTAAATTTTTGGTGCCAAACTGCCTAAACTCAAATTTGAATGTTGTTTTGGCTCCAAACTAAAGAGGGTCTCTATTTATGGGCAGGTTTCTAATTTTTGGGTAATTTTTTGGGGACAAGCTCGCATATTGCAAAAGGGTGATTTTGTAGCTTTCTGTAACTTGCATGTGTTGTAGAACTTGGGGATTTGAGATCCTTTGCATGTAAGAAGATCCATTTTCTGAATAATAAAATTATTCTCTTGTTTGTGGGTTATTTTCTAAGTCTCGGGCTATGCCCTCATCAAGAAATTACCATGATGATGTATTGTGTGATATTATGCCTATGGATATTTGTCATATGTTGTTAGGTAGATCGTGGTAGTTTGATCAATGAGCAATACATGATTGACATGCCAACCCATTCTTTGACAAAGGATTGAGTTCGTCATAAGTTGAAGCCCTTGAAATAGGTTGAGGAAAAGGTATGTAGTAATGCAAGAATTTATTTGGTTGATGGAATAAAGTTCCTAGAAGGTATGAAGCATGAGTATATGTGTTTCACACTGATACCTAGAGTTGATAAGGAAGATACTAATGAGGTACCTGTAGAGGTTTTAGATTTTTTGAATGAATTTTAGGCTATTATTTATGGTAATTTACCTCAAGATTTTCCTCCCAAAAGGAAGATTAGTCATCAAATGGACTTGATTCCCAGAGCTAGTTTGTCAAATAAGGCAACTCATCGTATGACTCTAGCAGAGAGTGAAGAGTTGAACAGACAAGTGCAAGAGTTGTGGAAAGGATTGATTCAAGAAAGTTTGAGTCCATGTGTATTACCTATAGTACTAGCACCAAAGAAGGATGAGGAATGGTGGATGTGTTTAGATTCTAGAGCCATCAACAAGATCACCATCAAGTATAGATTTCTCTTGCCAAGGATGAATGGCATTATGGATTGTTTGAGTGGAGCTGAGTACTTTACGAAGATAGATTTGAAGAGTGGATATCACCAAATCTGAATTATTGAAGAGTGGATATCACCAAATCCAAATTAGAGAAGGAGATGAATGGAAGACAACCTTTAAAACTAAGGAGGGCTTGTACGAGTGGTTATTCATGCCTTTTGGGCTAACCAATGCATTGAGCACATTTGTGTGGCTTATTAATGAGGTATTGAAAGAGTTTTTAGGAAAATTTGTTATTGTTTATTTGGATGATATTTTGATTTTTAGTAAGACATTGGAGGAGCTCTTGATGCATATCTGAATTTTTTTTGAGAAGCTAGGGGAGGAGAAGTTGTTGATTAAATTGAAGAAATGTAGTTTTGTGAAGAGAGAGTTGGTGTATTCGGGATTTGCTATCTCATATGAGGGTATTAAAATGGATCTAGAGAAGGTGAAAGATATCATTGAATGGTCTACCCTAAGAAATGTTATAGAGGTAAGATCATTTCATAGTATAGCATGTTTTTATAGGAAGTTTATTAACAATTTTAGTAGTATTTGTGCACCTCTAACTGAAGCCATGAGAGGGGATAGAAAAGAGTTTAAGTGGAATATAGGAGCAGCCAAAAATTTTGATATGTTGAAGAAGAAAGTTACAGAGAAACCTATTTTGGAACTTCCATTTTTCAATAAGGTCTTTCAGGTAGATTGTGATGCTAGTGGCACTGCCATAGGAGTTGTTTTGAGTCAAGAAGGTAAGCATGTTGCCTATTTTAGTGAGAAGTAGAATGATGCCAAGAAGAAATATTATGTCTATGATCAAGAGTTTTATGCTATAGTTCAGGCTTTGAAGAAATGGAGACACTATTTGTTTCCAAAATAAATTGTTTTATATATTGATCACCAGGATTTACAGTATCTCAATAGTCAAGGAAAGTTAAATCAAAGGCACTTAAAGTGGGTTGAGTTTTTACAAAGTTATACTTTTGTTTCGAAGCACAAGAGTGGAAGGTCAAACAGAGTTGCAAATGCCTTAAGTAGAATGAAAAATTTATTGATAGATATGAATATAGAGGTTGTTGGGTTCAATGAACTCAAGAGTTTGTATCTAGAAGATCCAAACTTTGCAGAAGCTTGGAAGGCTTATTTGGACCCTGTTACATTGGATAGGACAAGATGGTTGGATTTCTTAATCCAAGATGGGATGTTGTTTAGAGGAAGCCAATTGTGCATTCCAAGGAGTTCTATGAGAGAGAATCTAATCAAGGAGAAGCATAATGGAGGATTGGCTGGACATTTTGGTTGAGATAAGACCATTGCTCTTGTTAGTGAGAATTATTATTGGCTACAATTACAACAAGATGTAAAGAATTTTGTACAAATTTGCAAAGTATGTCAGATGGTGAAAGGAACAAGTCAAAATAATGGATTGTATCAACCATTACCTATACCTAAGAGGCCATGGGAGGATATTAGCATGTTTTTTGTTCTTGGATTACCAATGACACAAAGAGGACATGATTCCATATTTGTGGTGGTGGATATATTTTCAAATATGGAACATTTCATTATGTGTCATAAGACCAGTGATGTTCATGTTGCAGAGTTGTTTTTTAGAGAGGTGGTGATACTACATGGTCTACAAAAGAGTATAGTCCCAAACAGAGATACCAAATTTGTTTGTTATTTCTGGAAGACATTATGGAAGAAGCTAAGCCCAAGGGATGGGATTTGATTATACCATAGGTGGAGTTTTGTTACAACAATTCTGTCAATCAGAGCACTAGTAAATCACCATTCTAGATTGTATATGGGAGTAGTCCAAGAATTTCTTTTGAACTGAGGAAGATGGATAAGGGGGAGAAGAGTAGTGTTGAGGCTAAAGATTTTTCTGAGCACTTGAAGAATTTTCACAAAGAGGTGAAGAAACATATCAATAAAATGAACTCACAATATAAGGCTCAGGTAGATCAAAAAAGGAAGTATAAGGAGTTCCAGTTAGGAGATGAAGTCATGGTTCATTTACGAAAGGAAAGGTTTCTAGTTGGTACATACAACAAGTTAAAGATGAAGAAGTTTGGACTATTCAAGATCCTAAAGAAGCATGATTCAGGAAATGCTTATGAGGTAGAATATCCTAGTGGAATAAACATTTCTCCTATGTTCAAGATTATCGATTTGATAGAGTATCATGAAGGTGATATAGAGGAGGGGTTGATAAATGAATAGTTGAAAATTCCAACACCTACATCAGATAAGGAAGAGATAGAAGAAATCCTAGATAGTCATGTGGGTAGAAGCACAAGAAACAAGTAATATGCAGAGTACTTGGTGAAATGGAGAGGAAGGCATGTTGAAGATTTGTCATGGTTTTCTGAGGTTGAGGTTAACTGTCTTGGTTTCCCTCTAACTTCTGAGAAGTAATAGGGTCACTTTTTAAATTACCCTGTGTGTTTGATGCATGAGCATCCAACAGTGTAGGGAAATCTTGCTTCACCCAAAAAATTTGTTTTCTTATTTTCTTTAGTTGTTTTGAGTCCCATGATGGCACTTAAGGGGTATAAGATTGTCAGGTGTTAAAAATAGTGAAAAATGAGCACTTACTATTTTTAGTAAGTCTGCCTAAACAATCTCATATGGACATGAAAATTTACCCTAAGGAGCAGACCTGAAAAAACATTTCCAGTCACAAAAGAATCATCTCAATTCCCTACATGGTTTGGGAGAAATTAAAGTTTTCATCCTGAGAAATTTCTCCAATGTAGCTTCAAATTCAGATATAAAACTTTAGAGGCCCTAAAATAGCTCAAAAAGTGGCCGAACTGATCTACGGTGAGTTCATGTGTTGTAGAGCTTGTCAAGAGCTTCCAATGATATGCAATAATAGAAAATTGGACACCTAGATCAAAAGTTATGGCCCCACAAAGTTGGTCCTCTAAAAAGTGAATTTCATAAAAATTTCTTCCAGGCCAGAAATCAATTGGCAAAACTATTGACACCAAAACAAAAAGGGGAAATTTGAACTTTCTAGAACATTCTAGGGCGGTTATTGAGGAAAATAAAAAGGGTTAAGTGGGGGTTGTAGAAGGTGGCTCCATTAGTGCAAATTGTGGCTTCGAATAGTAGATTTTCTTTTCAGAGTTGATTTTGTTGTAATGAATCAAGCCCATGAGATTGTAGCATGTAAGCTTTGAATTTGTAATTTCATTTTCTAAAAATAATTGAAAGTGAGTCATTTTTTTGTCTTGCATCTTTTGTGTTGGTATCTGTTGTTGTGATTTTTGTGGGTTTTGGGTGGTGTGGCCCTCATCATTTGGACTAGAGTTTTGCATAACCTTAGTATAGATTGGATCTTCCCTAAGACTATAAAATATTCTATTACCTCTTGGCACAGAAGTTCCCTCTTTCCTCATATTATGATTAATGAACTTTACAAACAAATGTTGGGAAATTGTGTCTCAACCTTGCAATTATATAAGGTTTATTTTTAATTGGATATATATATATTTCCTAGTTACACTGATAGGTGTAATATACAATGGGAGCATGGGGTGGAGGGGAGGAGTGGAATGCATGTAAATAATTTTTTGTTAACTTTTTCAGAAAACTCCTAAATGGTTGACATACATTAAATAAATGATATATTGTAAATCTATTTTGCAGGATGGTGTGTCCCTTGATCTCCTTGGTGTAGTGTGGTCCTTGGGTTCATGACGTGGCTTAATCGCCCCCTGTGGATCTTGTATAAATTTGGCAATTGTATCGGGTATTAATAGGTCGATCTTTTGGTGAAATGGCAACCACCAATGCAACAATTGGTATCAGATCCAAGGTCATGGGTTCAAACCCCTCACTTGCGTTAGGGGGGATTGTTTGGTGAAATTCAAGTCACTTAGGTCACTTTTGTAGGGTTGTAGAAATGATAAAATTGAGAAATAATGTATTTTCCTAATAATGGGTAAGTGCACAAAGTTGAGTCCACAAAATGTGGAAGTTTTTTCCTTAGCCAAAAAAATGAAATCAGCATTGCAAAAATGAGATCTCGGTCTTTAAAAATCGGGATCTCATTTAGCTTCGAGATCTTGAGCCTAAATTCCAAATGAGATCCCACTTTTTAAAAAATAGAATCCCATTTGTTAAAGGGTCCTGAACCAATGGATGTGGAACGAGATCTCGATTATTACAAAATGGGATCTCGATTTGTAAAAATTGGGATCCCATTTTGTAATAATCGGGATCCTGTTTTGAGATGGTATTTATTTTTTAAAAAACAAACAAAACTTTATTCTACTCTATGCATAGGATCCCAGTTTGGTGGGCGACAATGATTGTTAAAAATGACCTCCAGGTATGTCTCCACCCCCAGTTTTTAGTTTTTTTTTTGTTTTTTATTAAAAAAATTTAATAGAAGAATATATTTTACTATGTTTTTTTCTAATTTATTTGGCATTTTAAGCATTTTATTTTGCATAACAATAGAAATGATAATTTGTAGAAATATATGAAAAATGCAATGAAATCTGAAGATATTGAATAGAAAGGAAAAAATGAACCTTGAATTGTATTTTAGAAACAAAATTTAGCTTTTCAAACCTAAATTGTTCAATCAAACCAAAAAAAATGCATTTGAAAACCCTAATTGAAAGGAAACAAAAAAAATTGCATTTCAAAACACTAAATTGAAATGAAATAAAGAAAATTGCATTTGGAAACTCTAATCAAGCTTTTTCAAACCCTGAATTAAAATCAAACAAAAAAAATTGGTTTTGAAAACCCTAGTTTGAAATGAAACAAAAAAAATGCATTAAAAACCCTAATTGTTGAGATTGAAACCCTAAATTGAAATCAAACAAATCATTTTGCATTTGAAAACCCTAATTTCGAGCTCAAGAATATTTGATAATGGAAAAAATTCATTTGCATTGTATGGAGAAAACAATATGTTAAACTTTACTTTGAAAGTTAAATTATAATTAGATTAGAAGACAATATGTTAAAGAATAGGTTACAATTCATAAATTTTATCAATGTTTGGTTGCAAATTTAGTTAGAAAATTCCTAAATCCTTGTACAACCCATTTCCAATTGTCACTTAATTAGATAATATTCAACATTCGTTTCTATTTTATGTTTTGATCTCTCTTAGTCATGCCTTCTTTCCATTTCTTGTTTGCATGTGTTGTCTCTTGTCTTTTGACAATCTTAACCCTCATTCTAGTCAGTTACTTGTTAATTAGGTTTCTAGTTTAGTCTAAAATCTCAATTTGCACTAGTTACCTGGACACTAAAATAATCTAAATATTTTTCTTTTCTTTCTTTTAGGTTCTTTCAACTCCAAACAATCCAAAATAAAATACTTGATTCAACATTAACTAATTTTATATTATACATTTTATATCATAAAATTCATTTAAGTGAGAAATATTAATTAAAAAAATGTTAAATAAAATAATCTTATATTCAATTAAAAAAATATCTAGTTAAAATATACATCAAACTTAATCTGAATAATACATAATTATGTGTTTCTATTACGAAAATAGTCAATCTATTCATAAAATCAAAAATATTCATAAACTAGTCACTAACTTGCAAGTCCATTATTCCAAGGGCCACCAAACCTCACCCTAAGTTCCCTAAACCCTAAACCTTGAACTCTAAAATCTAAACCCTAAACACTAAAGCATTTGTAACATCTAGAAAATGCAAAAGAAAGGTTAAATGCACACAACAATGCAAACAAAGCTCTAATGCAATCTAAGCTAAACAACAAAGAACAAAGGAGAGCTAAAATGTAAATAAACTGAACAATCTCACCCAATATCTACGTAATTCCATGTATAACCTCAATTTCCCTTCTCCATTTTGTCGTTGTAGTATAATTTCCCTCAGATTTCTCTTGTGCAAGTATAGCCTGTGATAGTGATTTAGAAAAACTTCGAAGATTCAAATAATAGATATGCTTCCAAAAGTTATAAGATTTCAGGAGAGATTGGAATGACGAAAGACAAATCAATTTAAAGAAAATTGATCATTCGAATGACATGCCAGGATCGAAAGATCAATAGACAGTTGAGATCAAAAGATTAGACATGCATTTTGATAATGTTAGTACCGACATGAGTGATACAAATTAGAAATAGAAATAAAGATTAAATAAATAATTTCATCTTCGAGTTTGGTATTTGAAAACAAAATAATTATCTTTGCATGACAAAGATAAAGATGGATTAAAGCAACTCTTTGTTCGAATGCACACACAAGATTTAATTAATTAAATAAGAATATTTAATTAATATGCATGTACACACAATTGAGTTAGAACAAGATGACTGAATGATATGACAAAGAGATTACTCGTGAAATCCACCTAGACACTAAATCAAGAGTTAACTGACTGAATTAAATAGCTCTTGAGTCGAATCAAAGGGAATACTTAGATAACTTACACAATTATTTAAATATAGAGGAATGCATTAGAATAGATTTATGAATTAAATAATTCATTTAATTCAAGATTTGATATTTGAAGAATAATTAAATAAATAAGATTTATTTAATTATAGTTGACATATGATAAAGGGTAAAATAAATAAAATTTTATTTAATTGAAGAAGAAGGATAAGATTAATTAGTAACATAATTAAATAAAAAGCGTTTATTTAATTAATCAGATAGAATAAAGAAAATGTGAATCAATTAAATAATTAAGATTATTTAATTAGTAGAAGAATTAATGTTAAGGTAAATTAATTAAATAAATAGATTTATTTAATTAGTAAGTAAATGAAGACTTTAGAAAATAATTAAATAATTGACATTATTTAATCATGACCATAGAAATACGAATTATGAAAAATATTGAAGTCGCAGGCTGATAACAAATTTCGGTGTCTACATTTTCACCTCTTTTATATAATGTCATTTCGGTGTTGTGTCAAAGAAAATCGATAAAAAAAATGCTCTAGTGTAAAACAGGTAAAGGTATTCCCCCTCGAGAAAATTGACAAATTTTTGAAAAATTTCAAAAAATTTGGAAATAGTCCCGATTAGTCCATTGGATAGCTAGAAATGCAGTGGAGTTGATGGAATTGAAGTTGGAAGTGTTAGGGACGGGTACAGGTTTGATTGAAGTTGGAAGTTGATGCGACCAATAAAAAGGAATGCCACCACAACCCTAGGTATAAATAGAAAATGGGGTAAAAACCCATTCATTTTTACCCACAGCTTCAAAATTTGAGATTTTTGCTCTGCACCCTCAACGAAGATTTCACATGTTCCTCACACCCATCATCGTTTGTATAGGATCTGGACCTTTAGGCGGCCAGCCAATGCAGGCCCCCTGATATGTACTTCGATCTCAACTTTTGAATTTTTAGTTTTCACGCCATTTCATGCGTTTATTTGCATTTTTTGTCATGCATCATTTTTTGTCATGCATGTGATAAATAGTGACGCATTTGCAATTAGAATAAATACATTTTATTTTTGTTTAACACATTTGTAATTATTGCATCGCAATTGCATTTATCATGAATATTCGTATGCGTAGTTTCGATTAGTCTCATTTGATTTTGACACGCATTTGATATTTCCATGCGCATTTGTGAGTTAAAATGACACATTTGCAAAATAAAATGACGCATTTGGTTTCTTGTGATGCAATTGCAAAAGAATTATGCAATTGACTATCATTTGATTTTGTCACTTTGCATTAGGATAGGTAATTGATGCTAACATGAGGCATGCATAATGCCATTGTAGGTTATTTTGGACCCTGTTTATATGTGAGGGTTGAGACCATCAACTTTTTACTTTCGGAACAGTTTGCGAAGTGCAAGGAAACAATTTTTATGGCATTTGGGTCTCCTCCATGTGACAGATATGCCCATCATTTGGGAAAACCGGGGGCTACTGATGGCATTATGTGAGCGGTGTTAGGGTTAGAGATGGCAGATATCTAACAATTAAATGTAGATTTAAATA
>VDFB02047230.1:188138324-188190474 GCA_007258455.2 Sequoia sempervirens | reverse complement strand
CCATAAGAAATACCTTATTCGAAGCAGAAGGATTTTCATATAACTTCACCAAGGTTTCCATCAACTCTTGAGTTGTCTTTGCTATTGTAATATTGAACGCCACCGATTGTTCCAGGCACAAACGAATACTGCCAAGAGTCTTTCTATCCAAGATCTCCTCACCGACCGACATGGCTGCGTGCTCTTGGCTTTCCTTCCAATGGCCATAAACTTTTCCGATAGGAGAATTCCTCCATTCCATTCTCCTTATAACCGATAGTTCTCGCCCATTAAACTTCTCAATCCTTTTACCTTGCTCATTCCCACTCAACCGCGAGACCTTCACACAGACGATAATAAAAACACAACTCGCTCTGATACCACTTGTTAGGGTTAGAGATGGCAGATATCTAACAATTAAATGCAGATTTAAATAATAAACAGAGAAACTAAAACATACACAGAATAAATCATAACACAGAGAATTTAACGTGGTTCACCCAATCTGGGCTACATCCACCAAACCGCAGCCATCCAATACTTTTATTATCCAGTGCAAAACATGGACCCCGGCGAGGACGGGGGGCCAGGGTGTACAGTATACCATGGGCTATACAGTATAGCATGATCAGTCACCACATACCAACAATCTCCCACTTGGAGACTGATCAGGCTCCACACCATCACAAGCGGTGGCACTCAAAGACTTCCTCATTTCACCTGCCTATTGGAGAGGCAATAGTTACATTGGAGGATGTCTACAAGATTCTGAGACTTATTATTAAAGGCACCATGGTGATGTACGATACCCAGAGAGGTTTTTCTGAGATGTGTAGATATTACCCTGATGCTGATATCAGATAGTTAGGCATTGACCACTATGAGATTAGGTGGCATGTACTAGCACAGAGATATAGGCAGTTAGATTGTCTATTGTGTACATTGATAGGTGGTATAGTCCTCCTTGACTGTCGAGGTCATGGATTTCCTATGGGATGGGGAGAGATGCTAGTTGGTATGCTAGAGCAGCGGGAGGTGTATACTTAGGGTCCTTGTCTTCTTGGCATGTTATATTTTCATTTACATGATATAGCCTATCGAGAGGCACAGTCTATGAGTTGTGGTACCATACTCTTGATGGTATGGGTGTGGGAATACATTGCCATCTTTCATCCACCAGTCATAGTTGATGTGCAACATGGAGCACCATATGCCTTCCATTATGCAGGGGCTAATATTCAGCACCATATGGGAGATACTGGGTACTTCAGACATGCTATTGATACCATGGTATGGTCTACATGGAGACCATACTTGGGATGTCCAGAGTGGTTAGATAAGGATGATCATTTTCCATATTGCTGCCAAACATAGTATCTGATTGGGCGGATTGTTTCACATGTTCATATTATAGAGAAACATTTTCTAGATCGTGTGATATGACAATTCGGAGATGTTTAGGATGTGCCTAGAGGACAGGCAGAGTTTGTGAGGTCCTCACGAGAGATCCCCCTATGGGGTGCAGAGATTCCAGTGGCCACTACCGAGGTAGATATTGATGCATTACAGGGAGTTCAGTGGGGATGGAGAGATGGTGTGGTAGACCCAGGTACCACTAAGGCATACGATTAGTGGTGGGATGTGCACAAGCCAATTCCTCTTACAAACCCAGATCAAGATACACTAATAGAGCAGTGAGGGATAGGACCGCATGATAGGCGTGGCAGAGGCAGAGGTCAGAGAGGTGGAGGTGGTTGTGGTGATGATGGAGATGGTGGTGGAGGTGGTCAACGAGGTGGTGGGAGAGGGAGGCATGGAAAAAGGGGACGAGGGCCACCCTTATCACCTATTTGGGAAGAGGAGGATGTGTACATGCCAAATATTGGCAGAGGTGAGGAGGAGGTGCGTGTTGAGATTGGTAGAGATGAGGAGCATGCCACAGAGGAGGCCATTCTAGAGGATCATGCATAGGAGGAGGCAGATAGAGAGGAGGTAGAGATTGATGCCCTTGGCTTACTTGGTGCCTATCAAGATGATGAAGAGGAGGGGGATGATCAGGAGTGGGAGGTCTAAGATAGGATTTTGGAGAAGTTAGAGGATGAGGATGATGGTGTGGAGAGGGTGAGACAGGATGACATTAGGGTAGTTGATCCTAATACTGTTACACTTCATTCCCAACTTGCATCTTTGGAGGAGCAGATGAGGGTCTTGATGTCTGAGCGAGATGTGTTACGGATGGAGAGGGACAAAGCCTTCATGGATAGGGATTAGGCCATAGCTTAGAGATAGGAAACTGAGAAAAGGTTTATAGAGATTAGAGCTCTTTGTAGTGGGCCAGTAGAGGCATTTGCTTGAGGTTAGTCAGATCTGTGGAGAGGGCCACTTATTACCGAGATTTGTATGAGGCAGTAGTTCCTCAAGAGAGATGGGCCCCAAGTTTTTCATAGGCACGCAATGACAGGTCCCAGAATAGGACCCAAACCAAGATAGTTAGCACAGAGGGTGTTGAGCAACCACGCAGAGCTGGTCCATACGACATGCCCCATTCAGGTCATAGGTCATTAGGATCTCGACATCATTCTTCCACTCACTCTAGTCATGATAGCAGTGGTAGTTCAGGATAGGGACATTTCTTGATGTGTACTGAGACATTGTATTATGATGATATAGCCTATGGACTTCCATATTTATTGATACATTATGAAATTTTGATGTGACACTTTTGAGGTATATATATATATATATATATATATATGATTTTGGTAGAAATTCTCATGATATGCATTTCTATTTGTTGATTATGTAGTCATTTATTTATACATGTTATGTTTATATGAGATGCCTATGTGATAGATGATCATATCTAATTTATGATGTATTTATGTAGCCTATGATGTGATGTTGATTCTATGTGATGATGTATGTATTAATATCTATGGTGTCAATGGATGTTATGTATGCAATTTATAATTATGAGATGCAATATGATGTTATATGTACAATGCTTTCTACATGTGATGCTATACAGATGTAATGTGATGTATGTATTTACATCTGTTATGTACATGTAATGCTTATGATATGTAATCTATGATGATAAATGTCTATTATGCCATGATGTCCTTAGACATGATAAATGCCTATATGTTTGTATATTTCAAATGCAAGATGTATGTATGATTGATGATGTATGATTTGGAAATGATATTTATAACATGAATGTGAATGTAGGATGATTTATATTTTTGTGTGTCACAAGACTCCATCATAATGCAAGAAAGAAGAACTATTAGTGTGGAAAGAAAGATTGAGAAATAATAAAAGAAAAGAGATGAATGTTAGTAATAGCAATCGTTGATGTTTTGCTATATCATAAAAGGTGTTACACTTTATCATCATTGGGTGGGACTAATATAAATGGAGAAAAACACCATGATATGACATAGATCAAGGTGTGCAAGGTCATCCACTTGCTAACAACAGATAGTCACAGACAAGGATTGTCATAACTCATACTAAGGGAACAATAGCCCTAGTATTTTTGTCAAGACAAACCACAGACAACAAACAAAATAAAAGACGGATCATGAGAAGTCATTGCTTTTCTAAATCCTTCATTGGGACATCCTTGAGGAAACTAGTAACATGACTCAAAATCAAATTTAAAAGACAATTGACGTACAACAATCAAAGAAAATAGAATTCTAATACATCGTTGCTTCTCTAAATCCTTCATGGGACATCCTTGAGAAAGCTAGTAACAAGATTCCCATCATAAAGTCAAGTGAAATGATAAGATAAACAAGCCATAAAGTCAAAAAGCCAGTAAAATATTTTCCAAAACTTGATCTGTTTGTATGATTTATTGTGATTGATAAAAGGATTGATTTATAGAGCTTGATTGCAGGAGATACACATATCGGATAAGACTTTGAGTTTGGTTTCGATGTTATGACTATCTGTATAAGGCATGACAAAGATTGGTTTTAGAAAGAAATGTATCGTATAAGGCGTTGAGTCAAATGTCATTGATGTGATAACCTATATAAGGCTATGTTGATTTGATTGACAGTGTCTATATGCAGAAAGGACTCATTCTATATAAGACAGATTGTTTTGTTGATATTAGTATTCAAGAAGGACTCATCTTGACTAAGTCATAGGTTGATTGTTTAAATTATGTATGTTTCCAGGAAGGACACATCCTATAGCAGACATTAGTTGATCTATTTTGGTTGTTGCTATGGGAATTTGTTTGATTTGACTTAGAGACATTGCTCACTTGTTCACCAGATTGAGGCATGACTTGATATGATGTGCTGACAATTGACTGTGTGTGACAATGAACCCTAAAGGACTGGCCTAGTGCAGCCTTGGGGGCTCATCGCTTGATGGCCTTGCCTACATTATACATGCAGAGACCTCGTAATTCAACTTGACTTTGACTGACAAGACTGACTATAATAAGCTTGATTTGTATGAAGATAATAGACGTGTGTGGTAGTGCATGTGATGAACCCTAATGGATTGGTCTAGTGCGGCCTTGGGGGCTCATCTCTTAATGGCCTTGCCTATGTTATACATGCAGAGACCTCGTAGTTCACCACGACTAATGACCTTGTCATATAGACAGATGGATTAAGTCATGATTTTATATAGGAAAACCTAAACGGATTGACCTAATGCCTCGGGGGCACATCAATAGATGGCCTTTCCTGCATCGAGTCGTGGAGGCAACATAGTTTGACAAACAACAAAGACTGACAAGTGTGATTGACTCTGACTTTGTTTTTGGATTTTCGACATGTTTTGATTTTTTTGTCCTTCTGAATTTTTTTTATGTTTTTGTGCATTTTGTGATGTTTTTGAATTTTTCTATGGTTTTATGTCTTCCACATAGCCAATATAAAAACCAATATGAATCACATCAAGTGTTTTCTCCTAGTCGAGTATAAGAACAATTGATTATGAATAGGATAAAATCGGGGATATGAAATGCACTCGATGTCAATCTTTCTAGGTTATGGGAAAGACTACCACTTATTACGAATGATATGTACAAATGATGGATAAAAAAGATAAGTGATATGTATAGGGATAGGGTGTATGTACAGGGATGTTAGATTAGAATGATAGTAGACAAAGGAGCAAAGTCAAATACACATGGCACATGTTTGCCAGGTTTTCACCATGGTACTTAACCAAAGTGCCACCGAAGTGGTTTTCACTATTGGATGAATTATTTCTCTTTACTATTTTCTAGATTTTCTAATTTTTTTGATGTTACCAAGACACCTGTTTGCCAGGTTTTCACCTTGGTAACAATTTTTATTTCATTTTTTGATTTTTTTATATTTTTTCTAATTAAGACAAGGCTTTCAGAAGCTAAGCGCAGAACTTCTTGAGATGAAGACTATTGATTGGCAAGGAAAATGGTTCCCCTTCAAGAGTAGAGAGTTTATATGCTCTTGATCCAAAGGCTTTTGTAATAATATAAGGTCCTAACCAGTTTGGTTCAAACTTTCCTGGTTTTTCTCTTTCTGCTTGATTCTTTGGGTTCTCCATTAAAACTAGGTCACCAATGTCAAAGTTTATATTCAAGACCTTGTTATAGCTACAATGAAGGTGATTCTAATATGTTGGGAGATGGTCTAGTGCCTTCTATCTTTGCTCATCTAGGAATTCTAGTTCATGTAGTTTTGATATTTGGTACTCTTCATAATCAATGTGCCCTTTCAAGGATACCCTCATGGAAGGAATCTTGACCTCAATAGGAAGAATGGCTTCAGAACCAAATACTAGTGAATATGGAGTGGCACACGTGGGAGTATGGATACTTGTGCGATAAACCTATAAGGCAGGATTAAGATGTAAATACCAATCGCGACCAGCCTCATTGACAATCTTTTTGAGGATTCTAATGATAGTTTTGTTATATGCCTCTGCTTGGCCATTACCTTGTGGGTAGTATGGAGTGGAAAAGTAATGTTGAATATCAAATTCATCACAAATATGGTAGACTTCTTGATTCTTAAATGGGTGGCCATTGTCTGTGATTATGGACTGAGGGGCACTATACCAACAAATGATATAGTTCAGGATAAACTTAAAGATTTGTGTGCGGTAATGTATGTCATAGGAATAGCCTCAATCCACTTCATAAAATACTCAGTGGTAGTGATGATGAACTTGTGGCCATTGGATGATGTGGGATGGATCTTACCTATGAGGTCGAGTCCTAATTGGGAGAAGGGCCATGGTGACATTATAGGACGGAGCTCCTATGCTGGTTCATGTATCAAGTCACCATGAACTAGGCATTGGTGACATTTCTTTATAAAGACATATGAGTCCTTTTCCATAGTAGGCCAATAATAACCTAGTCTCATAATCTTTTTAGCTAAGGTAGGACCACTAGAATGGGAACCACATATACCCTCATGCACCCCATGCAATGTTGCCTGTGCTTCATTGGAATCAAGACATCTCAGTAGGGTATTATCTAAGGAATGTCTATATAGGGTGTCTTTGACGATGGTGTATTTGGATGACTTGTGGATGAATGTCCTACATTGGTTATTTGAAAGGACAAGGGGTATGATTTTGGCATGTAGTCATAGATTTCTTTGTACCATGGGGAATCAGGACCAACAATGTCACATACCATCTTAGGATCTAGGATATCGTAGGCTAGGACCAAAAGTTGTTCTACCAAGAACTCAAACTTAGGCATGTTGCTAGGAATGTCTAGAAGTGATGCAATTGTAGCCATAGCATCTGCTGCCCTATTTAGAATACGAGGTATTTGATGAAATTCAACCTTGTCAAAGTACTCCTTAAAACTATCTGCCATGCATTTTTATGGAGCAAGCTTCTCATCCTTAGTCTCATAATCGTCATTCACTTGTCTGATTACTAGTTGAGAATTGCCATATACCTGTAGGTTCTTAATTTTCCACTTGACTTCCATGCATAACCCTGTAACTAGAGCCTCATAATATACTATGTTGTTAGTACATGGGAATGCAATCTTGAATGACTTAGGGATGGAATCACCCTGTGGTGTGATAAACAATATACCAACCCCTGAGCCATGATTTGTATGTGAGCCATCAAAGTATAGTTTCCATGTGTTTGTGTCAATTGTTAATATAAAATCATTAGGAAAGTCTACAACTAATGGGTGATTTGATTGTACTAGTGTGTTGGCTAACTGATCAGCGATGACTTGTCCTTTAATAGCCTTTCTATCTACATATTGGATATCATACTTACTAAGTATCATAACCCATTTGGCCAACTGTCCTGTTAATGTTGCTTTGCTTAGAAGATATTTCAGAGGATCTATTTTGGCAATCAACATTGTTTGATGGTTTAGCATAGAGTGCCTTATTTTTTGAGTAGCAAATACTACCACAAGATAGGCACGTTCAATGGTACTACAATTGAGCTCATAACCTACCAAAGTCTGACTGATATAGTATATTTCCCTTTCATGACCTTCATCGTCATTTTGTGCAAGCAATGCTCCGAGTGCTGAATGGGTTACTAAAATATAAATAATCAGTGGTCGTCCTTCAATAGGTTGCATTAAGACTGGCGGTGTGAGTAGATATTCTTTGATCAGTTGAAAATCCTCTTCGTACCTAATTGTCCATGCAAAGGGTACCCCTTTCTTAAGTAAATGTTGAAAAGGATTTGTCTTATCTGCTAACTACACTATAAATCTTTTGATGGATTGTAGTCTCCCTTGTAATGTTCTTAGCTGACTAAGATTAGTTGGTGGAGGCATGTCCATGATTTATTTTACCTTGGTTGGATCCACTTCAATTCCTCATCTAGAAATGATATACCCTACAAGATTTCCTGATTTTACTCCAAATACACATTTCTTGGGATTGAGTCTCACTTTATACTTCTCTAGCCTTTGAAATATCTTGTCTAAAACCTATAAATGTTCTGCCTTTGTCTTGGATTTAACTATAAGGTCATCAACATAATCCTCCATAAGAGTGTGTCGAAGATCATGAAAAATGGTGGTCATGGCATGTTGATAGGTTGCTCCAGTGTTCTTGAGTTTGAAGGGCATAACATTCCAACAATATGTTCCCAAAGGAAATGTGATAGTTGTCTTAGGTTGGTCTTTAGTTGCAATTCTGATCTAATTATACCCTAAAAATCCATCCATAAGGGACAACATCTCGTACCCTACTATCATGTCCACTATCATGTCTATGTTAGGCAAAGGGAAGTCATCCTTAGGGCAAGCTTTGTTGATATATCTGAAATCTATGTAGATGCGGATCCCCCCTACTAGTTTAGTGATTGGGACAAGATTTTAAATCCAATCTGCATAGTTGATTGATCTAATGAAACCAACATCTAACAGTTTCTTGAGTTATTCCTTGACTAGTAGAGAAATTTGTGGGTGCATTTTCCTCAATTTCTGTGTCACTGGTTTTACACCTGGTTGTAAGGGAAAGTGATGTAGAAAAAGTTCAGGATCCAACCCAGGCATGTTTGCATATGACCAAGAAAAATTTATTTGTCTCTATGTAAAGAAGTTATGGAATTATGGCTGCTCTTCTGCTATCAATGACGCTGCAAAATAAACTAGTGGAGGATTCTCTTTTGTGCCTATGTTGACTTCTACTGATTCTTCAAAGAGCATGGATGAATTTTCCTATTCAATAGGGAGAATGTTCAAACTTCCATCCTTAGGTGCCTCAGAGAGGTTTTCACCTTCAGATGCATCCTTTATTTTTACTTTTTCATTGTCTAGAGGTGCCTTTCGGTTTTCACCTAGAGACTCATCCTTTTTATCTTTTTTATTCTTTTTCTCATTTTTACAACTAGAGGGTTGAGTAGATTCCCCAAATTATGCTTTGTTTTCCAAGTCAATGGTAAAACCAACCTTGTGATCACCGCTAGGTATGCCTTATTGTAATCCCAAGAACTCAACAATTGCTTCATCATTCTCAAAAATGTCTAAGACGGGTGGGTCTTGTTGATCCCAATCAATGAGTTGGGGATAAACTTAGGGCATGTCATCGTTGAAGTTATCAAAGTTTAATAGAGTGAAGGTAAGGACTGATTTGTTCATATGCTCACAAAAGTCTTGTACTAAGTCCTTTTTGCTCTTTGGTTTAGATCTAGGTGGATTGAGAGATGGGCCTAATGCCAAGGTTTGGTTAGAGGTATCAGGTTGCCAAGAGGTAGGATCAAGTGATTCCCAATAGGAATGTTTAAACCATTCCTCTTTTGTCATATTCTTTGGTGGAAAAGAATTCAATGGATTTGATGAGGATCTCAACATTAAGTCAAGTTCTCCAAATAGCTTTTCAAGGTCCATGGAAGAGGTGGAGGATAGGGAATCCCACTCATGTTCATTTGAGTTGGGGGAGTCACAATAGTGTTGGTCAGATGGTTTGTGAGATGTCTTAATATCTAATGAAGCACTTACTTCCTCAATTAAGGGTGATGTGGCACTAGGAACACCAATCTGAATCAGTTGAAACCCAAGCTTTAAGCCTTTTGGCCACTGAGAAACAAATATTGGTTCAATCCTCCCATCTTGATTTAAGCCTAAACCACTCTATCCATTATATCCCTTGCTTTGCATGATTGTGAAACCATTACCATATAGATCTATAGGAATGTGAGCAAGTGAGAGAGGTTCTTCATTATCTTCCCTATGCAATCAAGAGGTGACATCTTCTATATTTACAACTTCTTTGCTTAATTCTCCCCATTTAGTGAAAGTTCTTGTGGGAGGAATGTGTATAGTGACCATAGATTGTCTCCTATCTGGTGTAGGTAAACCGTATGACTTAGGAGGAATCAAATGCCTAACACAATAAGATGTCTTCATATAATAATCTCCACAACCCTTGTCTTGGGTTTCAACCCTAGGAGTGGTAGGAAATAAAGGTGAAGTGGATGGTCTAGTGAGAGTGGATGGATCGACATAGTGAGATGAATTGGACGATGAAGCCTCTTGGTTTACTGGCACTTGGCATTGGGGTATCTCTTTTAGATTGGTGCAATATTGGAATGTAACTGGGTCACCATCTATAGTTATTTTAGTGCCATTGTAAGGGAATTTGAGACATTGATGATATGTGGAAGGGGCTGCCTTCATGGCATGATGGTTTGCCTAACAGAAGGTTGTATGGAAGGGTGAGATCCAAGACCTGGAATTTTGTCTCCATTACTACAGGACCAATTCTAATAGGAAGTATTACCAACCCCTTTGATTTTCATTGCTTATCATCATAAGCTTTAATGAAAATACTTTTGGTTGTGTCTACACATGCTTCTGAGAAACCTAATGCCTTAATCAATTTTAAAGTGCACAGATTTAACCCTCCACCTCTATCTACCAATACTCGTCTAACTTTGGTGTCGTCAACAAGGACTTCAAGATGTCAAGGGTCATTATGATTTGTCTTTTCAGTTGCATAGTCTTGTTCAAAAAATGTGGCATGATGATTATTGGTCAAGTAGCCCACCATTTCCTAGAAATGATTGACATCAAGATCATTTGGGATAGTGGTGTTTTGTAAAGATTTATATAAAATGGATCGATGCTCAGGGGAGATACGCAACAGTTCCAAGATTGAGATTTGGGTTGGGGTCTTCCGTAACTAGTCAAGCAGGTTATATTGTGACTTGGAAGGTTGTGGTGTTTGCTGTGATGGAAGACCTTGGATAATGATCTTAATGTTATCACCTGAAATTGCACCCTTGTTGAACCTGATGCTCAACACCTCAGTGTAACATGGGAAGACGTCTAAAGATGTGAGTTTCTTGTAAACAAAGGTCAACCTCCAGAGAAGGCTGACTTCCTTTGTGTTATCACCTAAACTAATGATTCTGTAAAGGAAAAGGGAGAAGGAGTGCATAAAAATAAAACTAAATACTATGGTGATGCACCGAACTGATAAGAGCAATGGAATACTTAGGTTACACTTGAAAATTGATGATGAACATAAGATTACACATCAGATTTTGTAAGCTTAGCATTAATGTTTCACAAACAGGTTTGATTCACACACTTTTTCAGAAAAGGAAAAGATTTTCATAGATTATAATCCATGTGTGACTAAGTGAACACAATTTGTGATTTGTATAATGATACTTTTGCAAAGGAAGGCATGAAAGCACAAGATAAAGTTATAAAAGAATGAAAGAAATTCACAAAATAACTTGATCATTAACCTGAAATGCACAACACTTTGCAAGAAAAAGATGGTAATTTGAAACATCCACAGTGATCAAGGTAAAATCTGTATATTATGCCTTGAATGAGTTACAAAAGTTTGCTAATCCGAGAGAGGACTGCAAAAGTCACAAACTTCTGAAAAGCATCCAAAGAACTCTTTTATAAGAAGGAAAAAATGCCATATATACCAAAAGATGTCGGCCCCCTAGGGCTTACAAAAAATATGAGTCTTCAAAAAGATCTACTCTTAGATTTTTTCAAATGAAGTTAATGCTACGTTCATGTGTATCCTTGCTATCCATGTTGGTGTGAAGGATCGCCCTTAGGAGGAGGCTTCAGATCTTTCTGTAATACTTGCATTTACTTCTGGCCTCTGTGTCCATATTCGAACCTCCTTGAAGGGCTACTTTGAATGCTATAAAGCATTATCATTAATGTCGATCCCCCTTTGCCAGTAGCGATCCTAGTTGTCACCGCGACTCACGGTTCTTCTATTTATCGATGACATCGCTGATCTTCCTGACAGGGCTCAAATTACCATGGCTCTCCTATAGCTTCCTTCAATTGGTCGAACATATGCTACATGGAATCACTAGATGGTCAAAGGTTGTTTAGACGAAATCGCATGTCGGTGAGACACTAATTGTGTCTCCCCGATGTGATTAGACCTTGCAGTAGCATTAGGCAAGACATACGATGGTCGGCAAGACCTCATAGCGAGCTCCTTTCCTTTCCCCGAGTTCACTTCATTTTGGTAAGACCCTATCGGGTCGGCGAGACATCTTGTCGAAGCCATCTTGTTTCGGTGGGAACCTACCTTCTTGTTCACAACTGTCGGCGAGACTATCAGGTCGGGGAGACTTCTCCCCGACCTCAAAATATTATACCGAAGGCACCCCCTATTGGTAGGACCTTCGTCATTCAGCCAAACCTCATACCGAAGGCAATATCTCTCGACGAGACTACCCTCGTTCACCGAGACATCATGTTGAGCTCTTTACATTACACTGAAGGCACAAAACTTGTCAGTGTGACTAACAACCATCGGCGAGACATCCTGTCGATAACACCTCCTTTCGCCAAGCTCTCTTCATTTCACTGAAACATCTCCCCGAGCTCCTACTTGTTTGGTAAGACATTCAGCTTTCGGAAAAACCTTTTGTCAAACTTCTTTCCTTGGATGATGCGGGTTCACTTCGGCGAGACATCTTGTCGATGAGACTTTATGGCGAATGACAAGAGTCTTACCGATGTCCCTTTCTATTTTGGCAAGACTATCATAGGTCGGCAAGACCTTACACCAAGTGCCAAACATTACAGCAAGCCCTTTTGTTTAGGCGAGACACTCTCAGTCAGGGAGAGATCATAGTGAAAGCACAAGATTTCTTCACGATGAAATTTCTTTTCGTCGAGACCTCTTGCTGAAACAAACCCTTCTCCCCGACGCCGACCCTGCAAACAACCTTCGGTGTGACTTTCACTGGTTGGGAAGAATTCTCCCTAAAGACACCTCCATTCACCGAGACCACATCATGTCGGAAAGACCATATAGAGATGATGCCTCCTTTTGTCAAGACACATGAAGACTCATGGCAACCCGAATGTCTTGGCGATGGGTGTATTCAAACAAATAAAATGCACTGCTAGTCAACAAGACAATAGGAGGGTCCTGCTGACTTTATGCTCTGATGAGTTTTATGCCAAAACTGACTAACGTGAGGGTTTCCAATAGACTTCCTTGTGAGGTAGTACCAGATAAGGACCTTCCCAATGAAATCCGAGCACTTGCATGTTGGGCTCAACCCTTATGGGAGCCACATTTAATCCATGTGTGAATTTGAAACATAATTTCCCCTGATTAAGCCCGTAGGTGAAAATTGGGTAACATTACTGGCGACCTCAGCTGGATGTTTTCCTGCTAAACATGGAAACCAGTAGCCAAAACTTGTCCATTGGGAATGGAGTCATTTCTCTGCTCTTCAAATTTCTAAAAACCTTGTAACTCAGTTCAAACCACACAAACTGAAAGAAACTACTGCAATTTTGTTGAAGACAGAATCTGAAAAACTGGGTGCAACAACTGCACTTATTGAAAAACATGACAAAACTAAAAATGAAAGGTGCCATGGGGCACTTATTGCAAGCAAAAATTGAAAATACAACTACTCTATCCTACACTACCTAGCAATGGTAGTGATCAAACATAACCCTTTATCGGTATTGAGAAAAAACTGCCCTTTCTCACCAACAAAGGACGTGCTTCCTGCTTGCAAATTCTCCAGTAGTGATGAAGGAAAATTAAATGCTGAGTGCATAGATTAAACACCTCTCCAATCATGAAAACTACCTCCCTTTCTGTGTTAGACAAGAGGTGCTTGCAACTGTTTTGAATATGGTAAGCCACCTACATTGATGACTTTTGATGTTCAATCTCGTGCTCCCAAGTAAGTGATTGAAATGGAAACCCCTTTTGAGTGTCCTTCAACTGAGCCAAGTGCCTGATAGGACATCCCCTTGTCGGGACATTGAACTTGTAACTTTCAGCCCCTTGTTGATCTCTAAAGACTTCATCTTTCCCTTGAAAAGATGTTGATTGGAGGTAATATGCAGGTTGTTCATTAGCAGCTACAGTTTGATCTTCTTGAAATATTTTTCTATTATTTTTTATAGAAGGATCGACTGTTCTTTCTTTGAGCTTTGCAATGAAAAAGAAGTCATGCTTCTTTGCATCATGTATAATAGTCTCTAAAAAGAAACCATTAATGTTTTCGATGGTTGGATCTTCTTGACTAAGGAGCTGATATCCTTGTTGGATAACTAAAAACAAATCTTCAAACTGTGGTTCCTCATGCTCTTTGGCCAAGAAAAAATATAACTCCTCCTCAACAAAGTGGGGCAGCTCATCAAATAAGTTCATAGGCTGCAAGGCATTATCTTCTACAACTTTTTCAATAGTCTCATTGACTTGAATGGGTTGATCACATGCTTCCCTTTCATATGTTACTAGCTCATCATCTATCTTAGAACAAAAAGCTTCTATGATATCATCTAACTCATAATTTTGCATTAAATCTAGATGAGTTTTATCATTTAGTTGCTCCATACCAGACATAGGTGCTATCATGCATGTGAGATCTTCATCTTCATCAACAAATTGAGGAAGTTCATCGAACAAGTTAGCAATATTCTCTAGTTGTTCCAAATCAACTGGTAAATTAGGAAATTGCATGCTCTCTTCCACTTTCTCAACATAACCAGGTAGTTGGTCAAATAAAGAAGTCAATTGTTCTTCTTTATGTGGATCCTTTTCCAGTGAAACTTGGGCATCCTCTGTCTACAAGTGAAGATCTTCAACTAAAAATTCCTGCATTCTGGCTTCAGCCATCATATAAACATCATCAAAAGATTTTTTAAATGAATCAAAATCTAAGGGGTTTAGCAATGAATTTGATTCAACATTGTCTTCACATGTGCTATTGTTGTTTTGCTGACTGTCATCAATCGACAACTACCTAAAATGTTTGATGTCTTCTAGCTGTTCAATCCTTTACTACTGCAATTGAAAACACTTTATAGCTAGATGTAAAGGATTTACCTTTTTAATCCTTTACAATAGGAATAAGTTGTCTAGATCAATGGGCTACTCTTCCTCTGTTTTCTTTTCAACAGAAAACTCATTCTGTTCAAAACTTGGAACACTAAACTGTAGAAAGTGAAGCCCTTCCTCAAAGAAAGGATTTGGAAAGGTAGTAGCTAAGTGGGGCATTTGAGAAAGTTGTTCTTCAGGAGAGTTAGTTTGACTTTGTTCAAATTATTGTACTAAATAGGATCATCTTTGTGTCTCAACCTCCTACTGATGAATATAAGCTTGACTAGCAAGCTCCTCCTATTGCTTATTGACCTCCTGCTGATTTTCAATTTCTTCAAACTGATTTTGGAAATATAAAGACATATTCTCCAAACTCATATTATTAGAAATTTGAGATTCATAAGAAAAATTTCTTTGCTGGTAATATTCTATGAAATCAGCAGCATAACTGCTTTGATATGGCAGATTAGAAGGTATATAGATAACATTTTCGTGAAATGATGAATGATAAGACGTATTACCATAAAATCAACACTTAGCCTACTGAAACTAGTTACTTTGGGCATGGAGTCTCCAGATATGCAGATTTCAACCTCTTAAAGTCTGAAAATTGCTAATTGCATATCAAAATCAGCAATAAGATATATCTTCTTTCAGCTGTCTGATCTGACAGTCCCACCAAGCGTGCCAAAACTGTTATCACCTGAAATTGCACCCTTGTTGAACTTGATGCTCAACACCTCAGTGTAACATGGGAAGACCTCTAAAGATGTGGGTTTCTTGTAAACAGAGGTCAACCTCCGAAGAAGGCCGACTTCCTTTGTGTTATCACCTAAACTACTGATTCTGTAAAGGAAAAGGGAGGAGTGCATAAAAATAAAACTAAATACTATGGTGATGAAGTGAAATGATAAGAGCAATGGAATACTTAGGTTACACTTGAAAATTGATGATGAACATAAGATTACACATCAGATTTTGTAAGCTTAGCATTAATGTTTCACAAATAGGTTCGATTCACACACTTTTTCAAAAAAGGAAAAGATTTTCACAGATTATAATCCATGTGTGACTAAGTGAACACAATTTTTGATTTGTATAATGATACTTTTGCAAAGGAAGGCATGAAAACACAAGATAAAGTTATAAAGGAATGAAAGAAATTCACAAAATAACTTGATTATTAACCTAAAATGCAGAACACTTTGCAAGAACAAGATGGTAATTTGAAACATCCACAGTGATCAAGGTAAACTCTGTATATTATGCTTTGAATGAGTTACAAAAGTTTGCTAATTCGAGAGAGGACTACAAAAGTCACAAACTTCTAAAAAGAATTCAAAGAACTCTTTTACAAGAAGGAAAAAATGCCATATATACCAAAAGATGTCGGCCCCTTAGGGCTTACAAAAAATATCAATCTTTAGAAAGATCTGCCCTTAGATTTTTTCAAATGAAGTTAATGTTACGTTCATGTGTATCCTTGTTGTCCATGTTGGTGTGAAGGATCACACTTAAAAGGAGCCTTTAGATCTTTCTATAATACTGATCTTCTTGACAGGGGTCAAACTGCCATGACTCTCCTGTAGCTACCTCCGATTGGTCGAACAGATGCCACATGGAATCGCTAGACGGTCAAAGGTTGTTTAGACGAAATTGCATGTTGGTGAGACACTAATCGTGTCTCCCTAATATGATTATTCCTTGCAACAACATTCAGCAAGACATACGATGGTCGACAAGACCTCATAGCGAGCTCCTTTCCTTTCCCCGAGTTCACTTTTTTTCGGTAAGACCCTATCAGGTTGGTGAGACATCTTGCCAAAGCCATCTTGTTTTGGAAGGAGCCTACCTTCATATTCAAAATGGTCAGCAAGACTATCGGGCCAGGGAGACTTCTCCCTGACCTCAAAATATTATACCAAAGGCACCACCTGTCGGCAAGACCTTCCTCATTCGGCCAAACCTCATATCGAAGGCAATATCTCTCGGCGAGACTACCCTCGTTCACTAAGACATCATGTCAAGCTCTTTATGTTACACCGAAGGCACAAAACATGTTGGCATGACTAACAACCATCGGTGAGACATCCTGTCAATAGCACCTCCTTTCGCTAAGCTCTCTTCATTTCGCTGAAACATCTCCCCGAGCTCCTACTTGTTTGGAAAGACATTCGACTTTCGGTGAAAAATTTTGTTGAACTTCTTTCCTTTGCCGATGTGGCTTCACTTCGGCGAGACATCCTGTCGATGAGACTTTATGGCAAACGGCAAGAGTCTTACCAATGTCCCTTTCTATTTCAGCAAGGCATCATAGCAAAGGCACAAGCTTTCTTTGCAATGAAATTTCTTTTTGCTAAGACCCCTCATCGAAAAAAACCCTTCTCCCAGATGCCAGCCCTTCAAACAACCTTCAGGGTGACTTTCGCTAGTCAGGAAGACTTCTCCCCGAAGACACCTCCATTCGCCGAGACCACACAATATCGGCAAGACCATATAGCAATGATGCCTCCTTTCACCAAGACCACATGCAATTGGAGAGACACATGAAGACTCATGGCGACCTGAATGTCCTAGTGACAGGTGTATTCAAACAAACAAAATGTGCTACTAGTCAGCAAGACAACAGGAGGGTCTTTCTGACTTTCAGCTTTGATGAGTTTTATGCCAAAACTGATTGAGGCGAGGCTTTGCAATAGACTTCCTTATGAGGTAGTACCAGATAAGGACCTTCCCAATGAAATATGAGCACTTGCATGTTGGGGTCAACCCTTATGGGAGCCACATTTAATCCACATGTGAATTTGAAACATAATTTCCCCCGATTGAGCCCGTAGGTGAAAATTGGGTAACACTTAGTATGACGAGTGTTGACAACACACTCGAGAGTTGTATTTATGGTAATGGTATTGATATTCTCATTGGCGGCACGAAGGTGATTAATGGTTTTGCCACTATTATAATCATGATTGATATTTGCATAGTTGGATGATATATTGCTCTTGTTACTCGAACTGGGGACATTTCCTTTCTCGTGGTCATGTAGTGGATCAGAAAAGACTTGATGATCAGTGTTTGATGACTTTTGTTTCTGTCCAATAACTTCAATAATTCTATTTTCGACAAGATCTTGTATGATATTTTTTAGATGGTGACAATTTTGTAATTTATGTCCCTTAGTTCTATGATAATCACAAAAGGCATTGTCATCCCACCAAACTAGTTTAAATTGTCCTGGATTGTATTGTCTTGGCTCTTGAAGCTGTATAAGATTATGTTGTAGTAGTTGTTTGAACACTGACTCAATGGGTTCCCCTAAGGGAGTTTTTGAAACCTCCTTTGTTGTTGTGGATGTTGAGTATTCTACACCATTTTGGTAGGTTGATTGACAACATTAAGCGTGTTGGCTGAAGGGTTAGGTCCTCGTAATGTGATTATTTGTCATGCTTGTATAGTTTTAGCATCAACTACCCCATCATTGGTAACATTTTTGTTCCAAGACCAAAATCTGTTTCTGTCATTGGTGGCGTTTTGCACTATCAGATTTCTATTGGATGTTAATGTCTTAAGTTCTCATTTTTCAATGAGATCCTTTTCTACTATAACCCCTTTTTCCACTAGTTCTGGAAAGGATGTGCAACAATGTACCCTTAAGTTACTCCTTAGTTTTGCATGAAGGTTTTCCTGGAACATAATGAATTTTTCCTTTTTAGGTATCTCTACAGGACACCGGTTGGCTATAGTCCTCCATCTCTGGAAGAAAGTGATCAAATTTTCTCCTTCGTCTTGTGTTGTGTGACACAAGGTTGCTATATTTATCTCGTGGTCTATGTTGAAGGAGAATTGCTCAAAAAATTTCTCATCCAGTTTACCCCATGATTTAATGCCATAGTCTAGACCTGAAAACCACTCAAATGCAATTCCTACAAGACTTCTTGGAAATAGTCTCATAAAATATGTGGGGTCATAAGCAACATCTATGCACATGGTAGAAAATTCCCTTATATGTTCTATCAGATTTCATTTGCCATTGTACTTAGGGAGATTCAATATGACATACCCGTGAGGGAAAGGTGTCATGTACAATGATTTATCAAAGGGAAATGGGCATATGTCATTTGTTGAAAAATATTTCTTAGTTGACACTGCCATGTTATCCATTTGTCTTTGTAGTGCCTACATTTGTGTTTGCAAGACATCAACCTGGGTTAATGATGTGTTGGGTGGATTACTTGGATCTATGTATGTATTCTAAAATCCAAGGTTTCATGATGGGTTTTGATTGAATGTTGGTATTTGATATGGATTTGGATTCAGAATGTTGGTGAATGTGTTGTGATTCAAAATCTGTGTGAATGGGTTTTGACTGCCAATCTGGGAGAATGGATTCTGATTCAAAATCTGTGTGAATGGATTCTGATTGCCAATCTAATAGAATGGATTCTAACTACCAACCTGGGAGAATGGATTCTATATTCCATATTGGAAAGAGGGAATCCCTCCTATCTGTGTAGTTTGTGGTATGGTACTAGTGACATGAACACTAGGTATGGTTGTTGACTGTGGTATGGTATCGATGACACTGAAATTCGGTGTAGAAGCTGACATTTTAGATCTTTTATTCCCAACAAGAGGACCAAAGGGAGTGGCTAATGATGCCCCTACAGTGAAATTAAATCTTGATGTCATTCCAAATGTACCAAATGGAGACGTATGGACTATCGTACTCTATGTAGGTATGCAAGATGATATGGTTGTATTAACCTGAGGTATAGAGGTACTAGTAGTTGTCATTATTGTCCCTTGTGTAGGTTGAGTTTGTTAGGTGATAATATAAAATCTTGTGGGTAAGGTAGCACCTTCAACTAACAATTTGGCTAAGTAGAATTGGCGATCATTTGCTAGATACTCATCTACAAAAGAGGAAAACTCAGGGTCTTGTGCAACAACCTCTATGTCTTTTGTTCTAATGTGTCCTTGAGTGTCTCTAGTGATGAATTTTTCTAATTTAAAGTCTTGTGAGGTCTTGTCAAGAATAGATTGATGAATTCGTTTGTGTTTGACATCTTTTCTCTTTTTTTCTCTTCGACCTAGTTTCAACCATGTAAGATAAGCTCAATATGCGAGGAATGCAAAACTACGTCTATGGATAGTATGGCTCTAGTCTATGTTTTTGGGATTTTCTGAATGCAAACTAAGGAATGTTCTAAGATGACGCTAGTCTAAAATGAAAATATCTAAAGATATAAAGTCTAAGAAATCTTCTAAGGCAATTAATTTTGTAAAACTAAGATGAGGGTACCAACTACCTAAAGTCTAACCAAGGTGTCAATTTAGTTATGTCAAGGAACCAATGTAGGAATAGGATGAAAGATAAGACGAGTTTCCTAACTAGACTGATGATCTAGAAGGACTCCTTGTAGGAAAAAAGATACGATGATGAGACTAGGTTCAATGATAGATTTTGTTGACACTATGGTTTCTCTAGAGTGTAGAAAGTGGACCTATTGTAAAGTTTGTAAAAGTGACCCTCCTAGAAGTTTGATCTAAAGGCAATATGTAGTCTAAGATGAAAAATCAGAATTAGGATGACTATAGTAATGACTAAATGATACCTAGAAGATGAAAAATTGAACAAATCATTTCAGGTTTCTATCAAAGGACTACTACGAAAAGACAAATCAAAGACTAGTATGACTGTGTCGACTAAACTGTGACCATAAATTCTGGTTTTCTAATAATTAGGCAGATGTGTTGCAGAATTTCACAAATGCAGATATCTTTAACAATTGCGGTGTTCTGGTAATTAGTTGCAAGTTTCTAGTAAAATTCAATGTTTGTGTCAGATAGATGCAGTGTAGTTTCTTATAGATGTGACTTGTAATGACAATTGTGACTCAAACTGTACCAGATGTGGTTTTCCTGAACTTTGTACAGTAGTAAAATTTCTACAACATTGGCAAACGCGTCATTCCAAACTGCAATTGTTGCTCACCTTGTCAAATGCGTCACAAAATATCACAAGTGTTGTCTTGTAAATCAGATGCAATTTTCTATAGAGAAAATACAAGCTAGTATACCAAATGCGACTCTAGGCTAAATAGATGTGACTCGACAAAACAATTGCGACTCTCTGGTGAACAGTTGTGACTCTGTTGACAATTACTTATTTCCAGTGAATGGGGATATAAAACTGACGCTATTTTAAGTGATCAAGTTCTGGAAAATGAAGACAATCATAAGACAAAGTGTTTTTAGTTTGATTTTGGACTCAGAATGTTTAATTAAATAATAGACAAGCACATCTTAGGTTGCGTAAGATAGTATTTACTGAGTTCTCACTTGGGTTTCTCCAAATACGCTTATTCAAGGCAGATGATTAGTAGCTTGACCCCTCTGGCTCCCCTCCATAGCTCAATAATGTCATTCAGGGCAGCAAAGCTATAGTACCCATGAACATCCCATGGCATACTTTCATCTCTACACATGAACTGTAAGAATATGAGATAGCTTCATAGGTCCGACCTACTGCATCAGTAAATAGAAGGATTTTGGACACTCCAAACAAAGGTTCTTAATTCAGGCTTTTCGTTCATAAGGTATGATCTATGTGGCAAGAGTCCCCTTTTCAATCCATCTCGTTAGAACCATACGCATGATTCTTGGGCTTACCCCAAGAATCCACTTTTGTATACCAGTTGGAAGTTCCTCGAGTTCAAGGTGCTATCGGTTTGAGACATCCTAGGGTGAGTACATTTTCCCACCAGAACAGGCCCAAGTTCTAGAATGAGTAACCATTTCTCTTACACCTAGGATCGCATAGATGCACAAGGGGAGAGGATACTTCGATATACCAAATCTTGAGGGTAATAACACAAATGTGCTTTTGCACCAAACACAGTAGACACTTGTTAATTTTAAACCAAATGAAATATTTTCTACACTACCAAAATATTTGTTTCAAAAATTTAACTATGGTATTTGACATGCGTTCTATAGAAAGATTCATTAGTAGTTTGATATTGGTCTTTGAATATCGATCTACAAAAAATTTGTTAAATCCTCAAGAGACACACTAAAAATAGAAGATTAGCGAAAATAGAAACACGAAAGGAAACTATAAATTTTAAATCTAAACGTAAAAATTTACTAGTCGGATGCATCATTTTCTCTGTCAGATGCGTCACGAGATTTTACCAATCAATTGCGGCTCAAAAAATAATAGATGTGTTAGTATTTTTTAGATGCATCGTTTAGATCTCAAATGTGGTCAAGTAAGTCAATTGCGTCATTTCTGATTTTGGATGCGGTTTGCTTTTCCAGTTGCACCATTTTTTATTTCAGATGTGGTATGCTTTTCCAGTTGTGTCGTTTCATCAAGAAGATGTGTCTCAAAATGTCAATTGCGACATTTTAATCAAATAGATGCATCGTTCCATACAAAAACCTACAAAAATTGAATAAAAGTCTACGGATACGCGAAGATGGTGTCTTCACATCAGGTTCACCAAATGTAACTATCATATCCAAATGTTTTACTTATTCTAAACAACTAAAGTGCAATGGAAAAACACAAAGAAACACCTCAAGATTAGCCTAAAGAATTTGTTAAAGCAAAGAGAAAAAGTGCAAAATGATTGCAAGTGCTTATACCTTTTCTTTACAGTTGAAACTCCTTGGTTGGCCCTTGATTTTGGATTACTTTGTATGCTCCTTGGATGGCTCTTGATGTGGCTTAATGCAAGACTTAACTATATGATTGGATGAAAATGCAAATAGATAAAATGGATGGCTAGGTGAGTGCACAAAATGACAACATTTAGTTGCAAAATGACTAGGTGTTTTTTTTTCCTTAGAGGAGGGGGTATTTATAGAGAAACTTGAATTCTCTAGAGAATTCAATGGTTGAGATTTATCCAACAAGGCCAAGATGAAGGGCTAAGGTGAGTTGAGAACTCACAAGCCCTCACATCTTGACATGTGGAATGTGAAGTGGCTAAGGGTGAGATTATGTGTAGGTGATGTGGAAGGAGAGTACATGATGTGGAGGAAGGAGAAGTACCTTCCAAGTACCCTTGGGGAGTGAGAAGATTCCTTGGAGGAATAAATGTGAATTAAAAATTCACATGCTTGGGAGAATCTAGTGGATAAGAGAGGGTCTCCAAAAAGGTGGGAGTTTTTCACATAAGACTTGATGTGACAAGTCAAAGATTCTAGAAGATGCTTGGGAAAAGGGGATTCTAGGAGGAATAAAAGGGAATTAAAAATTCACATTGGGAATAGAGGAGCCTTGGATGAATAAAAATGAATTAAAAATTCCTTGGGGGATGGGGAGAGTTAACCAAGGTACTAATTAGGCTTAACTAATGAGTAATTAAAAGATAATTAGGGGTTAATGAGGATTAGAAGTCAACTTGCAAAAGTTGGAGGATGTGACACATCCTAATCAAGGATTAGGCATGTGCACATCCTTAATGCAAAGATTAGGAGATGGATTAGGATTAGATGAAAATGACATGTGAGGAATTAAATAAATGTAATATTTATTTAATTCATTTAATAAAAAAGGGATTAAGGAGGGTAAGGTATTTAATTATTAATTAAATACCTTAAGGATTTGGCAGAATTAAGGATATTAATCAAATAATAGTAATATTACTTAATTAACTCAGATAAGAGGATGTTTAGATGAAAGGGGATAAATTTGGATAAATTAAGTGTCCAAATTTAGGTGTCTAAATTTTTCCCCTCTTTGAGATGATGTTACAAAGTAGCATCATTTCAAAGAATATTAAAATATAGAACTCGAAAGAAGATGGTTAGATTGGAAAAGATACCCTAGTCATTCAAAGGAAGGGAAAAAAATGATGGGGTCGAAGATGAAGATTAGGGATTGAGGATGCCCCCTTGAGAGGACATGCGAGGTCAAGAGAACATAGATGTACTCTCGAAATGGATGAGATAATGAAATGGGAGATGGGGAAGAGGATGCAAAGGGATGGATATGAAAGGATGAAAAGGTGATAGGAGGTTGGGAAGCACAAATGGATGCAAGGACAAAGATAATGTTGCCCCAGTCAAGCTTCAAGCGAAAATGGGTGGATGATGGATGGAGTGAAGTTGATGAGGGAATGATATATCCTAAAAAACACGAGGATAGGAAAGGATGCATTCTGATGAGTGTTGATAAAAGTGTTTTTGATGAGGGAAGGATACATCCCAAAACAACACGAGGATAGAGAAGGATACATCCCGATAAAAAGGGGTGTTGATGAGGGAAGGATACATCCCAAAACAACACCAAAGGATAAGGAATAATACATCTTGATGATGAGGATGATTGGATCGAAGCTTGTAACAAGGTTGGGGATGGGACCATGGATGCAATTAGATGATTCGAGCTAAATCGAATGAATGGGGATTGGATAGAGATGTGAGATGAGGATGAAGGAGGAGTGGATGAGGGGATTTTGAAAGATGAGAGGATGGGGGATGCATGCAAGATGATAGAAATTAAATGCAATCCTAATGCATTTTTCCATCTTCGGATCACTAATTTTTGCTATAGCATTAGACACCAAGTTGCCAAGGTATGAAGAACCAAGGCTGATTCATGTCGAATGCATAAAACACACACAATAGACAAGAAGGCTATCCCAACACCCCAAAGTCACAAAGACCTTAGTCAGGCTAGGTATTGAGATAACCACAAGCACAAAAGGATGCCCCAGTGTAACACAAGACCTTGAGGATCTTGGTGGGTACTACGTGGGACAACCAAGAAAAAAAAAAGACATAAAAAGATCAAGATATGCCCCTATGTTGACAAATCAAAACACACCATAATATGATGGATCATGGTGGCCTTGACAAGTGATGATAGGGAGCCCAAATGATAAACAAAAGCCAAACATATCAAAATATCACAATCAAGTTCAAACATCCTTTTCCATAGGATCAAAAAGGATGGATGGGGTTGATGAGGTATGTTAGGAAGGATGCATCCTGTTGAGACCAAAGATGATGGATAATAGACTAAAAGATCGTTATGACGCGAGATGCTCAAAATCTATTAGATCTCATGATACAAGTGGATCTCATTTGTGAAGAACTGGCTAGATAAGGGCATAGCCTGACGAGACGACACAAGGAAGACAAGACATGAGACTAACACACCCTAAAGACCTAGGGGATCGAGGACTGATCAAAGATTAGCCTTGCCTACGTGAAAGCGCAAAGCCCTTGTAGTTTGATAAAAGGCTATCTACTGACCATGGATAAAAGCAGAAAGAGGATGATGAAGACTAATGGTGGATGACAAGGACCAGAGAGAAAAAAGAAAATATTGATGATAAACGATGAAGGAGTGGATGGACAGAGTAGAAAGACTGACGCTAGATGATAGAGGAGCCCCGAGGGTGGATCAAGTGATCAACCTTTCCTACGTGAAAGCGTAGGGGCAACGTAGTTCGACCAACAACCAATGACAAACGATGGATAAAGGATGATAAGATGATCGGATAAGTGGATAAAAAGATGGGACCGATACGACAAGATAGGATAGACCTGTTAGATTAGATAGGATGATGGTGACTACACGAAGCTCAAGGATGGGATAGTTATCCAAATCATCAAAAGATGAATTGGGAGGATGGTATGATGGGGAGATGAATGATGAGAAAGGATAAGATATTGAAAAGATGTGTAAAAGAAGTAGAAGTGATGGCGATGAGATAAATGGAATTGGGTTGCATGGAGGGAGGCCTATAGCCAGATGCCAATGACAAGGGATTGTGAGATGGGATGAGGATAAAGATAAAAGAATGGACAGAGAGATAGGGATGGGGGATGGAAGGGATTGTTTGGATGATAGGAAGATAAGGATTGGGAGATGAAAGGGATGCTAGGATAGATGGATAGGAAGATAAGGATAGGGAGATGGAAGGGATGCTAGGATAGATGGATAGGAAGATAAGGATGGGGAGTTGGAAGGGATGCTAGGATAGATGGATAGGAAGATAAGGATGGGTAGTTGGAAGGGATATCATGAGAGATGGATAGGGAGATGAAGGGATGTTATGATAGATGATGTCTCCAAGGACTATGTTACAAAGGAAGTAAATGCCCCCACTCTAGATATTTCATGTATGATGAGGCATGAGGGATGGAAGACGAGTGGATGGGAAGATAAAGGAGATAACTAGAGGTGGATAGGATGAGTGACTAAGGAATATGATAGAGCATGGATGAAGGGAATGTATACCAAGAGGTGTCCAAAGCATGGATAGATAGGTGCCCTTGTTTTGATCAAGATCACAAGAAGGATGGAGGGATGGGAGATGAATGGGATATGATGGTAGGATGCATAAGATAGGTGGGATGGAGGGGATTAATGAAGAGGACGGATAACAGGAAGACGGGTGCATAGCTGGAAGCATAGCAGATGGAGGGAATGTATATCAGGAAGCTGCCCCCAAGTGCAGACGGGGATGTACATATGATGCCTATTTGCCAGGTTTTCATCATGGTACTTATCCAAGGTGCTTGTTTACCAAGTTTTCACGGATTTTTTTGGATTTTTTGACTTTTTGGATAGCACGCAGAAGGAAATGAATAAGGATAGGGAGGCAAATAAGTGGATTTAGAAGACATGTGATAAGGATATGGATGAAGGACTCAAGCATCAAGTTCTATATGAGGCATTAAGATCCCTTGTTTGAACCAATTGTTGGATGTTGGTACAACCTTTTAAGGATAAATGGATTATGCAAGAGGATGAATTAGAGGGATTTGATGGGGGAGATATGTGGGGTAATGAGTGGGATATTGAAAAAGGTATGGATAGAATGATGGGGTGGATGTGTGATGGGGTGGTGAGTTCAGGACCAACATTGGCACATATGGTGATGAATGTGAAATGATAGGAGTATTAATGGGTGTAGAATGTGGGGGTAATGGAGGAGATGGGATGGAGAATTTTGGAACATAAGGGCCCAAAAAAAACTTAGGAAATGAAAGGGGTGTATGATTAGCTTTTGGATTAGAAACTTTGGATGTTCTTACAAATTTTTCATTTGATGGCATTGCATATTTTTTCTTTGGGATCCACATGGTTTTGATTTTTTCTTTGGTGGACCTTTGTAGGCTACCGATTTGATTTTGATTTTGATTTTGGATTTTATTTTTCTTTTCTGCAACATGTCATTTAGAGGGGACATGGGAAGCTTTAGATTCATGTGGATGTTTAGATTGATACATTCTTGTTTTAACACCCAAAGTGCTTTTGATAGCAATGGTATAGGTGCAAGGAGATGGATGATGTGGAGTGGCGAAGGTAGGATTATAGGGATTATGTGTAGATGGAGGATGTGCGTGTATGTCCCTTTGTTGATCCTAATGAGGGGACATGCGAGTGGGATGTTTATCATGGATGACATGGATAGGTGATGAATGGATGAAAGGATGGATAGGACAAGATGGAGGAGGTGATTTTAGGGTATAGGGACAAAAAATAGATGGAGTGGGTGGAGGGATATAAGAACCCAAGATGGATGGAGTAGATGAAGGATGGGAGATGGTGGATGGAGTAGATGAAAGAGGAATATGGATGGTTGTTTTGAGGCGATACGATAGAGGAGGGATGGCAGCATATGATCTAGTGGGCGATGGGAAGAGCTGACATTTCTTTTGGAAAAGGCTCATTGAGGACGTCTAGAGGTTGTACCAACATCTTTAGATTGTGAGTCTTAGGAAATAGGTCCAAGACCTTGCATGTAGATTTGTGCTTTGACTTGGATGGGCTCCAAAATACCTTGCTCATGAAGGCCTAGACCTTTTCCTTGATAGTTCATTTTCTTGAGCATGCAATCCATGATAGGATTTGTGTTATTTTGAAAACATGATGCGAGTCCATTATTAGGTGGAGGATGATGGGTGGTATATACACTATGTTTTTCTTCTACGAGGAGGCCACCATGGAAGAATGTGAGAGTACCAAGGGGATATTCAAGCGGTGTGGGGATAGTAGTTTTAGACAATGATGAGGGATCATGAGAGGGAGATGATGGGATAGCAACATTTGGATAGGTGATATTAGGAGAGGGATTAGGGGATATGATAGGATTTGGATTTGTGGTAGTGGGCTCATATGATCGAGATGGAGATGGAGCGGTGGTAGATTGAATGACAAGGGGATCCTAGGATGGAATGGATGGGGGACTGTGATCTTGAGGTGGACTAGATGGGATGGTAGGATCTTGATATGGAGAGGGGGATATGTTGGCATGCTTTGGATCTGGCTCTTGGCATGACTCATCATGTGTGGGAGGCATGATAATGGAGTCTTGGTGGGACTCTTTAAGTGGGGAAGATGGAGGGATAGAGGATTCAAAACATTAATGGGAATGGATTTTAGTGATACAAGGAGTGGGAGAAGTAGATTGGATTTGGGAGTCGCCGATGGGTTCAACGGTTCACAGAGTAGGAGGTGGGTGTTCAATGGATTTGGTAGATGTGATGGTAGGAGATGGGGGCTCAGTGGATTCAGAGGATGCGATGGTTTTGATGGGTTTAGTGGTGCTAGGGGTGGTATCATCAATGATAAGTGTTGGGTGGAGAAGAGTCTTGTCACCAATGACCGTGGATGATGGGTTGGGATGACACGATTCCACAACTTCAAGGTATGGAGTGGGAGATATCTTCTTTGTTATAAGTCCTTGGATAACTTCTAAGAAGAGAAACTTGAATACTCTAGGTTGAGGTGGCGTGGTAGGAGTGGATGAAGGATTATGGATTGGTGGGGGATTAGGGCTAGGGATTGGTGGACTAGGATTAGATGCAGGAATAGGACTGGGAATAGATGGGGGATTAAGATTAGATGAAGGGTTAATATAGGGATATTGGAATGGTGAATTAGGACACGAGGATATGGGTGGTGGATTGTAGTAAGGGTATTGGGATGGGGTATTAGGATGGGAAGATTGAGATGGTAGATTGAGATAGGGAAATGTGGATGTCGTATTAGGATAAGAAGATGTGGATGTTAGATTAGGGTGAGCAGATTGGTATGGAAGATTAAGGTAGTGGGTATATGTAGGTGAAGGATTGAGATAGGATGATGTGGATGGGGGATTACAATAGGAGTATTGTGATGGCAGATTAGAATAATAGGATGCAGGAATTGGATAAGAGGATGATGTAGATGAAGGATATGATGGATATCCCTTGTCAAAGGTAGCATAAGGAGCATGATTAGGCATGGATGAAGACATAATGGGATAACTCAAAGGGGTGATTGGATTGTGGAAAGTGGGTGAAGAAAGCTTACTAGTGATGATAGCGTCAAGAGGATCTATGCCATATTCTTCTTGATCGACAAGACTTTCGTTATCATTATCGTTATCGACGCCATTAGGGTTTCCCTTTACTACTATTGATGGAGGATAAGGATTTATGATGATTAAAGGATAAAGAGGATGGTTTAAAGACTTTGGATGGTAACAAACTAAAGCTCAAATTAGGATTTAGGTTAAGCTCAGATCAAGATTGTATTAAAGCTCAGATTAGGATGATTGGATGATGTGATGGGATTGATTTTGACTATCGACACCGAATCTACTTCAAGATGGAAGTAGATTGATTGGGTCGAAGGTGATGTGATTGGATTGGATTGGATTGGATAAGGTTGATTGATGATTGATAAGATCAATTGATGGATCATATAGGATGATGGAAGGGATTCTAAACCTCGTTCAAAGATTATCCTAGGTGACTTAGGATGTTGATTGATCAAATTAAAGGATAAATGGATTATTATGGCACCAAATCCACTTTGAGATTGAAAATGGATTGATTGGGCCGATGATGATAATGATTAACTTAGGATGAATGACAATTCTAAGCAGATTTTGATGATCACGATCAGATCAGACAATTAGGTCAATTTGGATAATAACTTGGGATGAAGTTCAGCGGATTTGGATGATGATTTGATTAGAGAAATGGATGGACAAACAACTGCTCAGAATGAGAGGAGGTTGAAAATAGGGGAAAGATTAATTAGCATGAGTAAACAGATGATCAAGAGGGATGAACGACTACTCAAAATGAGTAAATGACACTCACAATGGATGAATGATTCTCAGAATGAGAGGATGAAGGTTTGGAATAGATGAAAGATTACTCAGAATGAGTAAATGATTGATGGGGATTGTTGAACAAGAGTTCAAATGGATGAATGTTTACTCAAAATGAGTAAACAGATGATCAGAATGGCTAAACGAGAGTTTGAGACAATAGATGAAGGTTTGAAATAGGTGAATGTTTACACAGAATGAGTAAACAATTGATCGGAATAAATGAATGAATGCTCGGATTAGGAGGTTGGCTTGTGGAATGGATGAAAGGTTGAATAAGATGAAATTGAAGAAGATGGAGGGAGGGATCTTAAGATTTATTTTGACATCCAATGATCTTGACTGCAGATGGACTAAAGCTTAGATTAAGATTGGATTGAAGGATATGATGGGATTGGTTCCGCCAATCAAATTTTTGAACTATATATTTTTATTGTCTTTTTGCCAAGTTTTTGCTACAGAGGGGCAAATTTTCCCCTCTAGGGCGACTATGACCTCATAGAGGGGCGACTATGCCCTCATAGAGGGGTGAATTTTCCCCTATGGGGTGACTATGCCCTCATAGAGGGGTGAATTTTCCCTTTTGGGGCGACTATTCCCTCATAGAGGGGAAAATTTTCCCTTTTTAAGGGAAAATTCGCCCTTTTTTAGGGTAGATTCACCCTATTTCAAGGCAGATTCACCCCGCTATGGGGAAAGTTTGCCCCACTGCCTTGTGGACTCTTTAAGTGGGTAAATAGGCTATAAGAGATGGGTGATTGGAATGGGGTGTTAGATAATCAGATTGAGGAAATAGATGATTGGATTGGGAAAATGAATGATAGGAGTGGATGAACAAGCACTCGAAATTGCTAAATGATTGTTTGGAATGGATGAACGATTGAAAGTTCAAAATGAGTAAACGATTGATTAGAAAGGATGAACAACTCTTAGAATGAGGAGATGGATGCTTGGAATGGATGAAAGAGTGTTCAAAACGAATAAACGGAGGATCGAAAGGGATGAAAGACTACTTAGTCAAACCAATGTTGGAATGGCTAAACGAAGGTTCAGGATGATAAAATGGAGCTTTAGAATGACCAAACGGATGTTTCAGAGGTTTAGAATGACAAAATGGAGGCTTGGGATGATTAGATAAAGGTTTGGAATGATTAGATGATGATTTAAAGGCTAAACAGAGCTAAACGGGGTGATTTTGGCTGCTCAGGAGGGCAAATTAGCCCCTCTACAATAACCAAAAGGGCATACTTGCCCTTCTACAGTGAATCAAAGGGCACAATTGCCCTTCTGTAGTGAATCAGAGGGCATAGTTTCCCTTTTGGAGTAAATCAGAGGGTGTAGTCACCAGGAGGGCGTAGTCACCCTTCTGTAGTAAATCAGAGGGTGTAGTCACCCTTTTGTAGTAAACAAGGACTTTGTTTGATGAAAATGACTATGGAAAGGACTTTAAAATGACAATAATAAGGCTAATTTGTCAAAAAGTTTACTGGTTTCTCACAAGAAAACACTTTCAAGCAAACACAATCCTATGATTAGTGTTAAGGGTATGACCAATGAGGTCTTAATCTAGGATACATAAGGTGTCTAGGGAGTCCTCGATATACTCTCGGTACGTGAGGCACAACCGTGAACACCATCCCATCACAAGCATGAGTTAGGAACCCTAGCGAGATACTGAAGGGCTCAGACCAACTCTTCACGTCTACCTAGGTATCACCCTAGCTTCGGCGCTCTGCCAATTACGACACGACTGGATTGGGGTACACTTTCACTCTCCCCCCTCTGTATACCCCACCAGTACGCGTGGTTGGAATCATCCTTTAGGGTGATGAAATTCCCAAGTAGGTCTCGCTAGAAAGAAAGCACTAATCATTTCCAACTACTCCCCAGGCTCACACGAAGTGCAAGGGGAAAGTGAAAACAAACTAATGCCCCCTTTGGGTAACACAACAAGATAGACACAACAAGAAATGAATATTACTTCCCCTAATTAAACTAAGTTCTTATATTAATGAAAACAACAAGGATAGCTTTAAAAATATGAGCAAATGGATAGCCTTGCAAGCAAATGTTAATTGTTTTATCCTGCGTTCTTTGTCAATTACAGAAGAATATGCTGCAAAATGTTAGCAAAAACACAAATATCCTTGTAAAAAGTAATGTTAGGGGGTTAGTATATGAAAATAGTAAAAAAGGGAGCAAAAACAAAGCTAAAATGGTCATTTTACCTTTCAAAATGTGTTGTTTTGGGGCGTATTCACCCCTTTGTAGTAACCAGGATGATGCAATTGAATTTCTGCAGCAAACAGAAGGGCATAGTTGAACTTCTACAATAGCAGAAGGGCATTATTGCACTTCTGCAGTGAACCAAAGGGCGTAATTGCACTTATGTGGTGAATATGAGCGTGTAATTACACTTTTGCAGTGAATATGAGGATGTAATTGCACTTTTGCAGTGAATATGAGGGCGTAATTGCACTTCTACAGTAAACAAGAGGGCATAATTGCACTTCTGCAGTGAATAGGAGGGCGTAATTACACTTTTACAATGACCAAGAGGGCGTAGTCACCCTTTTGCAGTGCATAGGAGGGTGTAGTCACCCTCCTGCAGTAAAATAGAAGGTGTAATCTTCCTTTTGCAGTAAAACAGAGGGTGTAGTCACCCTTTTGTAGTAAAGCAGAGGGCGTAATCGCCCCTCTGCAAGAAAATATTAGCACAAAAAGTTCAACCAAGGGGCGTAGCTGCCCTTCTATAGTGCAACGTTAGAAAACAAAGTTTAACCAAGGGGTGTAGTCGCCCTTTTGCAAAAAATGTTAGTAAGCCAAAAATTCAAACAAGGGCATAGTTGCCCTTCTGCAGAAAAGTTAGTTAGACAAAAATCCAAACAAGGGTGTAGTCGCCCTTCTGAAGAAAATGCTAATAAGCCAAAAATTCAAACAAGGGCATAGTCGCCCTTCTGTAGAAAACATTATTAAGCCAAAAATCCAAACAAGGGTGTAGTCGCCCTTCTGCAAAAAATGTTAGTAAGCCAAAAAACTAAATAAGGGTGTAGTCGCCCTTCTACAGTGAAATAGAGGGTGTAATTGCCTTTCTGTAGTCACCAGGAGGGCGTAGTCGCCCTTCTACACTGAATCAGAGGGCACAGTCACCCTTTTGCGGTCACCATGAGGGCGTAGCCACCCTTCTGCGGTCACCAGGAGGGTGTAGTTGCCCTTCTGCGACGTGTTCCTACAAACAACTCAACAACAACAAACGTGAAATTGAGGAACCCGTTTGCGGGTCCCACTGGGCATGCCATAAATGCGATATCTAAATGTTTTACCTATTCTAAACAAGTAAAATGCAATGGAAAAACACAAAAAAATAGCTCAAGATTAGCCTAAGAAAATTGTTAAAGCAAAGAGAAAAAGTGTAAAATGATTGCAAATGATTATACCTTTTCTTTATAGCTGAAACTCCTTGGTTGGCCCTTGATTTTGCATTACTTTGTATGCTCCTTGGATGGCTCTTGATGTGGCTAAATGCAAGACTTAACTATATGGTTGGATGCAAATGCAAATAGATAAAATGGATGGCTCAATGAGTGCACAAAATGATAGCATTTAGTTGCAAAATGAATAAGTGTTTTTTTTCCTTAGAGGAGGGGGTATTTATAGAGAAACTTGAATTCTCTAGAGAATTCAATGGTTGAGATTTATCCAACAAGGCCAAGATGAAGGGCTAAGGTGAGTTGAGAACTCACAAGCCCTCACATCTTGACATGTGGAATATGAAGTGGCTAAGGGTGAGATGATGTATAGGTGATGTGGAAGGAGAGTACATGATGTGGAGGAAGGAGAAGTACCTTCCAAGTACCCTTGGGGAGTGAGAAGATTCCTTGGAGGAATAAATGTGAATTAAAAATTCACATGCTTGGGAGAATCTAGTGGATAAGAGAGGGTCTCCAAAAAGGTGGGAGTTTTTTACATGTGACTTGATGTGACAAGTCAAAGATTCTAGAAGATGCATGGGAAAAGGGGATTCTAGGAGGAATAAAAGGGAATTAAAAATTCACATTAGGAATAAAGGAGCCTTGGATGAATAAAAAGGAATTAAAAATTTCTTGGAGGATGGGGAGAGTTGACCAAGGTACTAATTAGGCTTAACTAATTAGTAATTAGAAGATAATTAGGGGTTAATGAGGATTAGAAGCCAACTTGCAAAAGTTGGAGGATGTGACACATCCTAATCAAGGATTAGGCATGTGCACATCCTTAATGCAAAGATTAGGAGATGGATTAGGATTAGATGAAAATGACATGAGAGGATTTAAATAAATGTAATATTTATTTAATTCATTTAATAAAAAGGGGATTAAGGAGGGTAAGGTATTTAATTATTAATTAAATACCTTAGGGATTTGGCAGAATTAAGGATATTAATTAAATAATAGTAATATTAGTTAATTAACTCAGATAAGAGGATGTTTAGACGAAAGGGGATAAATTTGGATAAATTAAGTGTCCAAATTTAGGTGTCTACAGTAACATCTAGAAAATTGAGAAGAAAGGTTAAAAGAACAAAGGAAAGCTAAAATTTAAATAAAATTAACAATCTCACCCAATATCTACGTAGTTCCATGTATAACTTTGATTTCCCCTCTCCATTTTGTCGTTGTGGTATAATTTCCCTCAGATTTCTCTTGTGAAAGTATAGGCTGTGATAGTGATTTAGCAAAACATCAAAAATTCAAATAATAGATATTCTTCCAAAAGTCATAAGATTTCGGGAGAGATTGAAATGATGAAAGACAAATCAATTTATAGAAAATTGATCATTCGAGTGACAGGCCAAGATCGAAAGATCAATAAACGGTTGAGATCAAAAGATTAGACATGCATTCTGATAACTATTAGTAGCGACATGAGTGATACAAATTAGAAATAGAAATAAAGATTAAATAAATAATTTAATCTTTGAGTTTGGTTTTCGAAAAAAAAATTTATCTTTGGCGCATGACAAAGATAAAGATGGATTAAAGCAACTCTTTGTTCGAATGCAAACACAAGATTTAATTAATTAAATAGGAATATTTAATTAATATGCATGTACACACAATTGAGTTAGAAACAGATGACTGAATGATATGACAAAGAGATTACTCATGAAATCCACTCAGACACTAAATCAAGAGTTAACTAACCAAATTAAATAGATCTTGAGTTGAATCAAAGTGAATACTTAGATAACTTACACAATTATCTAAACATAGAGGAATGCGTTAGAATGGAGTTATAAATAAAATAATTCTTTTAATTCAAGATTTGATATTTGAAGAATAATTAAGAAATAAGATTTATTTAATTATAGTTGACATATGATAAAGGGTACATTAAATAAAATTTTATTTAATTGAAGAAGGATAAGGTTAATTAGTAACATAATTAAATAAAAAGTGTTTATATAATTAATCAAATAGAATAAAGAAAATTTGAATCAATTAAATAATTAAGATTATTTAATTAATAGAAGAACTAATGTTAAGGTAAATTAAATAAATAAATAGATTTATTTAATTAATAAAGAAATGAAGAATTTAGAGAATAATTAAATAATTGACATTATTTAATCATGACCATAGAAATACGAATTATGAATAATATTGAAGTCACAGGCTTAGACTATATTTCGGTGTCTACAACAATCATTTTGTCCTAGGACCTTAAAATGAAATTTGGTTGTCTGAGGAAACTCCACCAAATTTTATTCCCTTAAGCCATGTAATTTTGTCTTAGGACCTTACTATGTAGATCCCCTGAAGCTATTCTATTACCCTAAACCCTAAAGCCATCAGTTTTTCTTAGGCCCTCAATGAAATTTGGTTGCTTTGGGAAACTTCACCAAATTTTATTCACTTGATCCATGCCATTTTGTCCTAGGACCTTACTAGACATAGATCCCCTTAAGCCATCTTATCACCCTAAACCATAAATCGATATCTTAAGGGGTCCTAATATGACATTTCTTAAGGGGATTAAATAAGTTCTCAAAATTTGGTGAAGTTGCCCAAGGCAACCAAATTTAAAAATAATAAGATTGTGTAAGATTATAATACAAATGAGATAAATCATGATCTAGATTGATCGATTTATGGTTTAGGGTGATAGGATGGCTTAAGGGGATCTATGTCTAGTAAGGTCCTAGGACAAACTGACATGGCTCAAGTGAAAAAAATTGATGAAGTTGCCTAGGACCTTAATGAAATTTGGTTGCCTTAGGCATCTTCACCAAATTTTATTCACTTGAGCCATGTCATTTTTTAGTAGGACCTTACTACACAGATCCTCGTAAGCCATACTTTAGGATGTCTTAAGGTGTCCTAATATGAAATTTCTTAAGGGGATCAAATAAGTTCTCAAAATTTGGTGAAGTTTCCCAAGGCAACCAAATTTAACAATAATAAGATCATGAAAGATTATAATATGAATGAGATTTCATGATCTAGGTTGATCAATTTACAGTTTAGGGTGATATGATGGCTTAAGGAGATCTATGTGTTGTAAGTTCCTAGGACAAAATGGCATGGCTCAAATGAATAAAATTTGGTAAAGTTGCCTCGAACCTTAATGAAATTTGGTTGCCTTGGGCATCTTCACAAAATTTTATTCACTTAAAAGCCATGTAATTTTGTACTAGGACCTTACTACATAGATCCTCTCAAGCCATTCTATTACCCTAAAACCTAAATCATAAACTCTAAACCGTAAACCCTATAGCATTCATAAATTGTCCTATATTAATAATTAATTTTTTTCATCAAGTAACCTACCTTAGACATAAATGAGGCTTTCATATTTTATAATTTGTATTCAATTAGGCCATTTATATTGAATGGTTTAAGGGTATTTCCTAAACATGTATCTTACATTTTGAAATTACAAATAAAATGCAGGTACACTTATATCTCAGAGATCACATGGATCGATTCAATAATATTCGCAATCCACCTCCACGCCATCCATCTCCACCACCTTCACCTCCACCTCATAACCCCCCACCTCCACCACCTGAAATCAATGGTGCTCATTTGCAAGCACAAATCAATGCCAATGTTAGAACCATCCAAGATCAAATCAACATTATTCAAAATGAAGAATGTGTCAGACCACCTGTGAGGATGTTGCATCTAGGATGCAAACCATTGTTGATGTTGTTAGGGCTATGGATGGGATCTTATATGAGCATTAATAATGGATGGAGGAGAGGAGAACTTCAGATTTTGAAAAGGAAAACACAAAGAAATGAAGAGATGTAGTAGAAAGCCACAACAGTTTCTAAATTAAGACAATGATCTTATAGTTTTGAATTTATGAGTTTGGTTTGATGGATGTTTTGTGAGATGAATTTATAAATTTGGTTGGATGGATATTTTTAGTGAAGAGAATTTATGATTTTGGTTCTAGATGGATACTTTTAGTGACATAAATTTATGAATTTGTTGGAATTTATGAACTTATAATGATGAATTTATAATAGTATATATTTTATGACTATCTACTAGATCATGATTTCTCCTATTGGAAAAATGTAATATATATATGCGTCAGACATAAAAAGAGATTTTGTGAATGTTTCAAGTTTATTTTTTAGTATGTACATGTATTAAAATTGCATAGTTCTAGATCTTAAATTTTAAAATTTGTATGTATGTACATAGTTTAGTTGAATGATGTATGCATGCAAATTATGCATTGTATTTGTTATTTTAAATGTATGTACATGTTAAATTTTGAATTTTGTATGCACATGCTCAAGTTCAATCAATGTATATGTATGTGTATGTATATGTATGCACATCCTATTTAAAAAAAAATGCATGTGCATTTCAAATTTAACTATCTCTTGTAATTTTGTAAGTTTGTATGTTAATTTTGTATAATTTAATATAGATGCACTTATATCTGATATCATGGATCAATTTAACATTGATGATATCCTCAATCCACCACCTCCCCCTCCATTCCCTCAACCTAATATCCCACCTCCAACACTTGTTGCATCTGATGAGGCTTGCTTGCGAGCATGCATAAATGATCAAGTTGCATCCATTGAAAATCAAATCAATGCTATGCATAATCAAGCATTGATTCCTCCACACGTGAGATTTTTTGCATCTGCGATGGAAAACATTGTGGATTCCATTAGGGTGATTGATTCTGATCTAGATAGGAACCAATCAGAGAGAGAGAGAGAGAGAGAGAGAGAGAGAGAGAGAAAATGAGACAATTTTATGCAGATGGTCTCTCCTATAAACAAATTTTAGACCAAAAAATAACAAAATCCCACCTATTCACTTACTTTCTCGACCCTGTTACTTGACAACCCATTCCTCCCAATAAATCTAGAATATCCATGAGGTGGTGTATACATCCACAGATGAGTGCACTATTTTTGAATAAATGGTATATGGTTTTTGACAATCCACCATATGCTAATTGGGAGGTCCCATTGTATTTTTTGAGGAAATTATATGTAGAGTTTGTTATGGGGGAAAATCCCAATTATTAAATTGATTTTAAATCATTTTAGGGTGTTGGTGGTGGCATGCCACAACAAAGGTTAGGGGAAAGGGTTGATCCCCAATGCCCTATGCATGCACAATCCCTTGTTGCTGCTCTTGGTCCTGCCATTCCCACACCTGTGCATTAATGTGAGGTGGTCTCAACATAAGGATCCCTTAGTACGCTCATAGGAGACCTTGATCAACATGCTTCTATGATAGTGAGTAGGAAGCATAGAGATGATGATGATGGAGGAGTGTTTTATGGAGTTGGTCCGAGTACCACTCTAGGAGTGTCGAGGGTCCCGCATGTATGTACTAGTTGCCAGCAGTTATGCTATGGACCTGATCAAGCCACACCTAGTTCGGGTGGACGTGGAGATTCTAGTGGTTCATCTGGTCACCTTAGTTAATTTGTAGAATTTCTTACAGCAGACCATCACCCTGAGGACACTATAACACAGGTATAAATATGCATCTACATGTTGATTTTATAAGAATTTTAATGAATGTATATATCAAATAAAATTTTGCAATACATTTTAACAATCAAAATGTTTGGTGTATAAATGACACTAACGATGGGGCAATCATTCGCTCCATGAGTACATACATTGACACTAGTCCTAGTTGGTAACCTATATGGGGTATTTTGAAATGATTTTTAACTTTAGTTTTAAATTTATAATTGAATCATGAACATATGTTTAAAATATTTATACATTGGTTTAGGGGAGTCAATCAACTTCCACGTCAATTCCACTTGAGGGGTTGTTGAGCACTCCTCCACTATCGGGCATCGTAGATTAGGGGAAGGTACATTTATATTGTAAATTGTTTAACTTACATAATATAGTTACAATTATGAATTTTGAATTCACTATATATCAAATGTGCATGTACACTTGTATATATTATAAGCGTTAAATGTCTACATGTATGTCTAGGTTGATACCACAATGAGAATGGGCATTGGGAAAACATCAGATGTTGCGGCTACTCGTGACGCCTCTGATTTTTAGGTTGTTTAAAAAAAAAATTAAAGAAAATGTGCAAACTTGAATATACATATTTTAACCTAATTCAAGTATACATGGTTTAAATTTGATCTTGTAGGACTTTGTTAGTGTGACTTTCTGTCATGACCCAATTATGGTTACACCTCCAAGAGGACATGCAGAGCAGGCTGCAAATATCATGGTAATTTAATTTTTTTTATTATATTTAAAGTCAATTACAAATTATATATTCTGAATAACTTTAATTTAAAATTTAAAATTGAATATATATAATATGAGCTAATACATGTTTTAAATTAATTTTCTTTTATAGCATGAGACACATCTTGTAGTTGAGCATGTACAAACAGGTCCTAGAGAAGAGGGTGCACAACCTCAGAATATAGTACAATTAAATTATGATAAATTATAAATTAAATTGAATTAAATCATTTTTAATTGTAGACTTACATCTAATTTCAAATTTCTTTGTCTTGTTTATGTATATTGATTCAAAGAATTTAGAGGTTGGTTCAAGTGCACCAGAGCATCCAGACTTGGATATGATGGTAATTTAATTTTATAATGAATTGTAAATTAAATTGTCATTAAACCATTTTTCATTATCTTACATTTGATTTCATCTTTCTCTTGTAAAGAGTGTTTCAGGTCATCCACATAGTCCACATGGTGTGAAGAGGTCTCTTGATTATAGAGACAATACATGACCTAGAAACATTATTTTATGGGTTATAATTGTTTATTTCATGGACTACATATTTGGTTTCTCATGTACTTTGTTGGACTTTATATTTCATGGCTCAAGTAATTAGTTGTACTTTAGTTCATGGGTTGTACTCTGATGGACTTTATTTCATGTGCTTAATATATTGGTTTTATGCACTTAATATGTTGTAAATTATAGACTATTATTGTTTGAGATTTTAATTTGCACATGTACATTTATGCATTTTATGTTCATAGTCAAGGCATTAATATAGGACATTAATGTGAAATTAAATATAGATATGAAATTAAAGTTGAAATTAATAGGATATTTTAATATTTGTACTTTACAAATTTAGTGATCTCATACATGATATACATGCTATGTAAATTCAATAATTAGTGATAATTAGTCAATGAACTTATTCAATTCACATCAATCAATAATTAGTCAATAAATCATAATTTAAAAACAAAAGGAATCCATTTATATGCCACAAAGGATGAGGATTTAAGAAATAAACAATACCATACAAGATTAGAGAACAAAAGCATTAATAAATTCTATAAATAGTATCATCCAACACTAATTTATAATATGTGAAAACAAATAGTAGCATCCAATACTAATTTATAAGCTATCAAAACAAATAATAACATCCAATACTAATTTATAAGCTATCAAAACAAATAATAGCATCCAACACTAATTTACAGGTTGTCTAAAGGGGATGTCTTAAGGGGTCCTAATACGATGTCTTAAGGGGTTCTAATACAACGTCTTAAGGGGATCAAAGGAGAGTATAATTAAGTATAAATATTAATTGATATAAACAAGTATTATACTTTAGGGTGAGTCATCATAACGAATATATAATTAAATTTAATATTTAGGATATGTGCTAATATGACACATCTTAAGGGGATGTCTTAAGGGGTTCTAATAAGATGTCTTAAGGGGATCAAAGAAGAGTATAATTAAGTATAAATATTAAGTGATATAAACAAGTATTATAAGTTTTAGGGTGAGTCATCATAACAAATGATATAATTAAGTATGATATTTAGGATGTGTGTTAATACGACAGGTCTTAAGTTGATCAAAGAAGAGTATAATTGAGTATAAATATTAAGTGAAATAAACAAGCATTACAAGTTTTAGGGTGTCATCATAACAAATGATATAATTAAGTATAATATTTAGGATATGTGTTAATATGACACGTCTTAAGGGGTCCTAATATGATGTCTTAAGGGGATCAAAGAAGAGTATAATTAAGTATAAATATTAAGTGATAGAAACAAGTATTATAAGTTTTAGGGTGAGTAATCATAACAAATGATATAATTAAGTATAATAGTTAGGATATGTGAATCCACCTCCACATCGTAAGGGGATGTCTTAAGGGATTGTAATACATCTTAAGGATATAACTAATTTAACAATAATTTATGCATGATATTTAGTGATTATACAATCAAATATTAAGTTTCAAAGAAGGAAAATATGCATATTTAACAAACAAAATATATAGAATATTGATTTTGATACATAGAATTACATAGAGTACATAATTGTGTATGTACATGTATTTGTAATTTGTACAAAATGTTTAACTGTGTAAGTATGTATGTACATATATGTCATCTCAAAATAATGTTTACAAAATTTGGATATGCCATCTCAAGAACATCTCAAACTCGTTCCCAGAATGTAGTAGGTCTTCACACCACCTGATATCAAAAAGGTACAAGCAATATCAATGAAATCATCAAAACATACATATTATAATTTATATAAAATTATATATATGTACACAACTCAAGTACTTGCATTTAAAAGTATTCCACACATGTGTGTAGGTTGAATCCAGTCATCCTCTCCTTTTTGTTTCAAAGTATGAGATCAATGCAATGATGGATTTAAGGATACAAAAAAGGACAATAAATCAATTTTAACTATTAATGTACAAGCAATATCAATATATATAATCAAAACATGTATTTAAATATAATTTAACTAATAATTACTTATTTTTACCAAGTATTCCATGTTGTCTAGGTTGAATCTACATGGACTAGATCCTTTTTGTGATTATGGCTTAAGGATCTATAAAAGGACAATTTAAATCAATTTCAACTAAGACCACACTTGACCAATATCAAAACATGTATTTAATCTATTTAAAAGGACAATATAAAACTAAAAATATATTTACCTGTATTTACTTATTCCATTGTACCATCTACATCCTCTCTTTTTTCCAATTCATCTATGATTGTCTCATGCTCTTCCATAGAAATTGTCCATAGCGCTTTATTTGTAGGTTTTCCATGATATCGATCTAGTTTTATATTTGTTGCCACCACCAAAAGTGAATAATGTATAATATTTTTATGTGTTTCATAATATTTGAATGCAGGTAGACCATTCTTCCTTGTCAGGTATTTTCATAGCTAAGTGCCAACAACCACCACCAATCCTATTGGAGAACATAAAAACCATCATCAAATAAGTTCTCAAGATTTTCTTAAGGGGATCAAAAACTTTTTATCAAAATTTGCTTAAGGGGATGTCTTAAGGGGATCACTGTACCTATTGGATAATGATAGATATCATCATCTTCTTGAGGTGCTATTAACTTATGTTTATTATCCACACAACGAGCCAACCAATATTTTGTTTCCTCTTCATTCCCCTCAAGTGCAACAACAACACACACATGTCCTACAAACAAATTTTGATTTAATAACTTGCGCTTATCCATATAAATAATTTAGTATTACAAAATAACTTAATAAAGCAAAATAAATTGAATTAAATTACCTTCTTGTACAAGGTCTAAAACACGGTCATAGTCTTCAAATGCAAACACTTGATCATTTTCTTCAATAGTTCTTTCATATTGATCATGTGCTTGTGTAGGTGTCAACGATCTTTGCTCCCACTGTTCAACCCATTATGTATTTTCACATGCTTCCCAATCTCCTGAGATACAAAACTAACAAAAACATGCAAGATCTCTTGTCCAGATAGTCCATGTGCTTCTTGTCAAACTCCTAAATAAATTCCATTTAGTAGATCCACTAATTATCTCATAGTCAACTCTAGGTACAATCTTCTCTTCTTCAACCAACCAAAAGAATCGATGAACTATAGAGTACTCACTCGAACCAGGTGTAGATAATATTGTATTACACCAATCCACAATCCCATGTGCATTTTTAAATTTTACCACATCCTCAAATTTTAATTCTTCTCTAGCAAGAATTATTTTGACACACGCACCAACTCCATCATGTTCTCCTTTACCATGCCCAGCTTAAAAAAAAAATCCATATATGTTGGACATTAAGTTCCTTGTGAACCCTACTTAACCAATAGAACATTCAAGCATCCTTGAACTACCCCGTACAATTATCTGAGCATATGAGGTGTTATGTCATATGGATTCCTCTTTCTCTTAAATTTCTATAAAATATATTGAAACAGTACTGAACAAACTCTAATGAGTGTAATTGGTTGTCACTCAAATAAAAATGATACTCCCTCAAAAACTTTCTATCCTCAGTGCTATCATCTACATGTCTATAAACAATATGGACAAACATAGCTACTTGCACTGAATTATAATACTGTTATTGAATTTCCTCTTGCGGAGCTAAAGTATAATTTTCTACAAAATCAACCATTGAAAGTATAGTACCAATTGGAAATGTGTTTCTACATACATTAAATTGGCCATCAATCCATCAAGCATGTTGAGACTGTTGGTACAATATTATTCTTAAATTCACTCATGAATTCATGCACACTAACTTTTTCTGTAACTAAATCACAATGCTTTCCTATTTTTCCATCTTTTAAAGAATAGTGAACATTATTAAATATTTGAACATCTACTAATTGTTATCCAATATCATTATCAACACTTTCATGCGTACAAATTCTTAAGAATGAAATATTTCCACAACTAATGCATTGTCTAGAAATACAAGAACTTAAATAAAAAAAATTACCATTAGATCTTTCACAAAACAAACCTAATATAAATTCCCTTATTGCTTTAGGTGGCATATTAATACCACATTGATGTATAATCATGTTAGTATGCAAGGTACAACGTATATATAAAAAAAAATCATAAAAATAATAGAATTGAACATGCGTTTTACAACAACAAGATATTCATTGCATATTAAGTTTTACATACCAGGGTTTACATTTTTCAAAAGACGTTTGACTTATTTTAATATTACTAGGTAACACTAAATCACCACAAAATTTTCTATAAAATTCAGTTTGTGTTGTATCTAATAGGTGTTTTGGGCGAGGATCGAGAACTTTGGACCCCACCCTTAATTTAAAAGCATCTCTAGCATTAGATGAAACCCTATTATCATCATGCCAATATTTTTCAATCAAAGATTTAATTTCAACATTCAATTTCATAGTAGACCTTGGGAGTTAACCACTGAAACTCCAACATTGGTTGATAGGATCATTTTCTATACATTATCTTCCTTTTGCTACTCTTAGAAATGTTTTAGGATGTATTTTTAAAACTTCATTAATATTTCTTACCAAATTATTTTATTCAAAGTTGCTTTATTAACTATAACAATTGTTATAGCTCTTCTTGCTCCATTTTTATCTTTAGATCGACTATTTTTTCCAATAGATTGAATGGCACTAGCAACATTAGACATAACAAGTTTTAATAATTGATCTTTTATTTTGGTTTAACAAAAAAGCCCAACCTTTTCATTATTTTCCTCATTTTTTGCATTCTATTCAATTGCATCATTAGTTGACATTGAAATGCAATTTTTTTACGATAAAAGATTTTTTTGTATATATTTATTCACATGTGTTCTTATTTGCCTCCAAGAAATTTAACCAGGAAGATTATCAAAAACATCACTTTCAATTTTAAAAAAAGTATTTTCATTAAATTCAACATCACATTCTAGATTTTCATTTCCATTTTCATTTTCATTTTCAACTTCAAAATGATTTACATTTTCATCAACAAAACGGTTTTCATTTTCAGTTTCATCAACAAAACGGTTTTCATTTTCATTTTCAACAAAATATTTCTCTTTTTCATTTTCAACAAATTCTATAAAAGTTTCATCTCTCTGAATATTATCAATGTGAACATTGTTAAGTCTAGCATCTTGTAAAACTTCTACATACGAATTTACCATTTCACTAACATGTGGATTTGAAGACATACTTGGATTTGATCATATTGAAACATTCTCCATAGCATTAGAAGAGGGATTTGAAGACATAGTAGGACTTGCTTGTATAATCATATTCTTTTCCAAATTTACTTCTTGCAAATTAGCTTCGTCTATAACCATGGTCTCCTCAATGTTTTCATCTTCAATAGTTGTGGAATTGGATGCTCCACCATCATTCATTGATTTAATTCTCATTATTCTTTGTCTTTGTCTTTGTTTCTCCTTCTCTCTCTTTTCTTTAATTTCTTCAGGAGTCAATGTCTTTCTATCTTTCCTCTTATTACGAGCTTGTGAACCCATGATTATAAAATTCTCAAGCACAAATGAATGTCAATAGTGAAATTCTTCAAAAAATTCAATCTGAATTGCAAGTTGAAGACCTATAAGTACAAAATTCTTCCTCTCATGTTCCTCAAAAAAAGTAGAAAACTAGCACAATTCCACTTAAAAAACTGTTTTCTTCATGCCTCCTTTCAAAACTTCAATCCATATTCCAAGTTGAAGACCTTTTGTTCCTCCAAATGATTACAAAACTAAAACAATTCCACTTCAAAAATGGTTTACATGATGCCTCCTTTGAAAAAATCAATCCAAAATGCAAGTTCACCACTTGTAAAGACAAAAGTTGATGAAAAATAGCCCAATATGTTGCAATCGGCCGTACATGTGAAGTTGCAGACTTCACAGTAAACTTTTCCAATAAATTTAAAAAAATAGTTAAAAACAAATGGGATCCCATTTTATAATCTAGATCTTGTTCCCCAATATTAAATGTGGGGACTATTGACAAAGGAATGGAATCCAGTTTCCCTGTCAATGGTCACCACATTTAATATTAAGAAACAGGATCTCGATTTACATTATGGGACACTATTTCTAAAAAAATGAAATCTCATTTGCTTTGTGGTTGGGTTTTTGACTTGTATTATGGTTTGGGAAAAACATTGGGAATCTGAACCTAGGCCTTCAACCTAGTTTGACCTGCAAGTTGAAGGTCTTAACAATGTCAGAGAAAAATACCGACTTTGGGCATATGGCTGACAACTTTTTTTGCAAGATCTTTCAACAAAATTAAAACCCATTATAGATGGACAATGCAGATTCCAAATATGTAATTTTTTTACAATTAGATTATTTTTTCTATTTTTCAATTAATTTCTGGTGAAACTGGTCCATAAACTTTAAATATCAAGGTTTTTTACTATTTTAATAACTTTTGATCAACATAACATTTTCATGAATAGATTGCACGAGAATGTACTTCAAACAATTCTTTTCAATTTTTAAAAAAATTCAAATAATGATAAGTTTAGGTCATCTTATGCATGAAGTACACAACGATTTTTCAAAATGACAAATATGGCTAATAAAAATTTAACAAAAAAAAAATCAATAAAAAATTACAAAAAAATATCAAAAACATGCTTGAGTGGGTCAGAAATATTTTCCCAAAAGGATTTAGAAAAATATGATAATTTAGATCAAAATATGGATGACGTACACGTGCATGGTATGGTAAAAAAAGTGACTTTTAAACAATGGTTTTTAGAACGGCCTATTGAAACTCAATTTGTACCATCTAGGTATTGAAATAAATTATATATTTGGAAACTAGACTCCAAGTACTATATTTTATGTTTAGTGACTTTTTTCAAGATTCCATCTCTAAGTGCTTCAAATTTTAAGGTCAAATGTGTCAAATTCTAAAAATCAGGGAAAATACTTCCACTTTTTGGCCAAAAAGTGGACTCAACTTCTTGCCAACACCTTAATGTCTAAGCTTTGAGAGCCATTTTATGTCTTCTCTTCTACAATTTATTCTACTATGGATGCATTGGTTGTTTCTTTTAACATGCCTATATCTTTTTTTTATCGTTTGACATAGGAATAGGGAAAGTTGGTTCAATAAGATGTTCTTTCTAGTTTGAAAAACTAAGCTTTGGTAACATAGTCATCTAAGGGGAAACAAAAGAAGAAACAAAATGCTAAGACAAATTCTTTATTAGGTAGTGAGAGTTCCTCTATGAAAAATTAGAACTAAAAAAATTTGATCCTCTTAAGCATGATAAAATTGCTAAGTATGGTGACTCTTCCTTTAAGACAAAATAAATTAGGAGAACCTTACAAATTTTATGGTAGAGAGGGCCATCCCATCACTAGACGTTGGAAGAGACTAGAGGCTTTAGAGGAAGCCATGCAACAACATAATATTTCCTCATCTAAGTTTTCTTCCACCAATACAAGCAAAGGTCATGTTGTTTCTACACGGGCCTTATCTTCAATGACTAGTTGGATACTTGACTTCAAAGCTTCCCATCACAAGACAAATTCTTAAGATATTTTCACATCTCTTTGAGATATATTGCAATGGAGGAATCTACACATCTTTCAATTTTGGGTTCAAGTATTATTTTTCTTAAGCATTGTTGTATTTAGGATGTACTTGGTATCCTTGATATTTTAATTAACCTTCTTTCATTGTATACAATTCATCATTTGGACATATGTAGGATAATTGAGTTCTCAACACATGAGGTGGTTATTGTGGAGCATCATGATCCTAATATTGTTGTGGCTATAGGGAGTGTTTTTTTTCCAACTCAATAATATATATTTGATAGTTTTGATAGTTTAGTAGGTTTCATCTTTCATAGCACATACAAACTTCATGATTAAGATTTGACATGAATGCTTTGATAGTTGCTAACATATTTCTGGATTTGATTGAGTGATTATTTTTGCATCAATGTTTGTGATTACTTTGTGTGATTATAGTTGTGTTGAATGATTTGGTCATTCCAACTACAATTATCTACAATAAATGAGCACTCAAAAATTAGTGCCATATCTACCTAAGATCTCTTACATAAATAGTGTTTTTTAAGGTTGCATTCTTGATAAAAACCACCAAGATTATTTTGCCAAGGGTAAAGATTTATTTATGTAGTGCAATTATTTTTACTACATATATTACACTTTTATGAAATTTCATAGAGTCTCTAATTATTGAAGCAACATATTCTAAATAATATAGTGAATTCTCATTCAAACTCTTATCATATATGAGTACCACAAATGTCAATGCTTATTTGATTAACTATGTAATAGACATATTTGATATATTAATAATTGGACCAAAGACACCAATTTTCTAGATAACTGTGAACATATTCAAGATGACATCAATGATATTTAATCACTAGTTCTCAAACTGAGTACCCTTAACTCTTGCATTTAATTTTTGAAATTTTTTTGCACTTATTGTATACTTAATGAATGTATTTATTTAGTTAGACAAGATTTATTTATGTGGTGCAATTATTTTCACCACATATATGTTGCATTTTTATGAAATTTTGTAGAGTTCTAATCATTTAGGTAACATATTCTAAATAAGATAACAAATTTTCATTAAAAATATTATAATATAAGAGTACCACCAATTCCAATGCTTTTTTGACCAACTATGTAATAGAGATTTTTGATATATTAATAATATGTACAACTTATATAACCTTTATTGTGCAACATAGTACCAATAAAGATGGAGCAAAGAGAGAGGAATCTATATAGAGGAAGAGGGGAAGAGGGAGAGTTATATCTCTACCTCTCTCCCTCCCTCTCTCTATCTCTTTAACTGTATCTCTCTCCCCCTCTCTTCTTATCTCTTCCTATATCCTCCTCTCTTCATCTCTCTCTATCTTTATCCCACACACACTCTCACATATAGGAGAGAAAAATGGATGAGAGATAGACAAAGAGAAAGTGTAGGTGAGGAAGATAAAAAGAGATGAAGATAGGAGAGAAAGAGATAAATATAGAAATAGATAGAGTGGAGGGATAGAGAGAAGAAGAAGAAGATAGGAAGAGATATAGGGACCAAGAGAGAGAGAGAAATGCAGAGATAAAGAGAAACAAAGATAGGGAGATACAACGATATGAAGAGAGGTAGAGAGGTAGAGAGATAGAGAGATCAAGAGAGATATAGGGAGATTAATAAGAAGAGGGGGAGAGAGAGAAATAGAGAGGGAGAGATAGATATATAGAGGGATATTGATAGAGAAACATGAATAAATATTTTGAGACAGAGTAGAAGTGAAATAAAGACAAGGGATATAAAAGGAAAGAGATAATTGAATTTTGTTTAACCATTTTTAGCCAAAAATCTAAATATGGTATGTGTCCATAGGAGCTATGTTTGGGTGATAACATCAATCAAGCTTAAGGACCTAATAATTCACCTTTAAGACCTCTTAATTGGTAGCCTACACACAAAACATAACTTTCTTAATGACCTTGCAATTGACCTCACAAATTACTCAACTATATTACAATATTCTTTCAATAGTCTTATACTTTCTCTTCCTTCTTACAACCTCTCTAGAAATGGTTTTCTATGTTTTTATGCCCTTTTGGATTATTCTTTTTCCATCTTCTATATCCTAGTATCTTACAATAAATTAGAATGAGGGACTAAAACTTAGTAAAAACACACAGTCAAGGAAAACCCTAAGTCGTGGCATTGTAGCAATGTTAAATCCATGGTGGAGGATGAGTCACAACCAAAATGAATGCCTTATGTTGAAATATGGGCTTGAAATCATACTTTAGTGGTTGGTTGACCATTTTACAATGATGTTGGTAATTGAAATTGAAAATTGCATGTTGAAACTTTTGGCACCCAAACACATTAATGAAATTTCCTAGTAAACCCATGGATGGTGAAGAATGTATTAAAGGAATCTTAATTCAATTAGAGGAGTAGGTGAGAGACAATTGCAGAGAAAAACCATAAAGATTTGGATGTTTAAATTCAATCAAAGCATTCTACACACTGAAAATAAGCTTTGCATGCCAACAAAGGGGATGAATGAGAATCATAGTGGTGGTTCCTAATATGGTCAAATCCACCAACAAAATGAGGAAATAAAAGAGGTCAAATTCAAATTGTATCTTTCTAAAGGTTCCAGAACCATGGTCGATCAACAACAGGATTCTCAGAACCACCCTAATTTCTGATATTTCCTAATGGGGTAGGAACCCCTGACAAGGAAAAAGAGGAAAATTTGAGTCCTACTACAACCAAAACATAAATCAATAGTTTAGTAGTAGGTAATTAATTCATGTGTACTCATGATTGTTGATATAAATAAGGAATTATCCTTCAATAAATATTTAGTAGATATATTTTATGTGGGTTATGCTTGTAGAGTTATATCAACTATATAGGGGTTATATGCAACCATTCTATCTTGACCTAGTGATAAAATTTGGGGTTAATATTGTAGTTTTCTTTGGTTGTATTTTTTTTTGGTTTTTCATTTTGTTTCAATCAAATACTTGTTAAGGTATACCCTTAGGAATACCCTCCTTAGTCTATGTTGAGATCAAAGCATAAGAGAGATAACACACTCTTATAGAGTTGACCTTTAACCCTCCATATAATGTTGATGAGCATATTTCACTTGCATGCTGATAGGTCTTGTGAGTGGAATTATCTTTTAGGAAGTGGAAAAAAATTTTGGGGCCCAACAAGAGGAATGGTTTATGGAGTGGAATTAGAATCTTTGATAATTGTGCAACATCTAATAGTTGAAGATTACTAAAAAATGACTAATTCTCTAAAAGGGGGTTCATATTCTAATTGATGGTTTAGGAATTTTTTAGAGGAATACCTTAGCTCCACACTCTATTTCAAGAAATAAATTTCTTGCATTATTTAAGACATTCAAATAGAGTAACAACTTATCTATAAAATTATAGATTTGATCAAGATCTTATAACCACCTTGTATGACAATCTCTCTTCTACTTATATAGACCTTTACAAATATATATATATTTTGAATCCCTATGATCTCTTTATTTTCTGATTTGAGTATTGTTGTTATTCTTCTAAAATGTTGGTAGATTTATTTATGAGTTTATTTTTTGTTAATACATCCTAATTAACTTTTTAAATTGACTAAAAATATTATAGCACAAATGAAAAAAAGATAGGTGATAGAAAGGCACACCCTCAAAGTCTATGTAGGATGACATAAAAAATAAAGATGAAATTTCAAAGAGTTAAGCTAAAACATATAAAAACTAAAAAGCTAATATAAAAATAGTAGGAGGGGGGTTTTTATCATCAGGTTTTCCCCAAATATTAGAAATTTAATTATCATCAATCAACTCCCATCTAGTGAGAGCACCCTCTTCCTCAAGAGTGTCATCTTCAGGTTGTTAACACCAAATTGGAGAGATGGCTAGCTCTAGGCAAGTGAACTTTCCAAATTCTAGCCAACCAAGAGCACCACATTCATGAGAAGAAGCATAAGATGGTTATGAGAGTTGATACCAGTCATAAGAAATATTATCTTTGTTTCTTAGGGGTTGAGACCGATGGGATTTAGAACCATGTCTCTTTTGGAAAACTAGTTATGACCTCACTAATGCTCAAGTGAGGAGGACAAGAGGAGGGGGGTGGGATTTTGAAAAAAGTGCATGGAGAATTACCCTAGTGATCTAAAAGCTCATGTAAATGTGCCACTTCAAGTGCAACTTTCCTAGCTTTCCATTCAATTTGAATAAGAACATTAGATAAAATATTATCATTAATATACAAATAAGAATGATCATTATCGGAACATCTTAAAATAAAGAGTTGTGGATCCAAATTTTTTTAAAAAGTTAAATTCCAATTTTCTCACCCCTTTTTTCTCACCA